>JASCQD010000016.1:0-632500 GCA_030180035.1 Pseudogymnoascus sp. SDFLT0511
CCCTAACCCTAACCCTAACCCTAACCCTAACCCTAACCCTAACCCTAACCCTAACCCTAACCCTAACCCTAACCCTAACCCTAACCCTAACCCTAACCCTAACCCTAACCCTAACCCTAACCCTAACCCATTTTATTTAACCAACCCAATCTCATCTTCTAACCCCCCAACTCTCCTTTCCTAACTCACTAAAACTCAACTCTCCTTTCCTAACTCACTCTCCTTTCCTAACTCACTCTCCTTTCCTAACTCACTCTCCTTTCCTAACTCACTCTCCTTTCCTAACTCAACTCTCCTTTCCTAACTCACTCTCCTTTCCTAACTCACTCTCCTTTCCTAACTCACTCTCCTTTCCTAACTCACTCTCCTTTCCTAACTCACTCTCCTTTCCTAACTCACTCTCCTTTCCTAACTCACTCTCCTTTCCTAACTCACTCTCCTTTCCTAACTCACTCTCCTTTCCTAACTCACTCTCCTTTCCTAACTCACTCTCCTTTCCTAACTCACTCTCCTTTCCTAACTCACTCTCCTTTCCTAACTCACTCTCCTTTCCTAACTCACTCTCCTTTCCTAACTCACTAAAACCCAACTCTCCTTTCCTAACTCACTAGCGGTTAGGTTCTAAGTAGTTCCAGGTTAGGGGGGCCAACTTAGTGAAACCCCCTTTTCCCTTAGAAGGACTTCTGGCGTTCTTGCCCCTAGGTAACTGTAAGCAGTAGCAACAGCTTCTGCTCACTTCTCCTCCTCTTTCTAACTACCCAACACTACACCTAGCTCCTAGAAAGCAGCTAACCCTAAGAACAAACAGGTTTAGCTGTAAAAAGGTGTAGGGTTAGGGTTAGGGTCAGGTCCTCCCTACCCTGAAAGGAGTAGGGAGGCCACTGCTACTCTCTAACTTTTAAAAGGGTCTAGGGGGACAGAGTGGCTAGAGTAGGGGCTCTGCTGCCTTTAACAGCACCCTCTAGCTACTGTTTCCAGACCCTTATAAAATACTCTTGGTTATTTGTAGGAACCTAGTGAACAGTTAGAAAAAGAGGTTATTAACAACCATTTGTTTATAGGAATAGTCAAGAGGTGTAGAAGGAAATTGGGTCGCTAGCCTTGTAGAAACACTTTGTTCTCACTAGGTTTTCTAGGGTTAGGGTTAGGGTCCATACTTACCCCTTAGTTGACCCCTACCCACCCATCTCCCCTAATGCTACAGCTACCACACAGTTTGCCTGGATGCATTCGTTCCCCCCGAGCGACCCCCTACTCCCAAGCCACACCATATACTCTACCTGTGTTGAGAACTGCACCCCAAAGTGCTTACTCAACCACCTCCCACCCCCTACCCGGTTGTACGCTCCGTAGCACAACCCCATCACCATGTCAGGAAACCGACACTCGCTCTCCTCATGCTCAGGATCTGCTGCCCGGCATATTTCCTGCGGCTGATAGCACTTCCAGCATGCTAGATACCGCTCGATCCACTCCCTGCCCTCTTTCTTCTGCGCCACCAACGCCTCCGTCTTTGCCCTGATCCACTCGAACCGCCGGCTGCACTCGCTCCCACTGTGGTTGAACCCTCGCCCCTGAACGCGGCAGTACAGACAGCTCCCACTCATTACCTCAAGGTCTCTCTCGTACCCCTCGAGCACCTCATCGCGCACCTGATCCTGTCGCAGCACCTCTGCAGGCCCAGTAAACTCAATCTGCTCCACCTTCCTCAGCCGATACTGTACATCCAGAGGTCGTGCTTCCTTATGCCCTGTGACACACACCTGACACGCCTCTTCACCGGCCATACACCACCGCCAGTCAGCTTCTGCGTCTAGGAACTGGCTGAGAACCCCACGGCTGCAGTGCTGCTGCGTGAGGTACACGTCCATGGCTTCTTGGTCAGGAGACAAACACCCGCTAGTCTGTGCCGCCCACGTCGACCGCAGGAGTATGATTGAGGACGCCTTACTGCCATCCCGCCCTGCTCGTCCGGATTCTTGCGAGAAGTCTGACATCTTCTGAGGTGCGTCGACGTGGACAACCCACCGTACAGACGGGTAGTCAAATCCAATCCCAAGAGCGCTGGTTGCCACAATCACTGGCTGCTCGGGCCTCCTAAGCCACTCTGATAGAATCTCCGCCTTCTCTTCTTCAGTACCAGACTTTGAGGTATATGTTGGGCACCCGAGGATCTCCCCAAGCTTGCCAACATCATCTCTCCTCTGGCAATAGATGATGATCTTGTCCCGCGCGTGATTGAAAATCTGCTTTCGGGGCCAGTATGTCTGCACCAACTTTGCTGCAACCTCTACCAGCGTAGTAGCCCCCGTATGTCGGCTGATCATGTACTTAATGTTTGGCCGGTTCGTCGACTCCCGGATGATCCTAGGACGCACTAGCTTGTTGTGCTCGATAAAGTCATCCTGCATGGTTGGCGGAAGAGTAGCTGTCAGCCAGACCGTCTGCGTCTTGACCTGCCGGACATACCACCCAATCTGTGACATGCATTTACGGTAATCGCTAGCTGTGATCGTGAGATGACATTCGTCAATAACTATCCGATCAAGCTGCTGACGGTTGACAAGCAGATGTGCATACTCCAGAAAGCTCTCCGTGCAGACAGCCTCGGCTGACATGATGACCAGCGACGCCGAATCCCTGCGCTCGATACTCCAGATTAGAGGCTGCATGCCTACTCGACGGCACCTGTCCAACATATCGCCACGGAGAGCAACCATAGGGAGAACCAGTATTGTAGTTCGAGCATCTGCGACACATGCCCCAACCATGAACACCAGCGACTTCCCAGACCCTGTTCCCATTACCAGCAGTACCTGCTCGGCTGGGTGAGGGCCCATCATGGCAAGTAGACCATCCCGCTGACCCGGAATTCGAAGCTTCATCTCAGGCATATTATATAGCCTACAAGCAACCGCCTCTAAGTCTGCCCTAGAATACGCCCCCTTTCTTCGAACCTGGCCCCGCTTGGACGCATCAAGCATCCGCAGCGAGAGCGTCTCAGAAGCGCCCCGTGGCCGCTTTCCTTGAAGGATATGGTCAATTCGGAACAACGTACGCCAGCTCTCTGAAGCTCGGTAGCTACGGTGAAGCAGCGTGTTCATCGTGAGTGTTGTCGTGCCAGCATACGCATGGTTGAAGGTGTGGTAGCTGTGGTTGCTGAGCTCTGCCAGGGCAACAAGATCCAGCTCGTCCTCTATATCGTCTCCTGCGGTATCCTCTACATCAAAATTGGCCCGCTCCTTGGCCGCAAACTTCTCCTTGGTTATCGACGCTGCAAACTGTCGCCATCGTGCCGTCTTGAACCGCGGAACCTGCGCACGAGTACAGGCCTTAGCCAAGCAAGCAGCGAGAGTTTCGTCAGCCCATACCGTCCCGTCCAATTTTGACCAGAGATATGGGGAAATGAGAGCACCTGGAGTCTGCTGCCGTAGAAACATCTGCCGTAGGGGAATGACATATGCGATGTACATGAGCAACAAATCCCCAATTGCCTTTGGGAGGAACCGAATGTTGTCCTTATAAACACCTGACTGCTGCTGGCCTTTGTGATACTGGACATATATCATAACTAGCTTCTCCCACATTAACATATGGCGCTGCCGGGCAGTATTACGCCACATCACTGACAGCAACTCGGATGCTCGTAGTGGCGGGCCTGGTGGGACGTGGCAGAGTATCAACCCTGACCCTAGGAAGTCCTGAGCATGTGCCTCGTAGATCTTCATAGCCTTCGGACACAAGGCCACACTTCCGTCTGCAGCCGTGGTCAAGAACATAGCCCGCAACTGGGGATTTCCCTGGATCCGTCTGAAGAGAGCAAGCTCAGCGCCATCGAGGAATTCGGAGTTGCTGGGATGAGAGAGCCATGACCCCCCAAACTCCTCCATATCTAGGTCATCCTTTAGCCTCCACGATTCCATGGGAATCAGGCCCTTGCCCCCAAATAATAGCTCATCCCAAAGCAGGGAGTGGGCTTTCTGGTACTCGGACAGAATCAAATGTGATATCTGCGTCATCTGTAGCTCTACCCCACGGTATTCCACGGTCTGCCCATCCAGAGACCACCGAGCCTGGTGCTTTGCAATTGCAGCCTTTCCAACCTTAAACAGATAGAGCCGCCACTGCAAAATGTGCCCAAATGGTGTCTCGGCTAGCTGCTGGAAGAACTTCTTGCACATTCTGGCAAGGAAGACAGGAATTTGATCTTCATCATCCTGCTCCTGGAAGCAAGCATAGTCAAAGATCACCAGCTGGGCAACCCACGTTAGAGCGGACAGATGGCTGTTGAAATTTCCCGGCTCCTCCCACAATCCCCGGCCTTTCCCACGGACTTTCCTGCTCAACATGGCGCAGAAACTTAAGACGGGTGATTTGAACGGCACGCTGCCAACCGTGTGGCAAATCATGGCTAGATATAGTCGCCGAATTGCATGCTTGAGAGCCAGCTCAGCCTCTGCTTCATCCTCAACAGCCAAGGCTGCCATTATCTCGTCCATAGCTTGAGTCTGTGTTTTCGTCGGCCGGATGATATCCCCAGGCAGCACTTGGTCTGGCTTAGCCCGTGTGAAATGGCCGCCATCACAATGCACCACGCGGTAGTAGTATACCAGGAGCTGCTTCATGGTAGTAAAGTACGTGACCAGAGTCGACGGGTTCTTGAAATGCCGGAACCCGTCTGCTTTTCCTGACGCCCCAGCATAGAATTCGTTCAGAATATTGGCCCGCTGCTGCGTCATCTTCCGGTCTGGCGAAGTATCACTACATAGCTTGTAGGCATCTCTCAACATAGCCTCGGCGGCAGCCAGGATGCGGACTAGGTTAGGATCTGTAGCACCTTCAGCACCCCCATCGACCTCTTTTTTTGGTAGCAGCTTGTACGAGCTCCAGATCTCTTCGTCCTTTAGCTTGGCCGTGTGCGATGGGAATTCCACTCGCTCAAGCCAAGGGACTCTCTCTGACCTAGAATCCGCAAAGTCATGGACAATGCTGGCTTGCTCTTCAATATCTCCCTTGACGTCTTGGTAGTCCTCCTCTAGCTTTATGAAAAGCGCCTTCTCTTCTTCTTTCAATGGTGTTGATAATTCCAATATATTTAGTTTTTCCTCATTTTTATTTTTATCAACCACAATAAAATAATCAATTCGGCCCTTCCCCACAAAATATGTCTGCAGCGTACACTCTTTCCACAATTGCCTTGTCTTATGCTCTGCCGTCTTGATTTTATGAGAACAACTTACGTGCTCTTTCATCTTGGGCAAATGCCGCGTGCAGTAGCCGCATTGCGCATGGAGACAGCAGAAGCCATCGTACGTGGCCAGGCCCTCAATTGGTGCACACCCAGCCCTCAGCTTGTGCGCCTGGTTTTTAAGCTCCTCAATGGTCTTAAGCTCGTAATTACTCAATAGTTGGACCTTTGTCTTGAGCACATCGCCCAAAAGCCGGTGTGGATCCGCTCGAAGGTGCCGCTCTTGCCCAGACCGACCTGGGACGATGCAAGACCTACACTCACGACATACCACTACACCATGGACAGGATCATATAAAAACATATTTGTAACTATATAAACCCGATACCCTATGTATTTGGCAATAGAAACACCCTACGACCACAGACCCCTATTTCCTCTTTTACCGTAACTCTTTTACCGGAAAGCGCGCTAGACAGGGGTAGCTTCGCCCAATCAGCAACCCGCAATTTTACTCTTTCACCGAAAAAGGAGCCTCACATAAGTGGTAGGCATACTACTAACTATCTAGCATATAAGAGCTAGGTAGAACTACTAGACTATATGCTTTAATAGAGCATTATCCTCATTTTTAAGTATGTCTATAATCTCTTATAGGGCCTACTTCTACTTAGCTATTAGGTAGATGACTTAGCCTAGTAAATGCTACTTAAGGTTAGTTCTAGTAAAATGCCTATCCTTATAATACATTACATGAAAGAAGTATACTAATAACTACTTAAACGTCAAGAAATATTTCACTAGCATTAACGGATTCTTATAATACTAAAACCTATCTACTCTACCTAACGCCTTAGCATAGAATTCATTAAGAATGTTAGCCTACTACTATATCATTTTCTACTTAAGTAAGGTGTTACTATATAGTACATATGCATCTTAGAGGACACTCTCTATAACATATATGATTTAGATGAGGTTAACGTAAGCATTTTCATCTCCTTTACTCTTTTATAGTAGCTAGGAAGAGCTCTTAATCTCTTTATCTTTAAGACCTACTAAATAGCTTAGGAATCCTATCTACTTAAGCTATAGGACTTAAGCTAATCATAAATCTCTAAAATCTTAGATAATAGTAGCCTACTTCTTAATGTTACCCTTAACATCTTAGTAGTCGTTTTCTAGCTTTATAAAAATATCCTTTTCTTCTTCCTTTAATAGTATTACTAAATTTAACATAATTAAATTTTTAGGGTTAATATTATTAATAACTATAAAATAATTAATTTAGCCCTTCTTTATAAAATATGTCTAAAGCTTATACTCCTTCTATAATGGAATATTCTTATAACCTTTAACCTCTAGGTTATAGGTAGATGCTATATGCCTTTTCATCTTAGGGAGGTAATAGGTATAGTATATACACTTTCCTTATAAGTAATAAAAACTATTATAGCTCTCTAACTTTTTAATTAGCTAACACTTATCCTTAAATTATAGCTTATGCTCCTTAAGCTCTTTAATAGTCTTTAAGTTATAGCTACTTAATAGCTATACTATTATACTTAAGGTAGCCCCTAAAAGTTAGTATAGCTCCCCTTATAGGTATTACTCCTAGCTACTTAATCTAGGGACTACATATGACCTATAAGCTTAGTAGACTATAACCTAATGTATTAGATTATATGAGAATATAATAGAAACTATAAAGTAGCTATATAAAGCCTAACCATCTATTCTAGTAGTACTCTAGGAAACTTACCTTTTACTATAATGTCCTTTACTATAAGTATGCTAAGTAGGAGTTTAGCTAGCTAATTAACATACTAGATTTCTTATCTTTTACTAAAAAACAAGCCCTACATAGATGGTAGATTTTATATTTTATAACTCTATTAAATAATAATATTAGAATATAATAGTATATAATAGCCTTAGAATTTAGGTGTTAGAAATCCACTTCTAAGAACCCTAGAATTAAGGCTGAAGGCAGCGGCACGCAACAGCCTCAGAATTCAGGCGTTGGAAATTCACTTCTAGAATTGAGGCTGAAGGCAGCGGCACGCGACAGCCTTAGAATTCAGGTGTCGGAGAATCCACTCGTCTCCTTATTCCCTACCTTACTTGGAGTTCTCTTAAATAGGAAAGGGAGTGGCACGGGAATAGTACATCACTTATTACAAGTGCACACATATATTCATTGGTATCTTCTCTCAATTGCTATCTAACCCATGGTATCATCCCTTAACTCCCCGTGTATTCACCTAACTAACAAACAGAACAGAAGAGAGAGAGCGCGTACGTGCCACCGCCAGACTCAAATCACGGGCGCTGGTCGCGGGGAAGCCGAATGTGCTGATCGATCATCGTGCGGAGCTGAGCGAGGTCGAGGCCGGCGTAGGGGGGGCGGAGAGAGATGTTGTGGAGGGAGACTGATGTTCCCGTCGGGGCTGGCGTGGGGGCTCCGGCCATGGTGCGGGACACGATCCGGAAGTTGAGGTGACCGCGACGGTCGAAAACTCCCACAACGGCGTTCGCGCCAGCCCCGCCAGTGGTTGCGTGCGCCCATGTGCCCACAATAATCTCGTCCCTAAGAATGGGGTTGGCGACGGGGGCGGCGCGAGCTCGTGTCCCGCCAGTAGAGCGGTTCTCCCGGAGAGGTGGAGAAGGGCCAGAGCCACTCGGTGTGGGAGGGGGGGCGCCGAACGTGGGAGGAGGAGGTGGAGGGCCGCTGAATATCCCGCTAGATCGATGAGGTGGTGGTTGCTGGGGGCGGCGCGGCAGAGGAGCTCCTCGTGTAGAGGGCGTGGGAGTCGGGGGTGGCGCGTCGTCGTCATCGTCCGAGGGGATGGCGTGGGGATTCTGCGCCGTCGCCCCGAGTGGCGGGGTCCTTTCCCTCCTGGTATAGCCGGAGGAGTCGCCCTCCTGGCGGCCACTCCCCATGGGAGGAGTTCTCTCCCGGCGAGTGTATCCCGAGGCGTCTCCCGAACGATCTCCCGTGCGGCGATCCCCTTGGGGGTTGGTGTTAGGGGTCGTGTTGTCGCCCGCTCGGGACCGAGTGCGGGGGGGGGATCGGGCGGGCGAGTTCGACCGGCGAGGTGGCGGGCGCATCTCAGGAGACTCGGAGCCATGAGGGCGAGAGCGGCGGCGCGGAGGGGGGCGTTCTGGGCGGCGGGGAGGCGTGTAGAAGGGATCTCCTGGCTCGCGGCGAGGACGTGGGCGAGAAGGGCCACCACCCCTTGGGGAGGGAGCGGCGCGTGGGCTCGGGGCGGGCGCGGGAGGAGGGCGAGGGCGAAACACCCCGGGAGCGCCAACATCGAGCTCCCCGAAAAACGTGCGAGGGAGTCGCGCCCATCGTGCAAAGGCTTGGGTCTGCCGGGGAATGGTGCGGCTGGCGACATCGTGGACATAGTCGCGTGCGGTGTTCACCTCCGCCATTGAGGGGAAGGCCGGGGGGGCGGTGGCGCGGTGAAGGTGTCTCTGAGCTTGGCGAAAGGCGGCGCCTATTTCAGCCGTTGTGTAGGCGCGGACGGGAATCCCCAAGGCGTCGTACGGGTTGAAGTTGGGCTCGGAGGCGGCGGCGCGGCGTGCAAACTCATTGGGGTTCGTAATGCCGATCCCGGCGGCATTGTTGGACATGGCGGCGGTGGCGCGTTGTCGATGAGTTTGAGGAGATCGAGGAGGAGGGTGGTGGCGGCGGCGCGGTGTCGATGACTTTGGTGTTGATCGCGGGAGTGGCTCGAGGCGAAGAGAGAGTGAGAGAGAGAGAGAGAGTGTGGGAGCGGCTCGGCTCAGCTCGGAATTCGGGGTCGGCGGCGCGGGCGGGCCCGATCTGAGGAAGAAGTGTGAAGGAGGAAAGAAGAAGAAGAGGAAGAAGTGGAAAGAAGGGCTCAATATATGGGCCTCGGGCTCGTGGGTCCGGCCACCCTCAATAGGAGTGAATTCCTATTGAGCTGCCCTTGAGCCCCACGTTACAATAGGAGCGGGAGCTCTCAATAGGAGTGAATTCCTATTGAGCCCCGCCTCACAATAGGAGTGGCCCCGCCTTGAGGCTCACGATGTAATGAAGACCCGCGCGACAATAGACGCGCGACCCGCGTGTGACCCACTCCCGAACCACTCCCACCCCCCGTCAATAGGGGACAATAGGAGTGAATTCCTATTGAGCCCCACTTGAGGCTTACGATGCAATAGAGACCCACGCGACAATAGACGCATGGCCCGCTCCCGACCCGCTCCCGCCCCCTGTCAATAGGGGACAATAGGAGTGAATTCCTATTGAGCCTCATGATGCCATTGCGCAATAGGTGTAGGACCCGCGTATGGCCCCACCCCTACCTCTCCTTAATAGGGGACAATACTAAGAGGACCCACTCCTACACCTACACGCGCTCCGTGCCGCTGTCAAGGGAATCTCATACAAATTAGAGTAGGAATCCCACACTCACACCCACACCTACACTCGTGCCGCCCCCGTGGGGAACTCATACAAATTAGAGTAGGAATCCCACACCCACACCCACACTCACACTCGTGCCGCCCCTGTGGGGAATCTCATACAAATTAGAGTAGGAATCCCACACTCACACCCACACTCACACCCACACTCACACCCACACTCACACTCGTGCCGCCCCGTAGGGAATCTCATACAAATTAGAGTAGGAATCCCACACCTACACTTACACCCCTATTCTCTCTTATTTAGAGCTCCTGCTCCTATTATGAGGTGGGGCTTAATGGGAATTCACTCCTATTTAGAGCTCCTGCTCCTATTGTGAGGCGGGGCTCAATAGGAATTCCCTTCTATTAAGGGTCGCTAGACTGACAAGCCCGAGGCCTATATATTCAGCTCTTCTTCTACTTCTTCCTCTTCTTCTTCTCTCCTCCTTCACACTTCTTCTTTAGATCGGGGCCCCCGTGCCACCTACACCACCAAGTCGAGCTCTTCTCTCTCTTCTCTCCTCTCTCTTTGTCTTCTGGCAAAAGCCACCGCTCCCGCTCCCGCCAAACACACGCTCCCGACAGCGTGAACCCTTCTACCCACTCCCCCACCCTTTCGACTTAACTTCACACAATTTTACTCGCACTATACTATAGCCGCGCCACTCCCTCAACCGCCTACAATGTCCAACAACCCTCGCGCCACCGGCAATGCTGCGCCACCCCCTCCTCCTCGCATCCTCTCTCCACCACCACCCTACGTGCAAGGTCTTGTTGGTGCCGGCCTCGCCTTTGCGCCAGTGTCTCTCCCGATCGTTGGGTTTGAGATCCCGGTAGGGACATGGGCTAACCGGGAACATGACCCCAATGTCGTCAACGCCTTCTTCGACGACCACGGCTGCCTCCACTTCCGCATCACCAACCGTGATCAAGCTGGGTTGTACCGCCCCATCTTCCCTACGAATGAGGCCTGCACCATCCTCTCCATCCGCTTCATATGGCCATACGCCGGCCTCGCGCCAGCCCGCCTTTGCGAGGTCATCGACGAGAATGTCCGCGAGAGATATGAGGTGTTTGCTGAGGACCGCGCCCAACGTGAATATGACGCGCGTGAGGATGCTGAGCGCCGTGAGGATGCTGAGCGCCGTGAGGATGCTGAGCGCCGCTCCCGCAACTAGTGCTTATAGTTGGACATGGTAGCGGCGGTGGCGCCCCTCTTCTCTTCTTCTTTTGTGTTAATATGGGGTTGTAGGATGGATGGATAGATGATGGGCGGACAGACAACTCGTTGGGATAGGTAGATAGAGAATGAAGATGATCTGACCTCCCTATTAAATGTGCTACCCTTATAAGTGCTAGCTTAATAGTTTGCTATGTATCCTTAACCCCTACTTGGAGAACCGCTTAGACTTCCTACTATAAATACTACTATAAATACCCCTACACCCTTCCTTCTATGCTCCTCTCCTTCCCTCGCATACGACAAAGCTTCATCGAACCACCATAATAGAGTAGTGGGTGGGCGTGCTAGCTAGCGTTGGCGCTGGCACTACCTTCCATAACCTTGCTAGCAAATATCTCCTCTAGCTCGTCGAGTGTCTTGCCCCATATCTCATCACAGATTGCAAGCTGAGGCGGTAACCCACGCTCCCACCTCGGAACGATCCTTGTCCCGTCCTGTTCCTTCCCAAGTATAAACCCTGCCTCAATACCATGTGGATAAAGGCACTGACTCTCTAGTGCTGTCTGTAGTTTGGCAATCTCCCATTTGTAGGGTTGGGGTGCTAGGGCTGGCGCTGGCGCTGGCGCAGATTCTGCCCCTCTAGGCATCTTAGCTGACGTTGCTAGCTGCTGTGCCCTCTTTATAATGTAGCCAAGCTTTCGTGGCCTACCCTCTGGCCACCCTACTACCTGTGTCTTTGTGTAGTATGCTGACTCCTCGTACACCACAGAGAACCAGGACGTCCGCCCGGCAAGGCCCTTGCTCTGGTTTGTCTTGGTGAGGTTGAGGAAGGTCGTGCTGTTTGCATGTGGTAGGATCCAGTGCGTGAGCTGTAGGAGGTTCTTGTGCTCAGACTGCCAGCGCCGCCGCCACTCCTCCCCGAGCCGCTGCTCAACCATCTCACATGTCCTCTGGTATATGAGCCGGTACGTCATGCTCTCCCAGCTACCCCGTACCTCGCCATCGTCATAATCAAAGAGGAAGTTGATGAGGCTGCTACCGGTAGTAAACCGAGCCTTATTCCCCATGATGCTGTGTGGTGGTGATCGGGAGCCATCAACCAAGTATAGCTTGCCCATCCCTGCTAAGCAGAAGCTCAGACGCGACAGCCGTGCCACCCCATAATCTTGTGCAAGCTCAGGGTGCGCCTTGTGGCTCCTTGTCATAACAGTAGCAACATCGTGGTCGAACTGGTTAAGGTTGAGCCCATGGAGGAAGCTTAGCCACGCCTCAACCCTCTCTAACACGCTCCTCTTATATCTGCCTGATGGAGCACCAGCGCCGTCATAGTCTGCAATATGGTGCTGGATAAACCATTCGTTAGCCTGTCCAAGCCGGATATATACATCCCGTAGGTCTCGTACTGCGCGCCAGCGCCGCTGGTACTGTCTATGGATGAGCATGTTGCCAGCGAGCAGCCGGTCCCCGTGTGGGGGCCTAACCCGTAGCGTCTGCCAGTTGATCTTAGGCAGGAACCAGCCGATCCCGTGCGCCTGGATCGACTCTGCCATGCCTAGCCCCTCGATCATGACGGGCTTGTCGTCCTGGATCCGCTGCCACTGGTCCTTATAGAGGAGGAGCTCCCTCGAGAGCTGCGCGCTGCCATAGCTGAACCGGAGCGCCCGGAGCGCCACCACCATCATGATGAACTCGGGCAGGGAGTGCGTCTTGTTTGTCCAGGCGAGTACCTGCTCAAACAGGAGGCAATACTTGTTAAGCTGGGCCCTTATAAAGGCAAACACGTCTGCTGTAGGGATGACATAGTATGGCGCTGGCGCTGGCACTTGCTCTTGTAGAGGCTCCTGCTCCCAGGACTGCCAGAGGCAGAGGATCTCGTCTACCATAGATAGCGAGAGCCGGTGCTCCTCTCGCGTCCCATACGACTTGGACTTACAGTCAGCTAGGTTGACGTGCGCGCGTGTCTTGCTATAGAGGTAGCTCGTGAGGCAGGCCTTCTGGGAGAAGGCGGCGGCGCCCCCAGCCTTATAGAGGCTCCGGACGTAGGCTGGGTCGAGGGCGATGCTCTCAAGGCTGTCATTGTTGAAGATGTAGACCTTGGCGGCGTCAAAGGGGGCCTTGACCACGTTATAGAACTGGCTGTAGACATACCCGTCGTGGAACGCCTGGCTCGAGGGTGTAGCTGCAACTGTCTGGCCACTTGCGTCTCGGAGGGTGGCCCACATATATGGAACGCAGGTAAACATGGATTTAGTAGGGGCGCTGGCGCTGTGACTAGCAGTGGCACTGTCACTAGCCATGGCCTTCCACCGCTTTATAAATGATTCAAGGCAGCATCGGCGGTATAAGAAGGTCTCTGCAGCAGTAGCCTCATCATGCTGGCCTGGGAGCTTAGTTGACGGTGACGTGACCTGCTTACCAACATCAATATAGACCTGCTCCTTGTTGAGGAACTCGGCATTTGTGGCAGTGGCCCAGTGAGCGCGCCACTCCCCAAGTGCCCCCTGGAGGCCTGGGCTTATGTAGTTCACCTTGCTATTCTTCTGGTTGAGGAAGAGGGTGAGCTGCTGGAAGCAGGCGAACCGTGGTGTGCCACTAATACGCTGGCGCATCCCCTGCCATATGGCGTCAAGGTGCTTAGGCTTAATCACATACGAGAGGAACTGCTCGCGTGAGTGCGGGACCTTGACATACCGCTCCTTACCGCCTGCAAGCGCGTTGGCCTTAATCGTAGCTGCAGACGTAGGGTAGTGATGTAGGATGTTTGCTGACTGCACTACCTTGTAGACAGCTGGGAGGATAATCTCGTCTATAAGCATCACCTCATCCTCCCGCCTAATTAAGGTTATTGTCTTATCCTTTTTAGTAGCGCCAGCGCCACTGCCACCACTCCTACTAAGATCTCGAATAAAGTTGTACTGTGGGAACATGACATAGAGCAGTAGGCCAGGCATCCCAATGACCTCTCCAAAGCAGACATGCCGGATCTGGTGTAGCGGCTGCCATTCCTGGACCTGACTGCCCTTCTTATTGAGGGCTGGCACCTGTAGCCCGAGATGGACACTGTTGCTGAGGTTGAGTGGCTGGTACTGTTGTGGGAACCAGTTTAGGCCCTGGCGTGCCACTGCCAGGCTGGTTGGAAACGCACACAGGCTGTCAACGTCAAAGCTAGTCTGAGGCGCTGCCTTCTGCTGGCTATAGCTATGGTGTGCATCGAGGCAGAGTCCCCATGGTCTTTGGGTAGGGAAGGGGCTGGCACTGGCGCTTGGGTTACCCTCAAACATTGCCTGCCAGTTGAGGCCTCCTGTCTCATGCTCTCCACGCTTTGCAAGCCTATGCTGACTTAGCACATCTGGCACAGAAGTAGAGGGGCCCCCGTTAGTATCCGCGCCCGTTAATAGAGTAGTGATCTGTGGTAGTGAGCAGCAGGAGTCTCGAGGGGAGCCTGGCTGCTGGTGCGCTTGTGAATGCTCTTCTTCCTGCACCTGGTGCTGCTCTTCTGTGCACCCGTGGAACTGCCAGAGCTGCCGCGCAACTTGGACTGCCATTGGCGGGGGTGGCTCGCCATCCTTTACATGAGGACCCCATGAGACAAGAGGTGTAGTAGGATCTATTATAGGCTGGGCATAGCTCTGAGAGCTAATGCTAGCGCTAGCGCCAGCGCCACTGCTTGGAATAGAGGACGAATTGATTGTCATAGGTGTAGTAGGACCTTGAGGAGGCGTGCTTGGCATCTCTTGCAACCAGTTTGTAATCGCAGCCTGCTTTAGGATAAGTGGTAGAGACTGCCGCTTCCTCTTTTGACCACTCCCTTGAGAACTGACAATTGCCTGTGCGTAGACAATGGATTTTATAGTCTCTGTCTGTAGACGTTGGGACATCTCACTTAGTATCTGGCTTTGAATCTCTGACTCCTCATCGCCTTGAACATTCCATGACATCTCGTCCTTGTTATGTACACTTGGTTGTCTTATAGTCATATCCTTCTCTATGGTAGTTGAGGCCATACCTTTAACTGTCGCCTTAGTAGTGGTTGTTATGGCTTCGGCGGTGGCACTGGCACAAGCGTTAGTAGTAGAACTTATATATAGACAATAATAGTAGGTAGTATTAGCTCTCTCTCCTTGCTCACCTACTATTAGACGACTCCTTCTCCGTCTTCTCCTCACCTTGCTGTTGTAGTGTCTGTAGTATAATTGCCGCCTCGCGATCTTCATCAACCTCATCTTGTATATTAAGGCTCTGGACTACCTCCTCGACCTCTCTCTCCTCTGTTTGTGGTATAGGCGCTGGCGCTGGCACTTCCTGTAGCTGCTGAGGCTGCTGCCACTGCGACATAATAATGCCTTGCTCAACTATTAGCTGCGTGTCGTCTATTGTTGGTAGGTCAAGGTTGCTCCGTATGCCAGTAGTAAGGCTTGTAAGAGGAGGCGCATCCTGCTGTGTTGGATTGTAGAGGATAAATTGGGTGTTCTGAGTAGAGGATTGCTGATAGCGCCGCCGCTGCTGGGAGTATATGCGATCCCTAGCTAGTTTAGCAGCTGCTGCTTCTTGAGCATTAATGTATTTCTTAGGCCGGCCAGCCATTATTAATTATATGTAAGAGGAGGAGGAGTTGTATAAGCGTTGGCGCTGGCGCTGGCTCATAGTAACGGTGAGGAGTAGAGGGAGTCGTATAAATCCTATTTAGGTATAGCTCGTCGTTATAATCTAAATTAGGATTAGTGAGTCGTAATAATCCTAATTAGGTATCGCACCTCGCTTAAATGTAGAAATAATCCTATTTGGGTTTAGTGGTGGTGCACGCGCCACTGCTACCGCCACCGCCTGCCTAATTAAGCGACAAAACACAAGCTTCTGCCACCTAACCCTTCCTCTATGTACGTAGCTCGAAGTTACTAGCTAGAAGTCCCTTATTATAGGTCCTTAAAAAGGATAGGAGTAAACGACTATGTATAGACTATTATAGGTTAAATAACATAACGATAAAGGATTAGTATGCCTTACTATTAATTAACGAATTACATAATAGGTTCTAAGGAGCTAAGGTCTTTACTAAGCTAGATCTACATAACACGTATAACCTAATCTAGATAGCTAAAGGTAAGGAGTAGAAAATAGCATTCTATACCTACTATAGCCTATTTAAATATTAAGTCATGCCCTTTAGGCTAACTAACGCCCTTACATTCATGTAACGCTTAATGAATAACACCTTATATAAGTACTTAGACATATTTACTATTGTTTACCTAGATGATATATTAGTATACTTAGTAGATAGGGACGAATATGTATAACATGTTAAACTCATCCTAGAAAAGCTAAAAGAATACAACTTACTATTAAAGCCTAAAAAGTATAAGTTCTATAAAAGCTAAGTTAAATTCCTAGGCTACATTATTAGGACGCATAGCATTAAGATGGATTAAGTAAAGGTTATTGTTAGGGTTTATTGGATAACGTGAGTAATGTAGGCAATAGCAACCAGTATAGTATTCGACGAACTAAACTCTAAGCCCCTATTAATAGGGGCTCAGCTAACTTATGTACGGACCGCCCCGTAGGCGGGTCGGTTGCGATGCGGAGCCGACCTACGTGGCCTTTCCACACCGCCTTAGGCTGTCGCGACCTTATATACAGGGCTGTTACGCCCCCCAGGCGCCCCGCCCCCGAGACGGCTGCCGACCTTCCTACCTGTGACATCACCCTCCCCTTTAGGCCCGAGTCCCTAGGGCCTCTTGCTTAAGGCTTGGTCCTCTAACGCCCTGGTTGCCTTAATTGAAGGGTGTCGGGTCGGTCGCGTCACGTGACCTTCGTTGGTAAATTCCTTTGAGCTCGTTTGACGAGTCCATCGCTTTGTGGCCGGAATTAGTAGGCTAACAAAGATCGGTGGCGCTGCTTACGGTTTAGCGCCGAGAAGCTTTGTGGTGGCCTAGGGTTCGTTGTTGTGGCCGGTTGTTGCGTGGGTCACGTGGCCGTGCCCGCAAAGGAGGTGTTTGGCATAAGAGCCACGCTTTTCCTTCGGTCCCCCTTCTTTTCTTCAGTTTCCTTCAATTCTTCGCCCCCCCCCCCCGAGCTCCGCCATGGCCGGTTCCGACTCGCCTTCTGCCGTCGTCGATGACGGCGATATGACTTCTGGTGCCCCCGTGGCGCCCACCCTCGCGCCGGGCACGAAGAGTGAGTTTCTCCCCTGTTTTCTTCTTGTTTGGGTCCCCCTTGCTTTTCCTAACGTTTTGTGAGCTGTCTCTGGCTGGACTGTGGTCTCTTCCGTCCCTCGCCCCCGTCTTCACCTCCGCCTCGGTCCTCGCCCAGGTAGGTTCTCTCCTTTCTGCTGTTGGTTCTGTCTTGGTCCTTCGGCGGTGGCTCGTTCGTGGCTCTGTCCGGGATCTGTTTTCTCGGTCCTGGTCCTTACTAACTCTTGGATAGGTCCTTCTGGTGCTCCTCCCCCCTCCTCCGCGGAGCCTGTGGCTCCCGTGGTTCCCGTCGCCTCCCCCGCCGACGACCCTGCCGCGGCGCTCCCCGCTGGCGGCCTGTTCGTGGAGACCCCCGTCCCCCCCTCCTCGTCCTGCCGCGGCCCTGGCAGCATCTCCTTTTCCCCCGCGACGCTCCCCGTCGACGACTCGGTTCCTGCGGCCTCCCCTGGCGCCCGCAGTCCCCGTGGCACCCGTGCGCGCCGCGCCGTCCCCGCGGACCCCCCCTCCGACGACGACTCGTACGTGTCGTCCATGGAGGACATATATTCGGATCCGGAGGAGAACCTGGCCTGGAGGGCCGAGGTGGAGAAGAAGAGGAAGGAGGAGAAGGAGGAGAAGAAGAAGGAGAAAGAGAAGGAGAAGCCGTCCCGTCGCTCCCGTCGCGTCGCCTCCCCCGCTGCCCGCCTCCCCTCCCCCGTCCCGCGCGCCCCCGATCCTGGGTGGCAGCACCGGGAGCTGCAGCGCAAGGTCTGCCTCCGCTGCGCGAAGAGGCTTGGGCGGGAGCCCGTTCTGGAGTGCGTGTTCCCCCCCACGCACACGAAGTGCACCCGCTGCACGCGGTTGAAGGACAGGTGTGTCCCGGTGAGTGATCTGCCCTTCCCCGCGTCGTCCCCGAGTTCCCCCGATTGCTAACTAGGTGAATGTTCTTAGATCCCCCTCTCTGTGGCGCCGGCTGCGCTGCAAATGGTCCAGGACCATTACGACTGGAAAGTGGCCAAGGGCGCCACCAAGGAGCTCGTCCGGGAGAAGGTCGTCGCCGCTGCGACCGCCCTCCCCGCTGACATTCGCGTGGCCGTGTCCGTCGCCCCGTCTCCCGCGGAGACGAACGCCGCTCTCCTCCGTGGCCAGGAGGCCACCCTCTCTGCGCTTCTGCGCATCGAGGTGAGTTCCCCTTCCCGACCCCTTTCCCCCGCTCGCCGACTCCCCGCCTGCTACACGTAGCTGACTGTTGTCTTTCTCTTGTTAGTCTCTCCTGTCCGCCCAGGCGAAGGAGAAGGAGCCGGAGAAGGAGGGTGGGAGGAAGAGGAAACGGGGTTAGGGACGGCGGTGGCCCGCTGTGTGGCAGTTGGCGCCACTCCCGTTGTCGCCGTCGTCCCTGCCCTGGTGCTTGGTGCCTGTGGTCGGGTTGTGCGTCTGGGGGGGTGTTCTTTGTTTTTCGGCGTTTGTCGGTGGCGTCCTGGTGCCCAAGGGGCGTGGTTGTCTTTCCGCCTTCGGGCGTTTGTTTGTCGTTGTCTTTCCCGCCCTGGTGCCCAAGGGGCGTGGTTCGTGTCTTTCCCCGCCTGCGGGCGTCGTTTGTTTGTCGCCTTCGGGCTTAGTTTAGTCTGGCCTGCGGGCCGTTTATAAGAAACGTCTTCCTGCGCCTCTTCTCGTGCTGTCGTGGTTGTACTGGTTCGTTAGTGATGGACCTGAGTGTCTTGCCGCTCTACCGTGCCCGTTACGCCCCGGCGGCGGGTCGTCTTGTGATGAGTCGCGTTGCGGGATCCTTCGCCGCTGCGCCGTGTCCGTTGCGCCTCGGCGGCGGGTCGTCTTGATGAATCGCGTTGCGGGATCCTTCCTAAAACCCGCCCGAATCCACTTTAGGATGTTTTCGATGCTCTCATCTCCCGCGCTCGCGCGCACTGGGAGGGATCACTCGGCGGCGGGTCGTCTTGTGGTGAATCGCGTTGTGGGATCCTTCGCCGCTGCGCCGTGCCCGTTGCGCCTCGGCGGCGAGTCGTGGAGGTGCGCGCGGCACAAGACCTTAGCCCGTGGTCTTCGCGTCCCTGCGGCGTGTCCCCGACAGCGGCGCCTCCGCTTCCTTTTACGGAGGGTCTTGACGGCCGTCCTGGCAGGAGGGTCTCCCACCTGACCTTCGGTGTGCGGTCAGGGAGGGTGGCTCCTCGCTGGCGGCCCGAACTCGAGCGCCTACTTTGACCGCTCATGGTGGTCTGCTGTCGGGAGTCGCGGCAGGGGACGCGGTGTGGTGTCTCTTCCGCCTATGCGCCCGTCGCATGGATCGGGAAACCCCGCCGCGGCTCGGCGGCGAGTCACCGCGTAGTTGCGTCCTCCTCCTCCTCCGGCGCCGCTGCCCTCGTATGGGTTGCGGCGCTCCGGCATGATAGGCCTCTAGCATCTCCTCCGCGTTCGCGAGGTTCTCCTCAGGTTCCCAAGTGTCGTCCGAGGGTGAATAACCCTTCCACCGGACGAGGTAGCGCCGGGCGCCTCCTACTCCTTTGTGTGTCTGAATAGCCTCCACCTCCCACTCGTCGTGTCTCTCGACGGGTATTGCCGTAGGCGGGACGGTTGCGGTGCGGGCGTGGTAAGGTTCTAGCAGGGAGACGTGGAAAACGTCGTGAATCCTGTAGCCGTCTGGTAACGACAAACGGTAGGACTGCCCGTGGGAACCGATGGCCTCCTTTATTCGAAAGGGTCCTAAATATTTGTCGGCTAGTTTCCGGTTTGGTCTGAGCTGGCAGAGGTTTCTTGCCGCCAGCATGACTTGGTCCCCGACGCGGAAGCGGAGCGGCGTGTGCTTGCGGTCATAGTGCTTCTTGTGGGCACTGACGGCGCTCTCGAGGGTGGCGCGCAGCTCTTCCCGTTCCTTCTGGAGTATTTCGACCCGGGCCGTCGCCGAGCCGTCTTGTTGTCCGGTGTCGGCGATGGACACGTCTATTGTGGGTTGGTAGCCATATAGGAGGTAGAACGGCGAGTGGCCCGTCGTCTCGTGGGTCGAGTTGTTATACGAAAATTCCGCGAGAGCCAGCTTGCCGGCCCAGTCGCCCTGGGCGTAATCGCAGTAGCACCGGAGGTATTGCTCTAGGGTCTGGTTCTGCCGCTCGGTCTGGCCGTCTGTCTGGGGCCTGAACGCGGTGCTGAGTCGCCTCCGCACCTTTAGGTAGAACATGAAGCTCCCCCAGAATGCGCTGGTGAACTGCGGCCCCCGGTCCGATGTGATGCCCGTGGGCGTCCCGTAGTCCTTGAAGATGGTGTTTATGAACACCTCGGCGAGTTCGGCTGCGCCGATGGTTGAGTTTACGGGAGTATAGCGGGCCATCTTGGTGAAGCGGTCCATGACTACTAATATGGAATCATAGACCCGGCCTCGGAAACGGCTCGGCGGTAGCCCGACGATGAAGTCCATAGTCAGTTCCTTCCACGGCGTGGTTGGTGGTTGGAACGGCATGAGTTCTCCGTACGGCGAGTGCCTCTTCGTCTTCGTTCGTTGGCACACCTCGCAAGTTCGGAGATAGTGCTTCACGTCTCGCCGCATCCCCGGCCAGTGGTATTTCCGCTGGAGTAATTCCTGGGTTCGCGCGAACCCGAAGTGGCCCGCATACGGGTCGTCGTGGTGCGTGGCTAGGAGCTCCGCTCTCATGGCGGGCGAGTTTGGAACGTAGATCCGCCCCTTCCTCCGTAGGAGCCCGTCGGTCCCCGTGCTCCACAGGGCTTCTTCGCGGTTGCTGCCGCCATAGTCCCCTGGCCCCCCCTGGCGGATCCTCTTGGCGACGAATTCGTCTCGCCGCTGTAGCTGTAGGAGGGCCTCCTTAGTGGAGGCCGCCGGGAGCCCCGTCCCTTGTTCCTGCGCTGCCATTTCAATGGCTTCCCTGCGCTCCAGCGGGACGCCCCCCATAGGCGTTCCGGTGAGTCGCTTGCGGGTCGGCGCCGCCGACCCTCCTTCGCCTCCCTCGCCTGGTTGGGGCGAGGTCCTCTCGGCAGAGGGGTTTGTGTCTCCAACCCTGTGGACCCCCTCGCGCCGTGGTTCTCTTCCTTCCTTCTGGGCTTGCGGGCCTCCGTCAACCCCGTGACGGACCGTTCCTTTGGCAGTAAGGGGTGCTGCCGCCCCTGCGGTGGCAAGTTGCCCAGCGGCCCTTCGTGTTATGGCGTTAACACTCTGTTTCGCTGTGGCTTCGGGCCGTGGCGCCTGCGGTCCGTCCTCGACTGGACCGCCACAGAGGCGGAAATGTAGCCCTGGGAGTTGGTGCTCCTCGCCGTCGCCGCCCTCGGGTCGGTAGTCCGGCCTTCTCGAAGGGCCATCTGCTGGGTTGGCCTTCCCCGGCCGATATTCGATGTAGAAGTCGTACCTGGCTAGGGACTCCGCCCATCTGGCTTGCCTGCCGTTGAGGCTACGCTTGGTCATGAAGTAGCGAAGGTTGTTGTGGTCCGTACGTACCCGTACCGGTTGCGACACGCCGCGTAGGTACTGACCCCAATGGTTCATGGCCAAGACAATGGCCATGAGCTCCTTGTCGTGGGTGTCGTACCTGAGCTCTACGGGTGAGAGCTTCTTGGAGAAGAAGGCGACCGGGTGCCAGCGCCCCTCTGGCCCCTCGCCGAAGAGCTGGGAGAGTATTCCGGAGACCGCGTACCCCGACGCATCGGTCTCCACCTGAGTCTGGCGGTCCGGGTCGTAGTGACGCAACATTGGGGCGCTCGTGAAGCGGTCCCGCAACGTGTTAAAAGCCGTCGTCGCCTCGGCGGTCATCGCGAAGGGCTTGCCCTTGTCGACGCCTGTGCTTTTCAGCAGGTTTGTTATGGGGCCCGCTACCCTTGAATAGCCCTCGATGAACCGTCGATAGAAGTTGGCGAACCCTAGGAACACCTGGGTGTCCTTGATGGATCGTGGGATTGGCCACTCCTGGACGGTTGCGACTCGGGCCGGGTCCATGCTGATACCCTGGGGGCCTACGATGAATCCTAGGAATTCAACGCTATCGGTATTGAAGACGCATTTCTTGAGGTTTGCGTACAGTTGATGCGTTCGTAAGCGGTTCAGGACTTCCTCCACTGCGCCTCGGTGACGGGTCGGTTCCTCGGAGAAAATGAGAATGTCGTCTAGGTATACCACGCAGGTTACGTCCACGAGTCCGATTAGGGCCTGGTTGATGTAGGCCTGGAAGGTCGCGGGCGCA
Organism: Pseudogymnoascus sp. SDFLT0511; assembly: GCA_030180035.1. NCBI lineage: Eukaryota > Fungi > Ascomycota > Leotiomycetes > Thelebolales > Thelebolaceae > Pseudogymnoascus > Pseudogymnoascus sp. SDFLT0511. The sequence continues at coordinate 22,178 of JASCQD010000016.1, forward strand.
TTGGAAAGACCGAACGGCATCACTAAGTATTCGAAGTGGCCGTAGCGGGTGCGGAATGCCGTCTTCCACTCGTCGCCGCCGCGTATTCGAATCCGGTGGTAGGCGTCTTTGAGGTCGAGCTTTGTGAATATCTTGGACCTCCGCAGCCTATCTAACGTCTCGCTAATAAGTGGAAGCGGTGTCCGGTTGCGGATCGTAACCGCGTTCAGTCCGCGGTAATCGACGCATAGTCGCAGGCCTCCGTCCTTCTTTGGCACGAAGAACATCGCTGCGCCGGCGGGGCTGATGGACCGTCGGATCCAACCCTTCTTTACACCTGAGTCCAGGTATTCGCGGAGTGTCTCTAGTTCCGGCTCGCCCAGGGGGTAGACCGGGCTCCACGGTGGTTCTTTCCCTTCTAACAGCTCGATCTTGTGTTCCATAGGGTGATGTTCGGGCAGTAGGCCCGCCTTCTCAGCGTCGAATACGTCAGCGTATGGTTGGTAGTGTGGGGGAAGGCGGGTCGTTAGCGGGTCGCCCGTGCCCGCCGCCAGTTCCGTGATGATGGCGCCGATGTGCCGTCGCTCTAACCCTCGGTGTGATAGTATGTAGTAGACCCCGCCTTCTTGCCGAGTCGCTTCGTAGAACTCCTCCGGGCCTACCTCCTCGACACCGCCGCGGCTCTTGGGGAACTGCCAGGTCCCTCCTCTATAGCCAATGGTGGGGTCGGTCCTCGCAAGCCAGGGGTATCCTAGGATGATGTTCACGTCTAGACCCTCGAACGCGCACGCTACGAACCGGTGACGGTCCGCCCTGGCTTCTCCCGTGCTGTCCGTGGCCTTCACCTCAAGGTCGTGGGTGCCGTACGTCCAGATGTCCCTACCTTCTAGGGTCGATAACCCCCTTTCTTGGCCGCCTTGGGGTTGCCAACCACACTCCACAGCGAGCGTTTGGCGCACGCAGTTCTCTTCCGCGCCGCTGTCGATGAGGGCCTTCTCTATCCTCTCGGTCCCGTCTGCTGCCGTGATCGTGACCGGTATGACTAGCCGTCGTCGCTTCAGGTCCGCCCCCGTGTCGTCCCGGCGTCTTGGGGCGGTGGAGATCATCGCCGGGACCCCCCTTTTCCCGTTAGCTCCGGGCAATCGGGGGAGATGTGTCCCTTCTTGTTGCAGCTGTAGCAAACCGCCTCAGGGCACTGTGCTAGGCGGTGGCTCTCCGACCCGCAGCCGTGGCATCCATTGCCTCGTTTGTCGGGGCGGCTCCCCGTCGTGGTGCGATTTGGGCTGGTCGCCGGTCCTCCCTTCTGGGGTTCTCGACTTGAGACTTCGGGGCCCCTGCGTGCTTCTCGACCTGCCCAGGGTTCGCGTCCCGGGGTCGGGTCTCCCCGAGCCGTCCTCGCTTGCCCGTCTGTCTTCCTGCGCCCACCCCGCCGGTCGGCGAGGCGGTGTCCGTTCTCGATACGGGTCGCTAGCGATAGGAGGCCTTGTCTAGTCGCCGGCACTTCGTCCCGTTGTAGGAGGTCCCGTTGGACGTCCTCCCGCAGCTTCGCGTAGAGGTTGTCCCTCCGTTGTTTCTCGTCGTCGATGCTGAGTTCGAGCTCTAGGGTGTCGAGGTAGGCGGCGAAGTCTTCTGCCGATTGTCCATCCCCCTGTTTCGCCGAGTTGTACGACGTAATGGCGTCGAAGTTACGGTTCGCCGGGTCTATGATGGAGTCCATGATCCAGACCTTGAATTGTGCCCAAGTGGTATTGCCCAATCCTTCTCGCCGCTCGTGTCGCTCCCACTTCGCCGCCGGACCGGCCGCGAACGACATGGCGCAGTAGTCGATCTTGTCCTGGTCCGTAGGGTAACATGCCCCGGCGTCCATGCGCAGTCTGCGGTCTGCACCTGCGATGAAAGCCTGGGCTTCCCCGATGTTCTTCCCGTTGAACGTGGGTAGGTCGCGGAGCCGAGGTGTCTTCCTTGGCTTCCTTGGACGGTCCGTCGTCGACGCGGTTCCGACGCTCGCGGCGCCGTCGCTGTGGGGTGGTTTCGTTCTCCCTCTAGTGTCTTCGCCGTCGTGTCGTAGGAGCTCGCGCAGTTCCTTCTCGAGGGCCTTTCTTCGCCGTCCCTGGTTTTCGAGTTCGGCGATGCGGGATTCAACTGCGAGTCGCTTCCGTTCCCGGGCCTCCTTGGCCTCCCGGATTCGCCGCTCGAGCGATGCCACCTCTCGTCGCCCCTTTTCCAGTTGTTCTGCGAGGTCCGCCGCGAGCTCGGTCGGGCGACTTGGCTCCTGGGTTCCTTCGTCATCCGAAGGCGTATCCGTGAGGCCGAGAACGTCGTCGTCGTCGCTCGCGAGTCGAGCGTCGTCATTGCTCACTATTTGGGCTTCTTGCCCTTGCGAGTCCGCCACCCAGCGATCTTCCGAAGGTCTCGGTTCCGGGTCGGCGCTGCCGCGGAGGGTCTGGGTTGCGTCCTGGTTCTGCGAACGCGACCGGGTCGTTACTCCTTCGAATTGTGTGTCCATGGTGCTTGCCTAATTATCGGGCTATCCTCCGGGTAGGAAGAGAGTTTAGAATGTTAGGGTTTATTGGATAACGTGAGTAATGTAGGCAATAGCAACCAGTATAGTATTCGACGAACTAAACTCTAAGCCCCTATTAATAGGGGCTCAGCTAACTTATGTACGGACCGCCCCGTAGGCGGGTCGGTTGCGATGCGGAGCCGACCTACGTGGCCTTTCCACACCGCCTTAGGCTGTCGCGACCTTATATACAGGGCTGTTACGCCCCCCAGGCGCCCCGCCCCCGAGACGGCTGCCGACCTTCCTACCTGTGACAGTTATAGTAGTATTAGAATAGCTAATACTAACTATAGTTAAGGAAGTATAAGCCTTCTTAGGCTTTACTAACTTTTACTACTAGTTTATTATAGGATATTCTAAGGTAGCTTAACTACTTATAGAGCTTACTAGGAAAGACCTTACGTTTAAATGGACGACTAGGGTAGAGGCTACCTTCTAGGAACTTAAGATAAAGTTCATAAAGGTACCTATCCTTGTTACATTTAACCCTATAAAGAAGATCATCCTTAAAACGGACTCTTCTAACTTTATAATTAGAGCCTATTTAAATTAGCTAGATGAGAATGGTAAGTTTAAGCTAATCACATACTACTCTAGAAAACTATTACCTATAGAACTTAACTATAACATCTATGATAAGGAGCTACTAGCTATTATTATTACCTTTAAGTAATAGTAAGTATATCTTAAGGGATCTACCTACTTAGTATAGGTATAGATGGATTATAAGAACCTCATATACTTTATGTTAACTAAAGTCTTAAATCATAGATAAGTCTACTAGTTAGAAACTCTTATAGCCTATAACTTTATAATAGCCTATCATAAGGGCTCTAAGAATGTAAGAGCTAATGCTCTTAGTAGAAGGACTAACTATGTTAGCCTAAAGGAAGAAAGACCTAGAGTAATATTAAAAGAAACGGACGTAGGAATATAGTATAACGAGTTGCTAGTAATAATATTAATCGTTAAGGACATAGAACTTAAGAAAAGACTTAAGAAAGCTTATGTAATAGACGAATGTATAAAGTAAGTCCTAAATAAAGTTAATGGCAACTTTACCATTAACGATTAAGGATTAATTTAGTATAAAGGATTAGTGTATGTCCTAAGTTAGATGAGACGCCTACTAGTATAAGAATAACACTCATTACTAGTACATAGTCATTAGGGAGTAACATGAACCTTTAAACGAATTGCTAGATACTACTACTTCCTAGGTTTAAGGAAGTAGATAGAGATAGTAGTAAGAGAGTATGATATTTATAGTAAGTTAAAATCTAATAGGCATTTGCCATATAGGCTACTTAAATTAACACTAGTACTAAAAGGAGCGTGGAAATTAATAGCTTTAGACTTTATCGTTAAACTACTACTATCTAAAGACCTATTAATAGGAGTAGAATATAACTCTATCCTAGTTATCATAGAGAGACTTATGAAATATAGTAAGTTTATACTATACTTAGAAGCTAGTAACGCTAAAGTACTTACCTATACCTTCCTTAGAGTTATATTAGCTAATCATAGGATGCTAGAAGATATCATCTTAGATAGAGATAAGCTTTTTACTTTAAAATTCTAGAAATCATTAATAGTACTACTAGGAATAAATCATAAGCTATTAATAGCTTTCTATCCCTAGATAGATAGCTAAATAGAAAGATTAAATTAGACCCTTAAATAATACCTATAAAGCTATGTTAATCATTAATAGGACAATTAGGTCTAGATCTTACCTATTACATAGTTTACATATAATAGCATGATGATAGAAGTAACGAAAGTCTTACTATTCTTTACTAACTATAGCTACTAGCTAGAAGCATATAGGTAACTAAGACTAGATGAATCATAAGTAGAATAAGCTTAGATTATAGTAGAATAACTAAAATCGTTCTATAGATAGCTTACGACGGATATCTAATTCTTAAATGAACGATCTACTATGTATATAAACAAGAAGCATAGTATAGAACCTAGCTTTAAGGAGGAGGATAAAGTATATCTACTCTAGAAACACATTAAAACGAAACGACTAAGCATAAAGTTAGACTTTAAGAAATTAGGACCATTTAAAGTATTAAAAAAAGTTAGCATAGTTAATTATAGACTATAGCTACCTAAGAACTCTAGACTTTACCTAGTGTTTTATGTCTCATTATTAGAACTAGTAAGAGGGAACACCCTAATTATAACTAATACTAAACTCTAACCTAAGAATGAGATTATTAAATATAAGGTTAAAACAATCCTAGATAGAAGGTTAGTAGGACGTAAAGAAGAGTTTTTAATAAAATGGAAAGGTTATGAACCTATAGATAACTTATAGGAATTAAGAAGGAACCTTAGTTACCTAGAGTTAATAGTAGAGTTCTACCGTTAACACCCTAATGATTAAAGAACCTAGGGGAAAGGGCTAATAGGTAGTTATGATTAGGGATAGCGCTCCTAGGGTTAGTTATAAAAGGACTAGTAAGGTAAGCATAGGTTTTAGCCTCTTACTACTCATACTCCTTAACCTCCTCTAGTTCATCTAGGGTCTTTAAGCTATAGTAAAGCATCTTAGTACTATAAGTCTTAAGGAGATCTTACTACTACTTAAGGTAGTTAAGGTAAGCTATAGCCATTACTATAGCTTTATAAGTCATATGAGTTTCTAGGTAAAGGTAGTCCTCTTCCTTTTATAGTAACTACTAGTTACTAGTAGAGGGACTAGAGACGTTATAATTATAGGAATTTAAACGAATACATTCATTACATCATTTAGAGGAAGTAGAAGTAAGGTAGTAGAGACCTCGTTTCTCATAGCATAAATAGGAAGGCATTTTAACCCCTTTGTAGGTTATATGGTTAGTAAGTAGTTTACGTTCTTTAATTTTAGTATGTTTAGAGGAAGACATAGCCGTAGGTCTAGCATGCCCTATGAATATAGAGGGGGACCTACCTACTTAAGTATAAGGCAAGTTCCTTAGTTAGTAGGCCTAAGGGACTAGGCCTTAAGGGAGGGACCTAGTGTTATAGTACCCTTACATAACCATAGAGATAGGACATATTATATAATCTTAGGACTAAGGTTATAGTAGTAGAATATAGGGGTTAGAATTATAGGTAGCTTAGTTATTAGTAGCACCCCCTAGGAAAGGTACCTTTCTAGAAAGGCACCTTAACAAGAGAGGGTGCCTACTAGGAAAGGCACTCCTATGTATAGAGGTACCTCTGCTAAAGAGCACCATTAGATAAAGGTACCTATAATAAGTATAGTACCTCTTATAGGATACACGTATAATTAGAATAATAGGAATAGTAAGAATAGTTAGAGAGACTACTATTCTAACTATTCCCTTTAGTATAACGCTACTATATAAGTAGATAGTTATTTCTTAGATAGGAGCTTCGTGCTTAACTTAATATAGTATTTGTTATATACTAGTAACGTGTTTTACGAAAGCCTTTATAATTAATCCCCTACCTCCTCTATTAAGTAAACCTTACGTAACGAAACCTCTATAAGTCTTATAAGTTTAAGACCTAGCATTACATATTAGGGATAATAATGTCTTCTATTTAACAAGAGAAGCTATAACTACTAGAATAGGCTAGACTAAAATCAACCTATCCTTATTAATATGTAAAGACAATTCTGTTATAGCTAAAAGCTTTGCACTTTCCTAAAATCTATAAAGTATAGCGCTTAATATGGCTCTTATTACTATAGTAGACAGTGTCAACTCTCTCTACATCTATCTTAGCCATTTAATTAACAAGGATAGATGGGAAAACGGCGTTACTTAGACGTTAGTACCCTTCGACGCTACCTATAACACTACACCGATCACCCCACCAAATCCATTGACAATCGCCGACGTATTCGTCATAAACATCCCATACAGTGGGAGAGCTATCGAGAACATCTTCGTAGACATCCGTCGCGACCCCAACGACAACGTCGGCCTCCTCGACCGTTACTACATTCAGCCCGGTGCATCACCCCAATAGGTAGCGCGGCCAATGCAAATCGATTTGGTAGAGGGATCCATCTCGTGCTGTCTTGGATATCGTTCTCAGGACCAAGGTGTCCTAGGCATCTACACGCTCGGGATAATTGGCTCCGAGACAGAGCTTGTGTATATTCCTCAAACGAATCCATACAGAATTGGTGCACCCCCGACTCCAACATTCCTTAATGTTCCAATAGGGGCATTATGTATTTCTTCTGTCCTATATCCTAGCATTAGAACCACGGACCTCTTCATTGCAGGCACGGATGGAATCCATATCTTTACACCAGAAACCTAGAAGCAAAGTGCTAACTCCATTCTCGTCATCCCCGCAGCATCCGTGGATAATGGTGGCATGCTAACTGGCGTAACCCAGCTCTCCGTCTTAAGTGTAGGTGATAGGACGGCCGTTTTTAGATACAATGCGGCACAACAGGTCGTATTTTATGTCTATTGTGCTGCCGGAAATGAAGCAACTCCAACCGCTTAGTCTGCACCAATCCCCATTTGCTCCGGAGCAGAGGCTTTTGCGTTCTATCTTAATAATCAGACTTTCAACAATGTCCTGTTTGTACATATCCCTGGCGACAACCTATTGCAGTTAACCTAAGACCCGAGTAACAGCACTTGGAGTTAGCAAAGTATTCTACTTCCGTCGAGGGACAATAGCGACATGGTTCAGTTTAGTAGTTTCACAAGCCATCTCTAGGTAACGGATTCCAACGGGGTAAATCTGCCCAACACAAACCTATCGATGACATCTACGACCCCTGTCTCGGTCTATATTGGTAATGACTATCATCTTCTTACTCCCTCCTTTAGAGTTGCCGTCGAAACCGATATTACTAGAGCAGTGACAATCATCCAAGCGACTGAAGCATTAACCAATACTTCTTTCAATGTCGCTTTAATTGACTCTCCGGATACGACAGCCTAAGTGGATCCAATGACAAATGCATGGAGTACGCTGTCTACAGTTCAAAGCGGAGACGATTTGGGAGCTGTGCAAATTCAGTACGAGGATGGGTCGACAGAACCACTGCTCCCAGATAGCGTGTCATCAACCGAAAAGGCCACCGCCGCACAATGCATTGTCTAGTTCCTCAAAGTCAAAGACACGCTGCCGCCGGATGGCTCAACCGTGACACCACCCTCTAACCCGTCACAACCCATTACAGTATGGGGGGCAACATGTAGCTCAGATGGGTTCAAATATCACGGAGATGGGGCTGCTGAGCTTCTGCATTCCATTGGTTCGCTAGAATCGCCGACTAGTTTCGGCGACTGGTTAAAAGCTTCTGCAGGGGACGTTTTTCACTGGTTGAAAAAAGCATGGGGCGATGTGGTGCAGTTCGTTGTCACGGTTGCCGATGATATCTATCACTTTGTGGTTCAGATCGGTAATCAGATTTACCACGCTGTGATGGATTGTTATAATGCTATTGCTGGTGCAATTGAGTTCATCATGAACAAAATTGAAGCGGCTTTTGAAAAGCTTATTAGATGGCTGGGATTCATATTCAATTGGGCGGACATCAAGCGCACGCATCTTGTGATGAAAAATATTGTCAAGCAGTACACATATCGGGTGGTTAATACCATTAATGATATTGAAGGGGATATCGGTAACGCTTTTACTAATCTCGAGCAAGCAGTTAGTGCCTAGGGGGACCCGACCGACCCTGGGGTCAGCAACGGATCGCTGGAGCAGAGTAGCTCGCAGGTACAAGGGAGTAATACTCCCCAGTCGAATTGGGCCATTCATCTTACAAAGAATGGGCAGGGTGTGGCGACAACTACTTACAACGACCCGACAAATGATCCATCCGGACTAACGGGGGTCTTGGAAGACCTTAAGAACTTGTATGACACGGAGTCTGTCGACGTGCAAGATTTGATCAATAAGATCAAGACACAATGTGTTGATAACTTCGCTAACCTGACTCCTGTCTAGGTTATGCATGACCTTCCTTATGTAATCTATACGTTCCTAAGAGAACTTTTCTTATAGAACTTTCCTTCCACCACTTCCCTTACAGAATCCAGCAACTAAAGAGGCAGGCATTGTTGATGTCTATTATCCTTAGGTTTAGCAATGCCAGTTTTTAGGCCCGTTAGTAATCAGGATATTCCAGCGGCGGTCGTCGTACTGAGCTCCCAAGACGACCCACTCATCAATGGGCCTGCAGCCACAGTGACCACAGAGGGGACTGCCTAGCCAGCAGCTGGCCTTTATGTGAAATTGACATTTGTCGATTGCCAGCTCAGCAAGCCAGCCCTGGTAGTCACAGCGATCTATGACGTTGTAGTCGTTCTTATATGGTCCGACAGAGGTTAACAAAGATCATTCATAAGATGCGTAGGCAAGCGGGCTATGGCCATGGAACTCACATCGTTGCAGAACCAGATTTCTGCTCCATCGTGACACGTCATGCGCGCACATGACCTTGCTGGGGCGCCACATCCCCCTCCAGCTAGCTGCTTGAGCTTATCAATTCCTCGTCGCACTTGGATGACCTTAGTGGGGCTTGAGTAACCACCATTTGGACCACCGCCATTGCAGGCGACACGCGCCTTTAGGCGCACCAGACCCGTTAGCATGGAATACTATGAGGAACTGATTGTTGCTTACTGGCACGCGTGTCTCTAGGCCCCGTTCGGCTAGGCTTGCGTTGGAAGGCATCTGCGCATCGACAAAGGCCATAAAGTCAGGGTTCAGTTTCTCAATCTGAGCAAGGATCGCCTGTAATGTTCTCTTGTCAGCCACCAGGCCTCCGGGACGAAACGCTACCGAGTGGGTGGCCGGCGGGACCCCCGTGGAGAAGCAACCACACAAAGGATCCTAGCATACCTCAACCGAGCCCTGGAACGTATAATTCTTCCCATCAGCGTTGATAGGGCCCGTCCAGGTCATGGGCGCCACAGCATAGCCCTCTCTGGGTGCCTTGAGTGCCTGTCGGGGGACCTAGCAGTTGATCAGTATGCATCCTCTCAACAACACAGTCAGGACCACCCTATGGCTCTATAGGACGTACCCCGGCAGATACAGCGGTGAGACCCGCGAAGAACAGAAATAAGACCAAAACGGTCTTCATTGTCGTAAATTCTAGGTGGAACTAACACAATCGTTACGTGTCTGTCGAAATAGAGTGGATTAGGCGTCGATCTGATACCTTGTGTGTCTTCGATGACTGAAGAGGGAGGTAAGAGGGAAGGCGGGCGGTGCTAGGGTTTTTATAGCCCATCGTATTCTCTTAGGTTCAACAGCTGCGAGTGACAATTCCAAGGACGCCATCCGCCGCCCTAGCTGTATCAACACGTGCCCTTGCTCTAGATTGATACTCGTTCTGCCCCTGCCACTCACGCTGGGTTAATGCTGGGGACGTTACTTTGAAGGATGCGAATAGATTTAACCGATGTATATTCGATCCTTGCAGGCATGCGCCACAGTTATGCCGTTAAGGAAATGAGTGAAAGTCGTAAAACACGTTACCATGATAGGTCAAGTCAAACGTTCTTTTATTGATGGAACGCGTGATATTAGGCTAAGCTTGGGGTTTAGTTTTTTTAGGGTTTAGGCCAAAATGAGGCCCCCGAAGCACTAGCACAGCATCCCGGGCAGCTTTCAAACTGTCTAGGCCATGCCCGAAAGCGCCCTCGCTAGCTCCAACAGCGATGCCCTTGCCCACTCCGTCACCGCCCCTCTGACTGCCCCCCTCAAGGGCACCTTCGATGTCGCCTAGGCGATGGCAGAAAGCATGCCTGCTGCTATTGCCGGCCCCTCCCATAACCCCTTAGCGATCTCCTTCGCAGACCCCTTCCACAGCCCTTTCGACCCTGCCTTAGCTGGCCTTTCCAAAGGCACCACCCCGTCTCCTCGCTACGAATCTGTTAGCGATGGCGAGAGCGACGGCTCGCCACCTCCAAAGCGGCTAAAAAGGGACAGTTTAGAGGGAAGAAAAGAGAAGGGAAAGGGGGACATACCTAGGGCAGCGGCGCGGGCACCGCGCATGAAAATGACACCAGAGGAGTATATGATACTCCTCCGGCTGTGCTTGCGGAGCGCAGACACATGGAGGGAGGAATCAGCAGTGGCATTCTGGAAGAACGTCACTGCTGACTGGCAAGCAGAAACAGGCCGTAAGCATAGCGGCTTGCGGCGTGTAATGCGGACTGCTATCGCTGCCCGGAGGAAATACCTCCTTGAGCTAGGCACTGGCCAGCAAGACGGCCGGACCGACAAGGAGGTCTACGAGGACAGCTGGATAGCTGTCCTCGACGAGGAGGGAAGGCTAGTGAGGGAGAGGAAAGAGAGGAGGGGGGCCGCTCAAGCAAAGAGCGATGCAGGCTTATTAGCCCGGGCTGCTTTACTTGGCGCCATGAAGGAGAAGAAGGAATTGGATCCTCCCCTCCCTTAGGCCCGGTCCTACGCGCCAGCCCAATTGGCTCAGCGTTTAGTAGGTGTAGAGGAGGATGACCCTGTCGTTATTTACGACGACGGGCTAGAGCACAATGCTCTCTCCCCCTCCCCAGGTTCCCCCTCCAATCCACCCCGTCGTCTCAGCCTGCGAAATACTCCCAAAATACTCCCATTAGTAGCCTTCCACCGACGCCCCGGCCCGCCCGCCCGCAAGCCGCATATTCAGCTCCCTCGGCATCGTATCGCGCGTGTACGTCTCCAGCGCCTCTAGCGCCGCGACGGCGCTAGAGGCCTCGCCGTTCCACTCCAGCGACGCCGAGAACCAGGTGACGTTCTCCGGCGCGGCGAAGGTGCGGAAGCGGAAGGACGTCGCGATGCCGAAGCTCGAGCCGGCGCCGAGCATGGCCCAGAAGAGGTCGGGCGACTCGGTGGCGGAGCATGAGACGATGCTCGCGTTGGCAAGGACGACCGTCATGCTGTCGACCCAGTCGAGCTCGAGGCCGTGCGTGTGCGACGCCATGCCATAGCCACCGTGGAGGACGTGGCCGGCGATTCCGACGCTGCTCAGGTAGTTAGCGTCTGTACACGACTCCTTCCCGCCCCCAACCCGCCCCCAACCCGCCATCCGCCGTAACCGCAAGGGAGGGAAAAAAAACTCACCCCATACACGTCCCATGGGAAAACCCCCTCTTCCCGAGATTATAAATCTCCTGCGCGATATACCCCAACCGCGCCCCGCTCCCCACCGTCGCAATCCCCGTCTCGACATCCAGCGTGACATTAGCCATCTGATCCAGCTCGACGACGAGGTGACCGTCCTCCCCCCCTAGGCCGAGGGAGGCGTAGGAGTGGCCTCCCGATTTCGGGGTTACTTTGACGCCATGCTCGGCGCCGCAGCGGACGGCAGCGGAGATGTGGGCGTCGGCCTCTGGGATAGCGATGGCGACGGGGGTGTAGGGCAGGCGTGCGTTGTAGGCTGCGGCGGCGAGGTCCCAGGTGTCGGAGGTGGGGACGGCGAAGGGGACGCCGGCGGCGGATAGGCAGGAGGTTAGGGTTGTGTTTCTGCAGGAGCGTGTGGCGGCGTGGGTGGAGGCGGCGAGGAGGCCGAGGGGGAGGAGGTGGGCTGGTTTCATGGTGGGCGGGTGGTGCGGAGTGGATTGCGGAGTGAGGGTTTAGAGATCGTGTCGCTGTCGCTGTGGGTTGTAGCTAGAAGTGTGTCGCACATGCTACTCGTAAGCTTTATAGTCAATCTGGTGAGGACGTGGTCATTCTGGGATTTCAAATTGTTTGAAATGCTCTATTGCACTATGTAATGTAGATCGTGCGGTGACTTTGGATAGTATGATAATTAACCCATGGAGGCTGTAGAGTAGGGTAGTACCTTCCTTGACGATTAGAGGCTAAAGTATCCCATATTAACAGCAATATCCTATATATTACTTAGTAGTAGTATCTGGAGATGACGCTATAAGCCGCGTTAGAGTCGTACTATAGTTATCGCACTTAAAGCGTATTCGCGTGGTGTTATTAATTAATAGTCCGCTTGGCAATCTTGGAAAGTTAGTTTTAGCCGGCTTAGGTGCTCAAACACTTAATCATCATGATAAGCGGAGTGCGTCTGCGAGAAGGTATGGTAAGCGAAGTGCGTCTGCGACCACCTAAAATTATAGGTACCTTTACATAGTAAATTATATGTAAAGTGACTAATAGTAATAAATGTAGTAGAATTCTTATTATAAGTACCTTTACATAGTAAAATGTATGTAAAGTGACTTATAATAACGAAAATAATAAGATTATTTATAAAAAACATATATAAGCTACCTTAAATGCTCTATTTATACTTTGAAATTTTAATATATTATATATATATATAATACTACTTATATTAGAAGCATTTAAATTCTTTATAACTATAAAGTTGTTAATTATTTAAAAGCATATTTTGAAATAGTTGATAAAAATGAAGAAAGTTGTAATTTAAGTCACTTTACATATAATTTACTATGTAATACTACCTAGATTCTCGCAGACGCACTTCGCTTACCATACCTTCTCGCAGACGCACTCCGCTTATCATGATGATTACATGAAAGCTTTTGTTAAGTAGCTCAGACCCACAAAGGCTTGGAAGCTAGAATAGTAGATACTGTCCAAACCCGCAAAACGCGAAAGCTCGAATGAATGCATGGTTCCTTCATTACACCACCACGGCGGTCCATCATATGTACAACACTAACCCCATATCTCACACCACACCACACTACACCAAACTCATCAATCGTCCTATTCATCCCTCTTTGGTCAATGCTTGGCATGCAGAGAAACCACGATGGTGGTAAACATTTGGCTCCAGTTTGAAGATCGCTCTTGTTCCGCCATCGGACGATGCTTGCTAGATGATCACCTAATGAGCTTCTTATCAAATAATCCTCCATCACGATTAGCTGCAACTCGCGCAGATAGTACATACACCCCCTGTAATTTGGGAGTGAGCTGTATAGTAAAACCTCTTTAAGACGATGTATTCCGTGCCGTGATTTTATATCGTATTAAAGAGGATATCGTAATATTGGATATTATGTAAGCCACCCGTGAGCGGTCTTGATTAGCTGACGTAGCAAGGCCTGTAAAATAGGAGTAATATAGTAATTATTTAGCACGAATTGTCAGAATAGCCTACTATAGAGCGTTATGGACCGATATCGTGGATATCGTACATTATATGGGAATTTAATTAGTTCCGGAAAAAATATCACACTATCGAGGATATCGGCATAAGGGGTATCGTCATAAGGAGGCTTTACTGTATAGGAAATGTGTTGTTATAGCATTAGGCTAGACAAGAGATAGTAAGTTACGTTACTAATCTATCTTGTCAAAAGTAGCTTTCTTATAGTACTAGGATAGGGGAGAAATAGGATTGCACTTGCATAGGAAATCGAATTGTATTATATAGGGATTAGAATAGGATCGCAAAGGGAACGGGAAAGTAATAGGCGTACTGCTATATGCTAGTTGTATCGTAGTTATTAATTTGTATAATACGCTAGTAAGGTATTGTTATGGCATTTCATCACCCTAATAGTTAATGTTATTCACCATGCAAGGTAAATTACCAACGCGAAAAACGCGTCTAACCCACCCTTGGCACGCGTCTAAACTTAAAACAATCCAAGACAACTACGACTCACAACATTAGAATCCCACCTTCTCTCTCCCCAACCGCGCCAATGTCGACCGAACAAACAATTGTGAAGAAACGGGGTCGACCCCGGAAGAACCCTCTCCCAGAGACCGCCTCTCCGTCCTCGCCTGGTCCCGCAAAAACCACCACCGCACGCAAAACCGTCGCGAAGACATCCCCAGCAGAGCCCGCCAAACCACGAACACGAAAAGCAAAGACTCCAGCCCTGGAAACACCCTCGCCCGAAACCGCCATGCCTACCACCCCCAGCCAACCCACCGCGACGGCCCCCGCGAACTCGCCAATCCCCGCATCCATCGAGCCATCAAATCAGGCCACCAGCGCTGCCCCCTCGTTATCCCACCCAGCCTCACCAACACCACAGCACCGCCCCTCCGCAATCCTCACGGCGGTTCGCGAACTCTCCACTAAGGCTTCTCCGACCCCAAAACCCGCCGCCTCCACCAAGCCAGTCTCGCACCCGCGCACCCCCTCCAAGACATCCACGCCCAAACCCCCCGCCAAAACGGCCGCCAAAACGTCACCCCCCAAGCCCGCGCCGCCTACGAAGCCGCCGGCCCCGAAGATACCGCTGAGTGCGTTGAATGCGACGATTGTGGATAATATCAGCAAGCCGGCGGGAGCGAGGCCGTCGGCTGCGGGGCAGCAGCAATTGCCGAAGGGGTATAAGCCTGTCGCGAGGAAGGTGACGATGGTTATTGTGGCGTTGCCAATTGCGATTGTTACGAGCTATGTGTTATGGCAACGATGTAAGTTCTCCTTATTTTATGGGGTTTGTGAGCGGGCAAGTACTGACTGTTACAGTGGTTTTGGGCGAGGAGCAGAAGGTTCTTGTGAAACCGGCACCAGTGGTGGATATGGATGCGAAGGAGAAGGGACCAGAGTCAAAATAATAGAGAATAAAGGGACTGGGGATGTTCTGCAAAGCGACGACTGATGACCGTATGATTGGATTGAAATATAACGGTGGTCTTCATTACATACATGTGGGGGGGATATAGCTGTATATATCTAGTCATACTGTAGACTATTAGACTCTCAACACACTGCATATTAATTACATAGCTCAAGTTTTGCACAGTTCTTGCGATTGAAATATGAGGCGCTTTTGACATTATTCATTGTTCATCTTCTCCAACTACATACATATCTTAACGCTTCGTCCGCCGCTCCTTTTTCGGCGTCGGTATCCTCACCGTACCCCTAGTTTTGGGATTACTTTTTATCGTCTCGCGAATCTGCTGTGCAATCGCCACGTCTAGATCCTCTTCGTCCTCTTCCTCTTCCTCATCATCGACCTCCTCATCCTCATCAACCTCCTCCTCGTCATCATCCTCAAGTTCCGCACCACCTTCAACCTCGGAATCACTATCAGGCATCCCGTCATCCGACAGGTCTACCCCACCATCCGAGCCAAAGCCCTCGAAATCATCGCCCGTCACATCCGCCATGGAAGTGTCAGCCGCTTCAGACTCCGCAACAGTCGACTCGGCATCCTCTCTCTTCCTCTTCTTCCCCATCTCGCCCAACTTCCCCATCCGGCCCTCCACACCCTTGACATCGGCCTCCGCGCCCTCCAAAAGCGGCGGCGGGGTGAACCAAGGAATCTTTCCGCGCAAGAAATCATTCAGCACCATCTTCGCGACACCATCCACATCCGGCTCGCCACCGTGCAACAGACGGCCACCCTTGCGCGCCAGCAGTTCGAGGAACTCAATGTGGTCTTTGTAGCCGCGCAGCGCGTAGGTGCGCTCGATGTGTTGCGGCTTGGTCTTCGCCAGGACGGCGGGAATGTACTGCTCGGGGTTCTCGACGTTCTCGACACGGACGACACCACGGAGGAGGATATCCTGCGGGGTGTCGGATGCGGAGGGTGGGACGACACCGGGGCAATCGATCAGGTAGATGCGCTTCATGAGGGTGATGTACTGCCAGATCTTGGTCTCTCCGGGGATGGGAGCGACGGTGCAGACCTTCTTGTTGCGGAGAGTGTTGATGATGGAGGATTTGCCGGTGTTGGGGTAGCCGATGAAGCCGACCGAGACTTGCTTACGGTCGGAGTGGAGGCTGGAGAATTGGCGGAGGAGTTGGATGAGGGAGCCCTTGCCAAAGGAGTTGGTGATGGAGGCATGGAATGCGAGGGTAGGGTAATCTTTCGATAATGATCGGACCCAGGCAGCCTGAATATAAATGTCAGTTATGCGACAAAATATGTTGTTTTTGGGGGGTCATGTATGAATCATTACTAAGAAGGCTGCTACAAGCCACCATGAGAGTGGGAGCGGCCTTCAACTCAAACGAAACAGCACCAAACTCTTTACGACAGGCGTCCCAAGACGGGCCGCTGTCTACTCGAGATCCGTCCTCAAATCGAGACTGTCGGACACAAGGCCCAGTTGTCAAGATTCTTGGATCAAGAGCGGCGAGAATGAAGTCAATATACCAAAGTTGTAACAGGCAAACTTCCATTGTGAGGAGCACATAATATGCAGAAGATGTCTTGACTTAACGATGGAAATGCAGGAAACAAGAAGATGGCTTGGAAAAATGGGTAAACTTACAGCAACGCCGGTAGGCACTAAATCGCACTTGTTAAGAACAAAGATAAGATGCTTATGCGGTGCCTCCTCCCTGATGTATTTCTCGACACTGCGACACCTCGTGCCAAGCGGGTCCCTGGCATCCAGAACGTGGATGACAACATCAGAGGAATCGATAACTTTGTAAAGCTCGTTCCAAATACGTTTGCTCTGTCCCTTACTGAAGATAGCTTCCCTTGCGCTCGAGACGTAGCCGTAATCCTCAGGCGCTGCCTCTCCTACGGTCTCTTTCTCCTCGGGATTGCCGCTCAGGAGCTTGGCTTGCTCAAGTCTGTCCAGGTATGTATCGTGGCTCTTGACACTGTCCTCCGCAAGATCCGAAAGTGAGTTGACGCTGAGCTTAACGCGCTTACGTTGTGATTTCGGTCCGAAGGTATCGCTGAAGGGTGAAGCTTCGACGGCAATTTTTGCTTGATGTTGCTTGATGCCATTCTTGCCCTCTCCATCTCTGATCAGGGTCATGGGCAGTTTGTTCGTCTTCAGCAGTACAGTGTATGGGTCAGCTGCTCTCTCGGCCATGGCATCGCGGAAGGAAGAAAGCGCATCCTGGCTGATAACTCTCGAGTTGGTGAACCATTTCCTGTTCGGCTCAATACGGGCGGCTGGGACTTCACGACCTTGGAATGAGGCAGATTGTGTGATTTTTCCAGCAGCGTTTCTCCGCTCCTTGCCACCAGTGAAGATCTTCAACACCTTGGCTTGTTTACCAGTACTGTATGACGTTAGTTTTGGCTCCTGAACAGTCTGGTTGTCGGCGGATGCGCCTTTGACGGTACTACATACCGATAAAAATTCTCGCCTTTGACCTTGACGTTTTCCATGCCATCCCCCACCTTTCCCTGACGGACCTTCCTGGTCGCTTCTTTCTTTCCGGTACCCATGGCGACAATGAGGATTGATATCCTCTAATTGTGGTTGATATGGGGAAATGTTCTTGGTACAAAGAAGAAATGGTCCCTCTCCAGAGATTGGCAGAAAAGTTTATCGGCAAAAAGTTTACTATCAGCGTGGCTGGTATCAAGCGCCAAGACATCAACGCACGAGCCACAGGCTAAGGAAATCCAAACCTCGCCGTACTCTCGTCTTCGGAATTTCGACGACGAACCTGAATAGGGAGGTTTTAATTCCAACAATGCCGCCGTCACTCCCCTCCAGCTCGCTGGGCAGTTTGGCCCGCGGAAAGCAATCACTATACTTCAAATCCGCGGCGCGCACTTTCTCCTCTTCGTCTCAGTGCCAGGCCATTGGCCCTGAATCTCCAAAATTTATCGAGATCCCTCTTGCGCGGCAACGCTTCGCCAGAAAGCATGTCGATGTCAAGGGTGTCCTCCCAGCTCCCCGAAACCTCTTCCCAAGACGAGCGGGCAACAAGGCCTCCCCCGAATACATCGCCCGCGCCACCTTCGAGCCAACCGCTGCCCACCAGCTAAGCAAGTCCCCATCCGAATACACGGCATGGAAACGACGCATGGCCGCATCCCGGCGTGAGAATCTGCGAGAGGGATTGACCAAGCTACACGATCGCAAGGTCAAAAAGGACGCTCAGGTTGCGCGCAAGAGCAGCATTAAGCAAGAGAACAACCAACGCCTTGTCGATGCACCCCAGCGGGAATCCGATCGCCTCACTTCACCTACCATCACAGCCGCCATGGCTACATTCCAGCACGGTGCTCTTCCCGACCCCAACAGAGAGGCTCGCATTGCTGCGTCCGCGGAGAGGGTGGCTGCGATGGTCAAGGCCCAGGAGGAGGCACGTCGTGACTCGCTACACTCGTTATACATGCATGCGCGCTCCTTCATCACCACAGAAAAGGAGTTGGATGCCGAGATCGACAAGATCTTCACGGAGAGGCCATTTGCGCATGTGCACGGGCGGGAGAACGAGACGAATATTTGGGATGCCGAAGGATCGCCGATGACAGTCTTTGGTATGCTGAGCGAAGTCAGCAATACACAGAAGAAGGCCGTGGATTACTATCAGACGCCGGCAAAGGTGACTGGCAAGAGGATGGTGAGGATTGCGGAGGAGTTGACTGGTGGGAAGATGGATTAAAAGGGGGTTGTATTGTATATGGGGAGGTTTTTGTACCAATATTGTCTTGTATACCACCAATGGAATACTTTAGCCATTCGTTCATTCGCACTGATTTAGAAACGCAAATGGGGGTTTGAAGGCGTAGCTTTTATCTTGATGGCAGCATGTGTCATCGAGATACCGTGAACAGATGCAAATAAGCATGCCACCATCAAAGCCAAAAATACGAACTGGCTGTTGAAAGAAGCCGTCTTCTGTGCCCCGTTGAATGCCTTTGGTTCGAGAAAGAAAAGGGCCTTCGATAAACCACGCAATTTCTATAAGCTCTCCTTTGTACACATTTATCTGCCCGTTGCGCACGATCTGTCATCATAAACTTCACCTCTGAGTAAAATCATTTTATTTGTCCTCCTAACCCATCAGTCCAGCCAACCAACCCTCACCCCGCCCAAGAAACTCCATCGCTCACCGCCCTTCCAAACTTCCACCACTCCATCCTTCACCAATCCTCAGTCTCATCTGGCACTTTGTCTGCCCATCGATCGTAGTATACAGGCACCTTGAGTGGTGGATCACACACCCCGCAGTCGCAGAGGAAGCCGTAGTCGATGCTCAGATGATGTGGGTTAGGCGTGTACATGATTGTCAGCTCTTCGCCCTTTTTGACGTCGCGCTTCGTGGAAAAGATCAACTCGCGGTTGCTATAGTTGTAGCTATACCGGATGATCGGATTGCACGAGTGGTTGAATCGGGAGGCGACTAGGAATATGCCGGATGACGACCCAGTTCGGAATCTAGAATATAGTCAGTACATGATATTAGGCGTCCCTTTGTTTGAAATTTCGAAAGCAAAATATGAAATATGGGCAAGCATTAGTAATTGATGATGTGGAAAGAAAAGCTTGGCGTTGGGTTGTGATTAATCTCCGATCAAACCAGGGGCATGGGAAAAGAAGTAGTATGAGAGGAATCAAACATACCGATTGGTTTTAAAAATGGCGATGTCTCTGTCTCGGTCCAACAGCTCGTAACACGCGAGTTTGCCAAACTCCGTTCTTTCCTCCGCGCTCAGCTTCCCCAGTTCCTCCGCCAATTGCCCTTTGCCGTCTGTGGCGAGAAAGAGAGCCAGCTCTTTCATGATGACGGTGGACTCCGGAATGTCCGAGAGGGCGAAAGCACCCATGCCACCCTTGGGAGATGGGCGGATCGAAAAATGGGAAGAGATGGGATCCCGTGAAGTGGCGACGGCTGAGGAGGCTTCCTCCACCAGGGAGGGACAAGTCACCTGCTCAATAAGAGCAGGCGTCAAAGCCACCCCAGCCGTCGATTCGGGTGGAACCAGCGTCACTGATCCCACCGATCCCGCTTCCCTCTCCTTTCCTGTAACATCCTCCTTCTTGATCCAGTCAGTTGTTTGCATGGTAAAACTGAGATGGAAATATGGAAGAACATACCGCTGCCAACCACTGGGCAAAGTCGTCTGCCAGTGTCCAACAGACGCTGGCAGTCGACACTTTTGTGTCCTTTGACATCTTCATTATAAAAAGTTAGCGAAATTGGCATGATGTCTTGTGTGAACTGCAGTGAAAAAAGCAAAGGAAGTTTGATGCGATAATCAAGAAAGAAAATAATGTATGCCAAATAGCTGTTGTAAAACGCACTTCGAAAAGGAATCGGTTGACCGATAGTGACGAAATTTGAGGAATGCTTAGAGGCTCCTGGTGGGCAAAGCAAGAGCTCAATGAATGTTTGGGCGTGGTCGCGGTGAGTGAAGGGCAAAGAATCTTTGAAAGACTATGGTGGGTGAAGGACAGGTTCGAGGAATGTGCAGGTGCGTGTGTGTGAAGCTCAAAGATGACGCTTGAGGCAAGATCTGGAAGATCTTGCAGATGGTGAGCAAAGAGGATGTATGTGAAGCTAGAGTAGAAGCCAGAAGATGTGATGGTCAAGTAGTATCGTGCTGGATGTGTCTAAAACAGCTCGTAACGTGCCGTGTAGTGATGGCCTGACTGTGTTGCTAAACAAAAGATGAAGGAAGACAAGAAGGAGTTAAAAGAGGCCGCTTTATACATAAAACCAAGGGCTATCATCGGCATCGCCTAGGGATTCTGGCAAATGTAAGGGGGTAGCCGGTAAGAACAAAGCCTGTCACTGGTGTCGCCTAAGGACGCCATCAGTGACAGGAAAGGGCTAAACAGCAAGAAAGTGTTGACAACAGCAGTAGCTATCGCTAGCAACAGTCCACTCGCAAGAAGTCAGATCCTTAACAGGGAATCCAAAGGGAGATAGACATCAGGCAATGTGGTAACAGGAATCAAATATTGTGAAATGGTTGCTGACTTACCTTGAAGATGTCGGAAGAGGAAAAATCCCAGTCCCAAACACTTCACGCCTAATTTCCATCCCTGCCAAAGACTTCGGATTGTCTCCAGGGAGCTAAAATGAACTGAAATACGATTAGTTTCACGCCATGACAAAGCATATGTGGAAAGAGGGTATTTGGGACTCGAGTAAGGCACTTACGTCCCTGGCGGCGCCTTCCCAGTCATCAGTCAGCACATGCAATTAGAAGGGAAAACGCTGAGTACTTACAATGAAGGTCGAACCCCACTCCCGGCTGTATCAATTCGGAGATACATGACTTTCGGCCGAAGGTGAGACCCATCCCTAGATCCTGCCAGATCCCACCCCCGGCCGTATCAATCCGAAAATACATGAATTCGCCGAGGGTGGGATCCATCAGGGTACAGAAACCCCATCTACTTCTCAGCCTTGGCCATCTCTCGGGTCGAGAAACGGCCCCTTTCTTTTCGAGTCCAATCAAGTTGGCCATCCACAGCCTCTGGTGAGAGAAGGCTGCCCGCCAGCCTATAAGGGTGTCAGCAGCTTCGTTCTAATCAGAATTATGAGAAATCGAGGAATGCATGCGAGTAGATCTCCACAACACAGAGTCGGGTCCGCTCATATGTCCACATATGTGGCTTGTGAGATCCGATTTGTTCGAGGTGCAGCAAGGACGACAGGTGAAACGAAGAGGAAGATGACTTACGGGCCAGCCGATGCAGCCTTCTCGCCGTAGCGAGCAATCTTCGTCCAGTTACGGAAATGTCTTCAGATCTAGACAAAGTGGCAAAGTAACTGGTCTAGATTAAGGTGAGTAAAGTCAGCTCTATCTTAGATCTAGGTTTCGGAAGGGCATAGATGTCAACCTGGCCCTGAGGATTGAGAACATACGTCCGAAATAGCTTGAAGCATTTGTATCACCGATGATTATGAGGGATTTGTGATAGATATTGGAAAGTTTGTGTTGGTTTTTTGGTTGTGGAAAAGGAGGAAATGAAGAGGGGAGAGTATGGACAACAAAGACCAAAGTTGCTACGCGAGATCAACTTCACATCTGTTGGCATTGTATCGCCCAAGGTAAGATTAATTGTTATCGATAAGGGACAGCACGATAAGAGAAGCAATAAGATCAGAGTGCCATCAACATCTTCAAGCTTACAGCGTGGGGTACAGCGGCCTCGGGGGGGTTCATGACCTTCATTTTTGGAATATACTCATCTATGTGGCAACTGCCCACTCGGGAACTCACCTCCGACCAATTCCTCAGCTACATACTTCGACATCCTCTCCAAAGCCTCCTTTAGGACGGCAGTGTGGCAGACGTAGCCAATTCTGACATATCCCTTATAGTCGAAGCCCCTCTCATGCCCAAACCCCTTGGAGCCAGGGAGTATCATAGCCTTGGTCTTCTCCAGGACGTCCAAACAGAACGCCACGTCGTCCACTGGCTCGCCGTTCTTCCTGAATTGGATAAAGGCGGTTGTCCCTGCTAACGGCTTCACCCAAGAGCACACTGAGATGTGATCGTTCACGAACTTCTCGACAAGAGCCACGTTTGTTTTGGCAAGGTTAATGTTCCTCGAGAGCAATGCGTGTATGACATTCGCTGAGAGAGCATAGCTTGCCACTTGGTCATCGAGCTGAGACACAGATATCGTTGTGTAATCCCTAGCGCTGGCCAATGCCTCGATGATTTCGGGGTCACGGCATGCTATCCAGCCGGTGCGGATACCAGCCAGTGCATATGCCTTTGACATGGAGCCAGTGACAATGGTCTTGTTATATTTCATTGATATTAAAGATGGTGGGTACTCATCATCCACAGGCGATATACCATGGAAGAGAGGGCGGTACACTTCGTCCGAAAGGATGGTGATATCTCGCTCGCGGGCAAAAGAGACGATAGCTTGAAGCACAGACTTGCGAATCACAGCACCGGTTGGATTGTTCGGGTTGTTGATTATGATGAGCTTAGTGTTTGGCTTCACTAACGTCTCCAGTTCAGCCACATCAGGGACGTAGTTCTTCTCCTGTCTGAGCTTCCATAACGAGACTTCAGCGCCCAGGCTTTCGGGCACGGAATACAGCTGTTGGTATGTGGGGTACATGCAGATAACATGATCTCCAGGCCCTATGAGCTTGTATAAGACGAGAAAATTGGCAGATATCGCACCGGGTGTGATAAGGATGCTCTCTGGCGACATGGGCGATGCAGCTCTAGCGGAATACAAATCAGCTAGCCGCTGGCGCAGCTTCTGCGACCCGCGGATTGCTCCATAAGTAAGGGTGACAGAAGTATCCAGAGGCCCAGGGGCACTTTTATCTTCACATAGTGCAACAAGCTCGTCTATAGAAACAGACGCGGCACAAGTCTCGGCGATATTGAGGACGTCAGGCGTAGTTTCATACTTGTCCATCCACTGAGATATGGTTAGTCCATGGTGAGCAGATTTGAGGTATGTCAGGATATACGGGGTCAAACCTGTTCGACGCCAAACTCTTCCAACTTGACCATAGTTGCTTCTTCAAAATTATTGCTCAATATAAATATCAACTTTGACCTCAAAAACAATTCTATTCGCCAGAATTACGTGCCTGTGGATTATCTGCATAACCCCTCACGTTCCCGCAGTGACACGCACGTGATTTCCCCTCCCGCTGCGCCTCTGAACGTGGGGAAATGCAGGGGTCTCACTTTAGCGTGGGTGACCAAGGTCGCAACTCGGCCCCATCCCATCATCATCGACGACCTTGGAGCCGAAGTGTCACCAGGACGCCCTCATTACCCACCTTCTCTACCCGCCTTCTCTATCCTTTCTTCGGAGGATGTTTACCTGAATATATACATATACTCTTCTCTACATGCTATATTAATTATTTGCAGTCACTTCCAATCTGAGTTAAGCTTCGGGCGCAAATCAGCCTAGGTTACCGTGGTGGTTGGCCTTGCGAGGCATTTGGGCTACCAATCTGTTGAGGGGCGCCATCTCGACAACCGCCCGCGATGCGTGGATTATATATCGGCCAGGCGCTGGCCGCTGTGCTGTCATTATCATGGCACGCCATGGCCTCTGATAACTTCACTTACATCGATATGATGCGGGCACGTAATGCGTTGATGGACGGCCGGGGTGATTGTCCTCCATGGTATGTTCTGTCTCCACTCCGAGAGCGACAACTGTAGTGGCGGTAGCTAATATATATAGCTTCAATTGTCTCTTGCCAGCTTTCACCTGTGGCCAATATGCCGAATGCCAGCAGTATGATGGGAAGTGCAGCTGTCCTGCTGGGTTCGGCGGGGAGGACTGCATGCAACCAGGTACGGCCCCCCACTCGCCCAAGCAATGAACAATGGCTTACTCTTATAACTATTACAGTATGCGGATCGTTAGCAGACGGAAAAGAGCGACCAATGCGACAAGGTGATAAGTGCGACTGTAAGGAGGGCTGGGGCGGTATAAACTGCAATGTCTGCACTACCAACCAAGCATGCAATGCACTGATGCCCGAGAATACTGGCGGAGTCTGTTATCAAAACGGAGAGGTTGTGAAGGAGAATTATCAGATGTGCGACGTTACAAACAAGAAGATTCGGGATCTTCTCAATGAGAAGGTACCGCAAGTCACCTTTACGTGCGACGCAAGCGATAAGAAGTGCGATTTTCAATGTATGTCATCCCCGCCAATTTCAGGAGACATTGCTAATATATGCCGAAGTTTGGGTTCAACAGAGGGAATCATTCTACTGCTCTCTCGGCGGCTGCATTTCGGGCTCGGATAACACTTACGATCGCAACAGCACCAATTACAAATGCGACGATATCCAATGTCAATGCATTCCCGACAGGATGTTGTGTGGAGAGAATGGATCCGTTGATATATCAGACTTTCTAACGGAGGAAATTAAAGGCCCTGCAACATTCGAGTGTTTGCAACAAAGCGGAGGAACGAATAAATGCGCATTCCAGGAGCCCGCTATGAACGACCTCATCCAGCAGATGTTTGGTGACAAAAGCATTACCCTCGAGTGTCAATCGGGAGAGTGTTTATATGAAACAGAAGTCCCAGGTTATGAGCGACCTATCAAGAAAATTAACACTCCATTGATCGCAGGTGTTATTGCTATGTCATCGTTGTTCGTCGTGGCAGTTATCCTAGTGGTCTGGTATTTGGGACGCCGCCAATTCGCCTATAAACCAGTTAGCCTGGACGATTCCGATGATGAGAATCTCAAACTCATGGCGGATCATAAGCCAGCCTCTCTTTATTTTGAGAACGTTTCATATGCGCTAAATGGGAAGGTGATATTGGATCGCATTCAAGGTGTGGCCCGCCCAGGCCAGATCATGGCTATCATGGGTGCTTCGGGGGCGGGTAAGACTACCTTCCTCGATATCCTTGCCCGGAAAAACAAGCGCGGCTCCGTTGAGGGCAATTTCTATGTGAACGGAGAGAAGGTTGGCAATTCGGACTATAAGAACGTTATCGGCTTTGTTGACCAAGAGGATACGATGTTGCCGACTTTGACAGTTCACGAGACAATCATGACAAGCGCCTTGCTCCGATTACCCCGCGACATGGGACATGCGGCGAAAGAGCTCCGTGTGTACGAAGTAGAGAAGCAGCTTGGCATTTCACATATCAAGGACTCCCTGATTGGTTCCGAAGAGGGGAACGGTCGGGGCATCTCAGGCGGAGAGAAGCGCCGAGTCGGGATTGCCTGCGAGTTGGTTACTAGCCCTAGCATTCTGTTTTTGGATGAGCCTACCAGTGGTCTTGACGCCTTCAATGCGTTCAACGTTATTGAATGCCTTGTGACTTTGGCCAAGACATACAACCGAACTGTGATTTTCACTATTCATCAGCCTAGATCTAATATCGTTGCCCTGTTCGACCAACTGGTTCTATTGGCAAAGGGGAAGACTGTTTACTCTGGAGAATTTGCGCTCTGCCAGAACTATTTTGACAGCATCGGATATTCGTGCCCACCGGGCTTCAACATTGCCGACTATTTAGTTGATCTGACAATGCATGTGGAGGACCCCGGCACACCTGATGAAGATGACAGCCAACCCAACAGCGATGATAGAAGCACAGGGCCAAGCAGCACAAGAGCCGTCAAGTCAATTGCTAGCGTTCGGGAAAGCCTCGACGAGGGCGATAGCGCCGGCGAGTCGCTACTTCGGCCAAACCGTCACCGTAGGGATTCTATAAAGAAAAAGCAGGAACGCGGGTTATTCACACGGAAAAAGACGACGGAGACCGTTCCGTTGACAAACGTTCCGTCAACTGTACTGGAAGATCACGACCTACCGCCTCTATCTGCAGGCCAAAGTACAGCGTTGGACCTATTGGTATCATCTTATGCACACTCTAGTATAGCCGGTGACATTCGCGAGGACATCCAAAGTACAGTCTCAAATGCACAGGCAGCGAATGGTCAGTCGAACGGCTTTTCCGGGGGTAACGGAACTGCATCTCCCAACACGATGGGCAGAGGCTACGCCAGGATCGGATACTGGAGGCAGTTCACGATCCTCTCCCAACGTACTTGGCGCAATCTTTACCGAAACCCAATGCTGATGCTTACGCACTACGCCATTGCGATCCTTCTTGCTGTTCTCTCCGGTTTCCTCTTCTACGGTCTCACGGACGATATTCCCGGCTTCCAGAACCGCCTCGGACTGTTCTTCTTCCTGCTTGCTCTCTTTGGCTTCAGTACCCTCACATCTCTCACCGTATTTGCCTCGGAGCGCCTCCTCTTTGTCCGCGAGCGCGCCAACGGATATTACGCACCGATCACCTACTTCCTCGCCAAAGTCGTCTTCGACATCATCCCTCTGCGCATCATCCCGCCCATTATTATGGGCAGCATTGTCTACCCCATGACCGGACTATGTCCCGACATGGCGCACTTCCTGCCCTTCCTCCTCATTCTCGTGCTTTTCAACCTCGCCGCCGCCGCTATCTGTCTCTTCATCGGCATCGTGTGCAAGGACCACGGCGTCGCGAACCTGATCGGCAGTCTCGTCATGCTCTTCAGCTTGCTCTTCGCAGGTCTGCTTCTCAACCACGATGCGATTCCCAAGGCGGCGTTGTGGCTACAATCTCTCAGTATCTTCCATTACGGCTTTGAGAGCTTGATCGTCAACGAGGTGGCCATGCTGACGCTGCGCGATATGAAGTTTGGGCTCAGCATTGAGGTTCCGGGCGCGACGATCTTGAGTAGTTTTGGATTCGATAATATGGCACTTTGGTCAGATGTGTCGAAGTTGGGCGCGTTTGCGGCTGTGTTTGTAGTGTTGGCTTATGTGGCTATGCATGTGTTGCTTGTGGAGAAGAGGTAGATAGAATAGGGGAGTGGATGTAGATTGTGGTTGTCGGAGGGCATGGGCGGCGTTTAGCAGTCGTTTGGAATACTTATTGTCGTACAGAATATACATGATTGGTACCAAGTGTATATATATATGATCTATATAATTTTTCTCAGGTGTCATAGATGTCTGCTTGGCTTCTGTTGTCGAGGCTTGTTTTCACGATTCTCTTCCGACACTTTGTGAACAGAGGTGATTTATGTAACGGGCTTCGCAAAACGTTTGTTCCCTCCAAAGGGCAAGAGGATGGCTACTAAAGTTAACGGCTTGCCACCAGTCAAAGCCAGGACACGGGAGAGAGCAATCCATTCATTGCACGCTAAGCGGCAGATGAAAAGAGATGGGAGGTTCTAGAATAACCTCAATGGACTCCTGCGTTGTTGGCGCGCCGCCTCGATGGATCTGTCGGCAACGATGCTACTATGGACTGGATCTGATGCTGGTATTGAAGCATGCTGCTGTCGTCTAATCTTGTCACCTACAATATGTCCCCTGGTTGACAATCATCTTCTTGTCTAATAAAACATGCTACTGTCACAGCAGTAAACAATGCCAACGTGAGTAAATTTTATGAACAATAGAACACGTCGAAGCCCTAGGGCACACTGGGTGCCAACTGTACAGTACACGAGTGGCGTAAGAGAGCTTACGAATACTACATACTGGCCCCTTATTTAGACTGTGGCACCGTCCCCAACGCGTCCACGGCCCAACCATCGCCACTTTCGAACTACAGCAGCATATAAAGGAACGGGTCGGTTATTCGATTGCATGTGACTATGATCAACTAACGCGAAAATACAGATATCATATGCCGAATTCATATGAACATATGATAATGCGTTTTGCAAATGTGGTCTCGAATTCACCCATTTCTCCACATATTCATCAGTATAGCTAGTGTCCAAAGAAACGATACTCAGCACCTTTCCAGCAAGTCTCCAATGTCTCATAAAATCCCTTTCTCGACACTCTTAGTGCTCGCAGAAGGAATACTCAACATCCTCCCAGCCACTGTCCGCGTTCTCATGAAACCGGCTCCTAACCTTCATCAGCTTCTCCCGGTGGTGCTTCGCCTCCTCCGCCGTCATGAGCCCCTGAGGCGCAACGCCATTCTTCTTTACCATTTCCATAATCTCAGTCGGCAGCTTGCGGCCCGCCTTGTGGCGGCCATCCCCATCCTGTTTCTGGGACTTCTTGGCTGGGACTTGTTCCGCCAGCAGCTCCAAGATCTCAGGCGGCATGTCGCCCGTATTTGCGTCTGCACCGAAGACAGCCTCCGCCCACCAG
This sequence comes from Pseudogymnoascus sp. SDFLT0511, assembly GCA_030180035.1. Classification (NCBI taxonomy): domain Eukaryota; kingdom Fungi; phylum Ascomycota; class Leotiomycetes; order Thelebolales; family Thelebolaceae; genus Pseudogymnoascus; species Pseudogymnoascus sp. SDFLT0511. The sequence continues at coordinate 50,991 of JASCQD010000016.1, forward strand.
TCTTGCTGCTGCGGCGGCACGTTGCCGGTCGAGATGATGCGTTGGTGTGGGTCAATGAGCCAGAGTGCGATGAAGCGTCTGTGGCCTGGTTTGGTTGGGTCTTGGAGTTTGAAGGGGGAAACCCGGTGATGACTATATGACAGCGTTTGTTAGTTTGGTGATGCTCAAAGGACCCTGCAGAATTGTTCGGCTTCAGAGACAAAATAGTATGGTACGTACAACACGTTGGGGAAGGCAAGCAGGCGACCCTGCCGGGTCTCAGCACTTCCATAGTTCTGGAGACAGGCAGCGTAGCGTAGCTCAGTGCCATACACGCTCTCAAGCCAACTAAATTGATCCTGGCCAGTAATGTTTTGCAGTTCGTCTTGGTCATACGTAGTTTGCATGCGAAATGAGAGGTGGCTGGGCGTCACATTATCACTGTCAAGGTAGAACAGGGCGGTACCGCAGATACGCTCGTTCATTTGACCTTCAACCTGAACCACCACATTTTAGTAGGCAACAGGGACTTATCTTGTTTTGCAAGGGAACTTACGTGCCAGCCGCCCATAGGGAAGTCGGGTTTCTCGGGCGTTAGCTCGATGGTAGCCATCTTGACAATAACTTGGAGCCCGCTGTCCTTGAATCTCTCGCGAATGCTCTCTCGGCAGAGATAGTCGACTGCTATCTCATTATCGGGCTCGGGGAACACTGGGTCGCGAATTTTTTTCCATTTTAACTCTCGCACATCGTCGGCTTGATTGTTAGCATCTCAGTGTCAACGGAACTTTCTCCGGGCAAATCTCACCGTCTTCGTCGTTTTCCTCATCTTCTGACTTCTCGATGCTCGTCTCACCCTCATCTTCTCTGGCTTCTTTAAGGTCATCCCAGTCGTCTTCAGTAAGCTCAACGTCGGATTGCGCTAGCACATCGGCATTGAATGGTTCCCATAGGGTATCATCGTCGTCACTATATAGTGAAGAAGAAAAGGAAATTAGTATCCTGGACAAAGAGTTTCAATTTAGGAACACTTACCTGCCGCTTTTAGGCACAGAGAAGCGCGAGTGTTGGCGCCCGACTGGGGGGGGGTTATCTGGCCTCGATGACGCAGGACGTCTATAATCGTGCACGGAAAGGAACTGGTCCCATGCAGGAACAGCTACGTCAATAAGCTTCTCTATAGTGCGGTAGATGCTAGGATATTTCTTTGGGTGGAGGTTGTTGATGTAGCTCGTGAACTTCACAGTCCCGTCTTCTTGGAAAGCCAAGTTCGCTGGCAGCCATTGATACTCTTCAGACCAGTATTCAGGAGGTATGGCGCTTCCGCCTGCACCATACAAATCATCCCTTTCCGAAACGCCACTTTGGCGAGCCTTGGGCAGAGTTTTGCCTTTGCCGGCCCACAACTCAATGGCGTCGGATACTCCGACAACTTCTTCCTGGAAAAAGTTCGACTTCCCTTGACGTCAATATTAGTTTAGGGTTATACCTGAAGGCCATCGGGAATAATACCATAGACAAGGGGGTACATAGAAGGGTGTACCAAGTCTTGAACCTTTTCATCACTATGTGGATGCCAGTCAACATCAGATGCTTGGTCAGCTCGTAGCTGGTCAAATGCAACGCGGAGTTCATTCTGCAATTCCGGGGTCACGACGGTGTCAGACTTGACAATCGTATTGCCTGCCGAATCGAGGGTTGGGATAAGGCCCGTACGTTGGAAATGAGCAGCTTTCTGCCTCAACTCCTTCATACACTAATTCAGATGTCAATATCTTGAATCCCAAACCAATGGGTTACATACGTAGTCAAAGGCATCTTCCGACATAATGCGTGCGGCGCGTGGCATGGGAACTTTGTCGCCATCTTTGCCCTCGACCACCTGTGAGAAAAGCTTATCCTCTGGCTGCTCCAGCGCCTCCTTCCGCCATTTAGCCACGATCTCTTCGTCGAAGACCTTCTTGTGCCAGTCAACCTTGTCGGATAAGCGGTCCATCAATACCATCATAAATACTTCGCGGACAGGCAAAAGTTTCGAGTCAGCGCCCCGGCAATTGGCGTGAGCACCAAGGGGATACAGCGCTGTATCCCGCCGGGGATAATGGCGCAAGTCCAGATTGACGCCAGGGTAAAGGTATTTGTCCGACATTGCTGTGGAAATGGACTGTAGGCGGGAAGCGTGTAGTATACTTCTTTAACGTGAAGATGCAGAGAAGGATTGTCGCAGCGCTTGAACGATTGGGCGTCTGAGAAGCACAGATGATGAAAGCATGATTGGCGTCTACATTGGCGTCTCTTTATACTCCTATAAAATCACAGCGGGGCCATTCCTAACTTGATGCATAGTCGAAGGGACAAAAGGCCTAGGCAGATCCACTTGAGTGTGAGGCATCAGTGGCATGCCTACAATATGTATGCTTTCATGTACATTTGGATGCATTGGTATTTATCTATACGAAGTATTGCTCCGAACATTGTCATTTCATGCGCCATGTCTGACAGGTTGGTTGTCGTTGGCGCTCCACACACTGTTCGCACTATTGGGTCAATTCCAGGCAGAGGATCCTTTGTAGACTAGCGCTTGCGGGTCAGGAGTTGCCTACTACAGCCACAAAACTGACCGAACGTGGAAGGGCGAACACCACATCTGTGCCAAATATTTGTATCTTTAAATCGCCTCGCCCAAGTAGCGGGTAATCTTCATTTCAGATGAGGTGCGCTAGCTGCACCATTACCTTCTTCTACTTCATAAATGTTCATTTCTGAGAAAACCGCCCGTCCCCTCTTCCTCGCTCACACCCTCAACCACGCTTTCGTCCACAGCACCACTCCTATTCCTCTCTCCCCTTTTTCTCTCCTTCCTCAACCCTTCATCAGCACCCCTCCATCCTTGCCTCCTCTTCACCACCACCCCGAATCCATCCCTGTGCACTCCCCCGACCATTTCGTCCTCTTGCTCCAGCTTCCGTATCTCGTCTTTCCCCATCCCATGATTCACCCTCAGATGATCTCTCAACGCCCTCTCATTATTAAACCCCCTATCGTATCTTTCACACTCCTGCAGCGGACAATACGCCGAGTAGATCCCAAAGCTCTCAACTGCGCTCTTTCCATCCATTCTTGATCTTGACTCGCGGCTGCGCGAGCGACTTCTCGCCCTGCTTTCAGGTCGAGCGGACCTAGATCTCCTCGGTGCCGGCGTATCCTCGTCCTCGTCCTCTTCGCTCAATTCCCCGAAATCAGGAACTTCCTCTGGCACATACATGTCCTCCCTGACATCCCCCCCTTTTACCCCTTCGGTCAACAATCTAGCAGTCATCCCCTCCCCAAACAGCGCCGCGCACCTCCTCCCCGCCCGTTCCACCACCTCATCCGGCCACCCCACCAGCGCCGCCGCCCCAATCACCTCGCTCCAGTCCCTTGCCCCTAGCCTCGCGCGACTGCCCCGACTCGAACTCCGGCTCCGGCTACGACTCTGGCTCCGACTCTGTGACCGGGACTGCGTCGAGCGCGAGGTAGAGCTCCGCGGGGAGTCAACGGCAAATGGAATCGACCTGTGCTGCTCCCTCGCGATGCGCACCAGCATCTCCGTCTGCGTCTCCCCAGGGAGCGGGGCATGGACCTTTTTTTTGCGGCCGCGATTCGACTTTTTGGGCGGGCTCAAAGCCGCGAGTGGGTGAGGCTCGTCGGAGATGACGCGTCTCGGGCGGCCCTGGCGCCGTTTGGGGGAGTCAGGGGTGGTGGGCGTGGGGGTGTCTTTGGCTTCGACGTTTGGGAAGAGAGCGTCGTTGGCGGGGGAGAGGGAGCGCTCGCGGCGGAGACAGGCGCGGCGAGAGATTTGGAGAGCGGTGAGGAGGCTGTCAAGGCGCGCGACGGTGTGGCGGACGGTTGGGCGGAGGAGGTGTGCGGAACGCTCGTCGTCGGCGGAGATGATGGGTTTGAAGGATGAGGGGTGTGAGAGTGATTGTCGGCCTGGTGCTTCCGATTCAGTGGGGCCGAGGTCATCTTCTTTCGGATCTTCTTCTTGGGCTTCATGAGAATCGCTGCTGCTTTCCCCGTCACTACTACTTTGTAATGCCTCGTTATCACTCCATTTTCTCTTCTCAAACGTGTTTTTGGCAAACTTAAGCATCACGCCTGCCAGGACCTCCTCCATCTCCCGGCTCGGTTTCTGCTCATCTGCCCTTTTCAACGTAAACTCCTCGTCTACTTTTGGCCTCTCGCTCCTCGGTACAATCTCAGGCTCAAGTGGCCACGCCGTCCATCTCTCCGGCGTCACAAAATTCTTCCCGTCATCACCCACCTCTGTCGGGCGCCAGCGATCCTACTCTTCGTCAATAACTCAACAAAAATTTAACGAGAAAGATCCCACATACCTTGCTTGCCCATGGCTTTAGGTCTTTCATGAGATCGGGATCATATAAAGACTTCTTCATCACGTGGGCGTTGTACAAGTGAGCCGATAGATCCTGCGCCCTCAGCTTGTCCAAAGAATCTGCAAGGGTAATCTCGTCCTCGTTGAAGGAGCGCCATGTTGACTTTGGGCCCTTGAAGCGGCCCGGCCGAGCGGGAGATGCGATATCAGTTTCAGAGACATCGGTCCTGTGCTCTGTGTACTCGGTATCGGAATCCATATTTCCGTTTCCCATGAGCCTGATGCTAGAGTCGATCAGAGGCAGGTACATACAAAGCTTTGGTGGGGCGCGGCCGCACTAGTAGAAAGTCGCTTGAAGCGGGATATCAGACATTTCTGGCCTACGTCGACGAATCAAAAAAGGAAAAAAAGTATCAAAATAATTGACCAGGCTGGGGTTCGATCCCAGGACCTTTTCGGTACATTTGAAATGTTAACGAAACGTGATAACCAACTACACCACCCGGCCGTTTTTTTAATGGGAATGTGAAGCTTAATGTAAATCTTATATCACATTTTCCTTAGTGCATATAGCTTTTGATACGTAGTTGGCTACACGGGTACAACAGGCTCTGTGATGGGATATAAGTGGACGGGAATTAATACAAAAACACAGTTAATATAGCGTATATATTTGGTTTCATTTATATGGTGTTGATATGATGGTTATTGTCGTAAGTAATTAATTGTTATTTTAAGTTTTTGTCGGTATGAATGAAAATTCCCCAGCACCATTATTTGAGTATAGAGTTATTATATATTATAAGCTTCAATAATAGTTTCACTTACTATATGCGCTAAATATAACGGTGAAGCCGGTCATAATTTATCCCCCATAAACCCAAGCCAGTAAAGGCAAGCAAACATGGGTTTTAATTGTAACGTTGTAGTGGGTCAGGAGACGTAGTCGAACTGGTTGTGGCTATCTATAGTGGCGAAGAGAACAAATACGCCCAAGGAAGGTGCGAGGCGTCCCGTCGTGCCTTCCTAGGGATGTTGGAAGTTCAACTGTAAGGGAAGGCGCTACTTCTTTCCCGGCCGTGCTTTCCTGATTGAGCTCATTGTCCCAGAGAGCATGCGGCACAATGGTCAATGTCACATCAACGGCTTCAACCGAGCTTCACAGTCATAAAACCACCGCGGCGACATGCTGTTACTGCGAATAAGGACATTTTACTGCAACTTTAAGCTACAAAGGCCATGAAGCCGTCAAATCTCCGAACAAATGCTACGCAAACATGTCCCATTTTTCCACAACGCCGCCCGAAAAGTGACACCCTGTAAAAAGCTACCCCCTACTCTCTAACCCCTCCCTTTCCGGACTTCTCGATCTTCCGTCTCTTCGCGCGCAGTCCCTCGGCCTCCTTCTCCTTCTCCTTGTTACTATACACCATCTTCTCCAGGATCTTGCGCTTGCGTCGACTCAGCATCATCTTGCCACGCTCCAGCTCCTCATCCTCCTCTTCCCTCGCCTTAGACAGCTTCTTCCGCGCGTCGGCCTTCGCCTTTGTCCGCGGGTCGACCTTGGTCTCCTTCAGCGCCACGCCAGTCATCTCGGCCTCGAGCTCCTTCTGTCTCTGGACAGCTGCAGTCGTGGCCTCGTCCTCGGACTCTTGGTCCTCCTCCGCGTCAGAGAAACCTCCAAACGTAGCGTCCTTTGCAACCTCCTCCTCATCGTCCTCCTCATCAGAGCCAGCAACTTCCATACCCGCAGCGGTAGCATCGATGTCGATATTCGCCACCTCAGCAGCAGTGAGCTCCTCCGCCTCCTCCTCATCTACTTCATCCTCCTCATCATCGGTATCAGCCTCCAACTCCTCATTCTCACGCTCCTGCTCATCCAGCGGCGCGCTTGGATCATACGCTCCACGGACCTTCTTCACGAACGGACTCAAATGCGGCGGTAGCTGTGCACCCGGCGCGTACAAATCCGCTCGCTTGAGCTCCTCCTCGTTAATGCTATCCCACACCCACTGCGGCTGCACGTAGATGCGGCCCGGGACCCGCGAGCCCTTGACGAGAGTCTGCGCGGTCTGGTTATCCTCGTCCTCGACCTGGCGCGGCGGCCTGTCGACAACCTGGTGCGTGATGGACGGATCGAGCTCGTTGTGCGTGAATGCACCAGCGCCGAGGACGGCGTCCCACCCGATGCGCTTGCATCCGAATGCGCGCAGGATGAACTCGAGGGGTTGGCGGGGAGTCTCGCGGGAGAGGAAGAAGGTGTAGTTGGAGAAGAGGGTGGAGGGGTCGGTGGCGGAGTAAGAGGGCTGCGGGAGGATGTCTCCGCCTGGCGCGACTGGGACGAACTTGTCAAGCGCGTCGGTTGCTCCATCGGCATCTTCCATATCGGCGTCGGCTTTGGAGGCCAATTCCTTGGCCTTCTCCTCTGGGACGTTCAGCTGGGCCATCAGCTTGTCGATTTCGACTTGGAGCTTGGCGTCGGGCTTTGCGTTTCTTTGCTCCTCGCTGGTGAGGCCAAATTTGGGCTGCTCGATTGGTCCAACGGAGTTTCCTTCCAGAGTGAAGGCACCGAGCTCGGCACCTTGGTCGTCGCTCTCCTTGTCGAACTTGGGAGGGTAGGCGAGGCCTAATGATGTGTAGAGCCTGTAGTTGACGAATCCGAGGAGAGTCTGGTAGAATTCCACAAAGGTTCCCATTATCCTGAAATCGACATCTCCAGTGACACGCTGGTTGAACTTGTATGGGACCAACCAAAGGATATCTTGTCCTTGAATAGTTGCCTGGTAGTAGATACCCTTGATGGACAGGAACGACTTGCGCAAGCTGTGCGACACAATCAGGTAGTGCTCGAACTCGAGAACGAGCTTCTCGCATCTCGCAATCATCTTCGCCGGGACGGAGTCCGTGGATGGAAGGTTGGCAAAGAGGAAGAGCATCGACAAGCAGTCGTCCAAATCTCTCAAGGCGTCGATGAATGTGGGGTAGCGCTCTCTAATGACATGGTCCAAGGTGTACTTGGCCCGGCCAGTCTTCTCAGGCCTCGACGCATTGCGCTCGAGTCTGGAGGCATTGTGTGCGTCACCTCTGCCGAGGGCCCTTGCGATCTTCTTCTCGAGTGCCTTCTGGTCGCGGAACTTCTGGAGGAGCGGCTCGTGGAGCAAGTACTGGATGTCCTTGGTGTAGTAAAAGGTGGTGGCTGCGTGCGAAGTGCTCGACGCCTTCTTCTTGTTGCGCGGCTCGCGGGGGTAGATCCCCTTCCAGATGCAGAGTTTGCGAAAGTCTGGGAGACTGATCTGGAGCTTTCGGACTGCCTGAGTTCTGGTGATGAAGTTCTTGGCCTGGCCAGAAGTTCCTGTTTGGCTATGTTAGAGAAAATAATTTCGAATCAATGGTAATGTAAGCCTTACCCTTCTTCTTTATTCTAGCCATTTTGTTGTAATTGTTTGTAGAACGTAGAACCTTGATCTCTTGGCTCTGTCGAGTTGAGATAAGAAGGTCTTTTTTCAAAAGTTCGGGAGGAAGAAATCGAATCCCAACTTTCTGTATCAAGAGCTTATCTAATTGGTTCATCAGCTCACCGCCCGCGCACAGACCACATCCTATCAACCGCGGGTTCAGGACAGTTACATACGAGGAAGCCTCCGAGCGTGGACTGAGGTGTTGAAAGTCGAATTATTTACGAACTTATGCGCAGCACGGCAATGGTTTTGCTTTGTAAAAGAACTCAATTTGTCTATAGATGAATGCGATGAAACTCGACAAGCAGACAGCCTCCCTCTTTGGGGCGGCGGCTGTCTTGCGCCTGGCCCTTTTCACGGCATTCCCAACCCTCCCAGACACCTTGACGGGCCGAGTCGAGATATCGACCCCGGTGACCAGCTTCAAAAGACGTAAGCATTGCGACGAAGTTGTGATATCTGGTTCTGACGTATTATTAGTGCAAGAGGGCCTCTTTCTCTACAATCACAATGTCTCCCCATACGATGGCGGGGTGTATCATCAGGCGCCCCTTCTCCTGCCATTCTTCTCACTCCTCCCAAACTACTCGACTTGGCCGATATTTACGAATATAATATACATATTGGTGGACCTACTGAGTGCTGTGGCTCTAATGAAAATTGCCGAATCCGGAGAATCCGTTGCCACAAAGCTGTACACGTCACCTCGAAAGGAGAGGAGGTGGAGCAGCACCAAGATTGCGGCTTTGTAAGACGCCCTCACCAGCCATACTTCACTTTTCATGCTGACACTGGCATTATAGCTTCTTATTTAACCCCTTCACAATTGCGACCTGCATCGGTCGCCCGACGAGCGTCTTCACAACTTGCGCCATCCTCCACGCCATTGCGAAGGCTGTGAACGGGGCGTCGTTCACAAGCATGTTCGCCCTTGCCTTTGCATCATACCTGTCCATGTATCCGCTTTTACTTCTACCGCCTCTTGTGCTACTTTGCTACGATAGGCGGCGGACTTCTAAATCCTCAGAGTCATTGACTAGCTTCGTCTTCAGCACTGTTCCCGCTGTGGGAGGGTCCATTTACGCATTACTATTCATGTCGTACCAGATCTCCGGGTCGTGGGAATTCATCCCCTCGACATACGGCGTACAGCTTCTCTTGCCTGACTTAACGCCAAACGTTGGACTGTGGTGGTATTTCTTCATTGAAATGTTCGACTCATTCAGGTCCTTCTTCCTCGGCGTCTTCTGGCTGCACCTATCATCGTACGTTGTTGGTCTCACCATTCGCCTTCGCAGGCAGCCACTCTTCGTCATCACGACGCTGCTTGGGATATTCGCCATCTTCAAACCGTATCCATCCATTTCTGACACGTCACTGTTCCTGGCCTTGGTGCCGTTGTACCGCCACGTGCTTCCACTTATGAGATACAGTTACTTGGCGACGTCAACGATATTATACGCCACTGCTCTGGGACCAGCGTTCTACTACCTGTGGATATATGCTGGTAGTGGAAATGCCAACTTCTTCTACGCCATCACACTGGTGTGGAGTCTTGGGCTGAGTATTTTGGTGTCTGATATTTTGTTTGCGGTTTTGAGGGACGAGTGGGAGGTTGAGCGGCCGGAGATGATGGGAAAGGAGGTGAAACAAATATAGAAGGCCACGACCGTAGGAACTTTCCTGGCAAAGCTTCCAAATGGAATTTGTATATATATATATGAAATGGCTCAGTTGATCGGGACTTGGTAACTGTCGAAGTATTTTGACCAAGTGCCATCGATGAAGTTTACTTCCACGGTTTACAGATTTTACTCGGCCACCGAGCCACGACGAAAAGTTTTAAATGTACTGTACGTATCCATTTGCGTAGTTACAGCGTCATCTCCTGCGTTCTCGTCCCAGGGAATAAGAGACAAGGAATCGCGACTACCAACTGACGAATCTGGCAGGAGCTCGCGAAGCTCCAAGACGAGGTTTCCGCAGCGGCCCTGATGAAGAGATCACGACGGCCCGTGTAGAGACTATTGGCAGCAATAGTTTGAGTCGGCGGTGGCATGGTTAGACGACAGCGGGAATTATGCGACGATGAGAACAGATAGACAACAGGCTGGTCTTCCGACAAGGGGCGGTAACTATCATGATATATCGTGATATATCATGATATTGTATTTATGCACTACTTCTCTAGAGCTGCGCGCACCTAGGGCATTTACTAACTACATCCGTATACTTTCGCAGTCTACTCCCATATATATACTCGAATCCCACGTCTAAATATGAATAACATCCTGACGAGACGGGCCGTTATGGGGCGCTTATATCGCTTACTCTTTCCGCAATTATGACCCGTGCACCTGTCAAACTAGCCTTACTACATGGATGCTAGCCCCCTACCCTTGGCATGGCCTATGCTTGTCATGCAGCTTGCTTGCCGAGCCGTAATCTAGTAGGTATGCTGCGGCTTTCACGAGCTTCATAGTACCCGAATGACTATATGGATCCTATTGCTCAAGAGTCTCGCCAAACATGAGTAGTCACTATCTCTGAGCTTGCGAAATGCTTTGATCGAATTCGAGATCAAGTTATCCCAGATGTGCTGGTCACAAAATGACAGACGCCTTGGGTCGAGTGGCTATGACCAGCCCGTCCGATCCTCGAAGAAGCCATGCTACCCCGCCTGGCACTACAGCGATGAGGAACAGATACAGCGTAGCCAGTGATGAGGTCGGTGAATCTAGCTCACGAAATAGCGAACAACAGGAACGATCGACCGACGACACTTATAAGCCCGTCGACTCCTCACTCACCGACCGCGGAAGGAATAGCCATGGCAGAGGGAGCCATCGAGGTCACAGGAACAGAACGTCGGGCGGCTTTCTCCTCTCCGACAACACATTTTTCGAGCCACCGGCACACGAAGCCCGGGCATCGATAGGGAACCAGCTTACTCCCCCTAGAAAGCGACAACAACGGCGCGATCATAAAGGGAAGGTTGCAGTTAGACCGTCGACAGATATGACAAATGGGGGAAGCCCGTTAGCAACACGTTTAAATCAAGCAGACACACGAGAGAAGGCTCATACGGATGGCTCCAATACAGAAGAGAACGCGGGCAAGGTGAATGTTGGCAAGACGATTCAAACAGGACTGGACGTGGACTCTGCACAGATTGTGAATCTCGCTCTTAACCTGAGCGAGAGCAGACGCCAAGCAGCCAGGAGGGTTGTAACGGTTCCGTCACCTCCAACAATCCATGGCTTTGAAGATACCTTTGGAGGAGGAAGCTTGCGGCAGCACCTTCAAGCTCAACGACGATCGTCACGCAACATATCGCCAAAACCCGACAAAGGAGAGAAATTTGGCATGCCACCCAAGCCGGTACAGCCTATAACCAGCCCCCTACAAACTGCATTTACTCAGGATTCCGAGCCAAAATATCAGTTTTCGGCGGCTACTTTGGCGCGAGCCGAAAAGGCAAAGAATGCCTTTGAGCTTATGGCTCAGTATAGACGTTTACTACAATACCTGCCTCCGTTGAAGTCGCAAGGCTTAACACCTGTCTCAACTATCAGTCCACCGAGCACGTCAGCAGGGGCTCCAGTTAGGCCAAATATTTCGCTATCGCGGGCGAGCACTTCAACGGGCAAGCAGATGGGCAGGCCTTACAACCCGCTACAGTATATTCGCAATAGGAAGGTCAGAGCGAGAGAAAGACAACCGATCGATGGAGAGGCGCAGGGCTTTGGCGACGTTGGTGATGTTACCGCATGGGTTGACCGTGTGGCAAAACACTGTCCCAACGATGGTTATGACATCTGCGACTGCGTGGAACTGCCGCCTTTGGTGCCCGAAGAAGGGGAGTGCCAGACTCATATCGCTGCGGGATCTGATCCAAGCAAACCGGCGGCCCCACCCGTCAAAGTGAAGCGACCCAGGATTGACTGGATGATTAGTGCGCCAAATATGCTGGCGGACATCGTTTGGCTGGAGAAAAGTGATAACAAGAAGTTGATTGAGGATAATCGAGAGAGAAAGATATTCCCGCCATCCACAAACCTTGTTAGGTTACCGACGAGGACGAGCGATGAGCATCTGCGGCACCTAGAACAGCAGCGAGACAGGAGTGAACAAGAGGCCGATGAAGAAGAACCAGCGCAGTCACCGGACGCCAAACCGAAGAAGACCGAAAAACTACATGTGGAGACCAGATTACCTGCCTTTAACTCCATTCGGCGCTCTGGTCGGAATGGGTCGGATACCAACCATACACCCAAAATCCGACATAGATTGCACAAGGTGGCCCGGAAGCTGGACAGCGCCGGCCCACTGAGGTCCCATAGCAATGCAGGTTCCGACTCATCTGATAGCGATGACTCCGTTTACAACGCTCAAATGCGGAGAGGTCGCAGCGACACAGCAGATGGTTACGCCCTTAATCGTGACATCCTGGAGAAGCAGATGTCGCAAATGATGGCAAAAGAAACAGACGAGGAATCGAAAGAAGTTCCTGAAAAGAAACAAGCAGAAAAAGAAGCACAGAAGACCGTATCATCTGTCGAGGCGACACCGTCACCTGTGGTCCCCGTGAAGGGTGAGGAGTCGGACACGGTATCCGCCCGGAGATTGATTGCAAGGAAGCCAAGGCCCGAATTGCATCGTCGAAACTGGTCCCTAAATTATGGAGATAAGGCAGCTCCGTTGGGAAGAAGCAGTCTGGAGGTTCCTGGTCAACGCCCTACCGAATGGCCTAGTAGCGACTTGGACACGACAGCTCCAAACTCGCCCGAGTCAAAAGCAGCAAAGCTGTTGAACGCTCTCATCCCCAGCATATCCATGGACCTTTCGCCCCCTCAGAGCCCATTGTCACCTACTCACAGCCACAGAATGCCCCTTAACAGGGTCAGGTCAAAGATCAATAGGTTTCGAGAGCGGAGTGCGGAACCACTAGGTCGTCGCCGAAAAGGAGACCCTGACTTGCAGGATAGTCCGGGCAGCCCACTTGACAATATACGTTCTCTTAGCCCAAGGAAGAGACCCTTCAAAGGAGGGGCTGATAATCACATCACGACACCATCTTCTGCCTCGCTGGCGAGGCAAAGACCGAAAGATGGGAGCCCACCTAATATGTCTGGAAAGCCAAAGAGTCGGAACCCTATTGCAAGGGTAAGCGGTCTCTTATGGACAAAAGACGATACCAGCGCATCAGAGAAGCAAGGCGATACCGCCGCGGAAGACACAGACGTCGATGACAATGCCTTTGAATCAAGCAAAGAAGAATCAGAATCGAGTCGAAGAAACTCCATAATTACAGACCAAGGCAGCACCCGCGGCGCCGCCTCCCGCAAAGTCAAAGCCCTTCTCGGCGAGATGTCCACCTTCATCTCCCCCACAGAACGCCGCGGCCGACCAACAGACGTCAAGACCGCGACCCAAATGTCACCCGACTACGACTCCCGAACTCAGCAACAAAAGGCCCACGCAAAGCAGCGTCAAGACCGCCTCGACCGCCTCAAACCACCGCGCATCGACATCCAACGCGCCTCCGGCGACTCCACACCCAAATCCAATTCCCGCGATCGCTCTCCGCAAGGTAGCCTCCTGCGCGTACATAGCGCCGACGCACGCCTAAACTCCATCCTCAACATCCCTGGCATCAGCCCCATGCGCACCACCTTCCTTCCCGCTACCGACCTCGCCGCCCTTGCTGCCCGGCGCCCCAGCCTCGCCGGCTCACGGCCTCGCGACCCGAGCGCGGAACCATCACACATTACGCGCCAGGACGTCGCGCGTGTGCGCGCACTCCTCCTGTCCTCGGGCATAAAGGCTAAGGAGCTCACGCGTCGTCATAACGAGCTGCGCGACCTCAATAATGCCGCTGCGTACCGCTTCGCGACCGTCGCACAGCTAGTCCCAGAATTAGCGCTTGATCGGGCGCCGCGCACACAGGAACACCTCCTTGCTGCTCGCGTGCTAGAGGAGGATATGCGGCGCTCTGCTCGCGCGTGGGAGGCGGCCGCGCAGTCGTTTAGGGATGGCAAAGTGGTGGAGCTGGAGAGGCAGGTGGAGATGCTGCAGGAGAAGTTGGATGGGGTGGGGGGGTTGAGCGAGCAGGGGAAGAAGGCGGCGGATGAGGCGGATGAGTTGGCGAAGGAGGTGATGGGGTCGCAGATGTTGAGGGCGAAGGCGCTGGCGGGGGCGATGGATACGATGATGCGGCGGAGGCGTAGAAGGTTTCGGTGGGCGAGGCGTGGGGGGTGGGTGTTGGTTGAGTGGGTGCTTGTGGGGGTTATGTGGTGGGCGTGGTTGGTTGTTGTGTTGTTGAGGTTGGTGAGGGGGTTGTTTAGGGGGATGGTGGGGATGGGGAGGTGGCTGTTTTGGTTATGAGTAGCGACGGCCAGCAGTTCTTGGATGATGGGGAGGGTTTTAACGATTGCATGTGTGTATTTTAATAGTAATGGTAATGTGAGATTATGAGATATTTGGGGCTGATGAAGAAAATATTATTGTGCATCCCTGTGAGGGGTATGCATGTTCGTGGTCCTGACAACATCCGCTCCAATCCACATGTTATACAGTACAATAATGTACTATTCTTAGCTGTCTTGCCCAGCGTCCCCTTGTCTCCCCGCTTTGATGCTACATTTCTAGGCTACTCCGGTTTCGCTTTATAACAGTAGAAAACGACTCGCTCATTCAATCCTCTTCTTCCCCTCCTCGGCACTCAAGAAGCGAGCTGTGCTCATACCCCTCTCGTGTCTCGCCACGAGCCCACCAAGCATCTTGTCTTTGCGCAGCTTGTTGACGGTCTCGTTATAACCCTCCGTAGCCCATGGGCGGGGGATGAGTTTAGGCCAGTTCACCTGCGTTAAGTTAGAATCCAGACACACACTTTGTATGTCTATAGGGGAAGAGAACTTACATAAAGCATGCCATTCTTGAAAATGAACGATGCGCTCAGGCCACCCACAATGAGCCAGAAGATCGTAAACAGACGAAGCGGCAGAACCGCGCTCTCGGGTAACCGTATGGTGAAGATACCAAGCAGCACGAAGAAGACGGCAAAAGCAAGGACGTAGGGCACAGCCTGGATGAGAACAGGCCGTCTATCCACAAAGACGGATGTATTCCCAATATTCCCCGTAGCAGGCAAATGCGCGCCCAAGAACAAATCAAACGAGTCCTGCTTCGGCCCATCGAGGAAATTGTTCTTCGCATACCGCGTAATCGAGTTGGACAGATCCTGCAGCGCGCCAGCCTTGGTGCGGTTCCCCGTGCGCGTAAAGTCCGTCTTCAGCGCCCCGGTGCCGGAGTACGACTTGGACACGACGTCGGCGTTATCGGCCCAGATGTTGCGAAAGAGCGACTCGAATGCCGAGTCCGAGCTGAAGGTCTCGTCGCGGGGCAGCACACCCAGGTCGCGCAGCATGCGGTTCAGCGTGTGACGCGCGAGCATGGATTGCACGACGTTGGTGCGGTCGAGGCAGTCCATGCAGTTGGTGCGGATGATGCTGGTCTGCCGGCTGCGCACGTCGAAGGGACGGGTAGTGTCAACGGGCATGTCGGCAGCGCAGAAGTAGGCTTGTTGCTGGAGCGCGCCGTCGAGCTGGTCGAGGAGCAGCTGGGCGCGGTGCCATTGGAGGCCCTTGGTCTCGTTGTGGAAGTCGAAGTAGACGTAGTGGAGACGGTCGAATTCTTGGCTTCTTGACCGCGA
The DNA here is from genome assembly GCA_030180035.1 of Pseudogymnoascus sp. SDFLT0511. NCBI lineage: Eukaryota > Fungi > Ascomycota > Leotiomycetes > Thelebolales > Thelebolaceae > Pseudogymnoascus > Pseudogymnoascus sp. SDFLT0511. The sequence continues at coordinate 66,517 of JASCQD010000016.1, forward strand.
TTCTACAAAGTGGAGCTTCTCGTCCGTCTTCTCATCGCTTTGCTGGGACTCCTTGGGCGACGATAGGAGGAGCTTTACGACTTGCTCGTATGAATCCTTCATGCGCTTCTCGCGCCCTTTCTGGTTGACCAAGTTGACTAAATAGTTGTCCCCATAGAGTCGGATTTGCTCGTCGAAATGGGCCTTTGCTGCGCCCACGGCCGATTCAACGCCTCTGACTTGGAGTTTTGGTGTATAACTCAGCGTGTTGACCTCCGCCCAGTATACTGGAATACTGCCACGAGTTTGAACGTATGATAGCACCTGAACCTCTTTACCATCGGAGCCCCCTACTTTGCCATTTTGCATGCCGCCACCACCGGCAAATCCACCAAGGCCTGCCCCGCTTTCATTGAATATAACAATCTGCTCCGTCTCATTGAAATTCGACACATTTCCCGACTCATCAATTCCTCTTGAAAAATATCTTGTGCCAGCGCGGTGTCTTGATCTACGGGTGATCAGGGCGATTGTTAATGGTACCCCCTTGACGGTAGTAGGTGCTATCTCAAGCATGCCAAACATGACGGGCAGGATGAATGGGTCGGCTTTCCGTTGTTCGCCAATCTGTTGTCTGCTTCCTGAGGAGCGGAAGTCGATCAGATCCGACTGGATGAACCTGTTCCAGAAAAACCGATCATCTGCCCGCTTCCACAATGGCTCGTTCTGGTTCATCTGGGCCTGGCGTTGGAAGCTATTGGTCAAGTCGGACGAGTATGAAAAGTACATCGGCGCTGTCTTGATGAAGCCCTTGAGGAGTGTGAGGTATATATCTTCGTCATTGTCGTGGAGGGGTCGTTCGCGCAACGGCAGAAATTCGGTCGCAATAACTTTGTACACCATGTGCCCCTTCAGTCGGCCCATTGGCTGTGCCTTTGTAATAACAATGATGTATTTATCTATGAGGGGACATAGTTAGCCATGACCAACTCCAAGAAGAGGCGCAAACTGACCCAATCGCAATCTGATCATGCCCAGAATACCAGCAATGCTCGAAACACGCTTTCCGCCCAAGAGCTTCCCATCATTCAATCTAATGTCACCAGTAGGGCGATCGACTACTAATGTCGCGGCCGAGGGCGAAGAGGGCGACGTGAAGGCATAATGCGACGCCGAGGCGTGGACATTTATATCCCTGAAGGGCAACCTAGGCTCCATGATAGCTGGAGGATTTGCTTTGGTGAGCTTCGTCTATAACATATGACAGTAATCGACCTGCATTCCAATTCTCGTAAGATATTAATATTGGCAAGAATCAGAATCAAATCCTCCGGATAGTTGTACAGTAACAGTACGGAGATTTAACCGTGACAAGAAATATAGGTGATCTTGAGCATGATCAGGGACACGATCAAGGAAACGTGGTGGCCTACAGAGCTCTCAGCCTCCCCCAGCCTCACCTAATCTTAAAGCACGTGCTAATGCACGTGCCTTGGTTGGATAAATATACACGTGACTGTGAAATATGTATTTCCGCCACAGTTTGAAGGGTGGCGGGCCGAGAGAAAGAGCGGGAGTAGGTCCGCTGGGTCTGCCGTAGTACACTAAACTACCTCGTGTTGTGCCACAACAGGCTGGTCCAGCGTTGTACTATTATGGTATACGCAGGTCCATCGGTCCATCCATGAATCCCCAAGCCCATCATCCGTCGTCACCCTCAACCCTCATCGCCCTCAAAAGATCAACCAACCACCATACAACAACAACCCAACTGCTGCACGGCTACACTGAACAGCTCAACTAATATTATATCTCAAACTTTTCGAAAATTCCAGCTGCTTCCCGCCTTATCCCTCACCGTTATCGACCAGCCTTCTTTGAGGCAGCTGTCAATAGGCCGCCCATCAATCACCTCAGCCGCCCATAACCACTTCCTCCCTCACATAACATGGCTGCAAGAGGCCCCCCTGGCGCCAGAGCGAACAATGCTCGCTTTGCGCAGTTCAAGCTTGTGCTTCTCGGTTTGTCTGCCAACTCCCTGGGTCCCCGGAGACGAGTGCTGATATGAAATGTAGGCGAATCTGCCGTTGGAAAGGTACGCATGTCGAGGATTCTGGGTGTGGCTCGTCGCCCACGTTTACTGACACTTCTCCCGTAGAGTTCTTTAGTCCTCCGTTTTGTCAAGGTATGAAGCTCCCTGGTCAAACTTGCCTAGTTTCTTTGCATCACACCTGACACTGTCACAGGACCAATTCGATGATTACCGCGAGTCAACGATCGGAGCCGCCTTCCTGACCCAGACGATTTCGCTAGATGAGGCTACCACAGTCAAGTTTGAAATTTGGGATACTGCAGGACAGGAGAGATACAAGTCGTTAGCACCAATGTACTACAGGAATGCTAACTGCGCCGTCGTCGTTTATGATATTACACAAGCCGTGAGTCTCCCGGTAATCGCAAGCATTAACACAGAAGCTAACGATGTCTCAACAGTCGTCCCTTGATAAGGCAAAGGCGTGGGTGAAGGAGCTACAGAGACAAGCGAACGAGAACATCATCATCGCCCTTGCCGGCAACAAGCTCGATCTTGTTACCGAACAACCAGACAAGCGCGTAATTCAGACCGCGGATGCCGAGGCATATGCTAAGGAGGCCGGTCTCCTCTTCTTCGAGACATCCGCAAAGACCTCAGAGAACGTCAGGGAGCTGTTCACCGCCATTGCAAAGAAGCTTCCCCTCGACCAGGCCGGGCCACGGAACCCACGCTCAGGACCAAGGCCTGGTGTAGATCTTCGCCCAGAGGCAGCCAACACGCAAGGAGGCGGCGGGTGCGCTTGCTAAGTGATACTGTATGTTATGACGGTTTAATGGATGGTAGGCAAGGAGGTTGCATGTGAGGGGTGGGAGATTCGGTGCGTTTAGGTTTGCTGGCTTTGTCGATTCCTCAAGGCTCCGGAGAACAGAACTTGCGGTGATTCGCATTTGATACGCTTCTATAGGACTAGCCTTTTAATACCTTGAACTCTCCTTTTTGTTTGTTGGGCAGAACCCATAGGTTTGGACGCTGCGGCTGGGGAGCGAGAGACCGGGTCGTGGTGCTGATTGTTGGCAGCATGTGGGATGTATAAAGGCGATAGAGCAGCTTCACACGACTTTAGTTATTCAGATGATTCTGTAACCTTTTAAATATTGATTTACTATGTGATTTGGTTATTTGATATCCTAAATACTTTCTTGTCGTGATGCGAGCCTCGATATGAGATAAAATGGAGCCGATGATGCGGCCGCTTGGAACCGGAATCGGAAAGGGCTTGGCGTTCCGGCGGCTTCCCGAGCTTCAATTCAAGGAACATCAAATAGCTTTTCTCCCAGCCCACGCGAGCCAGCATCAACACCACGACCACATTCCTTCCGCCAACGCAGGACGTCATGCTGCGAGCCTCCCTTAGAGCATCAACTTCGCTCAGCAATGGCTCCATAGCGGCCAGAGCTGGGCGTCAATTGCTCGGCGCGCAGGCGGTTTATAGCCGCTCATCTGCCGTATGATATCCCAACAGCATCTACTCGGAGACGTGATTACAGCTAGACTAACGAGTATTATAGAGGAGCTTTGCAGATAACAAGAAACCGAGCATAAACAACCCCGAGCCGTCTGTTCTCCCAGGGTCCGGAAGCACAACACACGCCGAAGTTCCACCACCACCAGGAAAGGTCACCAGCTCGATAAACTCGCCGACGCCTCAGACGCCGAGCGCAAATGGAAAGGTGACCCAGAGCGTGCCCCTGACACCGCCATCGCCTAGCAAGGTCCAGACATCTCCACCGACGTCGCTGGGTTCGGCGCCGCCAGTAGAGCCTACGCCAGCTCCAGCCGCATCAACACCTCCACCACCACCACCAAAGAAGTCGCGAAAGTTAATCCGCAAGCTATTCCTCACACTATTGGCACTATCCCTCGGAGGATTTGCCGGTGGCGTCTACTACTCTCGCGTCAACGATAACTTCCACGACTTTTTCACAGAGTACATTCCCTTCGGGGAGGAGGCCGTCCTCTACTTTGAGGAACGCGATTTCCGCAAGCGCTTCCCCGTTCTCAGCAGCAAGCCAAGAAACAGAGAAATAGGAAACCGCGTCACGATCCCAAGTTCGAGCGGGGTCTCGTGGAAACTCGCGGAAGATCAGGCACAGAAGTCTGATGCGACAGCCCCGGCGACTGCAAAGACAGCTGCACCTGACACTAAGTACAAGGAGAAGGTGGAGAGCGTGAAAGGTGTCAAGAAGCCAGAGTACGCCGATGCAACTGCGCCCGCAGCTGCTGCGCCCGTCGCGGCTGCTGAAGCGAAATCTGGGTCCGAACCAGCCGTAAAGCCAACTGCGGTTGATGCGCCTGCGCCAGCGGTGGCTAAGAAGGTCCCAGAGGTCAACGAGCCTTCTGTTTACACACCGTACGTTGAGAGGATCGACCCCATTAACATCAAGAATGCCAACGACCCCGTTGTGCAGGACCTTGTCAAGATCCTGAACGACATCATTCTTGTCGTCAACGCCGACAAGGCCGGTAACAAGTTCTCCCCCGTCATCAAGAACGCCAGGTCCGAGCTTGCCAAGGTAGGAGACAAGGTCCAGGCCCTCAAGGCCATCGCCATGAAGGAAGCCGATGAGAAGGTCAAGGCCTCCCACGAGGACTTTGACCGCGCCGCCAAGGAGCTCATCCGCCGCCTCGAAAGCGAGATGCACGAGCAAGAAGGCCGCTGGAAGGAGGAGTACGAGGAGGAGCGCACCAAGCTCCAACAGCACTACGAGCAGCGACTTCGCTCCGAGATTGCCCACGCCAAGGACGTCAACGAGCAGCGCCTGCGCAACGAGCTCCTTGAACAAGCCGTGGAGATGAAGCGCAAGTTCGTCGCCGAAGTCAACGACCGCGTCGAGGAGGAGCGCAACAGCCGCCTTGGCAAGCTCACCGACCTCTCCAAGACTGTCGATGACCTCGAGAAGCTCACCACAGGCTGGACCGACGTCGTCGACTCCAACCTCAAGACCCAGCACCTCCACGTCGCCGTCGAGGCTGTGCGCGCCAACCTTGAGAACTCTCGCACCCCCAAGCCGTTCGTCCGCGAGCTCGCTGCCCTGAAGGAGATCGCCGCCGCTGACCCCGTCGTCGACGCCGCTATCGCGTCCATCAACCCTCTCGCTTACCAACGCGGCATCCCCACCTCCGCGCAGCTCATTGACCGCTTCCGTCGTGTTGCGGGCGAGGTGCGCAAGGCTTCCCTGCTTCCTGAGGAGGCCGGAGTCGCGAGTCACGCGTCTAGTTACGTGCTAAGCAAGCTGCTGTTTAAGAAGCGCGGGTTGGCTGTTGGAGATGATGTGGAGAGCATTCTTACGAGGACGGAGACGTTCCTTGAGGAGGGTAACTTGGATGAGGCTGCTAGAGAGATGAATGGGTTGACCGGATGGGCGAAGACGCTGAGCCGCGATTGGTTGGGCGAGGCCCGCAAGGTGTTGGAGGTGCAGCAGGCGCTTGATGTAAGTTTTCTCCCCATCCTATATCTATTTTCAAGACAGAAACTAATATTTCCAAGGTCATTGCCACGGAGGCTAGACTTCAGAGCTTGAGGATGGATTAGACAGAGGGTTTCATTTGTTTGTGTCATCGCCAGCAGCGAGGGAGCTTGCTTAGAAGGCTTGTACGGTACAATGATAAATAAATGGTGTACAAATATAGAAAATAAAGTGCCTGACTTCTAGTTGTACGCTAAAAATTGTGATTCTGGATATGTGATGTCGGTGATGAAAAAAAAAAGGGGGGGGAGAGAGACCATGTAGGGGGCATGTTGGGACAGAGGCTAAAAGGAGGGTATATGCCGATATATTGTAACAAGGGTTCTATTCCGACTCAGCCCCCATTGCTTTTAAGAAGCCTCCGACTAGGTGTAGACTGCCTGTCACAAGTACATGCACCTTCTCCGGGTGCCGCGCCTTTGCAATTTCTCCAGCACCAGCTATTGCGGATTCGATACTACCATAAACAGTAGGCACACCACTACCGCCCACAGCCACCCACGCATCCGCCGTCTCCCGCTGCGGCGTGACCATACTGGGCGTGGGCACATCCTTCTCAAATGGAATATTCGTAGAAAACCCAGCCAAACAGAAGATATCCTTCGCCCCGCCCGTAGCCTCCCGAAGACTCTCCTGCAGCTTCTGGGCCAGCTTCGGCGCATCGCGGAGCTGCGAGTTAAAGATCAGCACGCCGGGCTGGTGCTTCTTCGGGTCCCATTTCCCGGCGAACCAGCGCGCGACCTCGGCGAGGCTATCGTCGGTGTGAGCGCCGTCGATGAGCCACTCAATGTTGTCCTCCTGGATGACCTGGCACCTGCCAGGCCACTCGATTTCGGAGAGCCCTCTCTGGACCTCTGGTGGGGTGCCAACTTCTGATATATCCCCGAATCCAATTGCCCTGAGATGGGAGCTGAGAGCCGCGATAGCGAGGCTTGCATTGTCTTTTTGGAAGTCCCCCTCGAGGCTGAGTTTCAGTTCGCCATGGACAAACTCAGGTCTCCTATTGACGACTGTGAGTTCTGTGCCAACCTCTGCGGCCCTTTCTTGCAGAACCTTCATTGCGTCTGCAGGCTGTGGGGCAGTGAAGCAAGGCACGCCAGGCCTCATGATCCCAGCTTTGTTCCACGCGATCTCTCCTAGGGTGTCGCCAAGCATGCCGACGTGATCGATGCCTAGCCTTGTGATAACTGAGGCCGTCTTTGCCTCTTTAGGCAGAATATTGGTGCTGTCATACTCGCCACCAATACCACATTCAATAATCGCAGTCTGCACATTCTCCTTCAAAAAGGTATGCAAAGCTAGTATCGTAAGGAAGCGGAAGTAGCCTGGCTTGGATTCCGCTCCCTCTGGGTTCGGGTGGTCATTCTCCAGCGCGACTGCTGTGTACTTATCCCATATCTCAAAGAATCGCTGTGTAAATAGCTCTTTCGAGATTGGCAGCCCATCCAACCTAATGCGCTCACGTGGGGTAATGAGGTGAGGGCTGGTGAAAACGCCTACCCTTCCCAAGGGCTCTCGGCCCTCTGCAACGCCAGATTCATTTTGGGTTAAGAGATATTGTTTCAACATCGAGTCAAGCATGGCACAGACGCTGCCCTTTCCTTTTGTGCCCGCGACGTGGATAACCCGAAGGCCATTAAAACTCTCGGGAGTGTATCTCAGTCTCCGGAGCCAATCAAGCATTTCTGGGATAGCGAGGCTGTTGGCGTTGGAGGATGACACCATAGACACTACCGCCTGGTTTGACTGTAACTCATTGAGAAGTGAGAGAGCACGCCGATATGTTCTCTCAGGTTTAGGGTGTAGAGGCGCCATTTTGGCTGGCGATTTGGTAGAGTAATGAAAATGCAGTAATGATCTGATGAGCCTTGGAGGAAGAAGGGTAGGGCGTGGCATTATAAGAAAGGGGCTATGGAATCAATCCGCAGCTTCTGTGACGAAACTTTTGGCAATATACAATGATCATCATCGTCGTCCCATGCTGGTTGAGTTGTGGAGAGAAAGCCGATGTGATGATGCGGTCGGGAACTGTTGTTGATATCAGCCTCGTCAGCCTCGCGTCACGAAATCATTTCGCTGTATGACAGCCACCAAGATGGGTAAAACAGCCTATAATCTCTAATATTGCTCAAATCAAACTAATTATAGTAGTAGCACAACTAAAATAATTATTCCTAATACTACCTGGGAATTTTTTCAATTATCTAACTACTCAAGAATTAAATAAAAAAACGGTACTTTTATTATCCAATCTAATAGTAAATGTGCCAATACTTAGCTGTACCCTAATAGCTGCTTCGGATATTCAACCCCAATCCGAACTGGTGTATCGGTAACATATCCGCCTCTCACCATTCGAAAGAATAATGAATCCGCGGTTGCGCGGGGTTCGACTCCCCGGTTCGGAATTTTCAGAACCATCTACTCTCAAGTAGACCAGTCAATTTTTTTTTGGTTTTTATATTGAAAATATTTTTGGGCTGATCCCGATCCTGTTGCTTTTTCTTAAGCGGACGTAACTTAAAATTTAGGCGGGATGATGGTGTTCTAGCTTCCCGGATCAATGCTTAATCCACATCCCCGACGCGCTCCGGTCTACAACCTCAACGCTCCATGTCACGTTTCTACAGGCTATGACGAGCGGGAATGAGAGTCCCTTCATTTTGGCATCGGCCAAACCCGCTCGCGCCATATAAAAGGACTGCATTCCTAAAATCTGGCTCCGCCCTTCTATTTCACGCCTTTCCCAGGCATTACACGCCCATGGCAAACCGGACTTATGATGTTAGAACCCTCGACCTGTGTGAGATCATCACTGACAAATTACAGGATGCCCTCGACTGCTTGAACAGTCTCCAGACCAAATTCAAGACCCTAAATGAAAGGCGAGCTGCTGGCGTGGTGCCAGGTCCACCTCACTATGAAAACACCCTTCACGCCCTCGATCGTCTTGGCTATAAAGTCTGTGTTCTCCCTCCACCCACTGCTTCCAATTCCCATTTTAACACCACCTCAGCCACATGATCTCGACTGCCTAAATATCGTCCACGTCGCCGGCACAAAAGGAAAAGGCACCACCAGCGCCTACGTGGACTCCATTCTGGCCGCCTACCAGCGGAGCCATGGTTCTCCCTCCAAAATCGGCCTCTTCACCTCACCCCACCTCGTCTCGGTGCGCGAGCGCATCCGCATCAACTCCCTCCCCATCACCACCGAGAAGTTCACCAAGTACTTCTTTGACGTCTGGGACCGCCTCGACCTGTACAATGCCAAAGAAGGCCTAGGCGCCATGGATAAGCCTCCGTATTTCCGCTTTCTGACGCTGATGAGCTTTCATGCCTTTGTGTCTGAGGGCGTCGACGCTGCAGTCTACGAGGTCGGCCTCGGTGGAGAGTATGACGCCACGAATGTCATCGCGCAGCCTGCAGCTACTGGTATCTCGACGCTGGGGATCGATCACGTGGATATCCTTGGTCACACCATCGAAGAGATCGCGTGGCACAAGGCTGGTATCTTAAAACATGGCAGTCCGGCGTTTTCAGTTGAACAGCTCCCTGCAGCCACGGGAGTGGTGGCGCAAAGGGCGAAGGAAAAGGACGTGGGAATTGAAATTGTGCATGTCGACCCACGCCTCAAAGATGTCCATATCACACCCGACGCGAAGTTCCAGAAGCAGAATGCAAGTCTCGCTATCTCGCTCACAGAAACTGTGATGAAGCGTCTCGAGCCAAGTTATAAATTACCCCTCGACACTCTCCCAAAAGAGTTTAAAGACGGCCTGGAGCAGGTTGTCCTGCGTGGCCGCTGCGAGACGAAAGTCGAGGGCAACATCCGTTGGTTCATAGACGGGGCACACACAGCCGACAGCCTCAAAGTATCTGCACAGTGGTTCGGCGGTGAGAGCGCCAAGCAGGCCGCCAGCAAGCGCGTGCTGATATTCAACCAACAGGGCCGCGAAGAGGCTGTGGAACTGCTCGAGGGGCTGTATAACGGGATTGCCGAGCAGGGGCTTGTTAAGTTCGACCATGTGGTGTTTTGTACAAATATTACGTATGCGGAGGGTTATAAGAAAGATTTTGTGAATGCGATGTACGATCCCGCTGCGATCAAGGGGATGACGATGCAGAAGGCGTTCAAGGAGAAATGGGAGAAGATGGATCCCGCGGCGACGGTGGTGTTGAGCGAGACTATTGCGGGGGCGTTGGGGCATGTGAGGGAACTGGCGGGTCAGGGGGGTGAGGTGCAGGCGCTGGTTACGGGGAGCTTGCACCTTGTTGGTGGAGCACTGGGTGTGCTTGAGGGGGATGATGCATTGTGAAGGCTTAGTGAAATATTGTATGGGATGTATTCAATATAAATAACCAGCGAGAAGGCGCTGATTCTTTTGCCCATCATTCCATAGCCCTGGTGGGGGTTGATTCCACCCAATTATCTTTCCCAGTGTGTATATACACCTCCCCCGTAGCAGTAACATTATTTCGGATTCAGGTGTCAGCATTGGAGTAAGAAGCGAGGCGAGTGGCTTTTGATAGTGTCAGCTTATGCCCCCAGACGCCGCAATATTCACTCCGAGGCACTGGAAGCCGATGTATGTGAAATTTTGCCATATAGAGACAGTGAGAATGCCACGGTGGCGACAAGGGGTTGGCGGTGGGATTAAAGGACAGCAGCAGTGACAGCAGAGGGTTCGATGGCGCCAGGTTCATAGAAACACCAGCGCATAAGGCGGACGTCAGGCGGTCTTTTCAGTTGAACCGTATCATCATGAGATTCATTTAGGACCAGTCGGGAACGCAAAAGGTGTTTTTAATAAGAGTACATATACATATACGCACTTTCATCTTATCCCTTTCTTCTTTTTTTCACGAAATAAAAGGCAATAAAAAAACGCCTAGGAAATAATACACTCATGATTTTTATTGCACATATTCACGGGAAAGGTCTTATGGGATCAACCTTACTATTAAATCATATCGTGAAATGAAGTAGTTGATAGTTGCTAGGGTATTCGTAAAATAATATCTCATCATAGCCCGCTTCAAAAGCGTTCTCTCATGGGTGCGGCACCCATACCCAACCCCAACCCAAAAAACGCCATACACAGAACCCACAGTTGAATCTTTAATCAAAATCAGAGCACAGAAGTGACATCTACAAATCACCCTATTCACTTCTTCCCTCTCGCAAAAAGCCTCCCCTCCAAGTCTTTCACAACCTCCACCCACGCCCGTCCCTCGGTAATCCCCTTGGTCAGAAATCTGCCCATGCTGTCCTCGTTGAACCTCTCCCCGTACACAACCCGCGCCGTGGCATTAGACTGCACCTCAAGTCCCTCTTCCCCATTCTTGGTCGTGACATGGTAGCTCACTTCCACTTTACTAGCCAGCGACGCGAGCAGCATCCTCGATTTGACGACAATACTATCGTCGCTAGTTTTTGCGATATCCGTGGGGTATACGCGGTTCAATGCCTCGATGCCCTCGACCACATTGAGAGATGTTGCCCAGCCGAAGCTGACAGTATCGAGGAGCTCCTTAATCGTCGTCTGTGCCTGTGGCATACCGCGGACTCCATCACGGATGCTTTCCACAAAGAAGGCCTTCTCCGGTGTCAACGGCAGAGGATTACGCTCGCGGTTCGCGGCAATGTACCAGAGATCGATACGCGAATTGCCAGCCTGAGCATTCTTCGCTTCACCATCCTTGGTTCTGAAGGACGACGCATCGAATACGAGTTCCAGGTCACCGCGCAGAGACAACGAAAGGGTAGTTCCTGAGATTCCAGTGATGGTCCACCCGTATTTCTCCTCAAGTGCGTCTGCCTTCGCCTTCAGCGCTGCAATTTCCGAGCCTGACCATCCGCGGCATTCCTCGCGGACCTTGTCAGCCTCACGAATTTCATCGAGGCAGGCCTGTTTCCTCTCGGTTGCAATGTTGAAGCGACTCTCATTGTCATCCATTTGGCTGCGTAGCTCTTGGACTAACGCTTTCTTCGACTCGATATCAGCATCTAGGGCTACGAGGCATTCCCGCGCCTCGGCGAGATCGTCCTGGTTGCAATTGGCGATTTCTTCTGCTGAAGTTTGTAAATCAGACTCTTGCTGGAGCAAAGCCTCGTATTGTTGCACAAGTCCTGGAACAACATTGTCGAGTAGTTCCTGCTGCTTGGCCAAGACGTCCGCATCGGAAGTCATACCCTCTGCGATCGTGATGAGGCCATCTCGAAGGCCATCCAGGAGTTTCATTCGCCACTCATACCACATACCCTTACTAACCAGTCTTGAGTGAGTCTTGATGTTTCTGAATTGGCTATCCATGAGCCTCTTCACATCTGGAGTGGCAGAAATGTATTCCTGGAATAGAGGAGGATTTTCATCAAAAGTCTCCGTTTCTATTTCACGAACCATTTTGCGGCCTTCGGAAATATACTTCTTCAACTCACGGCAAGACTAAAGGGTGTTAGCTGGAGAACAAAATTGAGCCTAGAGGTAACTTACATGTTGGAACAACTCAAGCATGGGAAGAGTGCAGGCAGCACTAACGACACAGTTTTCGAGTGACCCATCGTGCTTCATCTGGCCTTCTGACCCATCCTTCGCAGAAGAATTAGGGGCAATTGTGTGCCGCCTCTTCGTAGTTGTCAACTCCATGAACCTGATGCTGGTCAGGTTTAGGAAATCTTGAAGCTGTATGCGATCCTCAACGTCGTTTTCGTCCATAGTAATCAAATTATTTGCCGTGGAACTAGCTTCAAAAGGAATGGCAGCATCAGTTCCAACAGTTGCTTCGGCATCCTTGAACCTGGCCTGGCCTTTGGGAGTGGTGGCAATGGCGGCCTTGGCAGGCGATGAAGCGGTGGTGGGCGTGGAGGCATTTCCACTTGTGAATTCCAAGCTTCGGCGGACTGCGCGAGTTAAACGCCCAGTTGTCTCCTCTTTTGAGGGAGGGGCTCTTAGTTTGACGTTTTTGACGGGACTTCCTTCAAAGTTCTTTAGTCTCTTGGTACCACCTTCATCTTCATCGCCGTTTTCATCGTCATCATCAAGTTCCGCAGGGCGTTTCCCAAGGATACCTTTGGCTGCTCCAACATGTAAGCTCTTGCGGCCCTTCAGCGATCGCTTCTTTGGAGTGAGGCTTTCAATCATTTCCTTGAGGTTGACAGTTGCGTCCTTTTCATCGTCCAACATGTCGGCCTCTCTCTCCATGACTTTGCGCCCATCTTCGCGGTCCCTCTCTTCCTCCCGCTCCCTATCTACCTCATGTTCAATGATTTCAGCATCGTTAAAGCGAATAACACGAGCAGCATCACCCATTCTACTTGGCTGGAATGAGGATGCTTGGTCCCCAATTGAGCCACGGCGATCAAGAATCGCAGCAACGCGAGGGGATCCAAGCCCTGGCCGATCAATCCCAACACCCGAAGAGCGCCTACTCTGAGGCTTGAGTATTATGCTTGGAGTCGCAGTATTGTTATCGACATTCCTTTGGAATAGTTTGTTTGGGGTGGTCGGCTTTTTACTTGGTGTAAATCTGGGCGACTCGTTGGCAGCTTTTATCTCCTTCTCAAATAATCGCTGTGGCGAACCAGTGCGCATTGCAATGCTCTTTGACGGAGGAGTTTTGCCGGGAGTAGTTGGTCGCACCGGCTGCGGCGTGGCTTGTTTGGAAGGCGTGGTTGGCTTTTGAAGAGGGCTTGGTGTTGACGTAGACTTTGCAGCATTTGGGGTTGCTGAGGACGGCTTGGGGGTTATGGTTGTTCTGAGGCCAGAACTCCTGCGTAGTCCTTTGCCTCTAAAGGCATTGATACTAGGACTCCCCGTTTCGGAAGCAGTGGTGGCTGTGGGAACTGCGTGCTGAATAGTCAATGGTACATCTGGTTGGAAAGGAGAACTATCAACTTCTGCGTGATCAACTTCTTCGACCAGAATTCGTTTGGCTTCTGGCCTCGAAATGCTGCTTGGTGGATGCGCAACAATTTCATCGAACGCAGCCTTCATGTCTGGGTAAAGAGGCGCAGTCTTAGGCGTTGCGGGTTGAGCTGGTTGAATACCACCCATAGCCACTGTAAAATCCATGGTCTCATCCCCAAGAGATGAGTCTCCAACAGAAGACCTGCGACGAGTGCTCCGTCTCCGGACTGATTGGCGTCTATTACTAGGCTGAGCGTCTTGCCCAATGATACCACCAATGGCAACAGTCATGTCCATGGTCATCTCGTTATCAGATTCTTGAGGCGATGAATCGTGCACTGGGCCTGAAAGAATGTGACCAACGGCCTTTGTCATCTCCATAGTCCCATCTTCATCAGACTGTTCAGCGGGCATAATACGGCCTACTGCCCTGGTCATATCCATGGTGATGTCCATGGACTGATCGTCATCATCTGAAAGTTGTGATTCGGGAGCTTGGAGGATACCCCCAACCGAGCGCGTCATTTCCATCGTCATGCCGTCGTCTTCATCGTTCGCAGTTTGTTTCCCGGAGCCGGCGCTGGCGAAGGCTGGTGAGAATGGGTTGACATTTTCTTGATCTGCCTGTGATTCAAGATTCGCCTTCTGTGACCAAGGCGCGAAGGAAGCGACAACGTCCTCATCTTCTTCAACACCCAGAGGGCCATTTTCATCAAAGTCAATTCCCTGCGTACCAGCTTGTTGTGCTGCTAGCTGTAAAGCCTTTTCTAGGCGTACGCTAGACCCGTCGCTTGCGAAGGACTTCACGGATGCCATTGACATGTCTGTACCTTCTCCCATGTCGATCGACATTGCCGTTCCATCGTCGTCAGAGTCGCTATTCGAGTCAGAGGATCCGTCCTCGTTGAAATTTTCATTTGCATCTTCAACCACTGAGCTCCCCTCGGACGGACTGGAAGAAAAGAACTCGTCGTCAGGGTTGTTGAAGTTAAGTGGCGGTATGCCCGAGCTTCGCCTCCGCTTCTTCTGGTGTAGTGCGCGCTGGTCATCAGGAGATTCCGACACTTTGTCTTCAACTTGCTCAGGAGGTGTCGACGGGGGTTCGGATGGATCAGAACCAAATGGCCCAGACTGGGTATGCGGTGAGCCGATTGTCGCATTAGAGGCAGAAGAGGTCCGACGCGTTGAGTTGGTTGAGTCGGAAGAAGTGGTTGAATCTTGCATGTAGTCCACCACATCCCAGGTATGGAGAGTCGCCTCAGGAGCAAAGGACACTCGGCGGCTTGCCAACGATTTGCGACGAGCTTCCCGCCGAGCAGCCACCTCCTTCTCCTTATCCTGAGCTTCGTCACCGGCGCGTTTTCTGGCAGCAGCCTGTTGTTCCTCCTCCGTACGAAGCATAACCTTATTATCAAGTATGGTCGTGCTTTCCGGAAGCGTAAACGGATCCGCAGTATCATCATTCGTTCTGTCCCTCAAGGAGCTCGATTGCGGCGTGGCTTGTTGACCGGATTTCTTGGGACTTGGCTTGCGAGCTGGTATCTCTTGCAGAGGAGCAATCGTAGGCTTCAGAATCGACCTTGGCGGAGGAGCAGCGATTGACTTCATACACGTCAGCATATCGTATCAAAATGTGGTTCATGGTATTCTCACCTTGCGCCTATTGCCAGAACTGTTCATGAGCGCATCAAGACCCCCGGGACCTATGCTTTTGCTGCGGGACTTCTTTGCAGCTTTTCCTGTAATAGGAGCTCTCTTGTTGCTGCCCACCATCGCTCCAATATCCGCCGTCATATTCTCCTTGTCCATCGTTGTGCTGGAGGAAGGCACATGTGCCAGCGATTTGCGCGACTTCGGCCGCGCAGCCGGCAGAGTCATGTCATCTCGAGAAGACATGTCGGTATATGGCTCGGAAGCCGATTCGAAGGTGCGATATCCCAATTGTGAGCTCAAGTTTGGTGTTGCGAGCTATAGGGACATTATTTACAATGGTGACGTCTGATTTGCGGGACAAGTTCGAGATGTCAACAAACACGGACGCGACTCGCTTATCCACAATCAAGACCCCATCGCGACTTACGCACGTGACATTAAACGAAATCCCAACCCCGACACACTAAACTAGTTTACGCTTAGCGTATATTAAAGAAAAAGTTCAGGGCATCCCAGCCCTATCTTCGCTTGCGCCTGCAAATCCGCGTTTTGAGGCAAGTGAAGTCAACGACGATACTTAGCACGACTTTTCGACAATCGCGACAATCCACCAAACGCAAAAATGGCCACCGAATTGACCGTCCAGTCCGAGCGCGCTTTCCAGAAGCAGCCGCATATCTTCCTCAACTCCAAGGTCAAGGCCAAGTCGGCGAGAGCTGGCAAGGGAGGACGCAGATGGTATAAGGATGTTGGTCTTGGGTTCAAGACCCCAAAGACCGCCATTGAGGGAACCTACATTGGTATGTCGACACTGGATTCTGGGAAAATATGAAGGGAATGCGAGGTTGCTGGGAGCTCGGGGAAAGGGTGGTGGTAGTTGCGTACCTTAGTTGAAGGTGGAGGAGCATGTTGATTCTCGAGCTCTTGGTGTCGCATGGCAACAATCGAAGGAAATGCGAACTGAACAGCTGCTAATATTACGCGCCTCACAGACAAGAAGTGCCCATTCGTCGGCCAAATCTCTATCCGTGGCCGTATCCTCACCGGAACTGTCGTCTCCACCAAGATGCACAGAACCCTCATCATCCGCCGCGAGTACCTCCACTTCGTCCCCAAGTACGCCCGTTACGAGAAGCGCCACAAGAACCTCGCTGCGCACGTTTCGCCAGCTTTCCGTGTTGAGGAGGGTGACCAGGTCACCGTCGGCCAATGCCGCCCATTGAGCAAGACTGTAAGTTAAAAACCAAAAAAACCCATCGGACAAACAGATCTATGATCTTTGGAAACGAAACGCGATTTACACCCGCGCCCCCTACTTGTCTTAAAGAGCAAGTAGCACTCTGGAACGGCCGGCTGATATGGCAATAGGTCCGATTCAATGTTCTCCGCGTTCTCCCAAGAACCGGCAAGGCCGTCAAGGCTTTCTCTAAATTCTAAGCGACTCTTTTCCTCGGGGTTCAGGCTGCATGGGATTGGGATGATCGGAATAAGGAGAGTGTCATCATGGGTCTTTGTTAGACTGCGATTAGCTACGAATACTCAACAATGAAACACCTTCAATTCGACTGAAGCGCGTGTGTGATATGAGCATGCAGCTATGAAATGTTTGCTGGTGCTATTAACTTGTTTCGAGCAGGATACATCGCCACTATTTACAAATTGAAGACAGCGAACAAGCGGACCAGCGACCTCGAAACGAATGCTGGCCGATTTATCTCTGAAATACACCATATCGAGCGGATTATTACGACGAGGTCGAAACCAGCCACCGAATATCTATTGAAATCGGCACTTGCATCACAAATATGCCAGCATCGAAAAGCCCAGTTCTCTTCCCAGCCTCTTTTTCATTCTGTCATATCCCCGTTGAAATGATGAACCACCATTACGTTAACCCAGCTCACTCAGATGCACAAGTTGCACTTGCTGAGAAAACGTATCAACATTCTGATCAACCTCCTCCTATCCTCATTTCTTTCTGTTTACTTTGGGCCATAACATTACATTAGCTACGAAATTACAACCAATTTTCGACAACAACTGACTTGCCTGTTTTGTTCCTCGTGAGAGTGAAACCAGGCATGCACCATCGACATCCCACCTACCGGAAGCCCAATCAACCTCCTATCCTCTTTTTTCATTTTGTCATATTCTGTTGAGATGATGAACCACCATTACGTTAACCCAGCTCACTCAGATGCACAAGTTGCAATTGCTGAGAAAACGTATCAACATTCTGATCTACTTTTACTCCTACTCCTCATTTCTTTCAGTTTTATCTCCAGCCAGAACATTTACAATAGCTACAAAATTACAAACGATCTTCGACCACAACTACTTACTTCCAAGTTTTATTCCTCGTGAGAGTGAAACTAGGCATGCATCCCACCCACAAGCCCAATCTAACTTCCCATCCTTCTTCTTTCATTTTGTCATATTCCTGTTGAGATGATGAACCACCATTACGTTACCCAGCTCACTCAGATGCACAAGTTGCACTTGCTGAGAAAACGTATCAACATTCTGATCTACTTTTATTCCTACTCCTCATCTCGATTTTCGGTTTATCTAGAGCCTGAACACCTACAATAGCTATGGAATTACAATAAATTTTACTCATACTTGACTGATTTGCCTGTTCTTATTATTGATCCTCACTCGGTGCCATACTACACAGGCTGCTGCCTGTTCTCATTATTGACTTATGAACCTAACGCGCAGTACTACTAATAGCTGACTATAGTAGCTGTTACATACGGCCGTAGACCCAAGAGAACTAGACATCCCGACCGCTCTGCCATACACAGGCTTGAGTAACATCAAACCAATGGTCTCAACCGTGCCTATAGGCATAGTGCAGAACTGAGGCCCTTGCCTGTAAATGTAGTTATGGGGGGGTTTCACGTTTGTGTCTTTATTACATCGTGCGTGCACATCAGGATTCCACTCTCCAATGCATCCACACTGCGTAGTTTAAGCTTCCAAGAACAGTTCCCTTCCTTCGACGCACTAGAAATCATTTTGATGCCATCTCCGATTATCACCGGCATCAAAGCCAACTCGACTGTGTCTAGCAGTCCCGCATCGAGGCAAGCTTTCGCCAGCTGGCCACCCCCCATCAGCCAGATATCCCGCTCGCCACTCGCCTTCAGTCCCTTAATCAGCTCCAGATACCCGTCAGCCACAATCGTGATAGCGGGGTAGTCGGCCGACTTCATTTCGCGGCTGACGACCACGACGTTCCGATCCGACAGTGCATCCACGCCTGACTGAGCTGCATGGTGCACCATGGCCTCGTATGTCTTTCTGCCCATAATAAATGTGTCAAATTCGGCGTAAAGCGCATCGAAATCAACAGCTGGGTCATCGATAATCCAATCAGTTGAGCCATCCGGCGATGCGATGAAGCCGTCGAGTGTTGTTGCGGCGTTGTACCTGAGGCGAGGCATTCAGTCTAGATTCTAGAATGGATGGTTCTTGAAGTTGTAGTAGAATTATTCGTAATGTATCTCTATGGTACTATATGATGGGCGGTATCATGAGAGTTGGGATCAGCGCCATATAAATACCAGCCCAAGCAAGCTGTAATTATCAATTTTGGGGTTGCGGGAATGCATTTCTTCGGGATGGAGGGGGACGTAGAAGGTGAAGAGACAGGGGCTCTGACGAGATAAATCACCTGACTCCGGCGATACACTCCATGAAGCCTTCGCAACACCGGAAGTGAGAAGTAATGGGATATTGTGGAGAGAAAGTAGTACATTAGGCGAGATTGTAGGTAGCAGCCTGGCTACTTGACGGTGAGAACTACACGACGCTCGGGGCGGGGGAAACCGCTACGACAAGAACCAACCCTCTTATTTCGCAACATGTCTAATTTCTGTAGGTTCCGGAGTACAATATGCACACTTCAAGAGGGCTGCCCTTTATGGAAAATATTCAAATCGGTCGCTTAATTCAACTTTGGCATTATTTGATTAGGAAGAGGATTCGATATAATTCCCGGTTCGGGTTTTCCTTAGGTGTAGTACATGAAGTAATCCAATTCAAATTGCTTTGATAGTCTTATGTATGCCGTAATATACCGTACAATCTACCCCATCCCATGGTTCCTAAGGTAAGATGCAAACGCCCAACGCCAACAATGCCTCGCTTCCACCAGTATGCTGTACAGCTTCGTTCGAACTCGCCTGCGAGCCCCTATATACCACCACATTTCATAGGATTTACGCCTCTGAATCTTGTACAGATTTCTTAGGGGTTGATATTTTTGCAAGTGTCTTCAATACCTCTGCTACCAGAGTGGCAAGCGACTCACTCTGTGTTCCGGACGATGTTTGGGTTTCTGCCGGCGATTCCGTTTGTGTTGCTGCTGATGGCGCCGCTGTTTCAATTTCGGCGTCGGTGCTCGTCGGTAAAATTCCCTCCCGTGTCTCCTTCACAATCTTATGCAGGATATGAAGGACCATGCCGACATACAGCGCCGTGAAGGAAAACACCATCCACTGTAGAACCTGCAATGACATCCCCCTCGTGACCGCCAGCCCAGCAGATGATTTCGGCACAACCTCCTTCATAGCGCTGACGCTGAAGTTTAGCAGGTACGCTGCCGCGAAGGCAACGACGACGGCACTCCATAGGATGATCCGCGTAGTGGCAATCCAGCGGCGGCGTGATTTTTCTGACTTCTCGCCGGTGCTGAAAAAAGCGATGAGGAAGGCGACGTGACCGCCCCAAATGAGGATGCCACTGATGGCGGGGAGGGCAAGGGACACAAAGCTTTGAAGGGCGAGAACGTGTTTGATGACGCCCAGTGGGAGGGAGAGTTTCTTGGCCAGATCCGCGGCAGTTGTTCCAGGGGCTGGTACGCAGACTCGGTCGTGGTCGGGGATGGTACTGCAGATTCCTGTTAAACTGTTAGTCGAGTATATAAAAAAGTAGAGACTGGTATTTACCAACGTAGCCAAACTGGACGTTGCTGTCATGGAGTTCGGCGATGAAAAGCTGGTGTATCCCTGGAGCCTCTGAGATACAGCCCACCACGGAAAAAACTGCGCAGCCAGTGAGTATGAGAGGCCTTGCAACTGACGAGACAAAGAGATCCTTACCTGATGTGAAGATGACGAGTGTCAAAAGAAGGTGTGCAAGATGCACGGCCCTAATCTTTTCTAAAGGGGAATGTCAGCCGTAACTCCTGAGACCATCGAATTGAGATCGTACCTAGCCACTTTGCCATCTTTCTATAATGTAATACTCAAAAGGCTAAAAATTAAAAGAATATAATAATATAACACTGAATAAACAGGTGGGTGTTGGGGTTGAAATGTATTTGATGTCTTTGTGTTTTTCTTGTCGGGCCTGAGGTATGGCGGAAATCAACGGAACATATATACCGATTCACGCTCCCAACAGCATTCTAATCCAACACTAAAAGTATCAAATATAGCATCAGACAGACGCAGCGCTATGCGGAACACCAACACTCAGCCATGGGCATCCAAAGCTCGGATTCCGTAATGCCTGGCCAGGGAGAAGGTCCCCTCAGGAGACATAATGAAGCACCCCAAAAGGCGCCACTATCTATCGTCGTCGGCCGGCACGACTAAACGATAAGACTGTCTGCAAGAAGGCCAGCGCTTCGGCTCTCGATTGCTTCATGATGATGGGCGGTAGTGTTGTTGGTAATCTCCTGAGTTTAGTGAGGGTACAGTAGCGCCATGGGCTTCAGTAGCTCGAGACGGGAAGAGGCAGTGCTGGTGGTGGCCTTCCAACATCGGTCAAAAGTAAGTCGGCGCTTCATTATTCTTCTCGGAGTCTTCGCAAGGAAGGCATCTGCGATGTTGGAATTCCGAGAATGTCAGTGAAGGGAGGAGACCCGCTCGAGGAGCTTGCAAACGGAACGTGGCGGTGTTGGTATGCATCTCCTAAACCGGCCAAGCAGCGACCAACGCTTCGACTATCTGTCCATCCCAAAATGATAGTATCGACGATGTTGGAATTCCCATGTCGTACACCTACCTATCAAGGTTGGCGGTTGATCAACCCGGCCCCCTCGGAGTTGGTTCCTATAGCGCCAAGATCTCCTGGAGGCCAAATTTAGCACCATAAATGGACGTTTCATCATATTACACATACGATAAGCGATGGCGCGACCTAGATCTGGTCTATCCTGGCGGTGCACGAGGCATTATTGATGGAATAGGCGCGCGGGTTGTGCGATGTTGGTTCTAAGCTGGGACCAACCCCTAATGAAACGCAACGGCGGACCACGTGTTGGATATGATAGCGGCCATGTGCTGGAACCAAAATGCCCTACATATTGGGAATTTTTGTATTGCGCGGTTGCGGTCAAGGAGAGATGAATATCATTTTGCGTGATGTTGGAGGGCTTTCTTGCTTTCCTGGGGCGCATTGGCCCCGATCGCCAACATCGCCCCCACGAAGCCTCTTTGATGGATCCAGCCCCGCCTTTCCGAAAGCCAGCAACAGAGAATCAACTCTTTGATATCGCAACCAGCGCATATATATCAGCATAATTCAGCTCCACAATACCGTATATTCCTAACTATATCTGTCCTCTGTACTGATCACCGAAAGAAATAAAACGGTAGTCAAGATAGTCTAGCATATGCGCCCTGCGGGTCCAGATATGGGCCCCATATAGGCGCCACATCCCTTTCAGCGTCCCACATTCGATCACTGTGGAGCAGGCCCAAGGCCTCATCAAGAAGACCTCATGTTGGCGCAGCTCTGATATGTGCCAGTGTACACTTGGAGAGTGATAGACCGGTAATCTACATGGCACTGCAGTAAGGCGGAACGTTTGTACTGTAAATCATTGGATGAAAATCGACAGTGTGAGACAATGGGCTGCGTGAGACAACGGCTGCGTGTGAAAATCGATAGAAACCCTAGAAATGCTGTGCATCGGACCCTCGGAGAAAGTTGGGATAATCCACTAAATATTATAGGTACCTTTACACAGTAAATTATATGTGCTGCGACTTAACGTTATAAAATGATGAGAATATAATAGAATTCTTTTACTTAAAACATACATAAACTACTCTAACTACTCTATTATTTTTCTTAAAATTTAATAGATAATGTATATATATATACTACTACTTATACTAAAAGGATTTAAACTTTATAGTGTTATAGAGTTGTTAATTAGTAGAAGTGATGTAAATAACAGCTCTATACAGCTCTTATTATAGGTATAGAAAAAGAAGAAATTACAATTTTAACCAATTTACTTTGTAAAATGTTGGCAGACGCACTCTGCTTACCACCCTTCTCGCAGGCGCACTCCGCTTACTACCGTGATTAGTCTTGGAAAACGAAAACCGAACTTTAACATGTACTACAGTATTAACTACCTCAAAGCTACACAGTATTGGTATCACAACCGCTTCGCTGCATCCTCCTCTCCCGACTTGAACGGCTCGCGCCTGCCCTTATAGCTTGGTCCCTGTCTCCTTCTTTAGACCCGCAGCAATTCCCCGACTCGTCACATCACTGATCGCCAAATTTGTCACCATGGGGTTGACCCCGCTCGCCGATGGGAACACACTGGCATCTGCCACATAGAGCCCCTTGGTGCCCCATACCCTACCCTCCTGATCAACCACCCCGTCCGCCTTCTTCGCACTCATCCTATTCGACCCCATCTGATGCGCGCACGCAAACGTTGCGTTCGGTGGTGAGTTGCCCACCGCCTCCACATGCGCAATCCACTCCACGAAGCGCGGGTCCACAATCTCGCACGTCGCGTCGCCGCCAGTCTCGTCCACGATGAACGGCCTGATCCCAGGCACATTGACGTGGATCTCGCGTGCGCCTGCTACGAGGAGCATGCGCGACATCTCGATCAGACCTGTGAGCACGTGGCGACGGTCGAATGCGCTGGGAGTGTACTCAATCTTGGGGCCGTGGAGCACGCGACCAGGGTCGCGGTCGCGCGTGAGCGAGATGTACGAGTTCATGTGAGGGTACTTGGCTGCGGTGGTCTTCCAGGTGGTGCCGGAGTTCCAGTTGATCATGGAGAGACAGAGTGAGGGCAACATGCACGTTGCTTCGAGCTTGACTCCGTGGCCGTGACCGTCGAGGTTCTCAAAGGAGGAGCATACGGTCGTGAGGATGCCACCTTCCCAGGGACGGACTTCCTCCTTGAAGAACGCAGAGACGACATTTACAGGGTGCAGGTAAAGATGGCGGCCGATTTGGTTGTTCTAAAAGGCAGGCTTGTTAGCATAGATACAAAATCAGGGTGAAGTGGGGTCAAGGCGAACGCACCTTAATTCCGCTGTTCATCAGTAGGTGTGGTGAGTATATCGAGCCGGCCGAGACGATGACTCGTTTTGCCTTGACAATAACCTCGCGCTTGCCGCCCGCACGCGACGTCCACAGCCCCTTAACACCAACCGCCTTCTTTCCATTCATCAGGACCTTCTCGACCGACAAGCCCTCGATAAACTGGGCGCCCGCGCGCGCCGCGTCAGGCAACCAGCACACGCTTGACCCTTGCTTTTCGCAACTTGCGCAACCCATAATGCAGTGGCCACAGTAATGCTCCTTCCCAGCCGTGTTCTGTGGGACGGCCTTGGCGCTGTGCCCCATGCGGCGTGCGCCCTCGAGGAGAACCCTGTTTCCGTGATTGTGGCGGATGTGCTTGTCGGAGACGCCCATCCGCTCGCAGACGCGGTCGAGGGCATCCTGGAAGGCGGCGGAGGCGAAGAGGGGCAAGTGGCGGTCCTCGGCCCATTCCTTGCGCACGAATCCTTGGGGCTGCAGAGCCGCCGACCAATTAACTGTGCCGCCGCCACCAAAGTTGGAGCCAGTCAGGACGTTAATCGAGGAATCTTCGGACGGGATTACGCCGCCGTTCTCGAAGAGGTGAATCATCCCCTGTGCTTCGGTCATTGGGAGCTGCGTGGACGGGTAGTGGTATGCCTTGTCAACGACGAGGACAGAGAACCCGGCCTCCGCGAGGTTCTTAGCTGAGATACCACCACCGAGCCCAGAGCCGACGATCACCACATCAAAATCGAGGATGGCGGGTGACTGGGACTCTGGGAACTGCAGGAACGTGTATTCGTACGAGGGGCCTGGTGAGTATTGCAGCGGGATGGCGCTGAATCCCGTGATGGTGGGGAAGAGGCGCGAGGATTTGATGTGAATCATCTTCCCAATGGACGTCAAAGTGTTGTAGAGGGTACGGATTCCCCCGATATAGTGAGTGCCCCAGCCCTGGAGGATTGCCGTCCGGGACTTAATGTCCAGCTGGTCAAGCGGCGTGGCATAGCCAGTGAGGAGGAGCGCTCCTGGGCGGGTGCTGAGAAATCACGGTAAGTTCGAGCTCCCAATATCACGAAAATAGGATGGCCTACCTCAGAATCGACAATATTAGCATCAACGGCCTCCTCTGATCTTCCCTCGCATACGACACAAGCTGTCTTCTCAATAAACCCTTGAACTCCTCGCTCTCGCTCGGCCGCTCGGCCAGGTACGCGTCTAGGGTTCCCCCCTCGTCATTTCCTGTGGCCCGCGCAATCGCTCCATATTCCGCCTCCGAGATGACGAGCTCGTCAATCGCGCGCGAAGGTGAGGCCGCAGATGCCCTTACGATCCGGGGCACAACGGTGTCCATTAGCGCTAGGAGGATGGACCATTGTGCCGAGGAGAAAACATCGTCTGGGAGTGGAGGGAGGGGAGTTGAGAGGGGGCCAAGAGGGGTTGTCATGATGGGGTTTTAAGCGTTTATACGCTGTGAACAATGGGTAGGGATGTTCAATTAAATAAATTGCCAGAGAAGAACAGAAACAGGTTCTGTTGAGTTCAATATATTATTTCTCAACCTTTCCCCACAAGTGCATTCCGGGGGGTCTCGGTATACCCCTGGGAAGCCTGGAATGCGGGGAAACATGCTTGTAATTCTAGTTTTGCTTGTGAAAGAGCACTAAGGTCGGTTAACGCAGTTACCGTTCGCCGACCCTAGATGTTCCGACTCTCCGTTGCACAACTCAGATTGCATCTATTTGGGTGGTGACGAGCCATGTGACTAGGTATAAGTTAAGGTGCCGGAATATAGGCTCATCAGACACCACAAAAGGTGTTAATTAAGTTTATCTAGACAGCAGGACGGTGGCCATGGAAGTCGGAATCCGCTAAAAAGTGTGTAACAACTCATATTGTCATGTGATTGATTGTTGTAGTATACAATCCTCCAGCCTTGCGTCCCAACTTCCCAACCACATTGCACCCACCTACCTAGCGCTCCTCTATATTTGGTTGGCATTTACAAAATGCGTCAGAAACACAGGTTGCGGAATAAAACAAATATACAAAACCATCACAATCGTCGGCATGAGATCCCCAGGAGATCTGCGACGCCGTAAGAGCCGTGGGATGCTAACTCTCTCGGCTGCTCATCACTTCTTGCAGCTATTGAGCAAGAAAGTTGGTACATTAGGAATACCAACTAAACATACCCTGCGTGACCTTCGTCACCCTGGGCTGCATGTTGGGGAAAAGGAGATTCTGTATTGTACTCGATCAGACCAGACTCACGCAGCCTATCCTTCCGGGCCCTCACTGCTATTATTGAACAATCCAGGGAACAAATCAAAAGTATTTGGTTCTGTGATCTTACAATCGAGGACTCTGGGCTGTGGGAAACTATCTTTAGGCTATTAAGACGACTTTCACACCTCACTGATGTTGACATTGGTTCATGCCGATACTTACTCACAGGAGCGAACAGAATATTAGTTATATCGCCACCATACCCTCCTGCCTAGCCCCGTGCTATTTGTCTCAGAGTGCTCGCGATGGCTGGGCACTTCGCAACTTACAATTGCAAGTGAACAAGAACAGAATTGCAGCACGGTTGCCTATGATGCTAGATCGTAGTCTCATGGAGTGAAGAGTTGGGGTAATGGGAATGGAGACGTGGATTGGATCAATAATTTCACATAATTTTTACAATAAATAGTAGATATGAAAGATAACTCTGTTTAAAGAAACCATAGTTTAATTAAAAGCTACAGATCCGACCATTCGAATAGAACATGAACTGTTTTGAAACTCATATGTGTTGCGTCGACCAATTTAAGCGAGCTTTGCCGCCTTCATATGTTATAACCATAAGATTATCTCTTTCACCCTCTTACCTTTAACAACAGCAACATTCAAAATACAACAACCTTAGGTCAAGACAATTGAGTCTTTCACTGCATTTACCATTGAAAAGAAAGCTGTTGGTGTCTTCAAAAGTCCATACACCATCCTCACAATGGTGGGCCCTGTGAGACCCAAGCGCAAAGCGCAGAGGACGACCACAACACATGGCTACAGACGAGCCTTGAAAGATATCCGTCAGCCTGGTAAAAAAGCAGTTAGTGGAACCATAACCTGCGTATAACCTGATGCATACTTATATATGCGCCAGACGCTCGAGAACAGAATGGGGTACAAGAAGCTGCTTGAAGAACTCCGTAAACGTGAGGACAACCTCACCAAGATAAAGCCCGTAAGCTGCAATTAAGCCCCACAATTCGCATTTATATTTAAACTTTTTGGGCCTAATGCAGTATTGCTTCCTAGGCAAAGAAGAATGGAAAGGGTGATCCTGAGAACGATGAAGAATATGAAGTCGAGAGAGTCCTTGATTCTCGCATCAGCAATGGGGAACTCAAATTCTACGTCTTGTGGAAGGGGTTTTCGATGGAAGAGGCTACATGGGAGCCACGCTCAAACTTGGACAATTCCACGGAAGTCATTGATGAGTATTTTCTGGCTTATCCTGGCAATCCCGGTGGACCTGACGCGACCAACCGCTTCGGCCGTCCGTCTCTGAAGACGACTGAGAAAGCAACATAAGCTGAATCGCCATTCTGGCGTTTGTGTATTTGCTGGCATAACTGTTACCTGATTCTCTAGACCTCCTTCGGGCACCTTTTTTGCTTTATTATTTGGCGTTCGACGGGATGTGGGGGGTTTGAAGGACGTCAACAATCGCGTCAACTATCGGGTCAACAATCGCGCTGAACTAAACAGGACCTAAAGGTCTGGCTATCAGACTACAAAGCTTCAAATACGGACAGCTTTTGACATCAACGGATGGAGTCATAAGAATGTGGCCTTTATTATATGGGCGAAGCTTCTTTATAACCTGTCCTTCATGATCTGCAGAGGTCCATTCCTTGGCACTCAAGGTTCAAAACAAAAGGGATGGTATGCACAGAGGTCCTTTATGTCACTTCTAGTTAACAATGTCACTAAATGCTACAAATGGTGTCATGGTACTTTATATGCGTGATGAAATATTTTTCATTCTTCAAGAGTAACTTTACCCAGTACGGAACAAAGAAGCTGAAGTTCGGTTTCCCGCTAGTGCCCCCCATCGGATCGTCAGATCGTTATCGCGGCAACTGGAACTTCCAGTTTGGCGCCACACCAAACTATTTCCAGCACCTGCCAGAGTTACATCACAAACCTGAGCCCTGTCATCGTCCTCACTCACACACCGTAATCGCCATGGATTCCGTACGTGCTGCTCTGCAGCCCATCACACACAACCTCCCCGCACCGATCCGTGAACTCGGAGTCTCTATCCTGGGCAGACAATGTTACGACACGCTCCTCCTTGAAATCGACCCAACCGCGACCGAGTGCATCAAGCTCGCCATCTCCAAAGGCCTCGGAATCGGCATCATCGGCGCTAGCTCCGTCGTCAAGGTCCCCCAGATCCTCAAGCTCGTCAACTCGAAGTCCTCGTCCGGCATCTCCTTCCTCAGCTACCTTCTCGAGACGTCCGCATACCTGATCGGGTTGGCGTACAATGTTCGCTCGGGCTTCCCGTTCAGCACATTTGGCGAGACGGCACTCATTGTAGTGCAGAATATCGTAATCTCGGTGCTGGTACTGAAGTACAGCGGACGCGCCACGCAGGCCGCGCTGTTTGTTGCGGCGCTCGCAATGGGCCTGACGACGCTGTTCAATGCTGATCTGGTGAACATGAAGACACTGAGCTACTTCCAAGCTGGTGCTGGAGTCCTCGGCGTCGCGAGCAAGGTACCGCAGATCGCGACGATCTGGCAGCAAGGAGGAACTGGACAGTTGAGCGCGTTTGCTGTAAGTCGCAAGATGTCCCCAAATCATGGATACACTATACTAACTTCAATGTGCAGGTCTTCAACTTTTTGGCCGGCTCGCTGTCACGCATCTTTACAACCCTACAGGAGGTGGATGACAACCTGATCCTCTACGGATACGTTGCTGGATTTGCCCTCAATGCTGTATTGGCCGCTCAGATGGTATACTACTGGAATGCACCATCCAAGAAGTCCGTGGGGAAGCAAAAGGAGAAGCCAGCTGTTGGACAAACCACCGCCACCCCAACGAAGGGTAAAGGCAAGGGCCCAACTACTCGTCGCCGCGGATAGCCTCTAACGCTGGATGTTTCTCGTTTCCGTAGCTTGACTCCTGATACGCAGTTGATGTCGCTATTTAATATTTTAATACTATAATATCGACTTTGAAAGATGTGCCATGAATTCGCTCCATGATTGGTGTCCAATGTTGACTGTGTATGTACCTGGGATATGGGGTGCTGGATTGCCACACTCATACGTACGATCGTAGCAGCCAAGTAAAAACAATCATTATGGTGGTAAATAAAGCCTTACCGTCGTAAATTCATGGTAGAATCACTTCACATGCTGTTGAAACTCGACGTAAAGGAAGGGACCGGAGGAGGGCAAATTACACATTTGACAGCCTTGCTAGACTATCGTCAGCCTTGCATTGTCCACCTCATTCGGCGACCCCCCATGACACTTTCATGATATTTATCCGCAGAGACATACTACTTACAACTATTATACGACACCAGTGACACTCGCCCAACATGACGAGTCTCAGCTCCGATGAAATGCGCGCCATTGACCAGACGCGAACGCGACTAGACCAGCTAACCAAGAGCATCGGCGCCCTCAAGAACGATATATTACGATCTCCGGTTATGCCACCAATGTACGAATGCCCTCACAGCCCCATTGGGAAGATGGGAAGTCCGATTGGGATAGAAGCTGACAGTATCTCCACAGAGATTCGATCCAAGTCCACTCCACAATCCTCGCCCAAAGCCTCAAAAACATCACCGACCATCTCTCCAAACACTCTGATCTCTTCTCACAAACGGTCGTCTACCCCTCTACCAATTTCCCAGGCCGGACCCAAGAAGGTCTGGTCGGGCAACTGCTACGAAAGAAGCTCGAACCGAGCGCGGAGAGTTGGGTCGAGGAAGGGCGCGCCCTAGGAAAAACAGAGAACTTGGGGTCAGGACAAGACGAGGACCTCGATGAGCTATGGAGCTTCGCTAAAGATTACGTGTTACCTCAGGTTGCGAAGGCAGCACAGCTAAGTAGGTCCTCGCTGGACGATATATATGCCGAGAGCGACGAAGAAGATGAGGAGGAGGAAGAAGGCGAGGGAGAGGGCGCCGAAAAGACACATGCGTATGGGGATGGTGGGAGTCGAAATCTGGCGGGGGCCGCAAGAGACCTCAATGCTATCACGAGGTTTATGACGACGGGTACGGCGGTTGGCAACTGAATTTTGAAAGTGGAATCTCAGTGCCAAGCGTTCTACATGGGAACCACGTTTCGAGTCTCTGGATTGGCGGGGGGAAAAGCGTTGCGCTTCCCTGTTATGTCTTGAAGGTGGCCAGCCGCTGAAACGCGGCAATTCACCTTTCTACTAGTGGCTAGTATCGATGAAAGTCGTGGTCTATGAGATGACTCCGTTGAAACAGGAGGCGTGGACGGACTGCCTCATATCTGTATCCCAAAAATCGATACCGGCAACGATTCTCCAGCAATGACCATGGGTCGCGGCCGATCGCGTGAGCGCAGCATATAATGCTGGGTGAAGTCCTATGCTTGAGGATTGAGGGTCGTTTTAATATCTCAATATTGGGCGGGGCCGACGTGGATATAGAATGAGCGGCCGCAATATTTATACTCAAGATAGAGGCATAACCTAAGCCTGTCTAATAGGAGTTCTCGAGTGAATTACTCTCAGACATAGTTTCTCCCAGCCGTTTGATGCTCTCCGCCAGTGATCCAACAACCAATGTAAGCGTATGTTTTACTCTAGCAACGCCATGCTTGCTGATCCATACCACCAAGCACCCCAGTCTACTCTTTACCCTCTACGCCGACATTGAGAAAATGTCTTCCAGCATTATCTGGATCCCCTTGATGACGCATCTAACTCTCAGGCTCGTGGATCTGCCCATGGGCTTTTACGATTCCTGGAGAGCGCAAACACATTTATATTTATAGTGGGTATGTGCACCACGTTGGCAGCTTGACACTCAATCTCCAAGCACACTTACTACAATTGAAGTGAAATTAATCGTTTCAGTTTCTTATTTTCCTATTTCTTGATAACAAGTTAAATACGAAAACAAAAGGAATAACCAGCAATATTACACACTAGCGAAGCCCATCCCCTCAGGAATTTCCTTCCACTGTCCAGTCTTCATATCCAGCAGCTCCTTCGCCTCCTCCCACTCCTTCTCCACCATTGCCGACCTCTCCTCACTTACCGGCACTATATCGCACGCGAACTCC
Source organism: Pseudogymnoascus sp. SDFLT0511 (assembly GCA_030180035.1). Lineage (NCBI taxonomy): Eukaryota > Fungi > Ascomycota > Leotiomycetes > Thelebolales > Thelebolaceae > Pseudogymnoascus > Pseudogymnoascus sp. SDFLT0511. Next base: position 97,261 of record JASCQD010000016.1, read on the forward strand.
TCAGGCATGCACACGAATCCCTGTGTCAGCCTCTCCGCATCTGGCAACACATCGTTCCCCGCGGCATCCTTCCACGGTCTGATCTCAAACGCCCACAGCATCCGCGATATTGCAATGAACAGACTGCGTTCAGCGACATGAATACCAGGACAGATGCGACGCCCAGCGCCGAAGGTGAACTGATCGCGCTTGGTCGCGTCGGGGTTTGCGGCCGATTCGCCGAGGGATTGAAAGTCTTCGGCGTACCGCTCTGGTTGGAACTGCCGGGGATTTGGGAACCGAACGGGGTCCATGTTGATAGTGTAAACGTTATTCATGACACCTGCGCCGGCGGGTATCGTGTAGCCCTGGTAAACATCGTCCTTTGTGACGGCATGTGGTACCGCGCCAAGGATGGTGGTGGGCATCCAGCGGAGAGACTCCTTCATGATACCGCGGATATACTGCAGGTCTTTCTCATCCTCCATAGTCGGAAGGCGATTGGGCCCAACGACCTTCTCAATCTCAGCCTTTGCTTTTCTTTGGACTTCTGGGAAGAGGAGCATGGCTTGCACGAAGGCGTAGATGGTTGAGGAGGTTGTGTCTGAGCCGGCCTCGAGGACAGTGCCAGATATGTAGCCAGCTTGGTCGTCTGAAAATCCCTCGTTGGCTTGGGAGCGAGCGAGGTCAACGCAGAAGCACGGCTTGGCCGAGCCATCTTTGATGGATTGCTTGGCCTTCAGCCAATGCCCAACGTATAAATCTTTCTCGATGCGGTGTAGCTCGCGGGCCTCAGCTTGCGCAGGAAGGATAAACTCAGGGAGGAGGCGGAGAACAGGGTAGTAGTCAATGAGGGCTGCGGTGCCTGTTTGGTTAAGGACGGCAAACTTCTCAAACCCTGAGAATAGTTGTTGCAGCTTTGGGTCTTCATTGGAAGGGGTACGCCAGCCGAAAGTCATCGCTGTCGTTAGGGAGTTGGTATAGCGGCGGACTGCCTGCAGAACATTTTGGGGCTCGTGTAGGATCTCGTGGAGCATTTGCTTGTTCTCGAGCATTTGGTAAGGGACGTAAGAGCGGGCGGAAGAGACGTTGAGGAGGTTGTGGGTGAGCTTGCGGCTCATGCGCCATGTTGGTCCGTATTTCTGGGTTGCGTTAATTATTTGCAGAGATTAGCATAGAGAGAAGAGATACCATCATCAATACACGGAGTCCACCAGAGCACAACTCCTGTCCCATGTACATGTCCTGACGATCACTGTAAATGGAACTCTTCTTGTCCAAGAGATCCTTAACGGCCTGGTCACTCGACAGGACAATCAAAGTCTTTGTTCCCAGGATCAAACTGTACACCGGGCCATACTCCTTCGCCCATTTTTGGAATTGTAGGTGGGCATCACGCTTTGGCATTAAATGCAGATTCCCAAGGATTGGGACTGTCGGTGGTCCTGGGGGGTAATTCGAAGGTCGCCTTCCAATGCGCAGGATGCGAACGAGAGAGATAGCAAAGACAATGGCTGAGGTCACTAGCGTCAACGATGAATAGGTGAACAACGCCATGATTAATATATAAAGCTCCCTTGAGCAGCAAAGGAGACAAGAGGAAAACAATGTGAGAAGGTAAGAAGTGAGTGGGAAACTCGTCACGGGGGAAACTAGAGAGATATATATAAGAATGTCTCTAGCCAGTAAGAATAGAAATGGCATACCCCTGGAATACTTAGTTTATAGATGGAGGAAAGGGAAAATGCTGGGGAAAGACAGGTATATCGATTATTCTGTAGGAACGTAGAGGAAGTGGGGATATGATGCAGAGAGCGTTCAAAAATGAAATGCGGAGAATGCGTTGAAAGTGTGGGGAGAAAATGTGGAGATTGTGGCGATCATCTTTGGCACTCTATGGACAAGCTGATTGGTTCAGACCCGTTCTTGCGCAGATAAAACATGCCGTTTTATCTGCCATACCACTTGTCCTGAAGCTCGGGCCAACCCTTAAACCTGCCTACCCCGCAAAGATCGCTGTTCCCAAATACTTGGTACCAATCACGATAAATTTCGATGTCTTGGAGCCTAAGAAACAAACACCGATTTACCTTAACCATTGTGGTGGAGCCAAGGGGATTGCTCTAATCAAGATTAGCTTGTGTCTCCAATGTGAAGCCACAGTTCCGTGGATGTCTGCCGCAAAACTCTGTCCAGTTAGTCATACACATAGGTTGGCCAAGGGGGAAAAGGCAAACATACAAAGAGACCAAAGGAGATGAAAGAGAACAAAAGGAACATATCGATTTGAACACTACAACAGCGCTTTCTATTCTCCATCGCAATGCTTACCGACGCTCTCGTTGTGTCTAAGCCAGGGGCACCATTTAAGTTTCAGAATATTGAGGTGAATAACAGTCTCCACGACAATGAGGCCTTGATTAAAATGAAAGCCACCGGTGTCTGCCATACAGACCTGAATTTCAGCAACGAAGCCAGCATTCTAGGGTTGTTTCCTGCTGTATTTGGCCATGAAGGTAGACCGTTTTGCTCTTTATATGGATTCTGATTTCCCCGAAGTGATTATGTTTGCCCAAACAATATGACAGCTATAATCCAGGGCATATAGACCTGTATCGTTGTTCACTGACTTCCCCTATTTTACCAAATCATCACTACTTTTCTTAGCTAACACCTCCTTTAGGAGCTGGCACTGTCATCTCTATCGGCTCCTCAGTCACCACCCTATCTCCAGGTGATAATGTCCTTACCTCATACACATCCTGTGGCAACTGCTCCAACTGCGACTCCGGCCACACCTCCTTTTGCCGAGATTGGGAGCGTGACAACTTTGGTGTCGGCCGCTCCGATGGCTCAAAAGCCTATTCATCCACCTCTGGCGAGGCTATCACATCTCATTTCTTTGGTCAAAGCAGTTTCGCCCGTCATGCCGTCGTGACGGAGCGCGGTGTAATCAAAGTCCCAGCTGATGCCCCACTCCAGCTTTTAGCACCATTAGGATGTGGGATCATGACTGGCGCAGGAGCGATGCTGAATGTCGTCAAGCCGACTTCGAACTCGACTGTTGCGATTGTTGGCGCTGGTGCCGTGGGGTTAGCTGCCATTATGGCGCTGAAGTTGAACAAGGAGCAGCCGAAAATGGTCATTGCTATTGATCTTATCCAAGCGAGGCTTGACATGGCGAAGAAGTACGGCGCGACGCATGTTATCAACTCGAGTGAGGTCAAGGATCTAAAGGCTGCGTTGCTAGAACTGACAGATGGCGAGGGTGTGAATGGGTCTATAGATTGTACTGGGCGGGCGGATGTCGTCAACACGCTGATGAATGCGACAGCAAAGAGAGGCACTGTTGTTAGTGTTGGTGTTGGAAAGGTGAGTTGCTTATTACCCTGACGGCGAACCTTGACCCGCTGACTTCGATAAGCTTGACGCCACCATATCTGCGAATATCTTCGAGACGGTCAACTCTGGGCGTATCTATATCGGCTGCTGCATGGGTAGCTGCTACCCACAAGAGTTTATCCCAATGCTTGTTGAGGCATGGAAGCGTGGAGATTTTCCATTTACCGAGTTGATCAAGACCTATCCGGCACAGGAGATGGATAATGCTGTTAAGGCGGTCCTTGATGGATCTGTGGTGAAGGCTGTTTTGACTTGGGAGTAGGTAGAGCATACATACAATGGTGCGTATTCGCTGGTGGGTCACCCACCTAGCTACAAATCCACCGAACATTGACAGACTCTCCCGGGCTTTTACGTATGACGAACTCTGTAGCAAATATAGTACAGATAATATCGTACATTCACGTAGCTCATAAATACAAACTAATGGCTGAAACTAAACTAAGCCTTCGCGTGGATATCACTGCCACCCAACCTCGAACTGGCGATTGATCCGCCTTCTCACCTTTGCATTGTTGAAACTGTCCATAGAGTCGTTCGGGTCATGGTCCGGCCGATTGAGTAGGTCTCTCAAGTCATCTACGCCCAGGCTTGAAGCTGGCGTGGTATGGAGACCTGAGGATGTCCCTTTCGTCGGATGAGGAGATGGCTCGGGTTCAACCTTGGGCGGTGGTGCAATCTTAGCCTTGGGCGGTGGAGGAATCACAACCTTGGGCGCCGGCGGGACGTAAGGCTTACGGGGCGCCGGAATGGAAGGCGTGAAAATGGGCCGGATAGGTGTGATTTCACATGGCTTCTCGGGGGGGGAATTGCGTATAGCCCCGGCCAACCACGCTGCAGCGTCGAATGGAGGAGGATTATGCGTCGTGGCATGTCCGTTCATCTTCTCCGTGCGTGGCTCAGGACCTGCTGAGATATCTGGTTGTGATGGCGCTCTACCATTCTCCGAAGCAGGTTTCTTCCCTAAGTCGTCCCCAATTTCGCCACCGAGCGGATACTCGCCAATGTGCCTCAGTTCAGCTTCCTTCAGCGTAAGCTTTGCAAGAGCCGCCGACTTTCGAAGCTGCCGAACGGAGCCTTCAATGTCGTACGGGTCAGTCACCTGCTGCCGGAACCACCGAAAAGCAACCCCTACAGATACGCACAGAATCCCAATGCCAATCACCTGCAACTGGTTGACCCAGGCATAGAGAAAAGAAGCCCAGGCAAGCTTCCACGCCCAAACTAGCGGCTGGAATGGCCACGAAAGTAACCATGCCACCGCAAGTTGATATCGAACCAGCGCCTTGACAAGGTAGTACTGCGGTACGAAAGATAAAGCAACCACCAAAAGTCCCCAGAGGCCGAACACCTGCATGGATCCTGTAGTGACGAGGTTGTTTAAAATTCCAAGAAAAACATAAAACCAATACCAGACCGTGAAGGTGAGAATGGAATACATGTTGCTCTGATCGTTCATCATGACGTATCCGCCTGCCACAATTGTGCCCAGCAGATACAGCACACTGATCAGGTATCTGTGCAAGCTGCACAAGTGCATGAAATTTGCGACTGTTATAAGCACATACTCTAAGATATAGGCGTAAGCACTATACCTTAGGAACGACTCGCGAAGCTCACGGAGGTAAAGTGTGCCTTCCGCGTGGAGGGCCGAAAGCATACCTATAAGAAAGCTGAACAGAAATGATGTAGATACGGCCCTTGTCCAGTACCACCACGAAAATTCATGCTGGGACTGAAGATAGAGGGCTGGCTCCTTGACCGCAAGCTGGAGGCGAGCCCATGGGTCATTCAGGTGGTGTCCTCCAAGAGAGGGGAAGTAAAATATGCGCAAGGAGAAGAGGATGATAGCCGGGATGATATGGCACACGGACGCCCAGCTGAATGTTTCCCAAAGAAAATTCACATGCAGTAACGTCATTTGAAGGCCTTGGGCTACTTCCATCATCTGCTGAGCATGGGCTGTAATAGCCCGTGATGTGACGTCGCCGAAGACCTCAAAGAGGAGGGTGACATATTTAACAAAGCAAAGTCTTAGAAAATTTGGGATCGCTTCTAAGGCCTCTTTCACCGGGGCTTCCATGATAGAGTTAGGGGCATGACGCACGAGTGTGAGTTTTGGATCTTCGAACATGTTTTCGAGATAGCTGCCGTGCTCGTTCAAAAGCAGATTGGATCGAAGGTGGTGTTGTCCTATGGGGTTGTAGACAAAGGTTTTCATAAAGGACTGCTCTTCCCCCCCGAAAAAGCTCAGAACAGTGTATGAAGTCATATATTGACTTCCAGACATTCCATGGAGTCGCTTAACCTGATCTCGGTTCGCCGTGGACACACGGAGAAGCTGTCGACCGCCGGGATTAGGTTGTGCGTTTACTCGGCTTGCAGCACGCATGTACTGGCGATTTGATTTAGGGTTTGGTGGCATTTGATCTTGCAGTTCCCGCCAGGCGAAGCATTGGAGAACAAAGCGTGCTGGTCCTGCATGTGGGTCATCGTCGTTGCAAATAAATGGATCAACAGGATCCCAGTTGGACGACAGCTGATCCCAGAATGGAGCGCTTCCGCACTCTTCTAGAAGGCTGGCAGCATAGACCAGAGGGTGGATGGGTGAGAATGTAGTACCGCCCGCACTAGAAATCAAGGCGCTGTATACCGGATTTATGGCGAAGCGAAGAGCCACTGTACGAAGATTGCGGGCGGACTCGAGCAATGCGGACACTTCTCTAGACATTTGTGCGACTTTCTTGTATGGTGGCTTCTCAAGTAATGCATCGATGCGGAGTCGGAGGACAGTCGTTTCCTTTGGCATGAAACGGCTGCGGACTTTCTGATAATTCCTCCTTGCAAACTCTTCGCACTTTTCGCGCTTTGTCTGAGCAACGGTAATCTCTTCCGCAGCCGCGAATAGCTTCTGATAACTAATAAGCGATTTTGAAAACCCATCGTCCGGTGTCTTTTGGATGGTCGTTAGGGACTCAATAGCTGGTAAGAGACATTCTCGGGCCCGCTTCAAAGAAAGTATGTACTCCAAGTCCGAGTATCGACCGCCAACTGGAGGAATATCCCGGCCAACAAACTCCGTGAGGGCTCCAAGGAAGGCAATGGTATCGCGGCTAACGCCTCTAATCATCTGGTCAAGTATGATACCTGGCTCCGCTGAAGAGCGATTCAGATGATACTTCCACTGGTCCCAAGAGTACTCTACGAATGGAATTGCTGAGGTTGCAAAAGATGTTGCATGTGATAATGTAGAGCTTTGAACGATTCGCATGCAGAGTTCAGCGGCTGCTGTGTGTGCCTCGCGCCCAGTGAACTGATATCCCGCAAGACGCAGTTTCTCGGTAGCAGAGCTCTGAGGTTGGCGGTCTTTTGGATCGTCTGGCAGCAGTAGGGCTTTTCTAATGGAATCATGCACTAGCTCCACCGTTCCTTTGCGGACGTCAAATTCCACAAGAGAATCCAAGAGGCTGCGAATCTCCTCCATAGCAAATTGGCTGTTCTTTAATTGTTCCTGGCCTCTTAGCAATCGTTTAACCTCACTGTCGATTGTTTTGGTGGTGCCATCAGCAGTGCCAATGATGTAAGCATAATAGAGCTCAGTCGCGGAGAGAGGCCGAGCGTAGACTGCAAGAAGCTTAAGAGCCAAGCGAATTCTCTTTTGTGCATCTGCAGCTTCGGTTCCCTGGGGCAATCGCATGAAAACTTTCTCCCACGTCTCTGTTAGAGTCGGTGGCAGATTTACCAACCACATGTCGATATCTTTGACATCACCTGCGTACCTCTCCAATAGTTGAATGGCTCCATTAACCCACTGAAACATGCCGTTAGCGCCATTGGTGAGCGACTGGACGATCTTGTCCCTGCCTTCTTCGAGCTTCGGCTTCCGTCTCAACAACTCATCGCCCTTCGTCTTGACGAAGCTTGCGATATCACCTTCAGTGTAGCAACAGATGTCAATCCCCGCGTACTTTGGTAGAGCATCCTGCATTGCAAACAAAATGGAGTTGATATGCTGGCTAATTACCATAATCTGTAGTGTTACGACGGGGGTGGATTTGCCTTCGTTCGGGGCTTGCGCATCTCCGTTGGAATCTAGCGGCGAAGAGAATTGCTTCTTGAGCGTGGAGAGAGCTCTGAGACATGCAACACCTTGATCGTCGTCAGTGTTTTCCTCAACTCCGTCCACGATGATACTAGAATATACAGTTTAGTGATATTCTCGATTAGGCAGGTATAAAAAGACCTACTACGCTATTCCGCCGAGCACCGTGAGCATATCTACGAGGAGTTTGATTAATTTCCCTTCCTCCCCCTCCTCCTTCGCATCATGGTTTCGCACCCGCTCGTCCACGAAAGCTGCAGCTTTTGCAAGCAGCGCTTCATTTTCGTAGTGGATTGACAGCAGCTGGTGTGCCAAAGTCCTCAAGAGACTGGAAACCGTCTGGTTCGAAGGAGTGATGCCGAAGAAGAAGAAAAGCACGGTGTTCTTCTGCTTGACATATCCACAAGGATTTTTGCTTTTGTCCAGGCGACATACTGGAAGACCAAAGCTGTCGTAGTCTGCGCCAGTTACCTGGCCAAAGTCGGCTCGAAGCCAGTCGATAATGTATGCGGCAAGGACGCTCTTTCCAGCGCCGCCTTTCCCGTAGATCCAGAGGGCATTCATGTCATCAGAGTGGGAGATCCATCGCTTGAAGTCAGAATGATCCAGGATCCACGTGCAGGATTTCGGTGCGTGTCTGCGATGAGAAAGTTTTGTTCGAAGCTGGTCAAGCTGGCCGGTTGTTGGCTTTAGTTTACGCTCAACATTTTTACTTGCCTCAGATGCACCGGTCGTCCCGTAATTGCCAGGAGTAAATGTTTTGGCGATTGGCTGTGCTGAGGATCCTAGGGCATGGGTCAGATCCTCGAGTACCTGATCGTAATTTGCGTCATCCCCGTCTTTGAATTTGTTTAATTCCTTGTGCGTAAGGTTGAAGCCTCGACATTCGGCGTCTGATATGCACGCCGAGGTCTTGTCGACCACTATGTACGGATACAAAGAAACGCCTTTCATCTCGTAGTAACAGTACAGCGAGGCCGGAACAAGCTTGTCTCCTTTGTACATCCCTGCGAAATCGCGTTGCATGTCGTGAAGCTCTAATGAGTGCATCCGAAGCAATTTAATGAGCTCTGGATAGGTGGCTCGTCCGCACATTGAGCCAAAGTACATCCTCAACTCACCCCAGTGAGAGAAGGGCGAGCCTTTGTGGGGAGTTCCAAAGAAGAATAAGCCGCCAACGGCAGAGAGAATGTCATGATAATTCTGTCGTTCCCGAAGGCCTTCCTTTGTATCATGAAGCGTCCGGTCCGTGACATATTGATTTGCAATAAGGAGAGCCTAGAAAGACTAAGATCCCTTGCTGCCTCACTAGATTCTGGGGACTTACCTGCTTGATAACGAGGCCGCCAAAGCTATGGCCCAGGAAGATGATGGGCCGTTTCTTCTGCTACAAATGAGCCCCTGATCGAAGTAGCACGAACGAGCTTACCCTTGTTGTACACATGCGAACCCTGCCAGGGTGGCGGCGATCCCTGATGATTTCTCTCAATAACTGTCTGGCGCATTCTTCAATCGATGTATACGTCGGGTCGCCGTAGAATGAGGAAGGGTACGCAAAGCTCAGGATGCGTGCATCAGGCATGTCACTTGGGAGTTTCTTTCTCAGCCATGGGTATCGAGTCCCATCAGGGAGCTTCCGTGACCATCCCGTTTCCGGATCGGAGTCGAGCCCATGAACCGCGATGATACTAAGCACATGTTAGACTTGCAACAACGAAGATGACCAGTAGCATACTCTACGACTGCTTCTCCACAGTACTGGGGCCTATCGGCTGGGCGCTCCGCGTGTGGAACACTGGGAGTCCAAAGTTCATGGAGTTTTGCATCGCCTGAAGGCCTCTCTTGTTCCTGGGGCTGTTCAAACGCCCGTTGGAGAAGAGCCCACATAGTAGATACTTAAAGGTGTCAACGAGGACTAAGTCTAGAGCAAAAACGACATAGCACTTCGTTCGGAGAGCTACCAGTCAGAATCCAAGGCACAAGTAATGAACTTCGAGAAGGAAGAAGGTCGCGACCGCGCGTCTGCTCGGGGGGAGAGGGCAGTCTACATGTACCTCATCGTCTAGCTGAGACGAGACGACAAGGTATAACGAGGCTGCAGCACCACCGAAGCATTCCTCCCGTCGTTCTCTGCTGGGCGCGTAACGTGAGGGCTGCATCGCTTTCTGGCGTCGCAAGTCGCCCAATCAGCCAAAGGGATTGAGGCTGAGTCGCGAGCATCGCCAGGCTGGGCGAATCCATCGCTCGCATTTGCGGCGTGGCGTTGGAGTGTTCAGCTTTGGCTGCAGATACAAGGGGAGCTTCCCTATGCGCTTCTGTCGCCTGATTGCATCCCAGAGAGGTTAGCCCACGATAAACAATAAGGTGAAACTGTGATGCTTTTCGCAGGAACTTTGACTCCGGCTTCTGCAGCTCAGATTATCCATCGCTCACGGAGGGTTGTCTTCATCATTGTTATCGCGCATGCACGACCTCGTCGTCGATCTCCCGTCGCGCCGTGGATCTTTCAGCCTCACGATACACTACAAGTAAGTAGTAACTCTACTCCACAACCACGGCGAGGCCCGCTGTCTTGGCCCTGGGGCATTTCCCACGACCCTAGCCATTCAGACAGGCCTCATGTAAAATGCGCTCAAACGCAGTACCGTTCGCTTCTGATGCTGAGCTGTGTTCCGATCTTGACATTCAAGATATCAACGGACAGAGCCAGATCGTTTCGAAATCATGCTTTTGCAGTCTTCCTGGACAGCCAGCAGTCTCCCTCGCCAAACCCGTTGTTCTCAACTTTTTGCAGCGAGAGATGATGACCCCGGATCTCAATAGAATGGCTCCCCACATGTGGCTGATCGCAAAGCCGTCGAGCGACCACTGCTCTGCTTTGCACGAACAGATTGTTCGCAACCGAAACATTGTTATCACCGAAAACCCGGAACTCCATCTCTGCTGGATCGATCACAAGGTTTTTATCAAACCCATCCCCAGATACCTTCTTTCGTGGGCGTTCTGGCAGCATTACATGTACTCTCATGACGAGGATCCCCATTCAAACTCAGAGGCGAGAAGCCACTTGATTGAAGCCGTCCTTGGGTATATGCGTTCCTACTACTTCCTAGTCCGACACGAATCCGACTTCAGAATCGCAATTAAGGAGCATCTCATCCCGGAAAGTACCAAGTACGAAGATTTCATGATGTTGATTTTGAATTTTGGCAACGTCCAGGATAGCCAGGTCTCACCGAGATATCGTTTCGGCGAGCTGCGTTTGCGGAGGCTGAACCAGTGGTCACGAATCCTGCTGGGGAAGCCATACTTTCACAAAATCGCCTGGCAATACACAGATTATTTCGCACAGTATTACGCGCCGTATCTCTTCGTCTTCAGTATCTTCTCGGTCGCGTTGAGCGCAATGCAGGTTGGCGTCAGCGCCCATACTGACTGGCAGTCCTTCTTTAGCGTTTCGGCGTGGTTTTCTATGGCGACTCTGCTAGTAGTGTGTGTGGTCATCTTATGGATAATGGGTGATTTTATTTTCCTGGGCGGAAGGGAGGTTATTTATGCTGTCCGTTATCGGTTTTTTTCCGCAGCTAAAGTCATCAAACCAACTAGAGTTGGCAGAGTTTAGAGTATGAATCTCTACTGTATTATGAAATCCCTCTTGAGAAATGTCAACATCGTTTATAAAGTACTCTGGTGCCTTTGAAATGCCCAGTTCGTCAAGTCTTGCTCCCTAGGCGTACATCTCTTACTTATAAACTGTTGAACAATATCCGTAGGATCCGTAGAATACTGGTAGGATCCGTAGCAGCAGGTAGGGAATATAATCCGTAAATACAGTCGCGAAGCAGTAGGACCCGAAGTGATAGTTTTGTAACGCATGTTTTTATAATTGAAGCTATTCTGACTACTATATATTTGGTACGGGCCCTATTTATGTGCCTTATTCGTGACTTAGATCCTGAAACCCTCCTGATTTTGGTCCGCTCCCTGGAGCTTCAGAATCGAAGCTCCAGAATCGGAAGATCCAGGATCCAGAGGATCACGAAGCTGGCTGGCACACAGCTTCGGTATCAGGGTCCTGATCCCTGCTTCCGGGCCGAGGATTCAACATAAACAAAGACTCACAATAAGCTTTTAAAGATGCATTAACTAACTGTTTATTATTTTAGCAGGCGACACTACTACCTACGCCTTACACGGACCCAGCGCTTCATACCACACCTCCCTAATGTTGACCTCTACTACATCGAGTATGACGCGGCATGCGCAACGAAGTGGGCAAACACTACCACATATGCTACAACTTTCACCGGTGATCAGGCCGACATACCGTTTCTCGAGAAATTCAAGGCTGAGACCGGGGGCAAGTTCGATGTCATTGTCGATGATGGTGGGCATACCATGAAGCAGCAGAAGACTTCGCTCGACATTCTGTTTGAGTCTATAAAGCCGGGCGGGCTGTACTTTATCGAGGATCTGCAAACCAGCTACTGACCAGACTATGGCGGTGGCGCGGACGTCAAAACCACGTTCGTGGAAAAGGTGAAGCAAAGTCTAGATGTCTTGGTGCTATCAATACCCGAACCATCATTTATGAGGGATGTCTACTCTATAGATTGCATGAAGGAGGTTTGCGCATGTTCTAAGAGGAGTCCAGGGGAGATTTATGACTAGTGCCTGAATGTCACCACAAATGAAACGGTCTACGGGGAATCTGGTCAGGGACCACAAGGCGTCCTTTAACCCTCGGGGCCTGCAGGTGTGAATATTGGTGTAAGATCATAACCGTTTCCGTGTCGGGAAACGCAACTGCCGTGAGAGACTACAAGTGAACACGTCCAAGCATATTTGTATATATTAAGCATCAAGACGCAAAATGAAAGTAGCGTGCATAGGCCGCAAATAATGGTAGTTTAAGCCACATCTTGCTGCAGCCCACAAGAAAGGGTATATATTGTTCATATCTGTACATAGAACGGGGAATTTGCTATGGATGTCTGGTTGTCTGCTCTACTATTGCGGAACTTTCGACCAATCTCGACACATCCCCAGCACCGTCCTACATATTTTCCCCATCTCAACGTACATATCTTTCTTCCGCCAGCTGCCCTGCGCGCGATGCTGTAGTCGCGCATCGGGATCCGTTAGCGGCTTCGAACCCATGTTACCGTATTTCGACCGGCCGGGACTATTATGTATTAGTAACTGATATGAACTTCAAAAACGGTTATGGAGATAAATATACCTAAATGCCGTGATGGGGAAAATAATTGTATCCCCAACAGCCTTACTCCGTCCCCCATCCTGCAACCCTGTAACCGCCTCCCACCTCAACCCAGCGTCGTCTTTTAGCTGCGCCATCGTCGCGACGGTTATAGCTTCCGGGCCGGTGAATTTCAGCGGGTCCTCTCGCGCCAGCACGCCTGACTCGGCAGTTGCGGTCAGGTTCCCTTTATACGGCGTCGCGAGCTCGGCAACGCGGTTCTTAAAGGTTGCGATGAAGCGGTTGAGGACTGGATGTTTTGGCGCGGACGCGAGAGCCCACTGCGTGAGCTGGATTGGGAAGTTATAGCCCATGCGCCAGTACGCGTCGGTGTTGGGGTCGTTGTCGGCTTCGATGCCGAGGAGGAGGCGGATGTTTTGAGGTGGTTTCCAGTTTCCACTTGAAGGGCTATAGGTTATGCTCGTTTTTGGGTCGATCCAGGGTTTAATGTCGTCCTCGTCGATCCAGGTGGCGGGCGAGCGGAGAGGGATTGTGTCGATGTCTCCGTACTGTAGTGAAGGTTGGGTTAGCCTCGTCCTTTGGTGAATAGGAAGTAACTCACGATACCACCGATGCTGTTTGCGACTACGACTCTGAAGACATCCGATCTCTCGACCGGCAACGGTAAGGCCTCCAGGATATCGACAAGCTCTGGCTCAACATCTGCAATCAATTGATCGTAACCATCATCTAGCCAGAGGAAGTATGCCATGCTCTCCTTGCCCTCTACAGTCGCAAAGTTAAGCCACTGCTCTACGCCGCCTGCGAGGTCTGGAGCCCACTGATCAATCTTCGTGCCCAACCATATCTGGTGTATGATCAGAGGTATGTCGGAATGAGGGATTGTACGGGAAAGTTCTGCAGCGCGACCAGATGCGAAATGGGCTGCCTGGAGAATAGTTGTTATGGGCGGGTCTGACTCTCGTCTCCATTCGTTGGGGATATACCATGCTGTGAATCATATTAGTTACTAAGTCCCATCTGAAATCTTTTCGCAAGAAGCAGACAAAGGGTGGAAATGCGCATACCTCCTCCCTTCCCATTATTATTCCACACATGCTGGGCCACAAGGGGGTAGTTCTGTTGGATGTATGCCTCAACGTGCTTCGGGCGCGAGGCTCGTAGAAAGGGGCCGTCGAGCCATAAGTAGAGGAAGACGAGGATAAGACAAGCTGTCGCAAGCTGTCGTCGGCGATGGAGAGCCATGTGCCTTTTTCCGACGAGCAAAGGCACGAAGTTGGCTATGAGCAGCTATTAAAGTGGTGGGTGGCGGAACAGATAGATATAAGTGGACCTAAAGTACAATCGTGGGATGGAACCAAGGAAGCAAAGTGCGCCATGTAGTTTTACTAGTAAATTAAGTGTAAAGTGACTTAATTTTATTTTCCTCACCAATAGTGCGTTTTGAAATAGAACAACTTTACGAGTAATTTTGCAACGTTTTTATTAATTAGCACATTAAAATAAGTATTAAGCCTTAAATATTTTAAAATAGATAATAGAGTACATGTCTGATGGGGCTGATCTGACTGTTACTGTAGTTGTCTGCGCAGTGCATCTGTCAGTACTAGTACTGTATATTGGGTGGGCCCCTGAATCGCGACCCCTCAATTTAGTGAGGGGCCGAAAGTCTTGATTCGCAACTGCCGAACCAAATTTAAGTGCACTTGCGACAATTGTCAAGAGCCTGGGATAGCTTTCGCCTCCCAGTAGTGTAGGGCATAATGAGATCAAGATTTTCCAGTAGAAGGAATTGCCATGCCTGCAAGAAGTTCGAATGTCGTTGTATTGTAGACTTGGTTCCGATTTCAATTCTCCAAATCACGTTCAGCCTGGTCAACCTCACTTCACCCCTTAGGGCGGCAAGGGGCTCAGATTCCACGCTATGCCTATTAGCACGATTGAGAGCATCAATCCACTGAATCTTAAGCTTGTGTATGGCAGAGCGGACGGGATGCCCAATACTCTTGTCTATGGTCGTATATGATTGTTCTAGAATATAAGATTAAGAGGTACGAGAGCTGAACGACGAAGATCCAAGTATTTTTCGATGTCGATGTTTCCATTGTCATGTCTCTCTATAGCATTGAAGCCCAAAGTCCAGATTCTTAGTGTATTATTAATTTTTTTCGATCCTCTTACTCAATATAACATATGCCTCCTCCACCTCCCTTCCATCTCTCAATACCCTCGGCGGCGGGCTATACTCATCCTTCTCATATCCAATCCCTTCATAGAACCCCTTCGCTGTAGCATTTCTCGTAAAGCAACTCAACATAACCTTCTCCACTCCAATTTTGCGCGCCACACCCTCCCCAAGCTTCATAAGCTGCCTGCCCAGCCCAGAGCGCCTCAGAGAGGGCGCAAGGTGAATCTCATAAACGTAGAGGACCTCCTGCTCATCCTCGATCGTGGGCATAAAGCTGGCAAATGCTTCGATACCTCCAGCCGCCCCCTTTTCTTCCCCATCACGAGGTTCGGCACTGCGAATTAGGAGGTATTTCAATTCGAGCAGGCGCATCTCTCGCCGTTTGGCAGTGGGTTTCCATCCTTGCTTGCTTGCGGAGTAATCCCCCTTGCTGCTTTCCTCAACCAAGGAAAAGCAAGCCGCCAGATCATCGCGGGTCAGATTGGAGGAATTCTGGAGCTCGATCGTGTATTTCCCCCCCATTGTAGGATGCGTGAAAGATGTCCATGGGGTGCTGTTCATGTGAGTCATGTGAGCCAGGATTAGCAGGGATGTACTTACTCGGTTGGTAGGTAGTCCGTGACAAAATCAGCAAGAGTCTTCGCATTCGCAGTGTCAATCCCGAGAGGCTTCTTGGTGTTTGACATTCTGTGCGTTGTGTATCAAAATCCCAAGCAGCCGTTGTCCTTGTGCTGTTTACTATTGCCTAATTCGGCACTTCAAAAGGCGGTGAGGCAGAGCAGAATTTTGTGGTCTCCGTCATCTAGCCCGCGCCTCACGATGGATACACGCGATTTGTTTGAGGACAGTATATGCGCAACCTCCGATTGATTGATTAGGTTGTGGAGTATGCGATGGATTAGCCGGCCCGCCGCCACAGCTTGTGTGCGGAGCTTACATCATGGTCGCAACCGATTCTTTGCCAGTGAAGCCGCTCGGCGACCGAAGTCCAGATTTGGGCCAACAGTCAGCTTGGAACATGTAGGTCGTCCTTTCCCACATCCCCACCGCTTTAAGTCGGGGGTTTGAAGATTATGTGCTAATTGTGAAGTAGTTTTTACAGCGGGGAAAAGTACTGAGCCTATGGCGACGAGTTTTACGAGATACGAGGCGGATCGCTGATCTGGAGACGAGGGCTGAGACGAGGAGGATGGCGAAGGATGAGTTTCAACGGAACAAAGATGTGAAGGATATAGTGAGTTATGCCGAATCTTTACCAATGGGAGGGGTGGTGTGGTTGGTAACAGGTAGGGGGAAGCTGCGATGTTGCCTTCATTACCTGGAGCCGCCAAACCCCGGCATTGGACTTATTGAATTGAAGCTAATGATGGGGGAATAGTCACAGATCAAATATCTCATATCAACGGGGAAATCACAGTGGGATGCCACGGAGCGATATATTGACGGATTATGAGATCTCTCATTTAACCCTGTGCCATAAAGAGCATGCAACGTTCAGCTCAAGGACGGAATGGCGAGAGATGTGCATGTCGACCTCGCGGGAGGGAGAATGGATGACCTGGACACAAGGCGAGGCAAAGTAGTCCTCATGGTGGAGGATCTGTAGAGTGTATAGAGCGGTTTTGTACATATTGTAATATATTATACACTTCCATGGTCCATCTCATCTATTCCAACATCCCAAAAACGCCGTAAATGCTGTCCCTTCACATCTATGTCTTACAACCCTTCCTCCCGCACCAAAGCCTTCGCATTCCATCCTCCAGGACTTATGCGCGTGTCGACCACCAATCGCTAGTCCAGCCTCAGCTCGATAGCAGTCTTCGTTTCCCAATCAATCCTCCCCTCCCATTCATCCCTGGCGCTGCTTATGCTTCGGGTTCAGCGGGCAGATGATATACACATGTCCCTTCCCCTTCTTCCCGCCCTTCCTCCTAACAGACTACATCTTATTAGCCTCTGCTCTGTCCCCTCCAAACACCCTCATTCACCCGCCGCAGAAAACATTAACGTACCTTGCACCCCTCACAAAGCTTCTTCACCGAACTCCTAACCTTCATCCCCCGAACCTGCTCCGTCACAACCGCAGTCGTCTTCTTCGCATCCAGCCCCATCACAGCCACTGGCCTCGTCGTCGCCGCCGCCGTCTTAGCTAACGCTACCGACGAGAGCGCCCGTGTCGGTGCTACACATTTGCTGAGGGATGGGCGCAGCGCACCGCGCGCGGAGAGGAGGAGTCGCGGGAGCATTCTTAATTTGCTATAAGGAAGGCCGAGGAGAGGTCCGTATGTCGCCGCGCAATTGAGGCGTGTAGTTGTGGGTGGTGGTGGGCGTGGAGGTTGAAGTTGGGGTAGTAGTGGTTGGTGGTGGATGGGAAGGTCGAAATTTGGGTGGTTGTTTATGCCTGCGATTTGAGGCAGAAACGTTTCTATGGGAGAGGGCTGCCACAACGAGGGATGGGTCTAGATGTAGTTTTAGGGGTTTGTGGGAGGTGGATTTGATGGATTGGGTTTTTTAATTGGGGTTTATGTTTACGGACCTCGTTTTAAGCTGGTTGGGGTGGTGGTCGTCTCTCAATGGCAGGATACAAGCTCCATCAGGGGCATAAAAATTCAACACCATGATTTCAGACAGCCAGTCACACAACCCAAAAATTAAACCAATCTATTATAATATACCTAACCGAACCTAACCTACACATTCCCTCGCCGCCTCTGCCTCCACGCTTTCCCCTCCTTCAACACCGCCATCACAAGCGGTACCCCGATCGGCCCCAGCAACGGCAAATAAACAGCCACCCGATGCTCATCCGGAAAGTACACCTGGCCAACCATACTCTTCTCGAAGAACGCCCTCTCCGCCGCTTCCTCAGCCACACGCGCATGTTCCAGCCCCGCCACCCCGCCAAGCCCACCACACGCGGCTTCCAGGTGCGCGAGCGTGGTGGATACCCCGTCGGCTACGCTGCGCGGGATGGAGATGGAGGGGAGGGCGAGGGTGAGGCGCGCGAGCGAGCCGAGGGTTGAGGATGCTTTGAGGAGGAGCCCGGCGCTGCGGACGCGGGTGAGGGTGCTCAGGCGAAGAGGGAGGGTGAGAGATTCGGGGGCGCCGATGAGGGCGAGAAGGTGGGTTGAGAAGGTTAGCATTGCGGGGCGGAGGTCGTCGCTTGGGAGTATTAGTATAATTACGCTAAAAACATTGATGGGTGAGGGGAGGTTACATGTTTGGCTGGATAATGACACCGCCCCATTGGGGGATGAGCCAGCTCTTGCTACCGCCTTCGACTTCCATATCGCCGATGTAGATGATGAAGTTTAGCGTCGGAGCACCGCCAATGCTAGGGCTCAGCGGCCATTCCGCGTGGTTGATGAAGCCACTCAGGTCTTCTTTGCGGAGGACATCTCCTGTCACACCGGTCTGCGCGTAGAGCTGCACCTGCGTGTCAATTGTGAAATTGCTGATCGCTGAAAAGCTATCCAGGAGCGGCTTCATGTGCTCCTCTAGCGCTTGCTCGATAGCCCATGTCGAGGGTGTGGCGGAGGGCGTGAAGAGAGAAAACGTTAGGTGGTACGTCCGCGCGTACTTCATCGAACGCGTGGACCGCTTGGCGAGCGCATCTGCGACCTCAGGGGCTAATGCCTTGGGGCTCCGTTCTGGCGGTGATGAGCTGGTGGCGAGGAGGTAGGCAATCATGGCCTGCTCTTCGGCGAATATCTCGCGCAGGTTGGTCGCAATGTAGGTTGCCAGAGGGGCCGAGGACGAGGCGCTCGTCGGGACCTGGTTTGGCGTGTAGTGGATGTCGAGGGTTGGCGCATACGGCTGCAGGACAGCCTCTGTAGTTTGCCCTGGAAGCAAGCGGACTAGTAATGCGACTTCTTCATTGTTCTGATTTGCGGTGGGAAGGACAGAGATGTTCGCGGGGGTTTGTGGGGGTACTTGTGCGGGACCGGAGAGTTGTAGCCGCAGGTGATGGGCAGAGAAATCGTTTAGGTCGTCGAGAGCGTGCTGTGTCGCGCGTAGGAGGTTCTGTGCTTCCTGATCCTGCAGCGACCCTGCGTCGATGGAGATGCGGAGTGGAAAGACTGGCCGGCAAGCCTGTGCTGTTAGCATGGGGCACAAGAATCTCCGACAGGATCAGCTCACCCGTCCATCCGCCCAATCCATCATGACATCCAAGGGCAGATCCGCCCGGTATATGGCCGTGGTCCACCACCATATTGGCAGGCCAAGTAAGAGCACAATGGCCCAGAATGAGACGATCACATAGAGCCTGATGCGGATGCTCCGTGGCTTCTCCGGTGGAGGCCCCTTCTTTTTGGGAATTGCGGCCACAGCAGCAGCGGGAGCTTCCCCGTCATCAATTCCGTGCTTGCCCGTGCGCTGGACAGCGTTTGAAGCCTCAGCTTCGTCAGTCGTGGGCGTTGCCATGGGGTCGGTCTCTCTATTTACACATGGTGGTTGTGGCCCAATGTGAACAACGCGGTGCGGAGCTTACCGGCGATCGGATTGATTAGATTAGATTAGCGATGCGCCTAAAGTGAGCCACCGAGGCGCCGCGGATGGACGTCATACTGGGGAATTTCAACGTTACCCCACAAGTATCGGATGTTAAAATAGGAAAATGGATAAATAAGTGCATAATTGCATAAATAAACAAGTAGGATCCCTCAAATGGATGTTCCATAGGGCAGAGGAACAATAAGATGGCACTCTATAAGGGTCTATATGTTTTCATAAACAAAGGGTCATGTATCTCCGTATCTCGAGTACTAGAGTCCATCTCATGGACTCCACGTATATAAGGGCAAACATTAAATACAGTACGCATTTAAAATTATATTAATAGCGATTAATAGCATTACAGCAAAGCGTATTATATAGAATCAAGCGATATCTTCTACCGCAAACTTCCGGAAGCTAGCACAACACAACACAGCACAGCACAGTAGAGCACAGCACAGCACAGCACGTGAAATTTCGGCACAACACTTCCACCGCAGCCGGTGCACGTACTTTCCCTGTATTTCGTACGCAGCCCAGTCCCCACCAATCTCCATTCAGCCAATCATAGCTCGCCAGTATTTCGAGGGGTAACCCACAAGACGAGCCATAATAAAAGCCGAGGCATTGGCGCGTGGCCCCTGCTAAAAACACCACAGTACGTACTTTCCTCCAACTTTCATGGACCTCGGGGTGTGGAGCATCTGTTCTTACTACTGTTGGCCCAACATTCCTCTAAAGCGCGACCTTGCCCCAGGGCTCTCTTTGTTGCCTTTGAGAAATGCACGGGTACAGGTAGGGAGAAACATATATCGTATATTTATTAACCCAGTACATTGCTTTTATATATTTTATGCGGAGCTGCTGACGCCTTTCTTTCAACACCGCTACTATTTATCATTATCCTCACTTCCTCTGATTGTCTCATCCTTGACTTGAATTGGGAGACAACCTCCGGATCTCCTCGCCCAACTGTCACCCACGACGGTAAACCGGTTCTCTCTTACTCCAAAAAATATATCACCCTCTTGACTCTATCGCCATGCCTGGTATGTGGCCCCATTTCTCCCTCCCTCGATCCGCCGCAAGATATGCTAACAACCCCCCCCTCAGCTCCTCTTGCAGTTACCATCCCAGCAGCGGCTGCGGGTCTTGCCTACTTAAATGCCAAAGGCAACGTCGGCTACGATTACAACCTGGTGACTTCCTTCCTCTCCGCCGTCTTCACCGCCAGGTGGCGCGAGTTCAGGGACCGCCTCTCGGTCTTTTATGTCCTCGAGGATGCCGCCCTCAACCCCAAGACCGCTGATAATGTCTACCTCATCTTCGAAGGACGGTCGTGGACCTACAAGCAAACATACGGCATGGCGCTCAAGTACGGAACATGGCTGAAGCAGCACTACGGCGTCAAGGCGAAGGAGATCGTGGCCATGGAGTTTGGGAACTCGGAGAAATTTATGTTCATGTGGTTCGGCCTGTGGGCGATTGGCGCACGACCTGCCTTCTTAAACTATAACCTGACCGGAAAGGCGCTTGGCCACTGCATCAAGGTCTCGACAGCGAGGCTGGTCATAGTTGACCCACAATTCGCCAACAATGTCACCGATGAACTCAAGGGCGACCTTCCGGGCGTCGAGTTTGTCATTTTTTCGCCCGACGTCGAGGCCAAGGCAGAATGCATTGAGCCCGTTCGCTCTCCAGATGCGGACCGCTCGGAGGATAAGGCACAGAACATGGCGCTTCTAATCTACACGTCCGGTACCACCGGCCTTCCGAAACCCGCAGTTGTCAGTTGGATAAAGTGTATTGTCTCGTCCCGCTTTCCGCATCGCTGGATGCAGCTCAAGCACCCTGACGTTTTTTACACCGTGAGTCTCGTCGCAAACCCTAGGTCTCATCATCCTAACGATTTTTAGTCCATGCCTCTATACCATTCCTCCGCAGCTCTCCTCGGTACGTTGAACGTTTTGGGCAGTGGCGCCACCGTCTGCATCGGCCGCAAATTCAGCACAAAGCTCTTCTGGCCAGAAGTGCGCGCCTGTAACGCCACCGCCATCCAATACGTCGGCGAGACGTGCCGCTACCTCCTAGCTGCACCGCCCCAGATTGACCCCGCGACCGGCCAAAACCTCGACCTCCAAAACAAGGTTCGCATTGCATTCGGTAACGGCCTTCGCCCCGACGTTTGGAATGCCTTCAAGAATCGCTTCGGCATTGAGACCATCGCGGAGTTCTACGCCGCTACCGAGGGCACAGCCGGCTCCTGGAACCTTTCAAGAAACGACTTCACGCTCGGCGCAGTCGGCAAGGTCGGTTTCCTGGCCAAAACATTACTCGGTGGCCAATCTGCCATTGTCGCCGTAGACTGGGAGAAGGAAGAACCTTACCGCGACCCCAAGACCGGGTTCGCAAAGAAGGTTGCAGTCGGCGAGCCCGGCGAGCTCCTCCTCACCCTTGACGGCGCCGACATCGAGAAGGGATTCCAGGGCTACTTCAACAACAAGAAGGCCACCTCGGGCAAGATCCTGCGTAGCGTCCTCGTCAAGGACGACGCCTACTTCCGCACCGGCGATGTCGTCCGCAAGGACTCCGAGGGACGTACCTTCTTCGTCGACCGTATCGGCGACACCTTCCGCTGGAAGAGCGAGAACGTCTCCACCAACGAGGTCAGCGAGGTCATGGGCTACCATGGCGCTATCCATGAGGCCAACGTCTACGGTGTTGAGCTACCGCACCACGATGGCCGAGCGGGTTGCGCTGCGGTCATCCTCGCCGAGCCACCGAATGAGCAGCTCATGAAGAGCCTGTCGGAGCACGTGAAGGCGCTTCCAAGGTTTGCGATCCCGCTGTTTTTGAGAATTACGGATGGAGGGGGACCGATCACAGGGACGAACAAGCAGCAGAAGCATACGCTGAGGGCGGAGGGTGTGAACCCGGAGAAGGTGGTAGGGGGCGACCAGATATATTGGTTGAAGGATGGGACGTACACGCCGTTTACGAAGACCGATTGGGAGGAGTTGAACGGTGGGAGGGTGAAGCTGTAAATAATTGGAAAGGATATGATAGACGTTGGTTAGTTTTTGTATAGTTTGGGTGTTGTATATAATCAGTCCTGTTGCGACCTTGTTTCACATCTATAAGTGATAGATTTTCCGAATTGATCCATGATAAAAATAAAAAAAATCCAATATCTCAAACGCCCTCCCCTCCCCAGACAATTTTTGGTGGCACAACCGCCCTCACCGCCCACCCATTACCCAATCAGGCAATTTATAACCTTTTTTCAGCCTCGCCACCACGACCACCACATCCCACTTTTTCCTTCACAAAAAAAGGCTTATCATCACGTGTCACCCCACCAAAAGACAATTTTCAAATAAACAACCACCTCTCTCTTTGCCCCTCCAACGACCCCTCTCTCTCCAACCTCCACAAAGACCCTAGACTCCAGCTTCATACTCCCCGTCCCAAGAAACAGCAACATGCCTATCTCCAAGAAAGCCAGAGTGAGTTTTCCCACGCGCCGCCGCGCCACAGCCGCGAGGTAGGCGTATCATATGAATGGACGGAGATACTAATACCTCAACCAGGTCCAGCGCGAGCACAAGAAGGCCGACGCTGCCGGTACCCGCGTCCCCGTCAAGGCCAACGGTCTCCCCGTCAAGCCCCCAAAGGCAACCTCCATCGTACGTGCCTCACTTCTATTCCGCCCTTGAATTTTTGCCTCACCTCTCTCGGCGGCGGTCACGTTCCTGGTTCCTGGCGTGATATCGCGGAAAGACGGATGGAGAAATGTAGAGGAGATGAGCTAACGCCACCCCAGTGCGCAAACTGCCGCAAGGAGATCGTCAGCTCGAATAAGACTCAGCTCCAGGTCCACGCCGAGACGCATGACTCTAAGCTGTGGCCGAAGGAGAAGTGCTGGCCGAACGATTTCCCGGTCACTGCTTAAGTGAGCGAGCCGAATAAGGAGAGGAGTGGTTATGGTCAACGAACGTCTGGGAAATGAAAAGTAGATGATGGGTGGGATGGGCGGATGGTGTTTGTCGGGTTCCGAGGGGAGAGGCGGAGCTGGTTGGCGTGTTTAATGACTACTGATATGAAGTTTTTATCGTGAGACTTGCTGTTGGGTTTTATGCTTGCGTTTGGATGTGATCTTGTGGACATTCAACTGCGTGCACATGCTCCAAT
The DNA here is from genome assembly GCA_030180035.1 of Pseudogymnoascus sp. SDFLT0511. Taxonomy (NCBI): domain Eukaryota; kingdom Fungi; phylum Ascomycota; class Leotiomycetes; order Thelebolales; family Thelebolaceae; genus Pseudogymnoascus; species Pseudogymnoascus sp. SDFLT0511. The sequence goes on from JASCQD010000016.1 coordinate 120,844, forward strand.
ACGGAATAACTCGCCGGTAATCTATCACGGAATACTCGCATATGCGCCAACGGCCATGCGTGGTCCTCCACTCTTTCCTCCCTCCTTTCTACGGCCTAACCATATCGATAGAAAGTCAGCGCAATATCATATGCTGTTAGAATATCTGTAACATTAATAATGATCCATGTGAGGGCAAAGAAAGGCGCAAACTGCATTAGAATGAAGAAAAATCGCCAAGTCGAAGACGATGAAAAGTGATGTAGAGGAGGCAGGCAACCATCCAGCAGAGCACGAACTGGTTGCCGTTTACGTCCCAGATTTCGCGAAAAGCCTATATATAACCCGACCAGCACAAGGAACCTATGAATTATGAAGGAGTATGTGGCCGCTAGACCCTTCCGCATGAGACCGTCGAGGCCCACCTAGTCTAAAAATGTATCGGGTCACCTTCGGCCCCACCTAGTCTTAAACGTATCGGGTCCCCATCGGGCCCTCATTATCAAAATGGGGGGTCGAAGGTGAACTGATACGGGATATTTATCGCTGAACGGAACATTACATATATGCTTGGGGGCATACCGAGCTCTAGGCACTATTCAGTTTCTATTTATAAATCGGCGCCATGTGCACATCTTCAGTTACAACGAGCTAATGCCAAACAACTAATCATTACAAATATGGTTTCTATTGCGACTGGAAGCTCGACCTCTTTCAAAACCCAGAAGCTCTGGGCAGTAGCTATAACTGGCATTATAATTATCTGCCTATGGTATACTGCAAAGTTCCTCCGTGACGACCACTCTTTGGCCCTTTCTCCACCCGGGGCCTTCCTTTTAGGAAACTAACTTAGTTGCGCAAAGGCAGCGCAGAAGGGATATTTGCACCTCTTGCAGCAGGAATGGGCCAGAAAGTACGGGGAGATCGCGCGAGCGACTAGGACCTGTCAACGAGTATTATATCAATTCAAATTTTCGGTGAAAAGAATGTTCTGCTGCTAAAGTATATTTGCCATTCGTCGCTGCCATGGCTTGAATTGCATATCCGGAATGCTTTGAGCCACAAAATCAAAGCCTTCTAGAAACCAAGAGCTGAACCCTATTTCTTCTTCTGTAATCATGCCTGTCGTTCTTCCGAACGCAAACTACAAAACGTCAACAGTCTTGGAACCAGTTTTAGCACAGTGTAGAAAGCATTCAATCCTTGTCTTATCTAAGACTACCATATCCGTTGATTGGTCTTTGCTAGTAAGGCGATTAATTTTGTCAAGAATCATCATCTTTTGTTGAATCGTGGGTTCTAATATGAACACTCCGATGTGAGAGAATAAGAAGAGATTTAACAACCATCAACGCTCTTCATACAGGTGGGGATGGCACTGTGCGAACAGCGCATGCGGGGTTAGAAGTGTAATAAAGGGAACGATATTTGCGAAAGGGCTTCTCTGATTGTAGTTTATTTTGTATAACATCTGTATCTAGGACGGCCACACTCTGGTACTATTACGGAGGTAGGGAGAGAGGCCGGCCATCATTTCAGCTCTTCATCTCGCAAAAGCAAAACACGATGGTTAAAGCAAAGCAGGTATGATTAAATAACAGATTTATACTAGATTAATGCGCCATGAAATAACCAAGCAAACGCAAAATATCCCAGGGCCTTTCGAATAAACGCAGTACATCAAAGAAACCAAACTTCCGAACCCCCCACCAAAAAGCCCCCTACAAAAATACTTTCTAAAATATATTTCTCAAGTATCCGGTGTTACGAACAACCCGCCGCCTTCTTTTCCCGCAGGAGGCACTACCGGTGTCGTTGGCGCCACAGTCTGAGTTTCCTTAGGTAAAGTCTTAGTGCTGCTACCTTCTACCTCCTTTGCTACCTTAGCGGGGGGCTCCCCAGGCGCTGCAGTCGTAGCCGCACGCTTTGGCCCCTTCTTTTGTGCCCTCTTCTTTTTCTTTTCAACAACTGTATCATGCGAATTTGCTTGTTGCCTCCTTACCACCATTCCCGTCTTCAGCTCTGCCTCGGTCGGTTTAACCAAAGCAGCGTGCGCAAGTGGGAGAGGCGCCATTTCAGCCAGTGGCGGATGTCTAGCGATGTACTGCGCCACTTGCGGAAGTTGTCGAGCAACTCCCCAGCTTCCAGCACCCTCATCTTTCATATCAGCTTGGTCGTAGCTCGTCTTGGGGCTGCGGACGCGGCCAGCACTCATAGCGCTGAAGATGAGAAGGTTGTTATCATTGTCCACTCCACAACCCTTTGTGCCATCGGGGCAGACGCTACGGTGCCACTAAATTCAGTTAGCAGAATTCGATGCAATACTGTAGGCGTAATGAATGGAAGAATAAACAGAAAAGGTAAGGGCGCACGGAAAGTTGAAGTCCTTGTATGGATAAATAACAGACTGGGCAGATAAATGCCATCTTCTGTTTCTGCCTCGATCCTACATAAAACCTTTCGGGGAGTCTTTTTATGGCTTCAATCCACTCCTTAGGGAGGGACATAAAATACTTTGGCGGTTCAGCTGGGGCTTTAGGGGCTGGACCTTTCGGGGCCGGGCCTTTGGGGGCTGGGCCTTGCGGGGTTGGACCTTGCGGAGCAGGACCTTTCGGGGCAGGACCTTTCGGGGCAGGACCTTTTGGGGCTGGACCTTTTGGGGCTGGGGGTGCAGCGGGGTTATTACCTGTGTTTCCACCATTTCCTCGATGGGTGTGACCGCCAGTTCCATTGCGTCCACCACCATGGTCTTCGTTATCATCGTCATCACTTGGAGGGTCACTGTCTGGGAAATCATGAATCAACTCGTCCTCGTCAACGCCGAGATGGATATGGGCGTGATCAATCCACTTTTTCTTAGCTTCAAGTTCAATTTCACGTGTGCTTGGTGAAATATCTTCGTCTTGGAAGATGGTATCGCAGCCCGGGAACGTGCATTCGTTCTTAATATGTCTCGTTAGATGTCGCTGGAGCCGCTCTTTCCCGCGTTTCTCACACTCGGCGAGATCCTCCCCGCAGCCATCTGCCTGGCATATGTTCTTGAGTCTGTCGCCGTTGGATGTGTGCTTCTTGTGGTGAGCCTCTAGAGTTCCATCCTTTGCAACTTGGAGCAAGTCAGCATCGCAGCCAGAGTAGCGACACTCGTACGATCTTGGAGCTGGGTTGCGGGGTTTGTAATGAAGATCAGGGACTCCAGTCAGGGCACAGAGCTTCCAGTACGTCAACTCCCGATCATCGCTGGTACTCATTCCTGCTACTGCCCAAAGCTCTCGTTGTCGGTCTTGGCCGGCTGCTGAGCCTTTGCATAAATTGCGGTGGTTCGTAATGTCATCCGCGCTGCCTAGCCTAACAATCTCAATGCCGCAGAATTTACAGTAGGCCGGCTCGCTTGGCGGACGACTCCTCCCAGAACAACTGCGTGAGTGTTGAATAAGTTGGGCAGGAGTGGTGAAATGGGCCAAGTCCACACTGCAGTTCTGGCAGTACAGTATGGTATCGCCCTCCACGACAGTGGTTTGCGTGACTTGCCTTGGGCTGGAATTGATGGGTGTTAGTCTGGAAGGCCCAGCTGTGTTTGCAGGTTGCCGGGACGTATTCGTGGCTTGCTTTGTAAATCTAGTATCTGCATGGCTAGCAAGATGAGCTTTTCTCTCTGATTGAGTAAATGCATTGAAGCTAATTCCACAAAACCCACAGGAATGCAGTCCGTCCACATGGCCTGCAAAATGGGCGTCTTGCTGTTCATTGTTGGTGAAGGATATGTTCTTGTCACACATACCGCAGTATGTGCCACGGCCTAACAACAACCTTTCCAATTCTCCATTGCGTGCTTTCAATTGTCGAATTTCAGAGAGAGTTGAACTGTTTGTAAATATACCTGGCATTGTGGGCCCCGTGACTAGCTGATTCTCAACTGACTTGCCATATCTCGGTGGTTCGGGCTTTGCCGCGTGGGGTTCGTGGACAGACTGCGCTTTGTGGTATGCGGCCACGCGAAGGTCATCTTGTTCTAGATTCTTCGCTGTTGAAACCATATATTCCCGATATTGGCTAGGGTCGAATATGTTCTTATTAGTAGCAGGTGCCGTTCGACGACGATACGTGGACGACTTCCGGGGATCTTGCTGTAATGAAGCAAGAACGGATTCCATAGATGGAAGTGGTGGAAGTGGCACAGGTGCCGACGCAGGGGGGTTGTCTGTGTTTGCGCCAGGTCCGTTGTTGTCGCCAGGGCCGTTGGCATTTGATGATTGGGGGGAAGTCCTGGTCTGTTTTTCACCGTTCCTTTCGTTGCTTCTGGGCGACGAAGCCCCACCTCGAAGTCCTCCACCGAAGCCATCGATCCAAGTATGCTGGTGACTTGATGGCAAGCCATTTACGTCTCCTGAGTATGGGACGAGACTAGAAACGGTCTCCCCACCATTTCCGTCAGAGCCTCTTTCAGACAGGCCCTCATCACCCATAGTAACATCTTCCATCGCATCGTCATCATCATCGGTATCGCCCGGAATTTGGGATGGCCCAGCGCCGCCACGAAGAGTTAGGACATCCTCGAACGCGGAGGGAGAGCCATTTCCAGTTTTTTGAAACGCAAACTCATAGCTGTCCCTGCCGTATAAAGCATCATAATTCCCCCCACATATCATATTTGGCTGAGGATATAGCTCTTGCTCAATCCGTTGCTGCTCCCGAATTAGGTCAGAGACCTCTTCTGGAATGGCTTTGTAGGGTCTTTTAGCCTTTGGTTCTAGAATGAGTTAGCTTACAGACTGTCTATTATATTAATGTGGCACCGAATAACTTACTCCGTAGCGCCGGATATCCATAGGCTCTCTCGTGGTAGCTATCCAAGAACTCCAAATCGGCCTTTTCGCCGTATATTCTAGGTAATATGCTGTAATCGGGTTCGACTTTGTCTCGGGCATCATCTCGGTTCCTTCTAGCGTTAACAATATTGGTCAAGGTCAGAGGCTCAACAGGAAGGCCGAAGTAAACCATGCAAAATTTCGTCGCGGCATTGTTTTTAACTCCCTTGAACGCGCCGTTGTCGAGGTTATCAAAATACAGCAGTTGGTCTCTCCCTTGCAACATTGAAAGCTGAGAATGCTCTCCCGAGGCTGCCAATCGGCGGATTTGATCTTCAAGAAAAGTCTCCTTCATAAGGTCCATGAGTGTCCGCTTACGGTCGTCTGGTTCATTATTGGCGAGAAGTTTTTGAAATTCGGCTAGCTTATCAATCCATACTTGATCTGAAGGAGTTATATTGGGCATTGGACGAGTTTTAAGCCCGTCTTCACTTTGCTTGGCTTCTTCTTCAGCCGTGGGCTTGCTAGCTTCTGCATCGATCGTTTCTGCGAGTGTCATCTGCTCCGGCTTCTTCTCAAAGATAGTCGGATCGAGCCAAAAATGATAAACCGGGAGCTCTCCATCCTCCACAGACAGAAAGGCGAGATGGCTAATGTCACGAGGGCCCGTCCACTTCTGTCCCCCTGGAAGGAACTCCTTGGTTTGAAATTTAACCACATCGCGATTCCCTCGTAGTGTTGTCACAATGTGATAGTCTCCAGTGCGGAAGACTCTGATTCCTAGTATTCGTAGAGCTTGTGCATGGAAAACATATCCTTCCTGAGCTTGATGGGCTTTGTCGCGCAGAGTCTCCCGATAAGATTCTGGCGGCAGAATATCGTCTCTCCACCTTAACGGTTTGCCGGAGAACATGGTATACTTAACCACGCCCTCCTCGTTCCGGCTCTCAGCAAATAGCTTCCCAGGGCCGTTGTCTAATCCATCATCTAGCGACACAGTGCCGTCATTCACCATCATGTCAGGCGCCTGCATATCTCCCAATGGTGACAAATTTTTGAAATGTAGTAAATTGAAAAGATTTCCTGATATTGCTTGAAAATAATTTCAAGTTTAGGTATTGAAGAGGCCATCGTCAAATAACATAGAATAGGACCAAGTGTAACAAAGCAAAGTATTAAAGAAAGGATGTCGGACAGAATTAGACGGAAGAGGGAAGGGGTACTCCCTCTGAGCTTACTATCCCTTTGACCAAATTTTGTTTTCATGGAATTGTGACAAGGCCGTGAAAGAGTATAAAGAAAGAATGTCCGGAATTGTATTAGAGAATGAAGGCGACCATGATGGGGTTTTCTTCGTCCTTCGGCACTACCAAAATAACAAAGGCAACTTACATTCGTATTTCCCCAACAAAGACATATAGGTACGGTTTCGATATGAGGGTTCGTTAAGGCATAGATAGTGTCGGGATTTACTAACAACCACAACGCTTTTGGACGTCAAACACAGATGAGTTCAGCAACTGGACCGCGGGTAATGGTTTTCAATGTCGCAAAAACCTATATCCGGGGCCATTTAAGCATATGAATGCAAAACAAGCAATTTTACGTTACTTTGCAGTTGATACCGACCCTGCGAGGCTTTATTGGAGTAGTGGTAAGAGTAGAGAAAGTGGTGACGGAGCAGCAAAATGTCAAGGTCTGGTCACGTGGCTCGCTTTCAATTGTGTAACTGGATACGCTAAACGAGCTCCTGGGCTTGGGCAAGGCTGCACCACCGATTGTTCCTCATCGCGGGGTCTTTGAGGTCGACTGGTAGCCGCGTCAACTCCATATCACCAACTCCAATATCCTCAGGACGTCTCCCAACACCCATCCGGACTACGGATATCATAATACACCATGTCTTCACGTAAGTTGTTCATAATAATTCTGTGTGCTAGAATATGTGCTTTTCAAGCCTCTCAACACAGCAAAGCTACGAAATCTATATACTTCCCACCATAAACTTCTATATCTTCGGCACTCACTGACAGTTACATAGAAGATGCACCAGTAGATAAAGCTGCCGAAGCGGCGGCACGTGCTCGTGAGGAGGAAGAGCAAGCTGCCCTTCCCTACAAATGGACACAGACAATCCGCGACCTCTCCCTCAACTTCACTGTCCCCGGAAACTTCAAGGGCCGAGATCTGGTTGTCGATATCAAGAAGACGAAGCTGAGTGCTGGAATCAAGGGACAGGAGCCAATTATAAGTGTATGCACTCAAGACTACTCGCACAGAGCTTCCTTGCTTGTTTCCCGCCGGGCTCCTGCTGCCGTATGGATACGAAGATGCTAACAAAACCCAGGGAGACCTGCCGCATCCCATCCACGTTGATGAGTCCACATGGACGCTTGCCTCTATCCCTGCCGTTGACGGCAAGGAGCTAAAGCAGATCGACATCCATCTCGACAAAGTGAACAAGATGGAGTGGTGGGAGCACGTTGTCACATCGGCGCCGAAGATCGACGTGACCAAGATCCAGCCCGAGAACAGCAACCTGGGCGACCTCGATGGTGAGACAAGGGGCATGGTTGAGAAGATGATGTTTGACCAGAGGCAGAAGGAGATGGGTAAGCCGACGAGCGAGGAGCAGAAGAAGGCAGATATGCTGGCTCAGTTCCAGAAACAGCACCCTGAGTTGGACTTCTCCAACGCAAAGATGAGTTAGATAGGCATGGGGGTGTCCCAGAGTGGCAGGAAATTGAGGCGTGAAATAGGCGGAATTGCATAGCAGCGGTGTTTATACGAGGTACGATAATCCTATGAGTTCACGACAATTTAGTCCCAACATTGAATGTGGCGGAGAGATGTTACATAACTTTTCTTGTGCCACCATGTTCTATGTTCTACGATGCCCTATCTCTTTTTATTTCCCTGGTATATTCCAATCTATGAAACCAAACTCCGTAGCAATGCTGCCGCCACCCATTTCCAAACGCTATGCGAACGCCAGTAAGCTCAAGAATGAGCCACAAATCAGAAGACATCCTCCATCGTCTTGTCTCCGCTCCGTGCTGTAGCAGCCACCGCAGCAAGAGGAGCACCAGCCGCAGTTGTATTTTGCAGCTCATCCTCGATGAAAACACCCAGCCCAGAGAAAGCCTCGAACATCGTTCGAGCATAGTATTCTTGGAAGCTATAACCTCCAACCATGTGCCTTGGATCGTTCTCCGCCTGTTTCAACCAGTCGTTCTTGTATCGCGTCTGCAGCACGTATCTCGTTGGCGTCAAATCCAGATCTCCGAATGGATCATATGGTTTCTCCACCTCCACAGCCTTCCTCTTCTTCAAGCCCCTGATCGCCATCCCTGGGCCTTCTAGATCCTCTACCTGGTCCCGTTTCATCTTCTCTGTCTTCTCTAGGATTAGCCTCTCAGCCTTCCTGGTAATCTCATCCGCATTGCCCTCCGACCTCGCTAGCGTCTCAATAACACTGCGCTTCGTTCTCTCAAGATCTCTTCGGTCCTCTTCCTCCTTCTTCTTCCCTAGCTCCCGCCTCTTCCTCGCCCTCTCATCAGCTATCGCCTGTGCCCTCCGTCCCATCTCCTCTTCTTCCTTCTCCGCCTCCAAGTTCGCCTCAATCTCCATGCGATTCATCTCCGCGTACTTTTTAAGTGCCTCTTCGGCATCCTTCTTCATAGCTGGTGTTCCCTCCACAATCTTAAACACCAAGTCTTCCACGCTCTCGAGATAATTATTCCAATCACGCAGAGTTTCAAAATCGTCCTGGCGCCTGTTAAAGACCGCAGCTACGCGCTTCCGCACGTCGACTTCGCGCTCAATGTTCAGGTCTCCGAAAAATGCTGTGTGGAAACCCCGCTTGCGCAGCGTCTTGTGGCAGCCGGCGACAGGACAGGGCGCAGGACCAGATGTGAAGAGCCGGTCCACGCAGGATGTACACATCGTGTGGTAGCATTCTGAGTTTATGAGGAAGGTGAGGGACGGGTTGAGGTAGCGGTTTGATTTGCACACGGGGCAGATGTCGTCGAGAGGGTTCGAGGTGAGGGTGTTTGTCTGGGCCCGAGGAGGCATGGTGGGCAATACGACAATGCTGAGCTCGTAAAATCTGGAGGAGCTCAGCTTGGAGTGCCGTTTCGTATGTGAAGTTGATAGAAAGATGGTCCCATGGATGGTTGGCAAGGCTAAGCAAGGCTAAGGCGAGGCTTTGAAATAGGTATATGCGGGGGTGACTAAGCAGGTCAAGGCTGACGGAAATTTATTGTTCGCATCAGACATCAGCCTTTCTTCTTGTAACAGCTTGCTCCCAAGTTGTGAAGAGAGAAATCGATTTGGAACAAGTTCACTAAAGCGGAAGATTGAATACGATTGTATATTGTTGAGTTCCCAATATTAGTCACCATGGCACAGCCATTAAATGACAACGCCATCCACGACTTGGAGCGCCACCGGCTGCTGCTCGAGACACAAATTACCCAGCTCCGGAAAGCTCTTCAGACATGGCAGCTCTGGTCAGCGGAATACGAGGGCTTAAAGGAAGAAATCGAATCCCTTTCATCTCCCACAAATGAAGATCTTCTCGCCATCGGACAAAACTTCAATGGGCAAGTGGTGACTCTTGTCGAAATAGACGACATTTTAAACCTTAAAGGCGAACAGCGGAATGCTGCACAGATCATTAACCTACTTGACCGGAGAGTCGATTATGTGGCGCAGAATGTGCAGACGGCCGAGAAGCAGTTACATGCGGCGGAAGACAAGCTGGAAAAGGTGGGGATGGTGTCTGAAGAGCTGGAAGACAGTGCAAGAGACGAGGAAGGTTTACCATTGACGGAGATCATAGAGGAGTTGGATGATGAAGGAAATGTGATAAGTTACAAGACGAATACACCAGGAAGCGAGAAACAACAGTTATTAGATGTCCTACGACAGGTCGGTGTCACCGAAGAGGAGATTCAAGTAAGAGGGTTGGAACCCGTCGACGCTTCAGAAGTTGAGGAAGACAAAGCAAGAAAAGTATTGCCTACAACGTCTGGGCCTTCATCAAAAGAGCCCACCGACACGACCACAAAAGATGTAGCACCTGCGCGACCAAGTATCCCACCCCGGAAAAAGAGCGTCACCTTTACCGACGACACGAAACCCGGGCCCTCATCCGAGCCATCACAAACCGACGCTCGAGTCGCTGAAATAATGTCCCTCTCCAAAGCTCAAAACGAACCCCTTCCTTCCACTGGCCCAGACGCGCCTATAGTTCCCACTTCTGAAACCGAAGAGGAGGCAGCCCTTCGACGCGAAATGCTCCAATACTCCATGTCTGAGATCGGTGCCGTAGTCGCCGAGCTTGACCTAGAATCGGGCAGCGAGTGGTCCGAGGACGATGAGGGCTACGATGACGAGTTTAGCGACGGCGATGACGACGAGGATGCGTTTGGCCGCTCAACGCGCAAGATTGTGGATGACGACTTACACCAGCGCATGCGCGAGCTAGAGGAGAAATTGGGCGTGCGGATGATGCAAAATCTCGGCCCTAAACCGTCATCAGATGTATCTACGGAGAGGTCAGAGCCTGATGCGGGGATCGCCCAGATCAAGATCACACAGGAGGATGTGGATCGTGCGGCGCAGCTACAGTCACCTGAGAAGCCAGCAGGGGAAGGAGGGGATGTAGTCAAGAAGGGGAAGAAGGGAGTTCGTTTCGCCGACGATATTGACGTCTCTCCTGCACCCGAAACCAAACCCGCTGCTAAACCAACGCCCTCAAAACCTACCGTTGTCCCAGCACCAATCACCGATATTGTCGAGCGCCAACCAGCCCCTGTAGCAGCCCCTGCTCCTCCAACGGCGAAGAAAGTTTCCCGATTTAAGTCATCACGACAGGCCAACACTGTTCAGGCATTCATCCCTCCGCAGCCACCAGTCCAGTCGTCACGGAGTGAACGCACCGTTCCTACTGGCCCAGACAATGCAACGCTCGCCACACAGGTTGTGGAGCGAGAGGTCGTGGAAAATGGCAGCGTAATGGAACCAGATGAGCTTGATCCGGGGTTGCTGCACCAGGAGGTCTCGACGGAGTTTCACCGTTTGAGAAACCGGATGATTCAGCGAGAGGGAGGATTCAAGAAGAAAGAGCAGGAGGTTGATGACGAAGGAACGATACTAGAATATGCTGACGAGTATGATGACGAGGGAAGGCCGAAGAAAGTGAGTAGATTTATGGCCGCAAGGCTTGGAAGACAATAGCTAGATAGGAAATATTAATTGGATATTTGAGGTCGGGCGACTTTGGGGGATGCAAGGTATCCCCGACGGTGATAGAATTTGTGTTGGGGAAAATGGAACAGGCGAACCAAAACGATGGAAAGTTCGCTTTTCATCTTCGCGCTTGGTCCAAGATCAAAGTTTAGGGCCCTCTGACGTCGTGGACCTGGCCTATTGGCCTCAATGGCCATGACGATTCGTTTCACCCTTTATATTTATTATACGTTCGTCGTATTTAATAGTATATGTTACATCGTAATCGTGCGAAGTGTATGAGTGAGTGGCTGGGAAGCATCAAATTTATGTAGACTGTAAAGTTCACATGTGCGCCTTTCTGTCTTTCGAAATGGTATTACGTATCCTGCCCCAGGGCTATAGCTTGCCAGCTTTCTACCTCTGCCTGTCAACCCTTCCATCTCAGCTTCTTAAAATCAGCGCTACACCAACCTCTGTCAAGTCCACGTCGCTCCCTCCACCCCCATCCTCATTCCAACACTATGCAAGATTTCAAACCCATCATCCAACTCCCGTCACTCATCGCCCATCCGTAGCTTATTCCTGCCATCCCATCTACTGTGACCACGGCTGCTGCTGCGCTGGTCTCGGAAACACCTCAATCGTCGGCATCGCGTCCAGGCCCCCTCCAATCGGCGCCTGGTTATTCTGCCACCCCATCCCCGTAGCAGTATTCACAAACGCACTCTGCCTAAACGGATTCGTGCCTGTAGGCTGCGGTGCCAGTCCGACCGGTGTTCCCGCACCGCTCGTCCCAGGACGTCGTGCGAATGGGTTAGTACCTGTAGGTGCTGGCTGCAATGGGCTCGCGGTGGGGCCGGTAGGTTGGTATTGCTGTGCTTGAGCCCCTCCGGGAGGAGCTGAGGCTGGCTTGGCAAAGGGGTTTGTGTTTTGGGGCGAGGCGGGGGAGAGTGTGTGGCCGGTGGGGTTCTGGCCCATGGTGGTCGGGCTTGCAGTGGCGGCATGGTTCATCATCATGCTTGCGCGGAAGGGGTTAGTGACTTGTTGCTGTTGGCCGGTTTGGAAGGGCTGTTGTGATTGTCCAGGGAAGGGCGAGAGGTTATTGTTGGTTGGTGAGAGGGAGTTTGATGGGTATGGCTGCGGTTGCGGAGTGTAGCCGCCGAAGCCAGCTCCGGTCATGTTAGGCTGGAGTTGCTGCGGTTGTTGGACCTGTTGGGGTTGTGTAAATCCATTATTAAATTGCTGCTGTTGTTGTTGTTGTTGGTTTGGGTCCTGGAAACCTGTTTGTTGCGGCATGAATCCATTCTGTTGGAACCCCTGTTGTTGGTGGATAGGTTGCTGCTGCTGCCCTTGGAACTGCGGGGCGCCTGTGAAGTTGGGTGCATTTGCCTGCTGCTGTGGGGGTGCAGTCTCGAGGGTCTCCTGCTTTTGCTCGATCGAGGCGAAGAAGTCTATCAAGTCTGGGGCAGGGCCCTTGGGTGGAGCTGGTTGCGCCTTTGTCGTAATGGCCGCTGTCTCTTTAGTTGGTTTGGCATCCGGGAACGCCTTCCCCGCATCGGCACGAGAAGAGCTACCGCCTGTCTTCTGTGTAGTGAGAAATGGTTTGAATGTGCCATTCTTCTTTTTCTTTGCCTCTTCTTCGGCCAGATATTGCCGCCTGTTGATATCGAAATCGGGGTCGGCGAGGTAGTCCTCCAGCTGCTTTCCCAAGTTCACAGGGGCATGCTTCAGCTTTGGTACCTCGACTCGTGTCTTGTGCTCATATGTCCGTGCGGTACCAAGATATGCAACTACAAGGTCCGTGTGTTTGGTGAATCTTCTGTATATCTCCAAAGCTCTCTGGGCATCTGGTTTTGTCATTTCAAAGAATTGTCCTACAAAATATCAGCATCACCATACAGCCAATGTAAACTGTTTAGCATACCTAGGATGGCAATCATTGCTTGGTTGATGACATGGTAAAGTGCCAGGAGGTCAAGAACCAGCATACGGAACACAGTGATTGTGATTTCGTTCTCGGGCTCATTATCAAGCACCTATATAGTATTAGACATTCATCCTTCTCTTCACATATGCACAACTTACGTCGCATTTCAGCAGGGCACTAATCTGCAGTTGGACAAGTTCGGTCTCCCGCAGCAAGCCCTTGTCGACAGTTAACTTTTGAAAGTGATTCTCCGCTCCTCGGACAAAATCGCATTTGCTATGTCGGTATCCTCTTGCTCGTTCGGTAAGATAGCTTGAATAGTGGCGGATATTCTTGCCATGCGTTTGAACTGGGGAATAATCAGCAACGTTCGCAGAGAACCCATTCTGGAATGATACACTATCCAACCCGCGGTGACACACTGTATGCACATACGCTTGGGCTGCCAGACTTTGTACATACCATCCGTAAAGCTGCTTGTAGCCAACATGTTCTTGTGGCTTGATAGAAACTCCAACGTAACATCTGGTGACCCTTCCCGAATCATCAGGTGTACAGTTATGAGACCCTTGAAAACCACTGTCCATGTGGAGTCACGTAGCCTGTTTTGAAGGGCGCGAAAGACTTCTGCAACGCCATGTTCGCCGGAGTGTGTTGCGATGAGGATATGCTCAATGTATTTTGATTTCGGCGGGGCAAGCTGGGACGGGGCGAAATAGTCAGTACTGGATAACACAGTGCGTCGATGCGCGGTTGAAAGGGGCAAGTCACCTTTATCTTTGTCGCACCCTTCACAGATTTCTCGAATGAACTCGACATGGTTTCATGCCACAGGCGCACCGTCGATGGGATAGACCTCCAAGGTTTCCGGCAAGAGACGGATAGTCAATGGCGAAGATGTGCGCATAGACGGTGCCGTTGCAAATCCTAGCCTATGTAGAGACGACCAGAGAAGCCTTTGGTGCCTCGTGAATCCCGTAGATCGTGGGCGCGCAAACAGATGTGGTGTTGATAATCGCAAGATTAAGCTCGTGTCAATCCCGGTCAATTATGTAGGGGTCTCCCGATCTCATCTACCAAGACGCCGGCATCGTGATTGCGGGGGATATGTAGGCAAGATAAAGTTCACTTCGGATTTCCGGAATCGAGCGCAGAATAGACCTATATGTACTTATAGCCGCTGTTGGAAGGCCGTTGTTAGTATTTCGGGGCGAAGTTGTCGTTTGTTAGTTGAACAAAGCTTGGGCTGAGCCAGGGGATTGGGGATGAGCGTCATAAACATCAAATCCATGTGGCCCAACGTAAGTGGGCGGCCGCATTTTCCGCGCCACACGTACCAAAATATATGAGCGTTTAATTTTACTACTTCAGCGCATTTAATACATGAGATTAACCATTATCACAGCAGGTAATACAGCACACGTAGATTGTAAGGCGGAAGAATGTAAGTCATATTGTGATTAATTCGAAATGCACCGGCGTCCTCGGGGGAATATCTAATAGCTAGAAAACGATTGAGGTCAAGGTGTATGTCAAAACAAATTCCTCTCGATACGAAGGGTCCAGATATCAGAACACTTGAAATGATGCCTGTCGCCTTTTTTCTCCCTATCCCCAACACTGGCCCTCATCTGGAACACAGCCCCAGCCGTGACGAACTCGGCCGCCAACGGCGCTTCGACAGCGCTTGCACAAGTCCCAACCAACAACAAAAATCAAATGAGCCCTTCCAAGGCTTTTAAGGATCAGAGATGCCGTATTCGCGTCCGCTTGTTAACAAGGGGGGTGTGGCGAACGCTGATTTCACGTCCCCCAACCTCGCCTTGCAACCAAACCACTTAAGCCCGGTGAAGGGAGAGTTCGGAGGCTCAGCGAGGAGGAGGCCATATCATATAAAACACGCTAGGCTTTCATCATTCTGAAACAGGCATGAGTCAGCAAGGTTGCACCATATTGGATGAAGGTATTGCGCTGGGGGAGCGAGCAATCACACTTACTGTTTAAAACTTGGAAGGATAAAGATTGAAATTCTACTCAGCGAGCGGTATTTATTTGAACTTAGCGCAAAAGTGCCTTAGCGAGGATATTGCTGCCTTGGATATGCGGTCCGTACGCAAGGCTGAGTAAGTGCCTGTATTTTATTCCGACAGCCTCGCCGAACTCCATCCCCATCTCTACCTGTATCACCACTTTCACTTCATTATTCACGTTCATTATCATTGTATATACGCATTCCATATATGATCATATGTATATGATTTAGACGAAACTTTGCAAATCTCACAACCAATGTTGAGGGCATATTGCCGCTCTCGAGTCGGCGCGAGGATCATATCCCATGTCTTGCCTAATAATGGTTCATCCGCCATTGCGGCTTTTGGCTTGAGTCGGAGAACGTTGGCAGGGTTGCCTACGGGTGCAGCCGCAGATGCTCTCCCATTGTCTGCTGAGGCTGCTGGCGGAGGTAACACAATTGACCCAAAAGAGTTACCATGGATGAAGCAATTCAAAGACACCCGTAGATTGCCCCAGTCCCTACTATTTGCGAAGTCTGCAGCTAATGTTTGCCTCCTACCCAGTTCAACGCCATGAATCTCCTTCTTTGAACAACTTGGCTAGCATCGTTAAATCCCCCGACAGCGATGGCATCGGAAAATCGATCCGAGTCCAGGGCTCTCTCGGCAATGTACGCAACGTCTCGGGCAAGATGACCTTCGTTCCGTTGTCAGACGGAGCTGCCACCATTCAACTGATCTCCCTACGAGATAATAGCCCCGATGCCCACAAATTTTTAAAGGGTATCAGAGCAAACACTCCGGTAGAAGTCGTCGGTACTCTGCAGTGGAAGAACGTCAAGCCGACAAAGGATGGAAAACAAGAACCGCCTCGAGAATATGAGCTCTTGGTAAACTCTGTCCAATCACTAAACGACTTTCCAGCAGATATTCTTTTAGGAGAGGATGCAACATACGGGCCTGAGCTGAGGCATCTGCAAATACGGTTCGACGAGACTCTAAAGAAACGCCTCATATTCAGGAGCGAGGTTCTAAAGGGTATACGGACAGCACTCCCAGATTTCCACGAGGTTGAGACGCCCATACTATTCAAATCTACACCTGAGGGTGCCAGAGAGTTTCTCGTGCCAAGTCGCACAACCGGACATGCTTATGCCCTGCCTCAAAGCCCCCAGCAGTACAAACAGGTTCTTATGGCGAGTGGTATAAATAGATATTTTCAGGTCGCTCGTTGCTTCCGTGACGAAGATCTACGTGCTGATCGTCAGCCCGAGTTCACTCAGGTGAGTACTGTTTAGCCATATAAGTGTACATTTTACTGACGTGGCTGAAGCTGGACATGGAGATGGCTTTCACAAATGCGGACGGTGTAATGAAGAGGATGGAAAGCTTTATTATGGATATGTGGAAACTCAGGCAAAAGCTATGGGCGGGGTCTGATAGAGACATACCATCGGCCCCTTTTATGCGCATGACGTATGACAACGCCATGAGGTTCCACGGTGTCGACAAACCGGACCTCCGTATCAAAGACTTGGTAGGCCTATTGATCCTCTGAATCTGCATCTTCTGACCCTTCTAGACCTACAGAGTTGAAAGCATAGTCCCGGATAATCTGAAAGGCATGATTACCTCGCTGGACGACCCCATTGTCGACATTTTCAAAATAAATTTGAACTGTAGCCCAAGGCAAGTGGGTGCTTTTGTGAAGACACTCATGGATTCACCGGAAATGCGTCCGTTCCACGACAACCCTGATGGTGGACCTGGTGTCTTTATCTATGATCCTATGAAGCCACTTGAAGGCCTTGCAGCATTCGGCCACGAGGGTCTCGAAAGTATAAGGGCGTTTTATGGAGCGGGTGTGGAAGAGCCAGCCAGTTCTGAGGATCAAGCAATTGTGGATAAAATTTTGGCCGCCACTAATGAGGCATCGGCCGAGAACCCACCACCCGTCACAGAAACCAACACTTGGTCTCCACCATCCACGCGTGAGCCGTTAGAACAAGGCGATCTCATAATCATCCAAGCACGCCCCAGGGACATCAAACTCTCTGGCGGCTCCACATCCCTCGGCCGACTACGCAGCCACATCCACAAATCCGCCGTCGCCGCAGATCTTATCGACCCCGATCCATCCTTCAACTTCCTCTGGATCGTCGACTTCCCCCTCTTCACCCCGTCCAACACCACCGATCCCGGCCAAGGCGGCACCGCCGGTTTCTCCTCCACCCATCACCCCTTCACCTCTCCAAAGACCCCTGCCGACGTCGACCTCCTCCACTCCGACCCCCTCCGCGCCGTCGCGGACCACTTCGACCTCGTTCTCAACGGCGTCGAGCTCGGCGGCGGCTCGCGCCGTATCCACAGCGCGCAGATGCAGGAGTGGATCATGCGCGAGGCGCTGCGCATGCCAGAGGCCCGGCTCGCGGACTTCAAGCACCTGTTTGAGGCGCTGAGAGCCGGGTGTCCCCCACATGCGGGCATGGCGCTGGGTTTGGATAGGATGGTGGCGGTTATGACTGGGACGGAGAGTATTAGGGATGTAATTGCGTTCCCGAAGAATAACAGGGGCGAGGATGTTATGGTGGGCAGTCCGAGTGTGATGACGGAGGGGCAGCTGGCGACTTATCAGTTAGCGGTGGTAGGAAAGGAGGGTGAAGGAAGGTGATGAGTACGAACCATATTCGGCATGTATATTAGACGCATACAGCAAATGGGTTGTAGGGCGCGTTGTATATTATAATAGGTCACTCACACTTCAGATAATGTAAAAACAGCATTCTATAACGGACCAAAATACTTATCCTTCGCCTTCTTCATGCCTCTCTTGTACTCCTTGTCATCCTCGTCAATGATGCACTCCTCATAAAGCGTCTCTAGTATTTCAATCACATAATCCTGACAATTCCACTCTGTGGTTTCATTATCGACATGGGCATCATCTATCACTTTCATGAACTCTGGGATATCACGCTCGTTAACTTCTCCAACAGCAACATTTCGCTTGTGTAGGAGCCTGCTCTCGGGCTCATCCTGCACAGCGCTCTTCTCAAAGGTGCCATGTTCCCCGCTAACTTCAAAGATAGTTGGTACGTCGCCGTCTCCATCGTCGAGACAAAGAGCCCAGTGCTCATAGTTCCCCGTTCCGGCTTCGTACATGGCTATGTAGAGCCTAGGCATGGTTTGGGAAGTTGAGCTACGACGCAAGATTAATGTGGTCCATAAATTTTAGATATCTAGAATCTACTTACATAAATGCCGTCCTGAGCGGGACTTATTCCGTCTCAGTCGATTCTGAGCCACTCTTTCCGTGGTTATCCGTGGCTAATGCTCTTTAGCTTCCGCTTTCCTTAGTTTGCTCTATCCGTTCTTCGATCTTTCGGTAGTTCGCTTGTTCCCTTGGTTGCTCTTTCCCATCCGGCATCCGCGATGTTGTTGATACGTCATTCCCCTGCACATGGCCCAAGCTCCAATCTGCCCCGCGTTGCTTAGAAATGCATACCAACCATCTCCAAATTCGACTTTTGAAGTACATATATAATTTAAGCCGCCTTGTAAACTAGCCGCTCTCTCTAATTTTCCTCAACAAACTCCTAAACCTCCAACCCCAGCCAAAAACACCCCAAACTCGCCCATCATGGCTACAATGCGCGCAATTGGTACCCCGCATCTTCTCCCCTCATCTCACCCCACTAACCCCTTCTCCAGATATCAAAAATGGCAAAGGCCCTGCCTCCGCCCTCTTCCTAAACTCCTCCGTCCCGAAACCCTCTCCGAAGTCCACCGAAGCCCTCGTGCGCGTCAAGGCCTTCGGCCTGAACCGGATGGACCTCCTCCAGCGAGAGGGTAAATACCCGCTCCCACCAAATATCAGCTTGATCCTCGGCGTCGAGTTCAGCGGTGTCGTAGAGGACCTCGGTGCTGATGCCCAGAAGGGGAAGTTCAAGGTTGGGGATGAGGTGTTTGGGCTCGCATATGGCGGTTTGTCTCCCATTGCCGACTCGAGGTTCATACATTTACTAATTCCTCCCAGGCGCCTACGCTGAATTCATCGCCGTCTCCCCCGCCACCCTCCTCCACAAACCTAGCACTCTAACCTGGGAAACGGCTGCTGCAATTCCCGAGACCTTCATGACCGCCACGCAAGCCCTGCACTTGATCGGCGCCTTCAAGCCCGGCGACAGCGTCCTCTGGCATGCCGGCGCCTCTTCCGTCTCCATAGCCGGTATCCAGCTGTCTAAGCTCGCTGGCGCTTCCGCCGTTTACGTCACTTCCCGCACGCCGGAGAAGGTTAAGTGGTGCGTTGACACATTTGGCGTCGCGGGCGGCTTTGACACCACGAAGAAGGCTTGGGGAGAAGAAGCCCAGAAGGCTACGGGAGGGAAGGGTATTGATGTCATTGTGGACTTTATGGGCGCCTCGACGTTCGCGGATAACCTGAAGGCGGCGGCGAAAGATGGGCGCATCGCGAACCTGGGTCTTATGGGCGGGGTTAACCTGCCAGCTGAGACGAATATCGCCTTATTCCTGGCGAAGAGACTTAGATACGAGGGGAGCAGTCTGAGGAGCCGCGATGAGAAGTACCAGGCGAATCTGACGGGGAAGTTGGAGGGATATCTGGAAGCGTTTGCGAAGGGGGATTTGGAGGTTAAGGTCGAGAAGGTGTTTGACTGGAAGGATGTGGTTAAAGCACATGAGCTGCTAGAGGGGAACGGGACAAAGGGTAAGGTGGTGTGTGTTATTAGTTAGGGGGTAGCATCTCCAAAATCTTGATGGGGCGAGATGCTTAAACTTATTTAAGAATAGACGAAAGATCACTGATATAAGCTCATACAGTTTCCATGATGGACAATTACATTTTAAGATACCCAACTTAGTGGCTTAATGTCTCTCAATAGAGCGTGGAATCGCGGCCCCCTACCGCCTAAAGGGTGAGGCGAGGGGTGAGCAAGGTGAGCCGGGTGAGCTAGTGGTAAGTAGCACTATAAGGAATGAAAAAGGCATTCAGTGTAAAGCACAGCTCGATACTTCAAACGGTTAACCACTTAGGCAACCTCTACAAGAGCTAGGGAAAGCTAGACAAGGTAGACAAGATGTTACAGCGAGCAGTGCAAGGAATGGAAAAGGCACTCGGTGTAGAGCACACATTGACACTCCCAATTTCTCAGGGCATATAATATTTGGGCGAGTGGACTTAGACCAGGACAAAGCCCTAGTAAATTGACGGCTAGAGTGAAGGATTGGCTCACCTAGATACGCCAGATGTAATAGGTGAAAGGTCTCACGCAGGCAAGGCTTGCGCCTAGTATAAAGATACTGTATTTAAGTTAAGCACGAAGCTTCTACCTCAAGAAAACCGCCAGTCTTATCAATATAGATCATTACAGGGTGTTGAATCCTAACTGTAGATCCAGAGGTAACACGGGTCTCAACGCCTCTAGCTGCTCGGGCACCCCTTCGCGCGGTTCGACACGCACCCCACGACACATGCCCCCTGAAGATTGAACCTTCTTGACACACCTGACGACAACCCCGCCTCAGTATAACCGTTACACCTGTTAAAGAGGGTCGATGCGCCAGGATATAGGTTAGACTCATGGAGATTCGCCACATTAGAGCCCCAGCTAACGCAGCAAGTGGCGCCAGAAGAAAGGCACACGGAGCGGGTGCTCGAACCCAGCACTTTTCCAGAGGTACTGATTGCACGTAGGAGGGAGGAGCATACAACACCGTCTGCTAAGTTGGCGTTGGAGCAGGAGATGACACTAGTGCCACAAGTGGCGCGTTTGGTGATGGCTACCGTGTCAGGGCCCGAGACGTAGTAGGAGAGTGTGCCGTCGGCGGTTTCGACTATTTTGGACAAGGCGATACCGTCCTCGGGGGTGGGGATTTCGTTTGCGGGGGCAGCTGCGGCAAGCACAGCCAAGAGGTTGGCGAGCACAACGGCGGAGAGTTTGAACTGCATGGTGGTGAAGATGGATGGTTTCTGTCTGTTTATAAGCTAAGGTTTTCACAAGGTAAATAACGAAGCTTACGCTTGATTGGATTAAGCGGTTGTAAGAGCGAGGAGATTTATTGGGCTTGAAACGTACAAACAAGGTGATGGTGAGGATGGAGAGATCTCATCAGGGTGAAGAGACCCTTTTATATAGGTACGATTATCCATGCACTCTTTTCAGAGGGATGCCACTGATGTTTTCTTTTCCTAGCTAGATGTCCAATGCCATCAATAAACAATCTGCCCTTGTATTTCCAACAGCAACAAAAGTGGGGGTTGTCGGGGTCGTCCGTTTAAAAAGCTCCTGATTAGCTGTGGTAACGTCAATCTCCTCCGAAGCCGCTGTTGGAATTACTATACTTTGCAGAAATCCAACAACTGTATGCAAAGCCCCAGCGCTAACTGCGTGACACTGCATTGGGGCATAGCAGCGAAGAACCTTTCTATAACGTAAAAACAAGGACAGCAACAGTCCTAAATAGCTGAAGTAACGTCAGGGTCCCTTGAAGTCACTATTGGAATTATAATCCTTCAAAAATATCCAACAATTGTATCCTAAGTTGTAGGGTCTAGACTTGTAAGTGGGGGATTTTGCGCAAGGGCGCCCTGTAGCTACTCACAGGGCAGAATTGAACACGGGTATCCCCACTTACAAGTTTTGAAACTAGACACGAGTACAGTGTATGGCCAGGCGAAGTTGGACGCTGGGGTACAGTGGGCACCGCAGGAATCCGTGCTGGAAAGAAGTAAAGTCAGTAGTGGAGCAAGCTATAATAGCGCTGTAGTTATACACTGCATTAAAATCAGATGTAGCATTATATACAAATTAGGAGTGAAAATGCAACGCCTCATTGCAGGCTCCTATGTTGTAGCCCTTGCGTGTGGCTTCTTTAACTAGGGCTGCTTATGAGACCCTTCTCCGACGCTACTAAGATCACAGCCTAACTAGTGAAAGCGGCGGCGTTCTCGATCCTTGCATGTCCAACGCTGCTCCTTGCATGTCCAACTTCGCCAGGCCATACACTGTAAATGCTTGTGTGAAATCTCTCTCAGCAAAGAGTATTAACGGAAATAACTATACTCTCTATTTTGATTAGAAGGCTTCATGTTCCTTAATTTAATGTCGGAGGTAGGGGTATCCTCAGGCTTCTCATCGACCTAAAAATCCTCGTATGCAGCTGTGGCTGTGTCTGTGTCTCTAACTTGATCAACGACGGCTTTAGTTTGGTCCGATTAGTCAATTCGATTAGTTTATGGTGTAACCTTGTCTCGGAGTGGGATCCTTATCGAAATGATCAGGGTTCCTGCTTTTGCTTTAAGTAGGAACCAACACCGGGGTTAACAGAATAGCGTGGAAGAACCATAGTTATTGGCGTGCTCTAGTGGATGCGGCTCGGCGCGACAGCTGGACAGCCTTTAGTTTGGTTTTTCTTATCCTCATAGAATGAATGGTGCATATATTCTACTATATAATAAGAATACTCACATATGAGCATAGACTTAAGAGAATTGGGCATTCCGTCCGCTCTGCGATAATCATGCCAATAGGCATAGCTTGGAATCTAAGCCACTTACTGCCTTAAGGGTCACATAAGCGTACCTGTTGAGATACATGTTTTTGTGTTGTAGCTAGTCGGATAACGCCAAAATCAGATATGCGCACTTACCCTCAAGCTCTATTCTTCTCTCCTCCATATGCACAGCCCGCAATGAAGGTTCATTTAACATTGCAAACCTACGCCTCGTTCACCTAAGACTATCCCACCTTCATTCGCTGTGCAGTTTTAGCACCTAACAAGTCTATTGTAAAGCGTAGGACCCAGGGTCACACAGGAGTTTAGGGAACTAGAACAGGAGGCAGGAAACGGGGTTATATAGCATAACAATAGGTCTACATGAATACAGCGACTGTTGACTGGAGTCCTCAACTGAGCCTCTAGCCCCTTTTATCCTTAATTCCTATGAGCCCCAATTCCTGGGCTATACCCGAGGTAGCGGCTCTACCATAGGGCTGCCTCACGTGGCCTCACGTGAGGGCCGCCTTACATCTACATAGCTTAACCTACCCAAACAAAGCACGTTAGGTATGGCTTCTAATCACTCTACTGATAGAACCTTTTCCCTCCCAGCAATTACGGAACGTAAACTCTTTGAACAGCTCGCGAAGACCGTATAATGATACCAATCTACTACCAATTTTGCCTGTGGAGGAGTACTGCAGATTAACCCGCTATCATGGTGACTATTCCCAGCGTCTTGGAGAGGAAGGACCACCTTGCGACTGCTTCTACTACTTGAGCCGAGTCTGCCTACTACCGCGACGCTTCATTGATGCAGTGTTAATATGTTGCAAATATGACTGTCATCAAGTGATACTCAGCAAATTGCGGACCTTTTATTATTTCAGGTATTCAAGTTCAGAGTGTGATATATCCGTATATCGGTGACGTTCTTCGGCAACAACCTCGGGTATGATGAGCAGACCCGCACCTTCCCGCGCTAGGCGCTCTGAAACCCACAGCAGATCGTATTGCGCCATCCAATTGGCCAGCAAGAGCAGCGCAGCAGCATCGCGCCTCGCTAAGACGGGAATGCGGGCTTCACGGGAATAATATCCTCTCCAATCCTGCAATATCTCTCCACTTTGGCCCACATGGCACGTACATGCAGCCACTCATCATGGCTTTCTTCAGCCATCGCCAGTGCAAGCGCCAATCGCCTTCTTCGGGGTCCCGCATATGGTAAAAGGCTTGCATCGGATGGCGGAATGGCGCGTCGCGGCTATGATATGTACTTCCGTTTACGGGGTGGGTTCGCGCCCTTGACTAAACAAAAAGGCGGGGGTAGGTAGGCCTTTGTTATATACCATTTCATTAGTATATCTGTTTCTTCTTCTTCATTCTCTGTCGAGCTGTATTAGAGCTCCGTTGCTGTTGCTCCGTTGCGTTGGTAATGAAGAAGCTAGAAGCGAGTGTGAAAGATGCCGAAACTTCAGACGACGGAAGTGTCCAGGGCAAGCAGCAAACCGCTGACTCACAGCCCGGAGCAGAGCATCATGACTCCATTGAGAAGCAGCCAGCTCGTGGGGCGTCACTGCGCTCAACATCGTCTCCCAGCCTCAACGTACGGGTAGCAGATGTCTCCTACCTCGAAAAGGACGATGGCAGCTCCCCCAGCACGTCAATTGCCACACACATCGCTCTCAATGGCCGATCACCAATCACCCACCACTACCTCACCTTCGAAACCCCCCTCCCATTCACCTCCAACTCCCCGTCATCAGTCTCCTGCCCCCCACCCCCATGCCCAGACCTAAGTCCCTTCACCGATCCGCTCCGCTGGTCCCCCCTCCGCAAACGCATCGCCGTCTATCTCGGCTGCGTCGCCACCTTCGTCGCCGCCTATAACGCCGGCTCCTACGCCCCCCCTGCCGCCGGTATGGTTCTTGAGTTCGGCGTCTCCGAAATCGCGGTCCTCACAGGCATAACATCCTTTTGCGTCGGCTTCGCCATCACCCCCATGGTCCTGGCCCCTCTCTCCGAGATCCAGGGTCGCTACCCCGTATTCGTTGGCGCCGGAATCGTGTTCGAAGCCATGCAGATCGCGTGTGCACTGGCGCCTAATCTGGCCGGAATGGTGGTGACGCGCTTCCTCGTCGGCTGCGGCTCTTCTGTCTTCTCATCAATGATCGGCGGGGTCATCAGCGATCTGTATAACTCGAACGAGAGGAACGCCCCGATGGCATTATTTGCCGGCGTCGCGATATTTGGAACGGGCATGGGGCCGCTTATTGCGAGTGCTATTGCATATCATCTCCCGTGGCGGTGGGTATTTTGGGTACAGGCTATCACCTGTGGCGTCGTAGTCTTGGCCGTTATTCTGTTTTTGAAGGAGTCGAGGGGAAGCGTGTTGTTGAGTAAGAAGGCCGCGGCACTGAATAAGTGGTATGAGGCAAGAGAGGCGGTCGGTTATGTGGGATTTGATATGCCTGATG
The DNA here is from genome assembly GCA_030180035.1 of Pseudogymnoascus sp. SDFLT0511. Taxonomy (NCBI): domain Eukaryota; kingdom Fungi; phylum Ascomycota; class Leotiomycetes; order Thelebolales; family Thelebolaceae; genus Pseudogymnoascus; species Pseudogymnoascus sp. SDFLT0511. Next base: position 145,802 of record JASCQD010000016.1, read on the forward strand.
AGAGTGGCTGTGGCGAGGTTCCCCAACGGATCAGATGGCGCGTCAAGTCCGATGAAGAGCGTGAATCGCTCATGAAGATGATCAAGATTTCCGTCTGGAGACCCATTCGTATGTCACCCCCACATTGTCCTTTTTCCCGTCTTGTCCCATCCGTAATTTTTATGCCTAACAAACCAGACTAACAACCCACAGACCTCCTCGCGACAGAGCCAGTTGTATTCTGGTTTAGTCTTTGGGTTTCTTTCGCCTGGGCCGTCCTCTACCTGACGTTCGCTTCCCTCCCCCTAATCTTCAGCACGACCTACTCTTTCAACCTCGAAGAATGCGGAGCCGTCTTTGCTGCCATGTCTATCGGTGGCATCCTTGCCTCCTACCTCGCCATCGCCCAAGATTCACACGCCCTCGCATTAGCCCGCTTCTTCACCCGCCTCCGCCCCGGACACCCACCCCCCACACATGACGACCCTGAAATCCGCCTCGCCATCGCTTGTTTGCATTCCCCGCTCCTACCGCTAGGGTTGTTCTGGCTGGGATGGACGTCGAGCCCGGAGATCCACTGGTTCGTGCCATGCATTGGCATCACGATCTCGACAATGGGGATTTATGCCGTTTACCTCGCTGCGTTCAATTATCTGGCTGACGTGTATCATCGGTATGCGAGTAGCGCGCTGGCGGCGCAGAGCTGTTGTCGGAATTTGATGGGCGCGGTGTTTCCGCTTGTGACGAAGGCACTGTTTAATGGGTTGGGAATTGGGGGAGCGTGTAGCCTTTTGGGTGGAATTGTGAGCTTTATTCCCTTCTCAGTGTTGACAAATACTGATTTAATCTCGCTAGGCTATCATCTTGGCCCTTGTGCCGTGGGTTCTCATCCTATACGGCACAGCTATTCGGAGACGCTCAAAGTTCGCTAGCGAAATAATGTAGTTACACAACCGCATTACACAACATCAAAACAGACATATTGCCATACAATAATAACCTACATGCCAATGAATATTTCTCTAATCTAAATCAGTCGATCTGGCGAAGATTCTAGAATGTGTTGTGCCATTTGCCATTAGCGAAAATCCCCTCTCTTAACCTTCAGCACCAGCTCCACATGTTCCATACCCAACGGAATATTCTGCTGCTTCGAAAGCAACCTGCCCGTCTTGATGATATTCTTGATTTGTCTCCCGTTGATCTCATTCTTTGCCAGAGTCGCTAGATCCTTATCGCTCAGCCGACTATCCGAATTTCCCATCGTGACAAATGTCTTCCATATATGCAGCCTACTGGCGGTATCCAGGGCTGGATAATGGACGGTGAGATGGATCCGCGACTCAAATGCGGGGTCGAACTCGCTGATACGGTTGCTGGTGAGGAACATTACGCCTCGGTAGTATTCGAGTTTCTTCAAGAAAACTGGGGGAGGCAGATTGGTAAGCTCTGGGTATCATCATACTACCAGGGAGAACAGGTGGGGACTCACTGGATATGAGGCGGTTGCGCCTTATGTCGGCAGTTGTACGTGCCTCCAGAAACATGTCACATTCATCGAGGAGCAGAATAGCATTCCATTTGCTGGTAAGTTCAAGAACAAGTTCGAGGGAGTCTTCAACCTCGGCAGCTGTCTCTCCCAGTTCACCTGCACTCATCGAATAGAGCGGCTGATGCATTTTTTCAGCAACTAGGGAAGATTAGAACTGTAAAATTCGTCAGTTCTAAAACAGGGTAAACTAACCAGATTCCGCCGTGAGTGTTTTTCCTACCCCGGGGTCTCCGCTGAGCAACATGATAAAGCCAAGACCTGTGTTTGCGCTGTTAGAAATGTCAATCTTGTCCACGAATGAGATATGGCTGCTCCAACCTTTTCCGGAGATAATATCATCGAAACCATCGTCGCGGGAGAGTTGCTCTTGAACAAATGCGTGGATGATGTCCTTGTATCCATGAGGGAGAACGAGTCTGGCGAATGCGTTCTCACTCCAGCGTATTGGTTCAACATTCTCAATATCAAACTCAGCTGGGATCAAATGCCCACATTAGTAATCAAGCTGCTACCCAGTTTTTATTGAAGTCTTACCCCAGGATTTGGATGTCAGGCAGTAGCCTCGAACAATTGGAGTGCAAAGTAAGAGTTGCTTTGGACTGAGGGCTCTAGCTTGTACCATATCAATCACAGGTGCAGTGGTATAAGTTGACAAGAAGTTTGCTTACCTTGAACTGACGAGCCACCTTTCCGGTGTTTCTCATACTGTTTCAATGCATTTTCGTATTCCTGAAATGCCTGGCTTGTTGCCTTGTATATCACATTATGAATTGTGCCGAATAACTCATCATCAGCTGAAGCCGTCGGAGTATCAGTCTCAATCGACTCAAGATTAGGTCCCGGCATGCCGTAAATATTAAAAGTGTGCGGGTCGATGATGATACGACCACTTTCTACCTATAAAAAAACGCCCGGTGAGCATAGTGTGACCAGCGGCATACAGTCCAGCACTTACATGTCGTTTCCGAACTTGTCTGGAGGATCTGGCAGTGTAAAACCCAGAGTACGACATATGATGAAATCCATTGAGCTGCGTGAGCTTGTCACCACGTGCGTGCAATCGTCTCACAAGGCCCTCAACATCAGGATGAATATGAGACGGGAATGCATCGAGGTCCACCAGTTTCTTCACGCCGTCAAATGAGTTGATTTCGAGTGAGGTTTCGACATAACCAAACTTCAAACCGTCACAGTCAATATACCGGAATTCGAGGGAAAAGTACTCTCCGCTCATGTTAGCACCGTACCTACTATCTCTTAGTAACACGATTCGGTCGTGGCCGTCAATCTTGGTGTACACTTCCATTCCCGGTGAAAATATGGTCCATAAGTAGTCAAAACTTATCACTTTATTCTTGGTGAGATCCTCCATTACCTCTATATGCGGCAAAATTTCCTTGCTCAGGATGGCATACAACAAATCGAGGTGATTCTTGGTATCTTGATCCTGTTCATCCTGTCGAAGCTTCTCAAAGCGGTGCCAGCGATAGTAGAACGGGTGAAAAGGAGCCTTGAAAGTCAGCTGTTTCAACTGTGTGTTGAGACCTTCAAACCCCTGAAACGTGCCCTCAAGCACCTTCTTGATCAACGGGCTTTGCACAGTAATTGAATGCAGCGCGGCTTGGTTGTTGTTGCTCGGGTGCGGCTCGCGGCGGACGACGAGGGCGCACTCCTGGGCAAAGGAACCGGCCTCTGCATCGGTTCGGACATTGCCTGGGCTCCACTCATCCCAAGTTGATCTATCGTCGGGTCGGTAGAGCTGCTTCGTCTCTGGCCTCATTCCCAGGCTAAACTCGGGGGTGTAGTCGGAATCGACGCTCATCTCAGACTGGAATTTGTTATTCTATAGCTCATATATGGAGGAATGGTCACGGGGTTTAAACATACAAAGCTTCTAGATAATGTCCCCACACTCCTGTGATATTGGAGAGAACTGCCTTGTTCAGACATTCTTGGCTATCTTCAATATAAATTCGTCTAACAAACGACGAAGAGAACGGCGGACTGTGATACAAAGGAAGGCAAAGACGAGGATACCCCTTGTAAATGTCTACACATGATACCAACGCATCAGTTTGATTATTTATACTGCTCTTCGATAATTTTAATACTGTCGTGCCCCGCACCTGTGTCATCTTCGCGCCCTTTACATTGAGTAGGGTTGGTGAAGGTGGTCTGTGCGCCTGTCGCCTTTTCTACCACCAGGTCGATATAATATAGACCAACCCCTCCTTCCAGTTTGGGCTTCAATGATGTGCAAACTCAAAACTTACTTATAGATCTCTGTTGCGCGGTTAATGCTATAATAAATTGCAGATCTTAGCCAATGAGCACAAAAGTAATGCAATGCTACGAAACTATACATCCCCAAGCATCACCCCGCAGTGGGCTATAATGTGATTCTATTGAGATTGCGACATAATATGAAGGGCGTAGTTATATGTTCATCCTTGCATATTGTCCCTCTACCCCATATTCTCCGTCTGATACCTGTCCTATGCTGCACCCTTCATACCTACTTCCACCCAATCCATTTCAAGATGCTATATCCTCTTTGTTTCTCGATAACGACCCTCAAGTTATGGACTTCATCAGGGCAACATGCCTCAATTATTTCAGACACACTAGTGTAGACTGAATATTTTATAATCCGGCCTGAAAACGTAGCCTTCTCGGACGATTTTCCAGTCTCTATCTTTGCTTCGGGATCGGCACCATGTTTAAGAAGTAACATAAAGACTTGTGCGAGAACTCTCTCCTCGTCTTTAGCAATGTATTGCCGTTTTATGTAGCATTGAGACAAAAACACACCCCAAACAGAGGTATTTAAGCGGCTTTGGTTTGGATTTGCTCCAACCTTTAGAAGTAGCCCAAGCATTTCCAAATTGTAAGACTGAAATATTTCATGGCCTGTTGATAGAGGCAGTAGAAGAGCGCAAAACAACAGCGGGTGGCTGTCGACACCATGAACCAAAGATGGTTCTTCCTGAATCTTTTTGCGGACGTATGCTTGAAGGCCAGCTTGGACGCATAGGGTCAAGATCCAGCCACTTGCCCAACCCCCATCACTCAACCCTAGCGCTAATTTTTGTAATTGTACCACGGGTATGTATTTCTGTGGGCGGTATATAAGTCTTAATTTTAGGTGGCGTCCGTAGTGATATATCCCGAGTCGATCAACCTCTTCAATGAGCATTGATTCAATTGGACTGTGCCGATCCTCAGTCTCCCTAGAATGATACAAAAAATCATCAACCAAATGGATGAATGGGTATTTGTGAGACTTCACATTATCCTCAGTTGGTCGTATGATCTTCATTTGCATTACAAAGGAGCGACATAAGGTGACGTGAGGATTAAAGGGAGTTTTAATCCAATCCAGCAAAAGCGTCTGCATGTTATCGCCTAAAAAGAAGTCCCTCACTGTCCTATGAAGAAAATCGACCCAAAATACTGGCATGGGAAGCCTTGATTCCTGAAATAGGCTGCTGTTGTCGTTATTTTGGATATCTGAAACTAATTCAACCTTGTCGATGCTAGGCGTAATTTCGAGGAAGTCGTGGCAACGAGCTTTAACTCGAGTCTCGATATCCCCGCAATTATCTCTCATATCAGTGGTAGTCCAAGGCGAAATTGCAGCTTGGATTGCATAGTCTGGGTCTCTCTCCTCATCTTCGAGGAAAGAGAATGTCAATAGCGATAATGGTTTCGTTGCTGCTAAACACATCTGAAAGATCTGCGATGTTTGTGGGTGGTAGACCTTTTCAATGCTATCGAGAATCCGTTGGAAAAACCTATCTAGGTCAGGTGGTATACTCTTCAGCCTTTTTTCGAGATCTAACACTGTATCGTTATGAGTTAGACATTTGAGCAGCTCCCGCACAGCGAGAAAACCCCCAGAGAAATACTCCTTGGGCTTTGCTTAATATCTGATCCACGAGTCCCTCATAGCGACCATCTTTCTTTCTAGCTCTCTGGAAACGATCATCTCTCACTAAAAGTCCTGAATGTAGCGCCTTATATCGTCTTTTGTAAAGTCTTGTATTAATCTAATATTGGGACTAAAGCCGACTCAATGTCTGTCCAAGGCCGACTCGAGAGTATGACCTTCACATCTGGGCAAGTCGTAAAATCTTCAAGAATGTGCACGATTTCGGCGGGATCCCTCTTGTATTCATCCACTCCGTCAACGAAGAAGCAGAATTTTACAGGTCAGGTATATCAAAAAGGCGGTTGCAAGTATGCACGTTGCTAGTATGTGATCTGCACTGTATTGAGTTGAGGACGAAGCTCTTATCTAACAAATGTTTATCACTTATTTAGAGGACTTCATTCTACTGATCGCGAGCCAAGCCGCGACTGAGTCACGCTGGGTGCCGCGCTCGTCTTGAACCCTCAAGTTTTCTTTAAAAAGCTGATGGACTCCAGTTGCTTCGCATCACCCACGCTGAGGCTGATCTCCTTGAACTCTTCCAGGTCTTTCCTGATGCTTTCGATATCCATTGTAATCATACCATAGGCATCGGCGCCTAATGGAACTCTGATTGGGATCCGTTGCCCGCGGCTGACAAGACGATACATAGCTGCTGCAATGGCACCTGGCTCCGCCCACGAACTGCGGTTTTCCTCCTTTCCCATGTACCCTAGCAGCACATTTGTGGGATGCGTCGGACCAGCATATGCTGGGTGTCTACCATTGGCCATTGTTTTCAGAGATGAAGTTGCGTAGTTGGTCTTGACGCCACCAGGCTCGATGTTACATAAGTGGACTAGGTAGTTTTGCGCATCAGTAGACTGTACGATGAAAGGAGTGGTAAAATTATTGTGGTAAAATGATTTAGTATCAACTTACTGTTCCACTCGACGGGCAGCTCTTTCGCAACAGCCTCTGTCCATCCCTCCATGGCAAACTTGCTCGCATGGTAAAACGAGCTGCCAGGGAAGCCCATGAATCCACCCATGGAACTAATATTCAAAATCACGCCGCCCTGCTGGCCGTCACCCCTAGCGTTCTCGTCCCTCATTATTCCTATGGCCTTTTTGGCTACATCCACCATGCCCCAGAAATTTGTATCAAAAAGCGCACGCGACTCCTCGTCCCCCGCCGTTTCAGTATCACCAACAAGTGTGTAGCCTGCGTTGTTAACAACGACGTCAATGCGGCCAAACTTGGTCAGCGTCTCGCTCAGGGCGACCTCAATTGAAGAAGTTGAAGTAACATCTAGTGCTAGCTTAAGAACATTGGGGCCATCTATAATAGCTGATAGAGAAGTTATATTGCGTGCTGTTGCCACAATGCGGCCAGGGGACTTTGCGATGAGTTGTGCTAGAGATTGGCCAATGCCCGAGGAGCAACCGGTAACTATGCACTGAGTCAGAATTTGATAGACTATAGAGCATATTACTAACTGAACCAGACTCCATCTGTTGGTAGGCGGTATGCCTCTGCGTTTGATTCATTCATTGCAAGCGATGTTGCCCCTTTGAGTGTAGTTTTGGGTTAATATTTTGAATTTGGATGGTAAATTGCGCTCTTATCAATAGAATGAGGGGCTTTAGGTGCTTTTTATCAAGAATTTAAGGAGAGGTGATTGCGATCAAAATGAGGGGTGCCATCCTTGTCAGCAACTGCATTAAGTCCGGTTGGTGAACCCTTAAGTCCTCATCAGTCCCGTTCTATTCATAGCACTTCTGAGATCAAATTGAGAGCTTTAAATTTAAAAGCCATAAGCGGAACAATGGCAGGTGTGAATTGTCGTACACGGAATTAAATCGATTAATTGTATGTAATCTTACACGCTGGCGCGGCATATATATATGATAAAACTATTGTGCAGGCTACATTGTAACTAAACTATTACAGAATAGATCCTATATTGGCATTAGCTAATTTTCCCTTAACTAATTGTGATAATTTTCCTTCCCTAGTATTATCTGAAGTGTTTGGATTACAGGTAATATTATTCATTTGTCTCATTACTCCTATTACTCTATAATTACCTCCCCTCGACAGCACCTGCTACCCGCTCAAGAAACCCATTAAACTCCCTTAACCGCCTTAATAATCCCCCGTCTCTACTTTTACTACTCGCTATCGCAGCAACCCCATCGACGACGATAGGAAGTGGCGGCTCCGCGAGAGATTCACTCGATCCGTTATCCCGACCCAAAGACGTGGCGAGGGCAATGTCGTGTAGCGTCGTCGACAGCGATATCAAAGTCTAACAATTAGCAACGCACTACAGCCACACTGGAAAAAACATACCTCGTTGTCCTTCCCCTCCTCCTCGTGCTGGATCCTCGCCGCATCCATCTTTCGCGCAACCTGCTCCCGCTCAGCCCGCAATCGCATCAACTCCGCTCGCAGCTCCCCCTTCTCCTTCACCACTGCCCGAACGCGCTTCCGTACGGCATACTCTGCATCGAGGCTGATCGTCAGCTCCATCAGCTTCCAACGTGCCTCCTCCGCAAACGCCTCCACCGCCAGCAGCTTCGTCCGGTACTCACGCCTCTCCGCAGACGAGCCAGCTCCCTCCAGTCCCCGCCCCAGCGCATCCACAGCACTCACCGAGAACTCATCACAGGCCTGTGAGAGCACGTCGACGGCATTGACGCCGCTGCGAGACGCAAAGGGGATGGCTCGGTTGAGGATGTCATCGCCAGAGTCTGAATCGCGACGCGTCATCCGGTAAGCGGTAACAGGGACGGCCCCGCTTCTCTTTGCGCCCCGCGGTTTGCGTATTTTCGGAGCACGTTGTTGAGCCGGCGATGCTTTGGGTATATAAGTTAGATGCTGGGCTTGTTCAGCCTCCTCGGGAGCACTGGGTGGGAGGCGTCGGGATACGAGCATCTTTGACGCATCAGCGGCGGAGATTTCTTCAGCTTCCTCTCGCTCATCCACATCAGGGGTTTCTTCGGGTTCCTGTTCCAAAGCACTGCGTCGTCGTGAAGATTTCCGCTGCTTCGCCGCGTTGGCGGGAATTTCTTCAGCTTCAAGTGCGTCTGGTTCTCCGAGAGCATTTCCACGGCGATGAGATTCCACACCATTCCCTGCAGGGGCATCGTTAATTTTTTCAGCGTCAAGTGTATCCGGATCCGTTCGAGCACTTCGACGGCGGCGTTTCTTTCCTGCATCGGTATTGGGTACTTCTCCAGCTTCTTCAAGCTCGTCTGGTCCCTCGAGAGCACTTTGACGGCGTCGTTTCTTTGCTGCTTTGGTATCGGGGATCTTTGCAGCTTTGAGTGTATCTGGTTCTTTGACGGTGCTTCGCCGGCGACGAGAGACTTTCGTCGATGCATTGGTATCGGGTATGTCCTCGGCAACCTGTCGAGTCCTTTGTTGATCGGGGGAAAGTTCATCGACCTCTTGCTCTCCAGGCCGAGTCCTTGGTTGATCGGGGGAGAGTTCATCAATATCTTCAACCGCGTCGAGCTCAGGCGATGGAACTGCACGCACTGATTTCCTTGCCTTCCGTGTCGTATCTCGTGGCGTCTTCAATTTGGTTGGCGTCCCTCTTTCAGCTGGATCAGAAGAAAGATGTTGTCGTCGGCCGCTTCCAGGCGCATTTCTCGGGCTCTCTGTCACCTCTTCATCAATGCGTGGCGCGACTGGATTGATGGATGACAGCTCGTCCTCTTCTACTTCTCGCTCTGGAGTCTTGGGTCGTCTTCCCGAGGTTTCATCTCCCGCTGCCACATCGACCCGTTGTCGCTTCTCCGCCCGACCATCACTCGGCGTTTTCTGTTCGACCCTCTTCCGCGTACTTCCAGATCGCTTCGCTGAAGACGATCCCCGTCCTCTCGTCGGAATAACCCTCGCAGCTCGCGAGGACCTAGGCGTCACTGTGCTTCTTGTTGTTCGTGGTGCTGGCGGGGCAGGAAGTGTGAATGCGAATTCGATGTCTTGGGGCTCTCGGGTTTGCGCACCCCGAAGACGCTGCTGGCGCGCTGCCTTGCGGTCTATAAAAGTCAGCAACTCTAGATACTCAATCTTGGAGTAGTAACGTACTTGTCGCCATGGTTTGTGGGGCATCGATTGTCGAGGCGCAAGTGATGCGATGGATGTGTTGGAGACGCGTTTGTTTGCGGGGAACGCGGCGCCGCACCAAAGGGTCTGGGCGGTCGGAAGTACCGCCCTACCTAAAATTGGCGTCGTTGGTACTTTGGCAGGCTGGATGGAGGCCCAAGTTCGGTGGGGTGGTACTTCGGAAGTATCCGCACCGCCAACTTTGAGCTTGCTGTGACTTGTCCCGTATCAGAGGAGCCAAGGTTATAAGTGAAGTGACTTCTCACAACTTATATGAGAATACTTTCTCTATTCAAAATTTCCAACGCACTGTGAATTGAGTGCGTAGTATCAATAGTTAGATTTTGGTCTATGGTTACTGTATCTATCTATCGTTTATTTACGTGTTAACTATCCCTGTCGTTTCTACCGTGCCTGTAAACTTCGGCGAAACCACAACCTTGCGGGAACCCACACCAAAAATGAGTGTGTATCCCCATCGTACCCATTCTTGGATTCGCTGAGACTTTGAAGAGTAACAAAATCCAGCAAAGTCCAGTCCAACGAGGCTGAATTGTATGTCCTTCACGGAACGCGGCACACGTTAAATATTTCATATAGGTAGAAGTTCAACGAGGAAATGCGAAACACGTGACATAAGCTTACCAAGAGGGTGGATGTCTCATTTCATGCATTTCAGGGGTTCAATGATGACTTGGGACTGATTCGGCGTGGGAGAAGGGTTTCAAATCTGAAGAACTTACCGTCTCAAAAGCGTTCCTCCACAGTTTCAATCACCATCAACGTTGAGATGGCCGGCAGAATAAATGATCATCCCAAGAGCATTTGTGATCACTAGGAACTCAATGGCACACACACAGGGAACACAGCAATTTAACTCAGCCTCTGTGTCGCATTGACCCTACGGATTACTCTCCCATATAGCAGCTTTTGCCCCATTTATAGGGGTGAGAAATTAGCTCCCATCCAATCCAACGACTGGGATAGACCCCACCCCAATCGTTTTTCTCAATTACGCGCGATAGTTTCGGGTGTCAAATCCTTCTCAGCCACACACCAGCTCCCTCTGCTTTAGTGAGGACCCGACGGACGGTTCCTCGAGTTCAGCGGTCCCTCCCCTTTAAAGTTCGACAGATCCCCTCGCTCCACAATTTAATCGATACCACAACCAGCCCCCAAGCATTCTCGGCTTATGGATTACACTGCCCGTTTGACCTTCTCCATGGCCTCAACTCTCCGCGTGGTCACTGTTGTCGCCTGTCTATTGTCGCAGATTCAACACGTCCAGTCGAAAATATGCTACGAGTCAAACGGCTTCGAAAGTGAGACTTTCTATGATTGTGCACCCGACGCCGATGTCAGTGCCTGCTGTCGACCAGGTGAAATATGCTACAGCAATGGGCTCTGCCATCCTGGTCCCGAGATAGAACAAGGGATAACTCCTTGGTTCTGGCACGGGTGCACTGATCCGACCTTCCAAGACCCGAGCTGTTTCTCTGCGTGCTTTTCTGGTAAGACTATCCGCTGTATGGGCACTAGACGGTCGTCAGTGCTCCATCCTAACACATGTTGTGCTAACAGCTGTTAGTTGTCGGTGACGGTGTGGATAGTTGCCCAGGACAAGGCCCGAATAAATGGTGTTGCTACGGCCTTGGTGGATGTGACTGCAATAATTCTACCCAGGTGGTGTCGGCTCTAGCCGGTAGTATTATCACCACTATCGACTTAGGGGTCACGTCAATCTCGAGTACGAAGACTACATCAACAACTTCTCCTACCAGCGCCTCTACAACCACAACACCCCCATCGACAACTGCCGATGACGGGGCAGGGACTGAGACAGGGGCAGGAGCAGCGGCAGGGGAAACTGGAGGAGCCACGCCCACTGAGACGCCATCTGCTGAAAAGAAAAGCAATGCCGTCCCAATTGGTGTTGGTGTTGGGGTTGGAGGCGCAGCTGCAATCGCATTGGCCGGCTTAATATTCTTCTTCGTACGCCGTCGAAAGCAAAAAGCAACCCAGGCCCAGCTGGTAGGCGCGGAACCAAAGTACGGTGCTGCTGCACAAGGACCGCACTACGAAATGCCTTCGAAGGGGGGAAATGCTGCTGAGCTGCCAGCAGCACCTCGACCAATAGAGTATTACCAGGAATTGCCTACGGGACGATGATTGGTATGATATCGGAGGAAAATTGCATGTATATATGGAGTTTACGGATGTGCTTAGCAATTTAGCAACTATTTGATATTTACCCATCTACTTTAAATTCATATATGACCGACGTTTTGCTCCGTCCACGTTTCTGTGCGCTGATTGGAATGTGTCAAACTTGAATTATTTAACCTTAAAATGTTTAGTTTTGGGGCTTCGGGCCGATCCGTTCAGCCAAGCACAGGTGTGCTGCATCGATTAATGAAATGGCATCCACACATGCCTCGGCGCCAGGAGAAAGTCCTTGGCTGATATGGGCAAGTAAAAGAACCCTTATACTTTTTCAATCGCAGAGTTTTATCCCTTTGATCCGCCATGCTTGGTGGTGCCTCCTCGCTTGTATCCAAACTGTGCACACTAGTCATCCTCAACACCTTCAATACTAAACCACTTGTACAGAACAAAATACATTGACATGTATGAGCTTAATAAGTTGCTATGATATTATCTCGCTGTACTGTCTCTCTTCGACACGACCGCTTCACAATTAGCCCAGCATCGCTTTGACAGTGTCCTGGATGGACCGAGGCGTACACTCCTTTTTCGACAACAGGTCACTGAAGGTAGAATCCTTGATATGACACTCGCCGCTCTTCAGAGCATCATAGCTCGTGGACCACCATTCCACATTCCCCCTCTCCATCCCCATCTCCTCGACATAATACCTGACGTACTCTTCCCTCGATACAACTTTCAAGCCTACCTTGGTACCCTTGACCTCGGACACGATCTCAGCTATCTCTGCCAGTGTCGTCGCCGTCGGTGCTGAAAGATTGAATGTTTTCCCTTCATATTTCGACGATGGATCCGCAACCACCAACGCCGTGGTGTATCCCAAGTCTCGTATGGGCGTCCAGTTGATCGGCCCATGTCCAGCAACCACAACTTCCTTCCGGTCATCATCCTTCAGTTTGAAATAGTTTCCAAAGTACAGTGGCCATGACTCGTTGTACAACCCTTCGCGAATGACTGTAAACTTGATGTCTTTCAAGCCATAGAGATACGCCTCTGTGCGGTTGTGAGCCCGCATAACTCCAGCCTTGGAGTCCGATCCAAACGCCAAGGACAAATAATAGACATGGTCTACACCAGCCTTTCGTGCAGCGTCTATCGCTGCAAAGTGGTGCTTTTCGCGACCTTGCCCATGGGGTGCGTTGTTGAAGTCCATGGATATGCGAGGCGAAGAGACTAAGACGAGCTTGGTGACACCCGAAAATGCACTCTGCATAGATGGCTGGTCATCATAATTTGATTGGCGTACTTGGGACCCTTGGGATTTAACAGAGTCCCATTGGGGGTCGGAAGGGTTGGACGACGTGCAAATCACAAGTTGGTCCGCAGGGATAAGGCCAAAGTTTAGGATTGCATTGAGGACGGCACCCCCCAACTTCCCAGAGCAGCCTGTTAAAGCGTACATATCGCAGAAATAAAGGTATGGTTTAGCTTGCAATGGATAGATTATAGAACACGAGGTCTGGTTAATTTGGCTGTTCCCGTTGCATATATAGTTATCTCGCGATAACAGAACCGACGTCATTTTGGACTCCGCTTGGTAATCATTCCATTGTAAAATCCATTGTAAAATGAACTACAACGCACACATCAATTCCCAACACAATAACTCAGACAGGACCCAGCCGCTCAAATGCAAACTAAGCCGCGCACAAAAATTTCCTTACTCCAGGTTCTCTCCAACAAAATCCCATTATCCCAAACGCCATCCAATGCAATTCTTTACAAACTATGCAACCCAGCTGCGGCGTCTTCCATTGACGCTGTTTGAGCCGGTCGTATCCTCAATACCTTCCCAGGGAAGATCAAGCTCAGAGTCCTCCCCAGAGTCTTCACCTGCGGGATCTTGCTCAGTATTATCCTTCTTTAGGGCATCGACATCAATCCCAATGTCCATGAGCGTAACTTCGACCTCCTTCTCACTCAGCTCTTGGCCAGTCTCCTTCTGCCCTTCAAGAACATCGTAGAGAGCGTAAATTTGATCCGCCTTTGTGTCGATGGCTTTCAGCAATCTCTCAATCCTGGCCTGGACCGCCTTGCGCTTGCGCATGCTGAGCGATGCATCATGCTTGTTGTAAACGGCCTGGTACTGGGCCAATTCAATCTTCAAGTGGGCCAGCTCATCCTCGAGGCCCTTCATGACAGTAGCAAGTGCAAGTCCCGGGGTGACAGATGGGCGCATTGTCGGCTCGTCTTCGTACGGTCCGGGGACTGGCATGCGGTCAGAGACGGGGATGGGCTTCTGGATGGAAACTGTCTGCTTCGTCTCAACGTTATTCTCAAAAGAGGCGACACGCGTGCAAACAGTGCAGTTACCGCCGTCGTGGTGGCAGAGGGTATCAAGGACCTTCTTGGCCTTTGCGGACAGCGTTGGATGGCCACCGTTCATTGCCACACTCAAAGTGATATCTGGAATGATGAATGCCGAAGTAACATCATCCGTCGTAATGTGGCGGCCAGCTGTGCGGGCCTTGATGGATGTCTCGGAATGGCGTCGCGTGTGAGATACATTTGAGTGGGAGGTATTGTCCTGGTCGTCTTGTTTACTCGAATTGCGGTTTTTGAGAATGCCAGTGAGACCCTGGGCAGCCCGGGTTGACTTCACCGATCTAGTCGACGCAACTGAATGGGACGTATGCTCATGATTTTCCGCATCGGCGCTGAGTGCTGCGTTTCGGGCTCTCTCATTCGCCAGCATTTCTCGGAGACGATCCATCTCCCCATGGCCCAAAATACTTGAATAGTTTGACCCCTGTGTCGCATCTTCTGCATTAACATTAAGGTCCTTGTGGATAGTCTTGGTAACATCATCAAACGAGCCTTCGTCGCTAGCATCGAAGTCGTCGTTGGTGTTTCCTGCTGGAGGGATATCAAAAGTCTCTTCCTCGACATATGACTTGACATTTCTTGACTGAGTGTGGCGAGATTGCGAACGTGATCGCGACCGTAGGCGTGCCGGCTCTTGTTTCTCGACGACTGTTTGGACACGGCCACGGGTGTTTGAACGAGAGTTGGTTGGCTCTTTCCTAGTCTGTTGCTTTTGGGCAACTGGTTTGCGGGTCTTGACACCAGCAGTGTTCGCCAGGCGAGCTTGTTGGATCTCCTGGGTCATTTCTCGGAGTTCCGTGACGGCAGCTTCACGACGGCTAATCTTCTCACGGAGGCCAGTTTCTTTTTGTCTCCACTGTCGAGTGTTCTCCTCCGAGTCGCTGCTGAGGCGCGCCAGCTTAAGCTTCAGCTCGCCATTTTCACTCCTAAGAGCATCATTCTCGGATTGTAGCTGCTCCGTAGTATAATATGCCTCGGCAAGCTGTTTGGCTGCCTGGTCACGCTCAAAAGATACGGTCTTGAGGCGCAATTCCTGGTTGGACGACTTCCTCTCAATCTCGCTGTAACGAATCTGTAGAGACTTGAACTGTGCTTCTATTTCTGTGGCAGAGTTAGTGGCTAAAATATCAGAGTCAAGAGGGTTACTAACTGGTCTTCTCGGCAACGAGCTTCTTGTTCCCATACTCTCCATCGCTGCCACTATCGGCCATTCCCAGGGCACTGTCGGATCGACGATGCTTCTGAAGCTGTGCATTCTCCGACTGGAGTTGATAATTGTCATCCTGCAGGGTCTGGGCCACTCTCTGTGCATCTGCCTTCTCCATCTCGAGCATGGCAACCTTGTCTTGCAGGAGCTGCAACGAGATGAAAATAGCCTTTTCCTCATCCGGGACGGGGACATTGTCCAACTTCACGTGGCCCGGTCCGGGTGGGGTTCTCCCAGAGGAAGACGTGAACCGAGACTGCGCCTTGCCGCTACGTGTAAAAACTGGGGTGCCATCTTTAAATGACCCTGAGACAAGCTCGGAAAGGTCGGGCATGTTGGGCAGAAGGAACGATTGGTTTGTCTGGTTGGCAGTGTTTGAATTTTGAGTGGCATTGTTATGAGGCCGAGGTGTTTGCTGGGGGTCGTCTCGATGTCCAGAAAGTGCGTCTGCCAAGGCATTCTTGATTTGTTGTTGAGGAATATTGTGGATTGCAGAGAGAGGTGAGCCCTTTGGCTGGGCTGCGGAGAATCGCGACTGCTTTGGTTGGAATGTGACTGTGGCTGGTCGCTCATCGCTGATGAAAGATCCATCCGAGTCGTCGGCAACGCGAGCATGGATTTCTGCAAGGGTACGGCGCTGTTCTCCGCTGGAGGATCGCGTCGCTCCGGACACATAGTTTGGCAGTTTTGTGGCTGACGGCGGCGGGATATTCTCCTTCTGGGGTGTGCCTTTGCTTTGCCTTCCGTTCCCAACGCTGCTCCGAAGAGAGTCTTGTCTGTGTTTTGATTGGCCCTTGGATGGTGGTGTGCTGAGGATCTTGAAATCCCCGATGCTGACAACTGGCGAGTCGATGTTGTCCGAGTATTCTGTTTGCGGGACCCTGCTTGGGACGCGTTGCTTTGTTTTTGCTCCGCGGCCAACCTCTACATGGAAGCTGCTCTCGTCCGAGCTACCTCCTTGGGAAAAGTCGGGAAAGGCACGCCCGATGGCCGAGGTGTTTATGACAAAGTCGTTTGTTTGTTGCCTGCTGCCGTTCCAGCGGCCATACTTCTTCGCGGTATCGCGGAGTTCAGGGAGTCTCTGGGAAATGTTGAGGTCCATTTGACGCGTGGACATAATTGCCTCGTTCTCGGGATCAAAGTCGATTGTCGAGTCGTCGCTCACGGTGCCATGGTGGGAACCGGTCGAGGAAGCGCACGAGTGGTCGTGTCTATTCAGGTCTCGAGCCATCTCTCGAATCAATCGAGAGCGATGTCTCGAATCAGCCATTAAAGCGGCTCACTTTGTGAGGTGTGGGCGTTGATGGAGGTGCAATCCGGCACTGTTGTTTATGTTGGTTGTGGATGGATGTTTGGCCGTGTCGCGTCGAGTTCTTGGAGCACACGGGAAAGCTAAAAGGTATAAAAGAATCTTCTTACAACTACGATATGCGCCGTAATAATTGAAATGCTGAGTTTGTTGTCGTAAAATTGGCGTATGAGCTATTGTCGTGTCGGAATGAAATGATGGGAGATGGGGATGAGGTTCGCAGGTTTGTTTACTTTTGGTGACGCAACGCACGGACTCATCGACAGTGGCACCCACGCGCCAAGGTTTCTAATGGAGATGGGAAGGACCGCACCACCACAGAGAGAGGTTTAAAAAACGGATTTGACTTCAACGCCACGATATGTATTTTAACCGTAGGCTTTTTATGTAGTACTAGTGGATAGAGGTGTATGATTTCCCATTATCACATTGGTAAGTCTCGGAGCAAGCGCTATAATTTCACGCACTTGTAATTTTAAATGTTGAAATAATTGTTTATTTAATACTTTAGTTTATCCAACTTAAAACATTTCAATTTGTCGTGGGGAATCAAGATAATTTAGGGACAATGTCCATTAAAAGAAATAATATTATGACCTCGTCGTAGCTTTGATTACGTTCATTGCTAATTCCTATATTTTCCCGACAAATCTTATAATAAGCTTAGTAGTGAGGGTGCCTGCCTATGATGCCAAGAATATCCAAGTTGATGTCAAAGAGGCCTTAATGGAACTTCGGAAATATCCCCACGACACATCGAAGCTGGGCCACTAGTCTTTTATACAAGCTAGAACTTTATAACATATTGATACATATAACTTGACTAACCTTTAGGTGAGAATCCTTTCATCGTGGCTGCGCTGTTGGTGTTCTCCCTTTTGTCCCGTCCCAGGCTTGAAAGCGGGAAGTGTCCAAAACATGTGACGGAAGTTGGTGGCGACAAATGATATGAGAGCCAACGAAAGAGTTGCGTTCCTGTTTTAATACTTGAATTCTGATCTGCCTAAAAGGAAGACGGACCTGTTAATAATTAATTATTCGTATTCGTACGGAGTTTAACACCTCGAGCTCCTGATATCGTGGGGCATCCAAACGTGGCGTCGAATATCATCCAGATCTGTCTGAACGGCAACCCTACAATTCGAAGCTAGCAAATTTCGACCCCTGAAAAACCACAAAAACCACCCCGCACAAGGCTACGAGTAGAGTAGGTAGTAGAAGGCTCTGTGACTTGGGTATTTCTTCATAAGTCTCATAAATCAGTGTTTCCTTTGCCCCTTGAACCGATACGCCATGGACCACCCATGGAGGGACGACGACTTTTGTCCATCCTCAGCCTGCGAAGTGGCGCAATATGAAATCCTCGACCCAGAGGTAGCTACTACCTCTCTTTCCCTAAAGGTTCAATACTCATTGCATATACTCCGCGTCAGCGACTAGCAGCGGAATCATCTGACCTCCAAACCTTCACCAAGAGCATCGCAGAGCAGCCATACGACCCAGAGACCTGGCTGCTCCGCAGTCGCTGTCTCCGCCTTCTGGGTTTCCCGGAGCTGGCACTCGGTGATGCGTACAAAGCGCGACTGCTAGTTGAAGCCAGCCAGGAAAGAAGCACCCCACTAGGGAAGAAAGCTTTTCTGGCTTTGTGCGATAAAACCAGGCTGCAGCACGAGACGGACCCGAGGTTAGCAGCATGGAAGCACCTCGTCTCGACGACAGCTCTCCTTGAGAAGCGTGTTGTTGCGGAACTGAAACAGCTCGAGCTCCAAGCCTGGTCAGAGCTCATGGAGGGCCTGATGGCATCGAATGCGTGTAGTGACTACCTGGCACTCAGCAAAGAAGCAGTGCTTCGATTCCCTCAAGATGCTGTGTTCCCATCGGAGTTGCTGAACGCGAAGTCGTGGTTCAAACAGAGGGATGACATCCTGAGAGAGCAGGTAGACGCTGGCGAGATGAGCGAAGAGAAAATGCAGGCGACGCTTCATAACGGCGGCGTCTACCCTGTTGCTTATCCTTGGATGCGAGAGGATTTCGTGTCGAGGGAGGAGTCTTTCCTCGACGGGTGTAAAGAAGAGTTCAGCGTGCGATCTACCAATAGCACCGTTTCCCGCAGTGCTATTAGGGATATCGATGCAGAGGACAACTCACCAAGCTCAGGCGACGTCCTTGGCGCTTTCGCGACGAAGAAAATCGTTGCAGCAGATACCGTCCTCGTGGATAGCACCGTCGCAGGTGTCACAAGTAGCGCCGAGCGCTGCCCAACATGCTGTGGCCGAATCGCAGAAGAGATTCTCAACGATTGCTGCAGCGTCCCATACTGTAGCCCGAGCTGCTCCAAGACGGCCCTGGATACCTTCCACGCCTCCATTTGTGGCAAAGATTTCGGCTTCCTAACATCTGCAGCAGAGTCGGCAGAACTAACAACCGACCTCTCTCTTGACTCGGTACTCCTCCTCCGAGTCCTGGCTCTCTCCATGCAAGAGCCGACGCTCCACCCCTTGAAGACATCTCTGCTCAATCGACTAACGCCGACGTATAAAAACGACGAGTTGATAATATTCAACTTCCCAGATCACATCGTAACACCCATTCGGGTGCTAATCGAGCTGGACATCGATGTTTTCGCAAATGCCGCTTACGACACATGGGTCCTGCATACGATAAGATGCCGACTGCAGAATAACAAGCACGGGCAGACTCTCGATGGGTTCCCCGGGACGGCCGTGAATCCATTGTACTCAATGTTCAATCACAGTTGTGCACCGAATGTGGACTGGGAGCACGGAGATAGTAATAGCACGTTGAGGATGTTCGCTCTACGAGACGTAGACGAAGGAGAGGAGCTATTTATCTCGTATATACGGCCGCTGACGATGGACTATGCGGAGAGGCAAGAGAGCCTATTGCCTTGGTTGGGAATGGAGTGCGAATGTGAGCGGTGCAAAGCCGAAAGGCCACCAACTGAGGCTTGACATGTGGCATTTGGATATACGCCAACAGACACGATCGAGGATAAAAGCATATTTATGTCGATGTAGCCTTTGAGGGTTTTGAAAAATAATTTGTTTCCCATAGTTACCGAAGTGCCAAGTAACACGCCGAGACTTGATAACCATAAATTTAGATAATAGCGTCTCGGCCTGTCTTGGTATGAAACTGTCGTCTCCTCATGAGAGTCAGCAAGGCGCTTCCAGAGGTTGCAACATTGATTGACTGGCTCCCTGTGCCATTGTTGTGGATAGTTGTGGCTGTTTCAATTGCCAGATAGTATGGAACGGAACAGCGCATTGCGCCTCAATCCAGGCATCGCAATGCCTCTTTCCTAAAGTCAAATGAGAGTAAATATGTATATGAAATTCTAATTTATGCTGTTAAATGAGGTATCTATATGGGTAACGCACTGTGCCATAAACCGCTTCAAACGCCATGGAGTAATTGACAATTACGACTTATCAACACACTTCTCCTCTAGCCACCTTGCCAGATTTGTAGAGGGCATATCCACGGCCCTCATGAACATGTCAGCGAGCCACAAGCTCAGCGACACGTAGAACGCTATTCCCAATACATATCCAAAATGGTACATCAGCCCAGTCTTTCCAACAAGCGCCCACGCCGCGTTTCTGATGCCGTTTCCCATAAGCATATTAACGAGCTCGTGAACGAGATACAGAGCATAGCTCACGCGGCCAAGATATCGCGCCGCCGGGCCGACTAACGGGCGTTGTAGAACGGGCAGATACAGGATCGCGATGACGATGAGGAAACTGCCAGGCAATGCTATGTAGCGCCACTTCTCGCTATGCCAAGTCAGCTTGCAGAGTGTAGCATAACCAGGTGTTTCGCAGGTGTGCTCAGTGGGCACAGAGCCGAGGTACATGCCTGCAATGAAGATAGCCCAGAGACCCAACTTTTTGAGGATGCGGCGGCGGCGTTGGCTGGTGGCGTCTACACCAGCGTAGTATTGGAAAGAGTCGGTAGCGTCTTCATTATGTAGGAGGCCCTCCTCTTTGCTGCGTTGCGCATCGGCTTCCTGCGTGCCGACGTGGATCTCGGCGGCGAGGAGGCCGAGAATGAAGCAGCCCAGGTCCCAGCGGTCGTGTAGCATCGTGTCAACAAAGACAAGCGCCTCGATGAGCAGCCGTGGGCCCGTACGACAACGCGCAATTCCCAGAAGAAGAAGGAAAAGGATCATTGAGCAACGGAACTCGACGGCGATTGTCCACAGCGGCGGAAGGTAGTAGATGTGAAACTGGTTCCAGTTGTAGAACGTGAAGAGGTCGTGGAGATTCTCGAAATAGAACCTGATGTCAAACCACAGTCCTGGCACATAGTGTGGCCATGGTTTATCCAGTAACTCTGCACGCTGGCACAGGAAGGCGATGAAGGACATGATGAGACTCGGCAGTCCGAGGCGCACAACTCGGCGAAAAGTCATGCTCGACAGGACTGGTAGGATACGATCACGGTCTCGTCGAAGCATGAGACGGATGGCACGGGCTGAGAGCACATATCCGGAGATGACGAAGAAGAGGAAGACCATGAAGCCACCGCTGTACCATATCTTCACGCCCGGAAGCTTCAACAGGTTCGTGTTGCCGTTGTAGCCATAGGCACTGCGGATATCGGGATAGACGAATGAACTGTAGTGAAAGATCATGACAGCAAACGCTGCCACACCTCGCAGGCCATCAAGGCAGTCGGTGCTGGCACGCTGGGCGGCTATTTGTGGGTCTATTGGGCGCAACGAGACGGGTTTGGTGGGACTGGGAGAGAGGACACTGGGGACGGCGAAGGCGAGTAGGCCACGAGCGGCCGAGAGAAAGGAGAATTTGGAGGCGGCATGGGTGAGGACAAGAGGAAAAGTCGAAGAAAGAGTTGTTGGCATGGCGGGCGGCATTTCGTCCCTAGATCGTGGCTTGACTGTTCGCTCCAAAACGGGCGCGATCAGAAGGACAAGGAGAGAAAGAAGAGAGGACGCGGGGAAGAGAGAGAAGGGAGAGCAATGAAAAGTAGGGGAGATTCCATACCCACCAGCACCAGTCTGACAAGCCAGCCCGTGAGGGAGCGCAAGTACCCCCCAACCCAAAGAGTGTTACCGGACAGTCCCCACATCGACGATCCTAGCTCCCCCCAGCTGGGGTTCTCAATCCAACGGCGGGTAGATTTCCAGGGGACCAATGCCAACTTGAAGAAGGCGCGACCAACTAGAACATTTTCGGTCCTGTCAGCTTCGGGGACAGCGGGTTCATTGGCGCCAATACCGTGGCGCCAATACCGTACTCTCGTATTCACCCGCGGCTCTTGCTGACTCTCCTCCGTTGACTCCGTTGACTCCTTAAACCTCAATTCGCCGGGTTAGCCGGGGACGGAGAGAAACGTGATGGCCAATAAACAAAAGGAGCATCTCTGATATGCGTCCACACCAGCCGGTATTGTATTGGCGCTCCTTCATCCCCATATTTCCGTTTGACTGTGGGCACCAACGATGTCAGAGAACTTTGTTAATTTCGTGGCAAAACTCTTGGCTGCTGCATCCAAGATAGATAACGCCTCATGACTGGCGCAATCAGCGAAAATAATCAAGATGGCGTTTCATTGGCTCGTAGCGTCATTAGTATGTCCGGTTTAGGCATTTTTGAACGCCTCTTGCAATACACGGGCTATGGATCCATTTTTTCCCGAGTTTAAAAGTGCATACAGAATCGCACGTTATCGCCTGATCTGCAAGGGCTTGGCTAAATGCAATATATAGATGCGACATTCCGTCTCTGAGTCTTTGTGGTTGAGTGGGGGAGCCAAGAAGATCGAGAGCTGAGAAGCGGGATGATGTTCACAGACGTCGGACTTGGCGGTTCATCGGTTCCTGGTTTGGCTGCAATCAACATATCACGTGATATATCTAACATAAGACTGAGACGATGGAAGGACGATCCACGTGGGGCGACGGAATGATGATCAGAAACCACGACGAAACAAGCAATGATTAACCATATAATTTGAGTCCACTGTTTCATTTTCTCTAGTCTCCCAGCCTCGAGTACGCGAGACGAGACACTGCACTACATAAAAAGATGGAGCCCTCAGACAACCGCAGTCTGGTTGTAATACAAATCACAATGATGCGGGTGCTGCAGGCAGTATTTGGGCACGAGCGGCGTCGCCTGTACTCCCGACGCGACGAGATACTCCCTAAAGTTCAGGATCCGCTGCGTCAAGCTTGTTGTGCGCTTCTTGCCCTCGGAATCCCTGTTACCGGACCATGACAGCTCGGCGAGCGCAGCAGCACGCGGCCACAGCTTCGACGAGATGCAAGTGTCGTCAACCTGCTCGGACCACAAGGGCGCGGTGACACCGATGACCTTCTTGGCCTCGGCAGCGGTTAGGTTAGTGGTGAAGTCGTAGTCGTAGATGCGCTGCCAGGTCTTGTAGGGGGCACACCAAGACCCTCCGTCGCCTCCAAAGTTGAAGTTGGGGGTTTCTGGGGTTGGGTTGACATTCTCGTTGTATCGGGGATCGTTGGTAACGTAGCCGCCGACACCGCAGTCGAGGTAAAGCCAGTCGGACGAGGAGACGACGACATCATAACCGCTCGAGGTGAGCTTCTTGATATTGGCAAGGCCGCCGTTCCAGGACTGCATGATGATGTCCTTGGGCATGTCGTGCGCGTGCGGGTCGTTAATTGCGACGTCCTCCCACATTATAAGACGCCTGTTCTTTGGCTTCATGAAAATCGGCACGGCCTTATCGATCCAGTACTGGACGAGATCATCGTACGTCAGCGACTTGTTCGCCGCAAACCACTCCTGTGTAATGGTGCTGAAGTTGTAGCAGCCGACCTGAAGCTCATCGCCGCCAACATGGAAGAAATTGTCGGTAAAGAGACTAGAGAGCTCTTTGTACACTTTTCCGACAACCTCGTACGTCTTGTCGTTCAGGATCTCCAGCTGGCCAGGGTTGGGCTGCACGGCGGTGTGGAGCGGCCAGTCGTCGTTGGACCACCACGAGTTCGTGCAGGCGACAATAGCAGGGTCGATTTGCTTCCATCCCGCCGAGGAATGCCCTGGCATGTCGATCTCGGGGATGATGCGAACAGCGCGCGCGCGGGCATATGCAATGATAGTGCGGACATCGTTTTGAGAGTACGTCTCGCGCGCAGAGTATGCGTCCTTGGTCATTTCTGGGTATGCATTGATTGTCAGGGGCCAGGACTGGTCATCGTCAATGTGCCAATGGAACACGTTGAGCTTGGACAGAGCCATTCCGTCGATGGTCTCGAAGATCTTCTTGAGACTGATAAAGTTGCGCCCGGTATCGATCATGATTCCACGGTATGGGTATATGGGGCCA
This sequence comes from Pseudogymnoascus sp. SDFLT0511, assembly GCA_030180035.1. Taxonomy (NCBI): domain Eukaryota; kingdom Fungi; phylum Ascomycota; class Leotiomycetes; order Thelebolales; family Thelebolaceae; genus Pseudogymnoascus; species Pseudogymnoascus sp. SDFLT0511. The sequence continues at coordinate 169,776 of JASCQD010000016.1, forward strand.
TCCTTGATGGACACTGGTTGTTCGATCTGGAGGCCGCCGTGGCCATCTGAGATGACAATCTGTTGGAGAGTTGTAAAGGCATGGAGGGCACCCCATATGGTCTTGGCTGTGATGTCGATAGAAGGCGAGTTGGCCTTGACGTCAATCGTGTATGACTCGTCGACACCATGCTGTAAATCCGCCTTGTAGTCCGAGATCTTGACGTTGACTTCGTGAATCAAAGTTGACCCGCGCTTGATATTTTCTGATTCCGACTCTGCACACGCAGGGCCAGCATCCCTTTTAGCCACGGCAGGGGTGGTAGGAAAGGGGTCGAAAACGGGAATCGGCTCCTCTACGGCCTGGGGAACCCATTTCAAGGTCGTGATCGAGCTGAACGCGCGATTCCACGCGTCGTGGACCACCTGGTTGTAGGGGCTCTTGAGGACGAGATATCCAGCTACCTGCTTGGGCCCGGAGGTTCCCCAGGTTATGGAGACTGGGGCGGGTAGTGGATTGACTTTGACAGCTTCGGCAGCCCCGGCGAACGCGCACGAGGTGGCCGCAATGGCCTGGACGACCTGATTGAAGCGCATTTTCAGAGATGTTGTTCTGGGTCAAGTGGCGAGAAGGTCGCGATCGCTGAAGCTCTGCACCTGGAAAGGTCGCAGCTTATATTAGTGCCGTGGAGTTGAAGTCACACCGGAATGTCTTATCTGGGAAATGATAACCCTTGACCCGAATGACCTCAATATAGGGAGTAACCAGTAGCAACGCCATGTCTTGGAAAGTTCCCCGCATATTAGTGGTGCCCTGCAGGCCTCATCGTGGACGTGCAACCTTGAGAGGCCAAAATACTGGTTTTCGTAATATTTTGATGTCGGTGGAAGCGCCGAAGCATTCGGAATGATTACAATGGAGAGTGGGGAGTGGGGAGAGTAAAGAGCGGACAGTTGAGAGCGAATGAAGTCTACAGCCCTGTATACTTTTTGGTTTGTTCAGCGATGGTTTGTATGGCATTAGAAGCTCTGTATTTGCCGCGAAGAAACCCGTTTGTAAGGAGTAGGGCTATGAACGGCGACGGGTAGCTTCCGCGTGCGGTCGGTGTTGTTGTTACATCGGAGAAGGGCCCTGGCTAAAGCCAACGAAACGTTACGCTCTCGACGTTGGCGTTGATGAAAGCTCGATAAGGTCGCGTCGCACGGACCTCAATGTGGCGCGTCGCGTTCTTGCTGTCCCTCGCTGGAGCTACCGTCGGTGATTTCCCCGAATTGCCGTCCCAGAGCTCTTTCATCTGCGTTGTACAAAGAAGATCTTCTCGCCGAGCTGTCACTGTGCACGCCGATCCCCTCTGGCGTCGGATCGGAAGCCGCTGTAATACGGTGATAAGCAGTCTGACCTGCCGGGTTGAAGCCACACTCCTGTCATTTCGGGAGACAAGTGCCGTTTCTTTACGATGGCTGGACAAACTTCGGTCTGTGCACACCGCCTAGCCAGTAGCTGACAGAAGCCCTCCAGGAAGCTGTGGGGAACCTTGCGCTGGTGCGGACTCGCGGAGGTTCAGATGAGGGCGGAAAGAGGGGTTATTATAGACTAATCTATCCGGCGAAGAATTTCGAAAATTATGGGAGGACAGGAACATGGCAGGATGGTACGTGCGATCCAAGCGACTGTCACGTACCATGCCAAAGGTAACATTAGACAAGCCGTACGGATATCCAGTTCCTCTTGGCGTTAGGGAAGCTCTCATCCAAGGATTTAAATTCTGGACGGAACCCAAAGCTTCTAGATTGCAACCCCTCACACATCACACGTTCCGAAGATCCAAGCGCTTGTAGTCGAGTCGAAGACCTGCCGCATTGTCCCAGCCTCACTTTAGACGCACTCTGGGGATCATTCTGTAGCAGTGGGGCTGGAAATTACTTAATTTGTGATGTATCGTATCGTATGTAAGGAGCTGGGACAGCTTTGATGCATTTCACTGTCTGTAGTGCACGTGGAAGTCTCAGTTCAGTCCAATGTGCTATGATTCAATCACAGGCTACAAGCGCTCACTTGACATTGAAGTCCTAGACCTGGGACGGCCACCGAGAGGATATCCCACCGCAAAAGCAAAGCCATGCCATTCACCAATTCCCATCCGCATCCACAAAGGCCTACGTGCAAATATTTTCCCAAAAACTACCACCCCATCCGCCTTTGAACCCCCAATAGCAAACTCCCGCCGGATACCCCACGCCAATGACTCCGATCGCTTTTAAACTCACACATGTCCCCCCTCAAAGATCTCGCCTGCTCACAGCCGCTTCCCACTCCCACATATCCCTGCCCGACGCGCACAAGCTCCCATATCTACTTGCCACTGACATTGCTACGACGTGGGCCAGTAGTAGTAGCGTCGTCATACGCCCCTCCAACCTGCCAACAAGGACCAGGTCCACAGCAGCGAGCATGAGTAGGGGTGCTGAGACGAGCGGATTGCTCGCCCATGGTAGACATGGTTTTGTAAGGGTGTATGCTTTGAAGAGGAATATAACAAACTTGGCGGCATACGTCAGTTGCCGCCCATTAGACCGAATCCAGGAAGTGGCACTGTGCGAAGCCAGTGCTAGGTGTTGGTTGAATCTGCCAACGCGACCAGATGGCGGAGGCATCAGCAATGGCGTCGTCACCTCGGGCTGTGAATCAAGGTGATTCGATAATGTCTTCTGCAGCGCATGGACTCTCTCGCCATCTTCGTCTTCGATATACGCCGCCGAGACCGACCGGGTTCCGCCACAGGATTTTGCTCCTGGAACGGGAGAATCTACTGGTTGTATCCTCTTACCGACATTCAAGTTGTTTTTCGCTCTGGTCAAGCTCGGCGCCCCCTCCAGACCCGAACCAGAGCTGATGGCTTGCAATATATCAGTTGCACTCGGCCTGTCGGCGGGATTGATGCTGAGAAGCCGCTTTAAAAAGGTATATAGCTGGTCTGGGAGATCCGGGCGCTCCTGCCTCTCATCCCGGAAACCCTGCCACGAGCTGATCTCAGCCCGAAGCTGATCCAAGTCCTCAAATTCTTCCTGTATATTCTCAGCGCTGAGATATGGCAGTCGCCCAAAGCACATGAAGTAGAGGATCATGCCAAGGGAGAATATGTCACTCTTCGCCGTGAAGTTCCCATACCGACCAGATGTATCCTGTCGGAGGACTTCCGGTGCACAGTAAGATATCGTGCCAGTTGCTCCCGTTGACTTCCTGTATACGTTCTCGGCCTGCACTTCGCCAAAGTCACTGATGAGGCATCGAAGCTCGTTTTCGCCACGATGTAACAGGCAGTTACTGGGCTTCAGGTCTCGGTGGATGTAGTTCGAGGCGTGCAAGTGCGCGAGTCCAGATGTGATGTCTTTGAAAAAGGAATAGATCTCGTCAAACGCTAGTTTCTTCTGAGGTGACTTGAGCCCCTGTGGGCGATCCAACTGACCCTTTGATCTCCTCCGCATCTGTGCTTTGAGTTCTTCGTTGGTGCTCGTAGCAGTTGCGCCTTTACCGATCACGTAGTGGAGTAAATCCCCAGAGTTGCAGTACTGCTGCAAAATAAACGCGCATGGTACCGATGGCCCAAAGCGATTCAGCTTGAAATCTTCTAGCCAGACGTGACGATACGAGACAAGGTTGGGATGCGACAGCTGCTGCAAGAGCTGGACCTCAATGAGCACCTTTTCCAGCCACTCATGATCATCCCCAACTGGAACCCTTTTGCAAGCAAAGTGGCCCAGGAAAACACCATCAAGTTCATGCCTGACCAGCAAGACCACTCCCTTCCCACCTCTTCCCAACTCACTCTCCACAGTGAAGAATTTCTGGAAGTAATTGGGACTGAATGCGTCCTTCTTTATCCCTAGCGATTCTCGTCCGCTCTGGCCTGCAGGCGTACTAGTCACAAACTCTGCGTCGTCGGATTCTTCAATCCCTTCGGTATCAGCCCTATGCCCACCAGCACTGGGAGCTCGATAAGGCCCGCTCCTTGGGACCGGCTGTGTAAGTCGTCGTATTGGACTGCTCGGCGGCTCTCTCTCATCTTCGCTCCCAGGCTCAGAGGCGAGGCGAAGCATGCGAAAGTATTCGGGGTTGACGAAGCTCTGTCCGTGGCTCGGGGCATTTGAGAGGGGGTGGCCGTCGTCGGGAGAGGTGCTCCGGATTGATTGATGACAGTAGGGACATTCCGATAGTTTTTGGGCGGCAGAAGCGCCGCGGAGAATCAACTGGCGTGTCTGGGGATCGCGCACAACTATGGCGTCGTCATGTTGACTGTAAAGTCAGTCATCGGTGGAGGGGAAGTGGAGGTGGGGTAGGAGAGGAGCCGTACAGGACAATCTCACGGCTATCCCGAGAGGAGAACGGGACGAGGGACATTGAGGCTCAGAGATGCTGCATTTGTATGGCTGTTGAAAAGATGAATGCTTAGAAGCAAACACTGTTCAATTCACGTAATCTGAGTGGGCATTGCTATCCCACAATCGAGATTTGTTTACTGATGTCGGACACAATAGTTGGCTTGTGCTCACTATGTCATACTGTGTGACGTAGGGTCATGTGATGCCAAAATATACTCCCGAAAGTGCTCTCTAATTTTTTGTTGTTCTGAAAATATAGTAATTTCCATGGGGAAATATGACTTATCTAGGAAAATAGGCGCCTAGTGTATACTCCCTTCTACTGTTCACAGCTTGTAGTACCGCCAGCTTCAAATTCCAAATTCCAAATTCCGGCATGGATAGGTTCCGTCCCAGCAAACCCCTTTGTGCCTCCCATTTACCCCGTACCCTGTGTCACGCCATGTTCAATCTCTAAACCCCTAATTAATAAGCTTAATTCTATAATACAAACAGCTCGTGGTGTTATTAAGAACCCCACGGAACAGCGGAAACGCTTCCCAAGCAATGCTTTTTAGTTCAAAGGGAGACTGAGCTCTTTCGTCAACACGTGTATGTTGTTGATAAGCCCCTCCACAAGTGCGTCGTATCTATGCGGCTGCGAAGCCTGGAGACGCTGCCCTTGTTCAACAAGTGTTTTTGTTTCAATCTCAATCTCGAGCTCATGCTCTTTTTCGCCCTACACAACTAGTTAGCTCGGTTATGCAATGAAAAGTAGTAACAACACTCACTGAAGCTGACGTGACCTGCGTGAGATCTATCTGATAGTGTGATTGTGTGTAGCTCAGGCGGTCCTTGTTCCGATCTGGTTGGTTCTTCTTGTCAGTGCCGCCGCGGGCCAGAGCCTCGCTGTCCCCGTCATATCTCATCTCAAGGTTGACGCTTATACGACAATCCAGAGGGGAATTAGGTATATAAATATCCAAATCTCTGACGCGTGTCTTTATAATCTGTGCAAGGGGAGCACCCGTCTTCTGATCATGAGTAATCCGGACCTTTGGCGGGTGGTGGCTGCCCTGCTTCAAGAGGTGCTGAATGGTTGGTGGTAGGGTCTGCACTATTGCCTTGGGCATCTCATAGAAGCTATCCCTCTCTCGCCTGTGTGCATACTGAATTGGTACCCGCGGCTTGGGCCTATTCACGTTGCTCGGATGGGTCTGTGTCACTAGCCCATTCAAAAACTCATTCATTCTCTTGTGTTGTTCCTGGAACTGTTAGTTTTTACTTTGGGAGGTAATAAACCAAGGGCACATACCTCTGTCATGGAGCTTCTGAATGAAATACGGTTGCTTGGAGCTAGGACACACTCTGACAGCACAGGCAGGTAGTACCTTTGGTTTGTTTCTTTGTCGATGAGCTGCCCAAGTTTTGCTTCGATTTCCACCGCTACTCCTCGGCTTTCTAGTTCGCCCCAGTCATTACGATTCACAACTTCGAGATACAAGAAGTCCGCAATGGCCTTGGTGAGGTCATTCACTGGCGTAGTATCCGAAATGCTTGGTTCCCAGGGACCAAGGATATCGTCATACTTGGTTGTGGCAGGAGAACCGTCCGCTTCTTGCTTGGGGATATGCGGTAGCGAGGGTTCAGGCACAGCAAAGGCGGCAAGCCTTCCATTCACCTGGGCAGATGAGGCTGGTAACTGCTTATTCTTCTTGTATAGCATCCAGCTTTGGGCCCAGATAGGTGGTTCATTATATCGTCTGCGTTTCCTGGGTTCCCGAGGGGATTGACTCTTACTGCTCATTGGTTGGTCGCCGTTTGGGGCGCTTGAGGGGGCTCTTGCATCGGAACTGCGCCTATCATCAATTTTCCTCTTGGCAGGGGTTGGCGCAGGATCCGCTGCTGGTGTCCGCTGTCGGGATTCGTTGGTAGTTTCGCTCTTGGGCTGTCCAAACACCGTTGTCTTCGGGCTCACGCTCATACTGTGCTCTCTTTCGCTTTCGGAGTTCCTCTTTGACCCTGGTGCAGAAGCAGTGCTTTGATTATGAGGGCCTGGCGTCGTGGGAGCTGCCGAAATAGATGGCGATGGAGATATGTGTTCGACTTTTGTGCTATCTTGGTGAACTCCCAACGAAGGTGCGCGTTGTTGATATGGGCTCGAAGGGAACGGGTAGCTTCCGGTTGATTGGCGCTGTACAGTCATGGGTTGGCGAAATGGGGTGCCTGGCTGTGACCGCTGCGCCTGGTCTTGTGGAAAGGGTGTCGGCGGGAACGCGCTGTTGGCGACTGGGCTTTCTTGAAGATGTTGTGTATACAAATTTTGCTGGCTTTGAGCTGAGGTAGGTGTAGGACTTGAGTGAGATGATTGAGATCGTTGATGTGGTGGGAAAGGGTAGGCCGCGTTCGAACTTCCAATTGGAGGCGTGAGTGGCACAGGAGAGGCCTGTGGGTAGTTTATATGCTGAGACTGAGGTGGAGCCTCGCTTTGTGAATAGCTTTCGCGATGGCGAGGTGGTGGTGGGTATTGGTGAGCCTGACCAGGACTTTGAGGTGGTGCTGCGTTTTGTGGAAAGGGGAAAGCTCCTCCGCTTGTCGATGAAGACGGAGTATGGCGGAATGGAGACTGGGCGGAATAATGCGACGAAGTAGCTGGAGATCGGAGGTCGTTACTCGGGGGCTGAAGGGGAGGAGGGGGAGGTGGTCGCCCTTGAAAGGACCCTTGGTATGCTGTTGGAGAGGTGAAGCGTTGTGCTTGCGCGCCATAATCTTGCGACGCTTGTCTACTCGGCGGCGCGGGCTGGCCGTGCTGGCTATATTCTCGGTACAGACCTGGCGACGGCCCAGTTTGCGCTGGAGTTGCAGGTTGTGCTTTGTCCTGCCTCGAGGTGTCTCCCCCTTCGTTGTTAATTATCGACCTCAGATCCATTGTTCCGACAAGTCCGTCGTCCCGGGTCACTCAGAGACCAGGGTCTCCCAGTACGTCCGTCAACAGTTAGGTATACAATATGCCTTCATTGAGGTTCAACCACAATTGCCGTTCCAGCTGAAATCTATCGGATTCAGGACAAGCTGGTGGTGGTTCATGAGTCTGCGCAAAGTCCGCGAGGTCGGTCGGTTGGAGTTGCGCCAACGCCGTCAGCACAGAACTGGCACTATCGAGGTCGTCGATTTTATCAGCGTCGCACTACAAATAGTTGCGCGAAGGTATGCGCAACGTTTTCGCTGCAGCTTGACGCTCGGTTGCTGGTGATTTGAGATGTTGTAAAATAATTACACAGTTCGTCCCCCCTGTGGTCAACGACGATCTGCCACCGTTTGCTAAACGAAATAAATGTCGCGACCTGTCTACAAGACACGCATACATCATCACACATAACTATTTGCCTTTATTCTCATCACTCGGTTTTATTTGAGGCTCCAAACAATATATAGCAATGTAGTCTCATTTGTAATAAAAATGCTACATTTATTTGTGATTTTACATACTTAATTAATTTATTTTTTCGATCGCGGCGACAAAGAGACGCGTGCCATCGTGGTGCCTCAGGCATCAATGCTTTGCATTTTTCACTACCCGGATTGAGTAAAGCGTCAATAGCTGGAAGCTCCAGGCTGTCGCGCTTAGGTGTTGCTGAAGTTGAGGCTCAGGCATCATCGTGTGTGTGTAATCAACAAACTCATTCCATCGGCATCAACCACTTCCACCCCTCAACATCTCAATATACCCATTTACAATTCTGCGCATCTAAGACCTCGTCTACTCCTATCAGCACCCAAATAATCGACGATATGCCCGGGCTCGTGTCCGCCACAGGCGTCCTCGGGTTCCTCTCCGACGAGGAACCCGAGCTCAAGATCTTCGCACTGCAGACCTTGAACGATGATATCGATACTCTCTGGACGGAAGTAGCGGGGTCTGTTGGTCAGATGTGAGTTGCAACTGCAGTTTGGGATCCCAACGATGGCTCAACCCCTCGTATCTATGAGTTGGTTTACTGACAACCTGGCGTTTCACAGCGAGGCTCTCTACGAAGACGACACATTTCCCGAGCGCCGACTTGCGGCACTAGTGCTGGCAAAGGTGTACTATCATTTACAAGAATACAACGAGAGCATGGCGTTTGCTCTGGGCGCTGGGGACCTGTTCAAACTCGACAACGGGGGCGAATTCGAAGAGACCATCATCTCCAAGTGCGTGGATCAGTACATCGCCCTCTCAGCGTCACATCGTCCACGTGCATCAGATGCTGGCACCCGCGCTATTCCTACTCTTGCGACATCATTTGCGAATACCGCTGGCGACAGCAACGTGTCGGGAGCCCTGTCTTCTCCAACGACCCCATTCTCTCAGTCGACTCTGCCATCCAAATCGCTGTTATCTCGCCAATCCACCGATATTTCGGCCGATTATCCAACCATCAGCACAGGGTCGCTGTCATTATCTGTTGCGGATCGCAAGACTCAGGTGGCGCTTGAAAACGTCATCGAGAGATTGTTTGAGAGCTGCCTGAAGGAGGGGAGATATAGGCAGGTTGTTGGGATAGCAATTGAAGCTCGCAACTTGGAAGTCCTGCGAAGGGTAATCAAGCGTGCAAGCGACGATGAGAATAAGGCAGGAAATTCAGTAGACAATGGCTCTGGCCCTACCGAGGAACTGATGGAGTACGTCTTGAACATCTGCATGGATGTCGTCCAAGAGCGGGCCTTGCGAACAGAGATCTTGAAGTTGATCCTCGACTTACTAAACGACATACCAACACCCGACTTTTTCGCAATCGCAAAATGCGTCGTCTACCTAAACCTGGATGGAGAAGCCTCTGCGATGCTCCGGAAGTTGGTGGAGAAGGGAGATGACTCTTCTCGGGCAGTGGCATATCAAATCGCCTTCGACCTGTACGATAACGGCACACAGGAGTTCTTGGGGAATGTGCAAAAGGCACTACCGACCGAGAAGAAGCCCGAGGAGCCTGCTGCCGAAGGAGAAAGCGAGCCACTCTTGGGAGAGAACAAAGATCAATCCGGCGACTCCTCCAACGCCGACAACTTCTCCCCCGAGCAGATCCAGATCTTCACCAACATCAGATCCATTCTCGACGGCTCGAAGAGCATCAAGCTGAACCTGGAGTTTCTCTACCGAAACAATCACACCGACATCAGCATTCTCAACAAGGTGCGGGACAGCCTTGAGGGAAGGAACTCGATCTTCCACACCGCAGTGACCTTTTGCAATGCGTTCATGAACCAGGGTACCACCAACGACCAGTTCTTCAGGGATAACTTGGAGTGGCTTGGTAAGGCGGTCAACTGGTCAAAGTTTTCCGCTACCGCTGCGCTGGGAGTCATCCACAAGGGTAACTTGAGCCAGTGCCGGAAGCTCCTCGAGCCATATCTTCCCCGACCTTCTTCTGTGGGAGGATCCATCTTCAGCCAGGGTGGTGCGCTTTATGCGTATGGTTTGATCTATGCAAACCACGGGGCGGAGGCACTCGACTATCTCCGCCAGTCATTCAACGACACCCAGGAAGAGGTTGTTCAGCACGGTGGTGCCCTTGGTCTTGGTCTTGCTGGCATGGCCACGGGATCGGAAGAGATTTACGAGAACCTCAGGAGCATCCTTTATACCGACTCTGCACTCAATGGAGAGGCCGTCGGTCTCGCAATGGGACTGATTATGCTCGGCACTGGAAATATCAAAGCGCTCGAGGATATGATCCAGTACGCACACGACACCCAGCACGAGAAGATTGTCCGCGGAGTGGCCATGGGAATGGCTCTCATAATGTTCGGACGCCAAGAGGGTGCGGACGAGCTGATTGAAGGGCTCCTCAACGAGGCAGACCCAACTCTGCGTTATGGTGGAATTATGACTGTTGCCATGGCGTACTGTGGCACGGGAAGCAACAAGGCTGTTCGCAAGCTGCTCCATGTTGCCGTAAGCGACGTCAACGACGACGTCAGGCGTATTGCTGTCATGAGCTTGGGATTCATCCTTTTCCGCAAGCCAAGCAGCGTACCACGCATGGTCGAGCTTCTGTCCGAATCCTACAACCCCCACGTTCGCTACGGTGCCGCAATGGCTCTCGGTATCTCATGTGCAGGCACCGGCTTGGATGAGGCCGTCGACCTGCTGGAACCTATGATGAAGGACCCTACCGACTTCGTCAGGCAGGGTGCTCTTATCGCGTTGGCGATGATCATGGTCCAGCAGAACGAGGCCATGAACCCCAAGGTTGCCGCCATCCGAAAGACATTGAAGAAGATCGTCGGCGATAGGCACGAGGATGCGATGACCAAGTTCGGATGCTCTCTCGCGCTGGGCATTATCGACGCCGGTGGCAGAAACTGCACCATCGGTCTCCAAACACAGAGCGGCAACCTCAACATGCCAGGTATCGTCGGTATGGCGGTATTCACGCAGTACTGGTACTGGTTCCCATTCACCCATTTCCTCTCCCTCAGCTTTACGCCAACTTCCATGATCGGACTCGACCACGATCTGGAGATCCCCAACTTCAAGTTCCACAGCGCCACTCGCCCAAGTCTATTCGACTACCCTCCTGAGCAGGAGGTTAAGACTGATGAGGCGCCTACTCTCATCGCCACCGCAGTTCTCTCCACCACTGCCCAGGCCAGACGCCGTGCCCAGAAGAAGGAGCGTGCTCAACGCCACGAGAGCATGGATATTGACCAGACGCCCACCACACCCAAGATTTCTGCACCAGACGCCGAGAAAATGGATGTCGACGAAGAAGCCAAGGAAGGCGGAAAGAAGGAAGGAGAGGAGGATAAGGAGGCCGGTGCTCAAGGCACTCCCAAGAAGAAGCTCGAGAAGGAGAAGGTCGGCTACGATATTGAGAACATGTCACGTGTCCTTCCTGCCCAGTTGAAGTTTATTAGCTTCCCAGCTGGGCGATACAAGCCAGTCAAGAAGGTAAGTCTTTTCCCTCTTATTTTATTTGGACGCATACTAATGAAAGTACAGCCAACTGGAGGTGTGATCATGCTCTTGGACAGCCAGCCCGACGAGCCCAAGTCTCTGATTGAGGAGAAGATGAAGAAGGCCTCGGTTGAGCGCGCCGCCGCACTCCCAACACTCGAGGACCTCAGACAGGAGTCTTTCAGTCTGCGCCGCTTGGCCGACGCGCAAGGCGAGGCTGCTGGCGCATTGTCCGGAGCCGGTGCTGCAGCCGGGGCAGGTGTATTAACAGCCGTGGATGAAGATGGGGAGGGTGGGGAGGAAGCTGTCGTGCCCGCCGAGTTCGAATACTTCTCTGACGAGGAGGAGGACGAGGAGAATTAGACGCAGAGGTGGGGGGTGTAATTGGAGCGTCTGTATTACTATTATTTTCTTGAGTTTTTTCGACTGGAGCATAGATGGCGGTAGTACGATAGTGAGAGCATAATGGAGAATATTTCTTGAGCTGAGCTTTATTATCGGGTTGTTCATGTGAAGATTATGTTTGTCCGAGTAGGTTGAAAACTAGACGGCCCCGGAAGAGAAGGGGTGTTCTCGTATCAGTAATGGCAACGAGGGCCATAACAAACCCGCCTGGGTAGCTCAATCGGTAGAGCGTGTGACTCTTACTTCCTATCCTAGGATATGAGATCATCTCAAGGTCGCGGGTTCGAGCCCCGCCTCGGGCTCAAATCCCGAGTGCTCTCCTGAGGAGTCCTCAACTTTTTTGCTCTCGGTGGTGGCGGTGGTAATGCGACATGTGGGGCGTGGAGCGTGTTTTTTTTTTAGGGTTGGATAGGGATTTTTTGCTTGCATGCTTGTTCGAGCCTAAAGGGTCTTTTATATTATGAAAATTTATTCACCCAATGTTATGAGAATGATGCAGCATTTCAATGTACAGGATTATCTATTATTATTGTCGTTTTGTTTTGCTCTTGTTAAGCAGTGATATTCCCATGACGCCGCGGGGCGTGGAAAAAAAAAAACTTCATTTTTCATCTTGGCGAATTGTTAGAAAACCGCCGCCTCAAGCATCCGCATCAAAGCTCTAAACAGAACGCATATTAATTCTTGAGCGCAACACCTACACCTCTACAATAGTTTCCAATTCGACTCTTTGTAAACCCACCTGTAAAAATGCCAACCAGTAACTTCTTACGCCCCAGCTCCCTTTCCAAACCCATCAAAAATATATAGCCGCCTCCCGCTAACAAGTCAGTCCAACCTCGACCTTTATATCTCCATATTGTGAGTAAGGAGATCATTAGGCTTTTCCTCCCAGGTGGATTTTCTAAAATCGAGACTAGGAGCTTAGTCAGTTTGCGTTTATGTAAAAATGCGAAAGCTCAGGCAGCTTGAAAAAGGCGATATTAGTAAGTCGAGTAGCCATTTGCAACCCACCATCCTCACCAATAACAGATCAAGGGCTTCGATATTTGATTCTGGGTATGAAAGTTGTGGCAGGCCCAGGCACCCATTTGTGATTCGGCGATCTCACCACCGAACGAGTGGACTCATATTGTCGCTGCATATCTTTGTGGGCGTAGGACGCCGGACACGATGGGGCAAGCTCTCCTAAACGCATGGTGAAATTGCAAGACGTCAGCTAGAGCCCCGGGCTTCCACCGGGACCCCGTTAGAAGGAGAGCTTGCCCCATCGTGTCCGGCGTCTGATCTTTAGGACTTCCAACACTGACAACCTCTTCTCCTTGGGGTCAGACTCGGGATCAACCCTCGGAAACATTGCTTCAAGCTCTTCCCTCCTGGGATAGTTCTTGTGCAGCCCCTCTTGCGCACTCCTCTTTCTCTTCCTTACCTCAGACACAAAACTCCTGATTGCATCTGTTTCTTCGCTCCCCTGACTCTTCTTCGGTCTCCCCATCACTCGCATTGGAAGTGTCAATGTCAACTGCTGCTATTCCTTGGAAGTCTAGGCTGGCTTGCTGACCTCGTAGATGGTAGGCCAATTCCCTTTCTTCAGACACTTCGCTCGGTAGGAGCTCTTCACGTGCTGGAAGACCTGCCTCAACTCTGGCCTCTTGTGTCTGTCCCATGTCTTCTCGATGTTCTTTTGCCGACCCAAACCGAACGAAATCGTCGTCGGCGCGAATAAGATTGGATTTGCCGATGCCGCCTTGTCTCAGCTTGTATGTACGTTACCTCGGCATTGCGTTGGCAGGAACTGCTCGACGTGACGGTGATAACGCGAATCGACAGCGACGACGACATCATGACGGGAAGGATCGCGGTGACGACAAGACACGTCCTGACCGCAGCAGCCCGCCCGTCCCTACAAGCAGCAAGTCCGTCATAAAGAGCATTGGCGGGCATATTCTGGCGCCTCTCGACTTGGTGGAAGATGCACCGAGTGGCAGTCTTCCACGGCCGCCATCACTTCCCCTTGGAGACACGGAGGGGTTGGATGACCTTCTCGATGGCATCCTATTGTCGTCTAGGAATCCTGATTACTGGCTTGACCCAAGTCCGTGGCCTTCCTTGACTCCCGGTTAGTACTATCACCCCCCCCCCAAAATGTGCCTCGCGGCTCACAGACGTGGGAGTTCCTGGCCTGGGCTCCGAGATACTGGATGTGCGTCTCGAGGTCTGATCGGGCCTGGCGGATTTTATACAAAGATGAGGCCTCGTCTCCATCCCTACCTACGCCTCTCCGATATGGTTATTGGAAGTGGGAGGGCGACGGGACGTGTGAAATGCATGTGTAGGTCTCTTCTTTTCCTCCCCTTGACAAGTTGTTCGTCTGCAGCCCGTTTTCACTTTTCTTCCTTCCCTCATCAGATTTTCCCTTCCGTTTCTGGCTTTCTTTCCTCTGTGGTTGGGCTGGCTTTGCTTTTCTGGTTACACCTTCTTCTGCCTATTCCACCTTCCTGCCGGAAACGGGGATTAAGTAAAAGAAAAGAAAAGAAGAACACACCGTCCCAGATACAAACTATCCAACAGCTCACCCTCCCCAAAACGCCAACTAGGCTACAATACCCCCAAACCCCTCAGCTCGTAGAGAAAGCTGCAGAGCCAAGGCTCTCACAGAAGAAAACAGAGACATTACAGTCGGCCGGACAGGCTAGTCAGGTAGTCTGGGGGGAGCCAGAATCGAAGAGTGTCTTCTGTGATTTCCATCCCAACTACCACCCTCCGGTTTCTGAGCTTCTGCCACCACCCGATTCTGAGCTTCTACCACCACCCCATTCCTGAACTTCTGCCACCACCCTCCGGTTTCTGAGCTTCTGAGCTTCTACCACCACCTCCGATTTCCGAGCTTCTCCCAGTCTCGACAGCATTAGCTAGCATTGCGGTGACGAGAACAACCGACAACGAGAAGTATAACACACGACGACAAGACGGCCATGGCAACAAGGGGAGCTGGACAAAGCGCTCAAAGAGACCTCAGTTGCAGCTACTGCACGGCACTTGTGGGCATCTCCAGCCCAAGCACAAGGAGTGCAATATCCAGCTGGGAAGATGACAGTGTTGACCACAAATGTCATGGAAGTGGGGGACCTGCACCCCCCTCACTAGTACAGCGAGGGCAGGCAGCGTGCTCAACAATAGTGCCACGGGGGTAGGCAAGCAATGCCAGCACCATTAATTTAGCAGAGCCAGAAAGTCCGTTGTACTGCATAAGAGTGCAGCTCTCGGCCTTATTATCAACAAGGTGGGGATGGAGAATAGGCATCTCATGGACCACAAGAAACTTTGTTTGGTGGTGGCATTGTGGGAAAGTGGTGAGTGAGGAGGGGTAGCGAAGTTGCGGAAGAAGTAGATGCCTTTGGAGGTAAGGCTCTGCTTGTTCCGTGTGTTTGTTAACTAGCTTGTATCCTACCCTGTACCTGCTTTGCTTACTTTGTTCTCTTCCCCGCTTCTAGGTATGGAAGATCCCCTTTTCTAGTATACCTGCTTGCAGGTGCTTACTTTGTTCTCTTCCCCCCTTCTAGAGATGCAAAATCTCCCTTTCTACCATACCCGCTTCCTGCGCTGCCCTGTGCTGTTCTGTCTGCCAGAAAGGGGGGATAGTGGGTTAGCAGGCGAGTTTTCTCTTCGGCTTGCTGCGTGGCTGGCTGTATCTGCTACGGTCTTGGTGTTGGCTGTCGGTGTGAGGGGATTGGGGGAGAAGTGTATGGAATGGATTTTAGGGGGGGTTGGAGGGTAGGAAAAAGGTTGGAGTAGATATAGTACAGTTTAGGCCAGGCCAGTCCAGTCCAATCCAGTCCAGTCCGTAAGTAAGCAGAACAGCAAGTTCGGGAGTACCACACTATCAAACCAGATATATTTTTTCGGGGGTAAAGCCGAACAGGCAGATCAAGAGCAAGTCTAGTTCTTCCAAAAAAAGAGGTTTAGTAGGTAGCAGAGGCAAGTCCGAGAGTCAGAGTCTAGGGCGTCTTTTGACGCGTCAGGAAATTATTAACTGAAAGACAGCACTCTCTATCTGGATATCTGGACATCTCCCCCTAATACTCCCTCTCTATTAGTAGGAGTTATAACTCACCCGCCCCCACTGAATCCTTTAATCTTTCGATACTATCTTTGTTCCTCTAGCTTTGCTATCCAGCGAGTTAGTCAGTAGTCATCCATCCATCCACCCATCCACCCATCCACCCATCCACCCATCCACCCATCCACTCATCCAGTCAAACAAATACACTCTTGACCAGAAATAGTACCCTCAACCCCAGCCCCAACCCCAACAACGGCGACGACAACAACACCACACAGATAGACCCCCCGTTCTCGTCCCCATGTTTCGTGGTCTCGGCTCGGATCTCGACTTTCGGGGCGAGAGGGGTAGGGCCGAGAGGTGAGAGTGCAGAGGGAGGATGTGAGGGGGTTGAGAGGTATATAGGGTTGTTAATGGGACGAGAGGGACGAGAGGGAGGTGAGAGGGTTTAGGGGTGAGGGAGGGGGTTTATAGGTTTATAGAGTGGTTAATGGGATCAGGGCTGAGAAGAGGGGGGATGTTTATACGTTTAGACCCTGGTTAATGAACAGGATCACTCACGATTCGGACCACGATTTCTCCATACGTCTAGTTCGTGATTTTTGCAAGAGAGGTGTGTGTGTGCGGGGAGGAAGTCTGGGAGGGAGTCTTTTTATCAAAAGGAGTTTGTTTCGTTTAACGAGGGTAGAGCTCGGATTGAGAGGGAGGGTCTGGTCTGGTCTGGTCTGGTCTGGTCTGAGACCGATAGAAAGGTAGAGTTGACATTCACATCCAAATTCGTCTAGAAGTTCAAAAAGTATCAAAAGTGTCAAAAAGTCAAAAAAGTAAAATATAATAAGAGAAAGATATTAAGAAATACCACGCATCTATAGCCCCCCCCCCCGGCCAATTTCCATCTAAACCCCCCCTTCCCCCCGACCCCCTTCTAGCACAAGATAGATAGTATATACGTTCCCCCCCCCCTCCTCTCTCTCGAGCACTTCCCCATCTGTTATTGTCCGAAAAATCAGTTCAATTTTTATCGGACGTTCTTCGAATCCGGGTAATTACATCCTCCGCCCTATATTTCCTTCTTCCTTCTCCTTCCCCTTCTCATCGCAACGCAACGCAACGCAACTCAACGCAACGGACTTGAGACCCCCCGAAGAAGGACGCGTCTAACAGGGCGCGTCTAACACCGCGCCCCGACGAACGCGCTCAAGTCCACCACCACCACTCCTTCCACTACATCCACCCACACTCACACGACCCCCACCCCAAACAAACACCCTACAACAACATCGCCGCAACCGCCACAACCGCCGCCGCCACCCCGCTGCCACCCACCCTCCCCACAGCCGCACCATTCGTCTCCGTCGGCCCCGCGGGCTCCGAGTACACCCCCGTAGGCTGCGGCTGCCCGCCCGTAGGCTCCAGCGAGGCCTGCACGGATCCGTCATCCGTCGGGCTCGCGGCCGCGCCGCCGGTCGTGGTAGGGGCCTTGGTGGTCGCGGGGGAGTCGCCCTCGAGGTTGCCGGGGGCGGCGGCGGCGGAGGAGGAGGGGGAGGCGGAGTTGCCGTTGACGGCTTTGCAGAGGTCGCCGGTTAGGGAGAGGACTTCTGGGGGTGGGTTAGTGGGGTGTTTCTTGGAAGATTTGGGGGGGGGAAGTGGATTGGGTGGATTGGGGTGGAATTAGAAATGGGAATGATAAAGAAGTGAGAAACTGCAAAAAACGGAAAAAAACGTACTAAGCGCCTCATCCGGCTTGCACTTTGTAGTAACACACGGCGTCGCCGCCGCCTGTATCGCCGACATCTTGCCGCACTGACACTTGTAATTCGTGATCTCGCACGACTGGCCCATGGCCGCCGTGGCGATGCAGGTCAGCGCGCACGAGGGGATCTGGGACACGATGCCCGCGACGTCCTGTGCGGCGACGGAGGAGGTGGCGGCCGCGAGGGCGGCGATGAGGGTGAGTGAGAAGCGCATCTTGATGGATGGGTTGTTTTTGGGATGACTTGGCTTTGGCGTGGCTTTGGGATTGAGGGGGATCGAGAGGATCGAGAGGATCGTCTGGTTTTGAGGATTGAGCGTTTTTTGGGTTTGTCTGCCTGAGCGAGCGTGGGTGGAAGGGAAGGGGAGGAAGAAGATCGGGCTGGGTGGGCGGTGATGGGGTAGTTGTGTGTTGGGGAGGCGTCACATGTCATCAGTCATCAGTTCATTGTGGTTTGAGGGAAGAGGCTAACCATGGCAGGTGCGGGGGGGGAGGCGAGAAGGGAAAGAAGAATTTGAGATTGGGGAGAGGGATATTTCGGGATGGAGAGGGGATGGGCGAATGGGAGGGGGTGGTTGTGGGATTACTTGGCTTGATGGGGGAAGGTGGGGATGGGGGGAGGGTAATGGGGTGGTTGATGGGTTAATGGGGTGGTTGATGGGAGGAATGGGGAAGTAATGTGGAAAAGCTGGAAAGTGGAGGGGGGGAGTAGATGTTTTGGGTAGAAGGGGGGGATTATCGTTATTCGAGGTTTATTGTGAGTACACACGGGAAGCACTGGGAGAGGCGTAGTGGGAAGGAGGAAGTGGGGGTGGTAGGGGTGGTTGGGGGTGGGGGATTTTTATTAGTGGGAAGGTAGTTGAGAGTAGTAGATGGAGCTAGTTTGGTAGTGGTTTAGTTGGATGGAAGCAAGAGATGAAATTAGAGTCGGGTAGCTGGGGGAGAGGTGGAAGGAGCTGGGAGTACAGCCAGCAGCAGTCTACTGGAGAAAAGTCAATAGTCTCGGCGCGGGTGCAGGGGAAAAGTTGGATTTGGTGGGGAGGAGGAGGATGGTAAAGTGGGTGCGTGGGAGATATGGGGGGGAAGAGTGTTGATTAGGCGTTGATTACTTGGTTTGGTGATTATTAGGCGTTGATTAGGCGTTTGTTCATGGCCGGTGCGATGAAAAAGGAAGAGGGTGGAGAGGTGCATTCGTTATGGGAAGTAAGCAAGTTCGGGGGAAATGATCTGGAGTGCAGAATCTGGAGCCGGGCTGGGGAGATTAGAGAGCAGAGCAGTCCACTTCCCAGTGCTTGTTCGGTGTCGGCGTCGATGTCCACAGTGCAGTCCACACGACACGGCATGGAATGCGGGTGATGATTCTGGATTGTATGTAGATTACAGTTGACAGTGACAGTGACAGTGACAGCGATAATCCATTGCCAATTCCAATGCCAATGCCAATTGACAGTCTGGTATCTATCGTCCACCCCGTCCACCGTGGTACTGTACTGTACTCTGCCCTGTATCCTCTATCATCCCGTCTCCCTCCCCTCCTCGGACACAACCGACCGACGACCACGTTCTGACTTACTCAGTCAGCCAGTCAGTCGGTTGCCTCGGCAGGGTCTCACTTACCGTCGTACAGTAGAACGTCGTTCCTGCCGCTCGCGTCTGCAGTGTCTACAGCGGTGTCTTACCTGCATCTACAGCGTGCGTTCTCGGAGGTAGGGTAGCAGCCGTGTCTTACAGCCAGCTGTACTGTGCTGTGCTGTCTCACCTCCTCTTCTTTCCTTCCACCCCCAGACTCGTACTGTAGCCACCCAGCCAGCCAGCCAGCCTCCCTCCCTGTCTCCCTCGTCACCCCCAGCAAGCAATGATGCTATACCCCCCTCCCCATGATATGATATGATGCCATGCGCACAGCCAGAGCAGGGTTTGAATCCTGTCTGTCTGTGCTGCGATTGTGACTGTGACTGTGGATGTGACTGTGGATGCAGACTATCTAAGATTATCGCCCGCCAGCAGGCATGCATGTTCCTCCGTCGACTGCCCCATCCATCCGTGCAGCTTGTTTTTTGTCGCTGTTGCCAAGTATATCAGCTGTAAATATTCTCACTCACCAGCAAGCAAGCATCCATCGTCAGTAAGCAAGCAAGCATCGTCCCGTCGCCAAGGAGCCCCTCCATGCATCGTCAACCACCACCGCCAAGTATCACCAGCCAAGTACCTCCACCCCCCTTCCTCACGCATTCCTCACGCATTCCCACCGCATACTCGGCATCAACGGTACATACACCACCTACCACCCTCCCCTTCTTACCCATCGCCATAAAATCAACCACAACCACAACAACAACAGCAGCAGTACCCCCCCTCCCCCCCCGGTCCCCGATCGCCGCCACAACCCCTCCCACACCATTCCCCCTCAATGCCAAGATCATCCCCGACTAAACGCACTATCCCGCACTCACCCACGATCTGCACGTCCCCTCCCCACCCCATCCCCCAGTGCTGTAGCAGCCACTCACCACCACCCCCCTCGCAGGGTTCCCCCCCGACCCCGGCGAACGTGCTGTCCCAGCCAGACCAGGATGTACGATCGCACTCAACCCCCTGCACTCCCCCTTGCAAAACGCTAACAGAGGGGCTAGCAGGTAGCGGGCGATCCCTATTTAATCACCACCATCCCATCCAAGCTCGTGTATGCACCCACCGCTGGGGGGTACGACAGTGCTGGGGGGAACTGACGTCAGGTACATGTACCCCTGCCGGCATGTGCGTGCATGTGCGTGTGCGGCCGGAGGTGTGGGTGTGTGGGTGGACAGGTACCACGGCAGACAGACAGACAGATGATGGGAGGAGGGAGGGAGGAAGGAGGGAGGCATGTGCGCGGGGGGGGATGCGTGGTGGACGTGGGTGGTGGAGTCCTTAA
Source organism: Pseudogymnoascus sp. SDFLT0511 (assembly GCA_030180035.1). Lineage (NCBI taxonomy): Eukaryota > Fungi > Ascomycota > Leotiomycetes > Thelebolales > Thelebolaceae > Pseudogymnoascus > Pseudogymnoascus sp. SDFLT0511. The sequence continues at coordinate 190,188 of JASCQD010000016.1, forward strand.
TTTCGGGGGTGTTTGCAGGATTTTTTTGTATGATGGGGAGGATGGGGAGGGATTTTAAGCCGTCTATTCTGTACTGTCCTTGCCAGGCTGTCCGCTGGCTGTCCGCTGGTGTCCGTTGGTGCCCTGGCTCTCCGCTAGAAGGATGGCTAACTGGTAACTAGGTGGGTGAGCCTAAAAAAAAAAAAAAACTTTCCACTTCATTTCGGCGGTTTTGACGGTTTTTGGTAAGCTCACAACGGGGGATTGAACTGGATTGAACTCAAATCGCATTGCAACTGGCAGTTCAGTCGGTTGGGTTGGTGGGTTGGTAGGTTGGTACGTACCCCCACTCGATGGATTCGGTGGAGAAACCGAGACCGACACCATCCCGATTCCCATCCGCGATACAGTAATCTAGATGCCCATCTTCTCATTCAGCACACGAGAGAGAGAGAGACTACAAACCTGTCACATGACTCCCCCCCCCCACCCCTCCACTCGCAAGCCTATCCCCTCTCGTCCTGTCTCTCGTCTATCATCTACCCCCATCCGTCACTACTCTCTCTCGCTTGCTCGGGACCACAGATGGTTATTAAACGGCTCTGCTCCAGTTTTTGATTTTGATTTCGTGGTCTGGGGTCTGGTCTCGTCTGGCGTAGTTTTCATACTTTGGTTCCATACCGCGTGGCTCGGGAGCGCTTCCAAGCTTTCGGGTTCGGCTGCAGGGTGCGTGCGTGGCTGTCTGCTACATCTGTCCCTCTCTTGTCTATTCTCTAGGCGACCCCCGACCTCCGAGCCCCCGAGCCTGTGATGCTGAGTCGTCTAGTCGTTTGGTTGTTTGGTCGTTCGGTGGCGTTGCCGTCGTGTGGCCTCGCTTACCTCACCCCGCGCATTCCCGAGGAGTGAGTGAGTGAGTGAGTGAGTGAGGTACTGGCAAGCAAGCTGTGCCATGTGGACTAGACACCATTTTGTGGAGAATTCGGGGATTCGGATTCTGACGCCGCGGGGTGTTGGCGGGATGGGGATGTGTAATGTACTGTACTGTACTGTACTGTACTGTGCGCCACACCACATAGCTGCACAGCTGGAGGTTGGAGAGACAGCAGTTCACACCACCGTCTGCCTGCAATGAATCCTGCACAGTCAGCAAACCCCCCCCCCCCCCCCCCGCCTTGGCAGTGGGCGAATCACAAGCCAGCCGTTGGCGTTGTGAATCCTGCCGTCTTTCCTATCCTGCCTGTGCCCTGTACTATCCTGCCCTGCCTGCCCAGAACTGTCCCGTTCTATCCTGCCCAGTACAGTACAGTACTGGGCTGTCCCGTACCCTACCATGCAACGCGGAGTTCTCCACCGCCCGCCGAGCCCGCTTGGCTGGGCGTTCTTTCACATGCTTCTGCTTCTGCTTCTTCTGACCTGAGCTCGGATGGGGAAGTCTGGGGGTTTGCGGAGTTTTGCGGAGAGTGTGGATTGAGTGGATTGAGGGATGGAGATGGTGGATGACGCTGGAGATGGCGATGGGGATGGGGAGTGCGGGGTAGGATGGATCCTGGGATTAGTGAGAAACTGGGGGATTGAGATTTGAGAGGATTGAGGATTGAGGAGGGAGGTGCTGGGTCTAGATTGCTATCTAGATTGCCATCTAGCTTGCTCTGATGCTAGATTGCTGTGCTGTGCTGTGATGTGATGCTGGGGGTAAATAACATGTGAGCCTCGCTACACGTGGGGTTTTGAGAAAGTTTGACTGAGGTATGGTTTTGATTGATTGATTGATTGATTGATGTGAACACGATACGATACGACCAAAAATAGCATGTTTTTAATCTCTGCTTTTGCGAGGTGGATGGCTGGGTGGCTGGCTGGGTGGATGGTCTAGGTGGGTGGATGGTCTAGATTGCTGTAAGGTGCGTGGGAGAGGGTGAGGTAGTGCGGGGAATCCCATCACATGCGAGCCCGTCTCCCTCTACATCTGACACCTGCAGCTGCATCTCCCAAAAAATACTTTCTCAAGTAAAACAACGCCGTAACTGCGTGAGTGAGTAAGTGAGTAAGTGAGTAAGTGAGTGTGTGTGGCTTGCTTGCTTGAAATGAATACGACTTAAAATAAACACATTTAATCTCATACCTTGTCTCAGCATGAATGTAAAAAGTCTGTAGTTTTAATTTAACGGTATTTGGCACGCTCAAACAAAAATCTTTCGTCTTGGACTGGAGTGGATTGGAGGATTGGAGAGAGAGAGGGATAAGAATGATAAGAATGATAGTTTTTATATACAACTTAGAATATTCTTGTTCAAAATTTCATCCCCTCCAAAATATAGTCTGCAAAATCTCCCCACCAAAAACAAAAAAAAATATATACAAAACACCACCCTCCCTCCATGCCAGCAGATAAATGCCAATCAACCCAACCAAACCAAACCAAACCCAGCCAGCCGTATGCAAAAAATAAAAAATACAAAACTCCCTACTCCATCCAGAAATCCAAACCAGACCCATCTATGACACCCCCCGCCTCCCAATTCCAATCCCCAATTGACTCCGCGTAAAAATTCCAATTCCAAATCCCAATCTCTTTCTCATCTCTTCTCATCTCTTCTCTTCTAGAACACGCCCACAGGCCACCGGGCTAGCTGTGATTTCGCGGAAACGACAGACTGGTTTAGGATGGCTGCCTGGCTGGGTGAGGGGTGGAGGGGTGGAGGGGTGGCTGGACATAGTCCTGCTTGTCTCTTTCTCTCCTCACTTTCTCCCCCCCTCTCTCTCTCACACCCCCTCACTCTCTCACTTACTCACTACCACCTTTCTTGAACAACTCCCCTACGCACCCCCCACCGCCGCCTACGCACCCCCCGCAGCCGCCGCCGCCGCCGCCGCAGCCTGCGCCCCAAGCTGCGCATCCCCCACCTCCTTAATAGCCACCATCTTCGCCTGCTCCTCCATCGACAGCGCCTCAAACGCCGCCGTATTCGCGTCCCACAGCTGAATGCACTGGACGTCCCAATTGCACCTCTCGACCTCGCCATACACGGGGTGCTTGTAGCGCGGGTGCACCGTCGGCCAGCCCGACGCGTGGTACCGGTGCTTCACGAGCGCCGTGCGCGCGTTGTGGTTCCCGCTGTCGCTGTGGCCCTGCCCCGCCGCGAAGGCCTCGACGGTTAGCACGAGCGCGCCGCCGATGAGCTTGCTCTCGCGCATGGCGTGGAAGGAGTCCCAGGTGACGGGTTTGCCCGCGCCGGCGGAGATCTCGGCGAGGATAGCGGAGGTGAAGGCGGATGGGCCGGTGCCGGAGATGACCTCGTCGAAGTCGATTGCGAGCTGGGAGATGGGGACGCCCTGTGCGGCGGAGAGGCCCTGGAGCCACACGAGGATGCCGTCGACGAGGCGGAGCATGACGGGGAGGCCGGGCTTGGCCATGAAGGTCCACTGGCAGAAGGACTGGGATTTCGGGCCGAGGATCGCGTGGTCTTTGAACTCGGGCTGGTCGATCTCGACGCCGATTACCATGTCGATGTCGCCCTCGTTGTAGCGGTCGGGGATGAACGAGTCGATCGGCTTGAGCGCCTCGACGTCAATGTCCGTGTACAGCCCGCCGTCCACGTACATGACCAGATACCGCAGCAGGTCCGCCTTGATGATCTTGGCTGTGAGCGAGCGGTACGTGTCCACGATATCCGGGCGATTGAGGCCAGAGGGACCATAGTGCGACTCGACGTACATGACGTCGTTGCTGTCCGTGAGCACCTCATACCTGTACCCCGGGTTCTTGGACGTCCAGGTGCGCGCGCACGACGAGTCGCGCTCCTCGAAGCCGAGCGGGTCGACCTTCCACGTCTGCCAGATCTTGCGCGGGAACTTGGTCGCGAGGTTGAGGGGCTGCTGGGAGAAGCCGCGCTTGGCGACGCGGAGGGGGGCGCCGAGGGAGTCGGCGTGCGAGATGATGAAGATGATGAGGATGCAGGCGAGGTAGACGGGGAGGGCGCGCTGGATTTGGCGGGGGAGCCGGCCGGTGAAGGCGGCGGGGGTTTGGAGTTTTTCAATCATTGTTTGGGTTGGAGTGGTGGTGGTGCTCCTGCTTGTCGTTTGTCGTCGTTTTGGGAGGTGTTCAGGAGAGAACGAGGACCTGGACGAAGACAGAAAAGAAGAGAGCAGCAACAGCAGCAGCAGCTGATGATGAGCAGAAGAAACAAAAAGATTATCGGTTTGATCAGCACGGGTAGGGAAGGCAGGGAAGAAGAAGGGAAGGGCTGGCCTTAAAGTTGGCGGGTTGGCGGGTTGGCGCGATGGGGGAATTGGAGAAGCTGGGGACGCTAAGGTTTGGTGTTGTTCTGGGGACGCTATAGGGGGGGAGTGGAAAGGACCAAAAGGGGTACTGGAGAGTGTATGAGATATAGGAGGGGGAGGGAGGTATTTTGTCACGATGTGTGGGGGAGAGTTTGTTAGGGAAGGAGAGGAGGGAGGAGGGAGGAAGTACATGGCTGGGCGGGCGTGGTTTGCGGGGATAGTCTTGTATCGTCAGGTTTGATTGTGTCGGAGTATCAGTTGAAAGTATCGGAGCAAGTATCTGCTCGCGTCGGTAGCACGTCTAGCTCGTGGGACTGCAGGGACAGCAGGGATTCCGGGCTATCAGTGCGGACAAGCAGGACTATCAGGGACGGATTGGCAAAGGAGACTACTGGAAGAGGAGGAGGAGTGGGGAGTGGGAGTGGGCGTGGGAGTGGGGAGTAAGCGTGCATAGTCTGCCCTCGCCTGCTAACTTCTTGCCGTACTCCGTAAGACATGGTGGTCAGTAGAGTGGAGGTAATGGTCGGTGGAGAGTGGCCAGAGGAGAGCGAGTGGTTAATGGAATGGCCGGTGGAATGACCGGTGGAGTGGTAGGGGCCCATAAGCCGTCACCCTTAGTAAATTCCCCATCCCCCTCTAAACCACCTCCCAGCCCCGTGCTCGGTAACGACAATGGGTGGTGCAGTCAACTGCCAAACCTGCACCACTTCCAAGCTTTTCCGCCAAGCACCACCGCCCACCCCTGGCCGCGTCCTGTGAAAATCCCCGCACGTCGGTCGATTGATTGTCCCACCGAGGTGCCCTACCAGGTCGACAGGGTCAGTACGTACCCGCCACTAAATCCCCATCTGTGCTAAGACACTGAGGCACTAAGGCACTAAGGCTCAACGGGGCAGCGTCGGTAGATGATCTTGGCGATTTATAGTCGTTTCGAGTCCCGCATGGGAACCAGGGGTTGGGTCACTAGCGCAATCTCTCGAGCAGGTAGTTAGCGTGGTTAGCGTGGTTAGTGCGGTTAGTGCCTGCCGATGATGGAGATGGGTGGGGAAGAGTGGGGGGAGGGGAGAGGATATGCCGAGGAATTTTACTTTTTTTATTGCATTCACATGTCAGCGATGTTGGCTGGCAGTGGGAACAGCTCAACTACGACCACCGCCGCCACCACGCCGCACCACGCAACTTCCTTGATAATGTGCCATTCTGTACTGTACTGTACTGTACTATACTGACTGTACACTGCTAGGAAGAATACTGGGATACTGGGGTCCTGGGGTCCTGGGGTCCTCAAACACGCCACTGCCAGGTCAGACTGCTATGCCAGGTCAGAGTGCCAGCTCGGAGATATTGAAGTCATCATCATCACTCACTCACTCTACTCACAGCCCATCAATGGCGTCAATTGGGCAATTACACCCAATTACACCCAATGCAACAGTAATGCATGCCCGGCCATACCACTCCACCGACTGTCAGATGCTCTCACCAGAGTACTTTACAACATACTGTGCCCACCATACTACACCATGTCCACACCTATACTCTACTAGTAATACAACACTCTGCTATGCCGGCACCAGCCACATCCGTCATTCTACTACTCTCCTCCGGACCTACTCCAAGCACTACTAGGTGGGTTACAGTTGTTTCCTGTAAACAGCCCATTGGATTACTGTATCCTGTAAACATCCCATTCGGCATTCCCATCCTCTCTTCCCCCCTCTCCACCTCCCCTCCTCGTCTCGCCACTCTATCTCACACTCTACCCCATACTCTCCCATCCCACTATCCCACTATCCCACTATCCCATCTCCATACTCCATCTTTCGCTTTCCTCCCCGCACCCCTCATTCAATTGCTTGTTCTTTACGTATGCTCCTTCCACAGCCCGCTCAATCCGCTCAATCCCCTCAAAAACGCCACTCTCTCGGACTTGCCGCCCGTGACTTGACTCGCCGATCCCCATATCGCCGACCCTCGTCTGGCATGTGAGCATGTGAAGATGAAACAGGCGACTGCACCAAGGACCACCAAGGACCACCAAGGACCCACAAGAGCTGTACTGCACTCTCCCACCCACTCCGCACTGTCTCCCCCCCCCCCCTGCAGTACTCTGTTCTACCTGTCTACCCTACAACAGCTCCCTCCTCCCTCCCCTTCCCCCCGCGGCTGACTAATCCTAACCTCTCTCCCTCCCCATCTCTCTCCATTCTCCATTTCTTGGCTGATCCTGATCGTCCCTGCATCCCTCTCCCGCACCACCTACCACCTTCCTGGCGCCGGCGTCAGTCAGTCTGTGAAATCTCCAAAAAATATAAAAATAAAAATCCGCGACAGCTTCAATTGCTCAAGGGACCTCAACCTCCTCCCCTCCCAGCCGTGAGCCGGCATCACCTCACCTCACCTCACCTCCCCCACCACCACCACCACCGCCGCCAAAAAAATGTCCCTCCAGCACGACGGCCTCCTGGGCCAGAAATGGGTCCCCGTCGACCCCTCCACCAAGCCCTCCCCCCTCGCGCGCATCACCAAGAACTGGGCCGAGTACCTGCGCCCCTCCTTCCTCACGCGCGCCGGCGGCAGCAAGACCAAGACGCAGCTCGGGCGCACCGCCTACCTCGACGGCCTGCGCGGCTTCGCCGCCTTCCTCGTCTACTGGCAGCACCACCACCTGTGGGCGCGCGACGCCATGGGCGCCGACAAGATCTTCGAGAACGCCTTCGGCTACGACGGCAAGCACTACTTCGCGACGCTGCCCTTTGTGCGCACCTTCTTCAGCGGCGGCCACTTCGCCGTCACCGTCTTCTTCGTCATCTCGGGGTACGTGCTGTCGGCGAAGCCGCTCGCGCTGATCCAGGCGGGCGAGCACGGCAAGCTGGGGGATAACCTCGCGTCGGCGCTGTTCCGGCGCTGGCTGCGCCTGTACATCCCCATCATCGTGACGACCTTCCTGTACATGACGTCCTGGCACGCTTTGGGGATCTGGACCGACACCGCGCACCAGCGCACCTACGGCGACGAGCTGCTGAAATGGTACCGCGACCTCAAGAACTTCACCTTCATCTTCGACGGCAGCGGCGACCCGTGGTTCCACTACAACGGCCACGTCTGGTCCATCCCCGTCGAGTTCAAGGGCTCAATCGTCATCTACACCTCCCTCCTCGCCTTCTCGCGGTGCCGCCGCAACGCCCGCCTCGCGTGCGAACTAGGCCTCATCTACTACTGCATGTACATCGTCGACGGCTCCTTCTTCGCCATGTTCCTCGCGGGCATGCTGCTGAGCGACCTCGACTTGCTCGCCGCGCGCGACGACCTGCCGAAATTCTTCGCATCCCTCGAGCCGTGGAAGGAACTCCTCTTCTTCAACCTCTTCGTCGCGAGCCTGTACCTCGGCGGCGTGCCCTCCCACAGTGCTGACCTCGCCGTCCTCCGCGACTCGGGGGGTTGGTACTACCTCTCCCTCCTCAAGCCCCAGGCGGTATTCAACTACAAGTGGTTCTACCTCTTCTTCGCGTCCGCCTCCCTCGTCGCATCCGTCCCGCACATGCCCTGGCTCAAATCCTTCTTCGAGATGCGCTTCAACCTCTACCTGGGCCGCATCTCATACGCCTTCTACCTCATCCACGGGCCCGTCATGTGGACTCTAGGCGACAGGCTGTACGTCGCCGTCGGCTGGTACAGGGACGCGCACAAGTCCGCTATCCCGGGGTGGGTGAACCTGTTCCCGCTGTCGAAGGCGGGACCGCTGGGGTTGGAGTTGAGTTTTCTGTTGCCGCATTTGGTGATCTTGCCGGTTACGCTGTGGTTGGCGGAGCTGGTGACGAGGGGGGTGGATAAGCCGACGGTGAGGTTCGTGCAGTGGGCGTATGCGAGGACGCTGCCGCCGGCCGGGGGGGGGAAGTTGTGATGGGGGGGGGTTTTTTGGGTGATTTTTTTGGCGTTAGATGGGTGGGTGGGTGGTGTTGGGTGGTTGTGTATTTTTTGGGATGTATAGAATTGAAGGGGGGGGGGGTTATTGTATATAGGAGCTATTGGACGTTTTTATAAGAGGAGAGATGTCAGATATGTAGAGTTTGAATCTGTAGAATTTGCGACGGCTGCAAAAATCTATGGAATTGAAATACTGGAGAAAGCTGTACATTTGAAACATCAAAATCTTACAGAATTGAAACCTTGAAAAATCCGTGTAAAAATGAAACCCTAGGGAATCTAATCTATAGAGTTAGACATACTAGAGGAGTTGTAGATCCAAAAGTCTACAGAAATCGAAAATATCAGGCTCAGCGGCCGTAGAATTTGAAACCTAAGAAAATCTTACATGATCAAAAACCTTTGGAAGAAATATATGCATAATCAAACCTCTAGAAAATCTATTATATTAGAATTAAAAACATCAAAGAAGCCGTCTTCGTAAATTTCGAAAAAACCAGACAATGCGCGCGGAATATTTTTTAGAAATCCCAGATATATAAAACGTCCCCTCCGACCGAACAACAAATCGCGAAAATCGAAAATCTTTCTAGGTACAATTACATTACAAAAAAACCCCAATAATTTGAAATAAAACAGTGCGTGCAGAAACATCAAATCTCACGTACACTGCAGCATCACCATCTCCCGCCCGTGCCAAACCCGGCAACCCTAATCACCCAGCACCCAAAATGACGCACCCTCCATCCCCCAGGATCACAAGCCAAGCAAATCGCCCCCGCGCGCGCTCCCTGAATCGTACGGTCCCGCCGATCGGGGCACCACTGCCCACCCCGCTAAGCAACCACACCGGGGTCTAGCGTACCAGCGCACCAGCGCTAAAACCCAGTGTTTGGAGTGTTAGGAGTGCTGTGGGGAAAACCACAGCGGGTGCCGTGCGTGCGCATCATGTCCCCGATATGTAAATTGGGGGGGCACATGTGGGTGTGCGCCGCCGACATACTAATCGATTACCTACTTACTTACTTATTTACTTACTTACTTACATCGTTTTGTTTCCGGAGTGTACGTTTTGTGTTTTGTTCTTTTGTGGCTTTGACACGACGGAGTGACCGACGACTGATTGATTGACCGAACGACCGAACTGAACGACTGAACTGAACAACGACTGCTCGACCAACGACCAAACTGAACGCCAGAGTGCAAACGAACGAGCAAGGACAAGCCAAGCAGGCACGGTTTCGAGGGAAGAAGTTGCAAGTCAGAGGCGACGACGACGACGACGAGGACGCGATATCCAAATTTTACTTCCTCAGTTCCCAGCGCGCACTCTTCATCATCTCCAACACACCCACACCGACACACACACACCACCACACAAAATGCTAACCCGCCGCACCGCCCTCCTCACCGCGCTGCTCCTCGCAAGCACCCTCTTCCTCCTCTTCAATGCCGATTTCCTAGCCCGGTACACGCGCTCTACAGCTTCTGCCGCCGAGCCGCTGGGCGAGGGCTGGCCCGTTAGGCCCGGGGTATCGGACGGCGGGAGTGGGCAGGGAGGGGGGGTAGGAGAGCCGGTGGTGGTTAATCCGGATGGGGGGGCTGTGGCTGTTAGTGAGGGCGGGGATGGGGGTGGGGGGTTGGCTGTAAGTAATGCCGGGGGGGAGAAGAAAGGGGGGAAGGATGCGCAGGGTGGTATGGGGGGAGAAGGGGGAGGCGAGGGGCTTGGCGGGGAGAATGGCAATGGGGATGGCGTTTTTGGGGGTGACAATGGGAGTAAAGAGGCTGGCAGTGCTGCGGTCGTACCTGAAGTTGTGCCGGGGAATGAGGCTGGCAAGACGGAGAACAAAGAAGCTGGAAACACTGGTGCCTTCCCTGAGGTTGTGCCGGGGAACACTGAGAACAAAGAAGCTGGGAATGCTGCCATCCTCCCCGAAATCGTACCGGAGAACACCACCACCAACACAAACACAAACACAAACGCCAACACCGACGTGACCACCGGCGCCCTCCCCAAACTCACCTACTTCGACCAAGCCTTCTCCGCCGCCGCCCCCGCACCCTACGACTTCCCCGCCCTGCGCGCCCAATGCGCACGCACGCACTGGCGCACCGACGACGTCTACCTGCACTGCGGCGGCATGGCCGCGGGCCTGACGTCCATCATGTCGCAAGTCAAAGTGTGCCTCAAGATGGCCTTTGAAGCGGGCACGGGGCTCGTGCTCCCGAGCATGCCGCTCCGCGACTCGGACCACCTCAAGGAATTCAACCTCCTGAACCAGGACGCGTACATGACGTACGACGAGTGGTTCGACGCCGCGCACCTCATCGACAGCGTCGCGCGCGCGTGCCCGCACATGAAGATCGTGCACCCGGCCCAGCTCGACACCCCCGAGTTCCCCGTCGCGCATAGGTGGCACATCAAGCTCGAGGACGCGAAGGGGTACAAGCAGTTCCAGAGCTACTTCTGGGCCGGCCGTCCCTTCGCCACTTTCTTCGACGAGCAGTACACCAAGCTGACGCAGCTCGACACCCTGAGCCCGCACAACAAGGACAACAACAACAACAACAAGCAGCCCACCGACGCACCAAAGGGGCTAACAGTCGTCAACATGGCGAGCAACTTCCTCCTCTTCCGCATCACCGACGACCCCACGGGCCAAGACCTCAAGCTCTGGAACGACCTCGGCCTGCTCATCCGCTTCACGCCCGCGACGCGCTCGCTCGTCGCCGCGCTGCTCGCCCGCGCCCCGCGGCCCTTCTACGGCGTCCACTTCCGCGTCGAGGCAGACACCATCTGGTCCTCCCTCGAGCACCAGCTCACCGTCGACCTCGACGCGCTCGATAAGGCGTGGGAGCTCTTCGGCACGTCGGCGGGGGAGAAGCCGCTCGTTTATTTGGCATGCGGGGACCAGGAGCAGGTTGCTAAATTTGTCGAGGCGGGGAAGGCGCGCGGGTGGGAGGTGACGCATAAATGGGCGCTTGCTGCCGGGGATAAGGAGATGCTGGAGGGGATTGAGAAGCTCCCGTTTGATTTCCAGGGCGTGCTGGATATGGGGTTTATGGTGCGGAGTGAGTTTTTTCTGGGCATCATTGGGAGTGCGTTCTCGAGCACGATTGGGAATGCGAGGGATGCGACGGGGAGGTATAGGGGGAGCTCGCTGCTGCTTGGGGGGGAGGCGGATGGGGGGGCGAGGACGCATTTGTTTAATGATGGGGATGCGAGTCATTATGCTTGTTGTTTGTGAGTGGGGTGGTGTGGACTGGAGTTTTTTTTTGGAGTTTGGAAGGCTTGGGGGTGCGCGGGGGGGTGGGGGGAGATATTTTGCGTGAAGCTGGTTGTATTATATTTTACATATTTAGATTTCTGTATAGATGATTTGGCGGATATTGAGTACGTTACACGTTTGAGATTCTTGGTTCTCGGGGTATCTGATCTGTGAAGCTCTTCGAATATCTGGGGTTATATTATATTCGGATGCTACAGAAGCAGATCGACAGTTACAATCATATATTGCAAAAACGAAGAGTTTTGAACTCTTCATAAGTTCACGAAGATTGGCTCAAGATCACAGTCACAGCCATAAGCTCGAACCTCGATGGATGGGTCTTTACATCGTTCAGAGGATCACAGCCTAGGGGAAATCTGCCCTCCCGCAAGAACTCCACTCAGATGAGATCAAGGGGAAGTTCCATCTGAATGACCTCAAGCTGTTCGTAGAACGCAAGGAACACAATCCTCTTGATGAGCTGTGGCAAGACTACTTCATGCGTAATGAGGAGACTCGCCTACATGTCCTTCGTTTCTAACGTAACGCAGACAAGGAAATCCGCCGGCAAGCTACGATCATGCGTGAACAGGGCATTCCCATAGATAATGGAGGTGAGGAGTTCTCACAGGACCAGCCCGAACACCAACCGCAACCCGACCCAGAATGGTAGGATGAGTTTGTTCACCACCCAGCTAACACAGCTAAAGAACATAACCCTGCATATTAGATGCCTTCATGTGATAATTATACCCACATTCCACGAAAGCAGAACCATAGTTTCCAAGTAGCCCACAAGATCACAACCCTTACTTTCCTTAACCCATAATCTATAACGCCCCATCCCCTCACCCCCTCGCCGCGAAGACCCAGGATCTATCCGAACCATCATAAACGCTATGCTCGCCGCCGAGTCATAAAATGATCACATCACGTGCTTTATCACTTTGGATTTTGTCCTTCAGCCGATGGCCGCCCAGGAATTCTACCTCGCCGTCGCTGTCTCTGGGTTCTGATGCATCATTTGAGACGTTTCGTAGATTGATAGATTGGATAACATGAATAGAGCCTGTCTGGCTGTGTCGTCGTCGTTGTGGAAAGTGGCCATGGATATTTGGGGCGACGATGTCCATCCCTGCCGGCTCTCAACATAGTGAAGACGAGATGGTTTACCTGCTTTGGAACCTCAAATATGTAAGACCGGACAAAAGGAACTGTCAACATGGTCAGAGACTACAATCACGATTCGCAAGAACCCGCATTTTAATTTCAGATTTTCCATTTCCTATTCTAGAGTGCGGCGCAGTGTGGAGGCTTTATTAACACACCGCACCCCCCCCACCCACCGATCAGAAACCAACAAACAAACACGCCACCCCCAAAGCCCGAAACCATCCCAAACACCCTCCATGATTTTGCCCGCCGCCATTCCGTCCCCAGCGCCGTGAAGTAAAGAGTGCAAGTCAGATCCCCGCCCATCCGTAACACCACGCCAGGCATTCATGCCATACAAACAAAGAAAAATAACAAGACAATACCCATAGCCGAGTAGAGTTTTCATTCCGGAACCAACAGCACGTGAGTACCTCACGCACCCACCAAAGGAGGAGGGGTGCGCAAAAGAAGGACCAGGACACGAAGTGAACATAATGTATGTTGGCAGACCAGCACGCTCGAAGCTGCACCCACGTCCTCCTCGCCCACATAGTCGAGGGGTAGAAGGAGACGCGGGGATCTGGAGAAAAAAAGTAAACAGTCGAAGAAACACGTAAGAACACCGACGCCACAGGTGAACTCGAGGTAATGAGTCACGCAACGGAGGCCGGGGCCAGGTCCCACACACTCTGAACACCGTCTTTGCCATTGACATGCCTTGTTGAAATCCGAACAGTCGAGAAGATGCCAGAGAGAAACCAAGATGTAGCACGAACGGAGTGAGTGAGTGGCCGAGGCGGCGGCTTACTTGATGTAGCTGCTGCTTCCGGTGCTGGATCCGGGCTCTGGCGAGATGCCGAGCTTCTTGTGGAGGCGCTCGTAGTCCTCGATCTCATCAGGCCGGATAGGCTCGATGTAGCCCTTGTAACGCCTGGCTGCATGCTCGGAAGAGCTAGGTAGGGGCAGCGTGGGGCGGACAGAGTGAGAAGCAGGCGCCTTGGTTGTATGAGGCTTTGGCGGAATAGTCAAGTGTTCGAGTGGTATTGGGAGGGAAAGACCGGTCAAGTATCGAAGTGGTTTGACGAAGATGAACACGAATGGGAGGACGATGACGTATTTGATTGGGGTCAGGATGATCATGATGAACATACGCCTGCAGTGCGGGCGGAGATAATTACACGCATCCGTTGAGATGGAGATGTAGATAACGCAGTTAAAAAAGCCCTGGAGAGGCAGAAGAAAAGCTTCCAGTAAGTTAAGGCCGAATGAATGAATTGACGGGTCGGCTATGCCGATAACGCGGTTGGTGGTGGCGGGAACCTGGTGCGTATTAGCATACTTGAATAAACTGGGAGAAATCGAGACCGTGAGAAGTAGGATGCGGTGGGATGATTGTGGAGGGTGGGGAGGCAAGGGAGTGTCCAGAGAAAAATAAAATAAAATGAAAGGAAGAAGACATACCCAGGTGACCACCATTGCCGTGAAGAAGAGCAGAGCACACTTGAGATAGGACCAGGCGGCACGATCGGCGCTTGATACCTCCTTCTTCTCCTTTGACCTGCGGAAGCGGCTGCCGCGGCTACCACGGCTACTGGCCTCAACCTTGACAGTGCAAGAAGCCGCCTTGCATTGGGCAGGGCTGGTGTGGCTACCACATGAACGAGTGGTGGCGGTGACTTCGGTGGCTCTCGAACCAAAGCCTTGCTCTAAGATGGAGGGATCGGCGCCAGCGGCGACAGCGGCGGCGGCCAAGTTGGCTTGATTTCTGGAGGCGATCTTGCTGAGCTCGCGGAAGCGGGCTTGGTTCTCAAACACGATTTTGCCCACAATAATGTAAATAATCATGGTAGAAATAAGAATAACCCTGGGTGAAGTGTTAGTGAGATGCGGAAAGATCGAGTATGGGAATGGCTGATGAAATATGAAGGGAATGGATGTGGATGTTAACAGAAGTTCGGTTGTGGGAGTCAGAGGCCAACGAGAGGAAAGGCGTGCTGAAGTACAACATAGCTGTAAAGCATGGAATAATAAAAAATTGCTATGGGGGTTGGAGATATCCAGGTCGGAAAGGGGAGAATAGAAATGCGCAAGTCCACGAACAAAAAGCTGCCGCGGAGGTGGGAAATTTCAAAAATAACAAAACGCACGGCGCAAGGTTCAATTCACCGCCAGAGATATCAAAGCTCGAAATAAACAAAGAAATAAGGTGTGTATCGATTCCAGAGCCCGTTGGCAAGGTGAGGAAGAGAAAAGCAAGAAACAAAATGAATAAGAAACTGCGTCCAAAACTCACCAGACCGGGCCGTAGAATGTAGCAACGCGAAGAATACTCCATTCTGTTCTCACCCAGCACCAGAGCTAGCAAAGGGTTAGCCATACGGACGAAGATGGTTATAGATCGAGAAGTGGTGGAAGGGAAGGGGGAACTTACTTCGGCATCTCCGAAGATGTGTCCGCGCTCCTCAGTATGGGCGAAAATGAATACCATGGCCGGAATAAATGGGACACCGTAGTTGAAAGCGAGGTAGTAGGGCTCGAGAGCAATGAGCTGTTCCCCAGAATACCTGTGGAAAAAGGTGAGGTAAACATTGAGGGCCATAGAAAACATCCATAAAGTGTCCGCTGGCATGCACCTGGAAATAGTGTTAGTACAGGTGGACCTATTTGAGGTTCAATCTGAGTAGAGGTGCATATTGACGTAGAGGAGGAGGGAGCAAAAGGAAAGACTAGTAATGATGAGGGTACTCACATCTGAATGAGAAAAGCCTGGATTTGGCAAATTGGGGACTCATACCCCGCCAAGATACCGTTTCTTGAAATCATAGTAGCGAAGTTCGTAGCAAGGTTGCCAAAGGTGGCATAGAAGACAAGTCGGTTGATCGGCTTGCGGAAGATCTTCATCGAGACGAAAGTTACAATAATGAAGGAGCATCCAAGGATTGAGATGGCGGACGTGATCCGCTCAGCAAACTCGAGAACCTTTAGCTCCAACTTACTGAAGCCATAACCATGGTCCGCCATCTTTGCAAAGATGCAAAGTGGTAGGAACTTGGAAGATTCAAGTAGGTGAGTTGAATGATTGGGTTGGAGCTGATCAGGATTGATTAAACGAACATATTAATGTGTTGACGAATAGAATGAAGTGAGCAAATGAGGGAAGGAGCAGGAAGACAAAGACGTGAAGGAGATGAAGAGGGAAGAGGGTGTTATGGGGGGTAAATAAAGTTCGTGATAAAGGAAGAGTTTAGAATGTTGGAAGTGTGTGTGTGTTGTAAACGATTAGCTCGGCGAGACGTGGCAGAAGTGAACCAAGCCCGTTTCAGTAATTGACAACAAGAACTCTGCCAAACCGCTCAATCTGGCAAAGTGCGGTCTCTAGGTGTTTCTTCCAAGCGGGTGTGTTCTCGCCTGGCAAGAGGGGGGGACGCGGGGCCCCAAGGGGTTGCTATAGCGGCAGTAGCGGCAGGAGCGGCAGCAGCAAACAACAGCAACATGGCCAATTGTTTCTTTGTTCTTTCATATATTTAAAGACAAACAGTCGTCTTCTGTGGCTATGCTGAATATATATATATATCCTTTGCTTCCCGTAGCTTTATACAAGCAACAGACCGCCACTATACCGGGTATATACCCATCATGGTGCTGTTGATCACAGGAATCCGACCACAGAAACGAATAGAGCATAGACGTAAGTTTATGAGAGATCCATCAGCCTCCTGAACCTGCAGAATATCCTGTCAAATGTGTCTGCGCCGTTATCATCTGTTGACCCCTGCACAGCGATACCATCCCAGAACTCCCACAACCCTAGGGAGAGAGGACCCAGGCAAGATCAGATCAGACATTGGTTCGTTCGTTCATCAGCGGACTAGGAGCATAGGTTCAAATGCCAAAGAACCCAGTGACGGCCGATAACAGAGAAGCAAAGCAAAGAAAGGCAAAACAAAGCACAGGCACCAGAACATCCACCGCAAACAGGAAAACGACACCAATCATTTCAGATCAGGCCAGCCAGTGTTATACTCCTATATACAAGAAAACACAAACAGTCAGAGGATCAGAACTGATCATGTCTGGGGCAAGACATGTCCCAGTGAAGGATGGTTTGAATAAAAGGGGGACATGCTAGGAACGGAGTGAGTGATAGGACGATTCTACCGGGGCCAGGAAGGCGAAGGTAGCGGTCAGCAGAGGCGGCAGGCATGCCTGCCGTCTAGCATTAGACAACTTGGTCTTGCTTGGACTTGCCCTCCCAATCTCAATGCTTTCCTAGCCAAAGGTGGCGGGTCGTGCTACCCTAGACCTGCCTAGCTGACATGGGGCGGTGGATAAGATGGTGATGCTGGGCTGGTGGGGATGGTATGACAGCCATAATACGCAGGAGCGCTGGGAGTTCTTGATGCGGTTGGCATTCCTTGGACCTTCCATTTGAGACTGGATTGGGATGATGAGATGGGATTGTAAGAGTGGTCTCTATACATCTCATCCCATCCATCTCAAAAGAGATATCTGACCCCCTTTATAATGTGGGTATGGAGTAGATGAGGTGGTGATGCTGGTGCTTAGTTGGTGAGTTGGGTGCTAGGTATGCATCTCCTTTGTCTTGATCTTCACCCCAGAATACAGTAGCTACCGTCATGGGGTGGGAACTACCCTAACTGGAGACATCTGTACACTGGTCACACTGTGACTAACATATGGCGATGTATAGCTGGGTGTATGACTTATACGCACGCTTCCACTCTCCTAATCCAACGAGTCACACCATATGAGAAAGCCCAGTGGGTTGGACTAATGGCAGGCAAGAAGACAAAGAGAGAGGATACGCAGGGAATGGAATGACCGGGACTAGGGTGCAGCGTTAGGTCTTAATTGGACAGATAAAGCTGGGATTGGGGAAGCAGGGCTGGTAGGGATAAAATGGGGAAAAGGACGATGGTGGCTGGCATCACCTAGGGTCGGAGAGACAGGAAGGGGCAAGAGAAAACGATGGTGGTTCTTGGCGTTAGCCAAGAGCAGCTAAAAGCGGGAGCAGGAGTGGAAAGCGGGAGTCAAAGAAGCGGACCAAGGAGCGAGGGTGGAATGGCAGAACAGTGAGGACGAGTGAGCATCTCTCTAATTGTGTTTATAATCATGGCGATTATCTGCAGGTGAGATAAGATGGATGGGATGGTGGATATACTACAATCCTCTATGAAATATGTAAGGAGACAAACTACTAATCCTCACACATCTGAAGTTTTCAGTCCTTGACTGTGAGTGGATAGATGTTGGGAGTATGCTTCAGGGCACGGTTGTGGAGAAAGGGAATGGCAACTGAGGGACAAAGTGACAAGAAACATGGTGACAGTGATATGGGTGAAAGGGATGGAGATGGGGACGCTGAGAGAGCAACACAAGCTGGCCAAGAAGAAGTGACACTCACACACAAGCCACCAGGATACTCTGCTACAAGCACAGTACAGTAACATAATCCAATCAAAGGTGCATTAACCGTTCATCGTCAGCATCATCTCCCAGCCCAGAACTCTTCAATATACACCGAACGGCGAGATGGTGCTGGGACTTCGGTACTCATTTCACCCACCATCTCACTCATCTCGTGCCTTGCATCCCACATGCATCATCTTTAAGAGACCCGACGGAGCAGCATGTTATACGGCACCACGGCGACGGATCCCAATGGCTGGTAGTCCAGGGTTCTGTGGATCCTTTGTGGGGAATGTTAGGACAAGGCGTTAGGCTCGCTCAAGCTCCAAGTGTGCGTGTGCTGAATGACAAAGAGGAATTTAAATTCTTCAATGCCCGATTGCCGTTTGAGGGTATCTGGTTTTCTGTTTAGGAAGGGAGACCACACGCAGATTTTCAATCCCAATACTTAATGTAGCTACAGCGTCATCGCCGCACGAATGGGTGGTGCACGGACCAACGTCGCGTCTCCCTCCCAACGTCCTGGAAGAACGCGACGAGCCCCGAATTAACCCCTCTCCCAGCAAACTCCTCGATTTACAATGGCCGATAATATGGACGACGAGACGCGCGAGGTAAATAGCTGCGCCTGAGCATTAAGCAGCCCAAATATCCAAGCAACGAGCACTGCATACTAACGCGCCCATAGCGCCTCAAGGCCGCCCTCTGGTTCTCCATTGGCAAAATCGTTGACGCGGAGACGCTCCGCCTCGGCGTGAACGCAACCCCTCAATTCATCGGCGCGCTGACGGAGATGGTGTGGGCACAGACTGGTGAGATAAATTTGACGCCCATCACATACAAAAGGGCTGTGCTGACCAGTGCGCAGAAAGCGTGTCCCAGGACCTCGAGAACTTCGCGAAGCACGCAGGTCGTTCGACAGTCACAACGGATGATGTGCTGCTTGTTACGAGGCGAAATGATGCGCTGCATGATATTATGAAGGAGTTTATTGATAAGGACAAGGCGGCGAGTGGGAAGGGGAAGAGACGGCAGTGAGGTTTTTCAGGGTGGGGGCGTTTGGGGCGTTTTGAGGTTCTACGGAGATACACCCACTATGCATGTTTTGCAGATTGTTCATACGAAATAAGACGAGGAAATGACAATAAACGATATAGGATATTTTGAAGATTGAGACAGTTGTGGGAACCAGGCAGACAGAATCTAACGGCCAGCCAGGCATCGAAATTATGAGCCCTCCCCCCTCTCCACAAAGGACAAAGCCAAACGCCCAGCCTCACATACCGCCCACTCAGCAGCACCGCCAGCTCAAAACTCACTGCCACCAATGGCGGTCAGGGAACTCGATGTATCTGCCCCGAGACCATGCTGATGACAACCGGTGAGCGGTTGCCACGTCTTGTCGTAGTCCCCAAACCGTCATTCTACCCCGAAAATCCTCCCCACCGGCGTAGATCGTGCCAGCTGAGATTCTGCGAAAGTGAGCTGAGCGTTGTGTTCGTGTCGGTTTGGCGTCATCTTCGTATTGCTACCTAGATCCATAAGAGGATCTTCAATGGAACTCGTTAAGATTGACATTTTATCACATAAGTGATTCCTCACATCTAACACCAAAGGCCAACGTTACAGATCGACGCGGTAGCGGTTGTCCGAACGGGGAAACCGACGCGGCAGTGATGTTTAGCTTCCATACCTAAAAGGGCATCCTGTACGAGAATCCGTCATCGCCACCTCGATAAGCGCCAGATTCGTACATGATATTCATTTAAGGCTGAACCTCGCGGCTCTTGGCTTTGGTGCCTAGCAAGAAGCACGAAAGAAACCCCAAATATCTCCGCAAAGTCTAAATGCTAGGATGAATATTCCCCCGATGATCTGCGGGATATGATTTCATATTATCATCGATAATGTTCAGCCGCAGACTGATAGTAAGAACATAACTAAGGGACATGGAGAGGGAGGAAGTGTATATAAAGTGCTTCTTTTCCCAGAATCAACTGTCATTCAACAGCCCGCCTCACTTCGAAAATACGACGCATACCTCAAATCAATTCCCGCAAACAATCTGCTATTACTTATTACAAACCCCTTTAAATACCACCACGCCAAAATCATGAAGCTCCTCGCCGTCCTCCCCGCCGTCTTCATCACCGCCTCCGCCTGGCAAGTCCGCTTCGTCGGCAAAGAAGGCCAGCACATCGACACGCACGGGACCCAAGACACGAGTTGCAACATGCTGAAGTGGGAGCCGCGCCAGAACGCGGTGCTCGTCAGCTTCAACTCAGCCACCGACCTATACCCAGACCCGGAGTTCGTGTATGTGTATTCCGATGGGGCTTGTGCCCAAAACAAGCTCAGGTTTAGTCCTGGCGACTCTCGATTGGACCAGGTTGTTGGTAGCTATATTGTTGAATAGGGGCTTCGTTAGATATGGTATTATTTTGACTGGAAAGATGAATGGATTGGAGATGTTCATAGAGTCAAAATATTAATACCAATAGGTAGATTGAGACTACTAGCTAGAGGATATGCAAGCTTGTGTATGGCAGAGCGGACGGAATGCCTAATTCTCTTGAATATATGGTCGTATGTGAAAGACACGTGTAGTCTAATTTAAATATTATCTTTTTTGCAGATAACCTGGATGATCGCCATCTTTATTTGATTGTAATTGCTCTAAAATTGTAGCAACGGTTTTGATCGCAGCACTTACACACGGAGAAGAACCTTAACAACATCTAACTTGCTGTCCTCAAGCACTTGATCTCCTGGAAATATACAGACGGAGAGAAAGAAGAGGTACGCGATATGTTGAAGCATACACTTAGAGGTATAGTAGTATTGTTATCGCCTCTTTGCACGTCTCATTGAGCAGCTATTGCTCCATCCAGGGGAAGATCTTGGCCGGACATTTGAGGATCCATATGCCATCCTTGATATCCCGGAGGACGCCCGCTCCGCTTATACCTCCCTTTGTTTCGCGACTTACTCCAAAGAAAGATCGATGCGGGAATTTCTAGGTTGACGAGAAGGCAGCACACCAAGTATTAGGTGCTGGCTGCGTACAGCTAAGTTCCCGGGCACTCAAGAGGGACATTTACAAAACGCATACCCCTTTGATGACTTACTGACGGTTGTGACAGCATGTAATCTTAGCCTACAGCCGCATATCTAGTGTTAACTTAATACCACCGTCGGGCTTGTGATATACAAGGTTGGATCTGCCGACGTTTGGAGCCCATGCAACCCCACGGGGTAACTGGCAGCACTGCCTTCTGAGAGCAAGCCACCTCGGCAGAGGCACGTTTCTGTAAGATATTGCAATGTTTTTCGTTGAGGCACTTCAACAAAGGACCGACTGATGTTTTAAGGGTGATAACGGACCGACTGGGTACGGCACGTAGAAAACGGCCCGATTAACCAGGCGAGAAGAATGCCGGAGAAGATTATCCGGCCGTTGGTACCCCGCCATCCCATTTAAGGTCGGCCAATTTTGCGGGGTGCCTCTAACGATTAACTAGCCGATAGGGGGGCACGTGAATATAATTCTCCCTAACGCAAGAAAACGAATTCCAAGCCAAGTAAATTTTTCTTTCGGTCTTCGGTCAGATAGGACGATTTGGACGATTCCAAATGATGGCCTAACCACAGGTAGAAGGTTCGAAGTTAAGAGTTCATGCTGAACAGGTGTCCCGTACGAACGAAGATATATAAGAGATGGATGCTCTCTCCGTCATCTTCATCACACAGCAATCAATTCTACCATATTGGTTCCACCTGTTTTGTGTGCTCTTTTCACACCTAAGCCCTTGAGAATATTGCTGGAGAAGGTTCCACGAAGGCTCCCAAACCATTATTATGGCACGCAAGACCGGCCTCGCTGCAGTCGCAGCACTGATATCCGCTGGCCTCATAGTCATGACAGCTCCTGTTGTCAATGCCTCCCCGCCTGGCACCAAGGATGTCACTGCTGTACTTTTCGAGTGGAACTTCAACTCTGTCGCCAAGGAGTGCACTAACACTCTGGGTCCTGCCGGCTACGGATATGTCCAGGTGTCTCCGCCCGCCGAGCATATACAGGGCGCGCAGTGGTGGACCTCGTACCAGCCTGTGTCATACAAGATTGCCGGCCGCCTCGGCGACCGTGCGTCTTTCCAGAGCATGATTGATACCTGCCATGGGGCCGGCGTCAAGGTCATCGCCGACACTGTCATTAACCACATGTCCGCCGGCAGTGGCACCGGCACCGGCGGCTCGTCATACACCAAGTATAACTACCCGGGCCTGTACTCCTCCTCCGACTTTGACGACTGCACCTCCGACATCTCCAACTACAATGACCGTTACAACGTCCAGCACTGCGAACTTGTAGGCCTGGCTGATCTGGACACCGCTGAGGAGTACCCCCGCCAGACTATCTCGGACTACATAGATGACCTGATTAGCCTCGGTGTCGACGGTTTCCGCGTCGACGGCGCTAAGCATATCGCAACTGAAGACCTTGCTAATATCAAGTCCCGCCTGGCCAATCCGTCCGCGTACTGGAAACAGGAGGTCATCTACGGAGCTGGGGAGGCAGTCCAGCCCACCGAGTACACCAGCAACGGCGACGTCCAGGAGTTTCGCTATGCTTACGGCCTCAAGAGCGTCTTCAACAGCGAGAAGCTCGCCTATCTAAAGAACTACGGGGAGGGCTGGGGCTACATGAGCAGCTCTGTCGCCGCCGTCTTCGTCGACAACCACGACACAGAGCGCAACGGTGCCACTCTCAGTTACAAGGACAATGCCAAGTACACGCTGGCTAACGTCTTCATGCTCGCTTACCCCTATGGAGCCACGGATATTAACTCCGGATACGAATTCTCCGACGATGACGCCGGACCGCCTAATAACGGCGCTGTCACAGCCTGCTGGAAGGATGGCTGGAAATGTCAGCACGCTTGGGCCGAGATCATCAGCATGGTTGCTTTCCGCAACGCCGTCCGTGGCGAAGCCCTGACAAACTGGTGGGACAATGGCAACAATGCCATCGGCTTCGGACGAGGCAGCAAGGGTTACGTCGCCATTAACCACGAATCAAGCTCAGTGACCCAAACATACCAAACTTCATTGCCCGCAGGCACGTACTGCAATGTGCAGAGCAACGCCCCCGTTACGGTGAATTCGAGCGGCCAGTTTACGGCCACCCTTGCCGCCGATACCGCGCTAGCTATTTACGCCGGGAAGACATCCTGCTGAGAGCCTATCATACCTGCTAGATGACTTCTCCATATCTTTGACGGCAAGAAACTCGCCACAGGTGGATGGGACTCGCCGCTATCGATCAGCGTACGAGTCCAATATTAGCCCCTTTACGCAATTCCCGGGCCGCGAGAGCGCGCGTAACCTATTATCTCCATTAGTAGCAGCCCATACACAGTGTCAAGTCTCACGTACTGTTGGAATATATATTCTACTTCTATGTAATTATTTTTAGTAGCGTCGGTGAGAATACGTTGTTCACTTTAGATCGACACATTCTGTTAAATAGATGAGCTCTACACAAAATATGAGATAAATATATATATAGTCTGATTTGAATATATCTATTTTGCACGTACAAGTAGCCCTCGTTAGCCCTCGTTATATAGCGTCTTTGTTTTAACTATAATTGCTATGAATTATCGCTACAGTTTTCCTCCTGTTGATCTGTGCTACAACCCCTTGTGCAGGAAAGGGTGAGAATGTAAGAAAGGGTAAAGAGAATGCTAAAGCTAAGACCGAGTTAAAATTTCGGGGATTTGGAGATTTTGATATTTGGAGATCGAGGGAAAGAGGGGGAATATGAAAATAGTATTCCAAAGAAGGCGCATAAATGTTACTCGACAATGTTCACCGTGTCAAGAGTCCAAATGAGGAAATTTTTAGATCATTCCTCGTCCCTCTACCATTCTTGCCACTTTGGCAGCCCCCCGTAAGCATTATCGCTCGACCTCTAACCCCGTCTATTTTTAACACTAGCCTTTTATACCATAAGCAGCAAAGCCGGTGATTGATGATCAAGTGCCACATGGATAACCCGAATTCACCCACACCCCCCCTTACAAAATGTACCTAAACCCTGGGTTGAGAACTAACAGCCCTCCTACCCCATCGAGCACAATCTCCTCATGGGACATTCCCCCCTTTTCTGAGTTTTCGGTAATGGTCTGTTCGGTTTCAATAGCTTCAAGCTTCTTATTTTCGCGAGCGAGGCAGAAGCGGAGTAGGATGGCAAAGCTAATAGACGCAAAGACAAACACGGCTAGTTGGGAATGTAAGTCTAAGTTCAAGTTTATTAATTAATGGAGGTGATTGTGTGACATACTGTTTGCAATCATAGCGGGCAGGTATCGAGGTTTGCTAGCCTTCTGGTACAGATATGGGGAGTAAATCTGAGCAAAATTTCCAACCATCTGTTTATGTCCGTATTAGACTACTATGAACCAAGAGGGGTTTGCCAACACGTAGTAATTTCGATTTGGGTAACTTACGTTCACAAAAGCTAGCGCAGCAGCACGTTTCTCCATTGGTCGAGGCAGCTGTAATCTTCAGTTAGATAGCTCATCCATAAAAGGTGATAGGGGATAATTACCGTAGACGATACCCACGCAAGTCCTACATTAAATCCGCCATATACACCGCCAAGCATGAGAAACAGCGAGAAATACCGCGGGGCAAGACCAGTGGTGGCCGCAGCGATTATATAACCAACCATTCCAAACGTCAACGGCACCACCAGATGTCCACAACGCTCGGCCCTCCTATCACTACTAATGGAGATACTCATGGCGCAAATTGCGGCAAAGACATATGGTGGAGCCGTTAGAAGTAGGGAGTCGACCTTGTTATATTCGAACGTGGCGACGAGAGTGGGGATGAACGAGGTAACAGCAGCAGCGCTAGTTTTTGTGATGATAATAAGACTGTAATCATGTTAGTTATTACTCAATTGTGGACAGGAGGGATACCGTACGCAAGGATCCAGACTTTATAATCAGTCACAGCCATCCATACACCCTTTACTAGTGACCCACGCTCTTCGTCCTGAGCTCCGCTCCCCTCTCTGAGTCTAAATGCGGCGAGGTCCCTTTCGTCTTGGGTGAGCCACTTTGTAGTCGATGGGAAATCCGGGAGCACAAATCTGTGGATATTAGTAAAGGCGAAGTAAAGCAAAAGGATTGGGTGGGATACGTACATGCATCCAAGGGCGAAAGCAACAGTTACAGTTCCCTCAATGATAAATAGCCACCTACACCATCAGTTTTGGTTTCAGCAGTCTAAAACACAACTTACCTCCAAGACTCCAAGCCACGCTTCCCGTTAAGGCCGTACTCAACACCCGCACCGACAAGGCCACCGAACCCACTGGATAGAAGGCTACCGGTGTATAGTACTGCAGTCCTGGTGGCCAGCTCTTTGCGAGTATACCAACTTGACAGAAGGAAGAGGGCTCCAGGAAAGTAGGGTCTGGATTTGTTAGTGAGCGTTTGCAAGATCTGAATATAGCTACATACGCTTCCATGAATCCGAGAAAGAATCGAGCAACGACGAGACCATTAAAGTTCTGTACGAGAGCAGTGCATGCAGATACCACGCCCCACATTGCCATGCAAACAGGCTGCAGCTGGTTAGAATGTTTATTCAACTGGAGATTTGATGGATGTTATGCTTGCCAGATAGATACTTGGCCGGACCCGAGTCAACAACATGTTGGATGGGATCTGGAGAGCGATGTAACCCGCAAAAAGGACAGAAATCGCAGTATTGTATTGGTCTCCAACCAGACCGAGGTCGTCCTCAATTCCTTGTATCCTTGCATTGGGGAGGGCGTTGCGGTCAAGGTAGCTAGTAAGTGTGAGCAATAAGTTTTTTTTCGGGTCCTGGTCTATGAAGGGGCACTAACTTGAGAACAATCATGCCCAAAAGGCATGGCATAAGGCGATAGTCAATCTTGCGCAAGAGAGCTTTCTCTCTGCGTGCAAACTCGACAGGGTCAAGACTTTCGAAATGTTCGTGGACAGCTTCAGGCCTTTGCGCCGTCATACTGTTCATCTTTTCCATCCCCTCGGTTGGATTCATGGTTGCGTTGGAGAGGGATTTTGGATGAAGCACGATGCAGCGAACGGAGATGAGAACCACGGAAGTTTAGACGGGATAAAGGGACGCGTTGGTTAGAAGGCCAGAGCATGAACACGTCCTTGTCACGCACATATATATATCACCACGCGAATAATATCAACTACCACAAACCCCCTCCGTTCCCCCCCGCCCCCGACTTTCCCCATACCCCATATCACCCTCCTGCACACACTAGACTCCAACCAGGAGCATCCTCCGTCAACCAACACATCCTCGTTGTTATCACCAAAGCACAGCTCTATCCCATCCCCCACGGCAATCCGGCGCCACTAATGCACAAGATCCTCACCCCTAGCCCTCCACTTCAAGACCGAAAGACGCGCCCCGCGTCCGCGCGCTAAGGATTACCCCGCCAATTGGGGGTTCGGACAACTTCCGAGTTAAATACGTCGTAGGATTTTCGGGGGTAAAAGTTGCAGGTTAAGCACGTTATTTTATGGAGAGATAGGTGTTGGGAAGCCGGCTATCATTTTGATTGAAGGAGGCGTTGATGGATGGGGGGTGGGGGTGCCAAGAAAGCTTCTCTCCACAACCCCACAATGTGATGGATGGCGTATATAGGCTGTTAACTGAGAGCCGGAAGTTGTCCGAACCTTCAAGTGGATTAATATGCGAAACAAGCACCATCATCTATGTCTTGTTTGTAATCCGCCCGTTGATTTGATCTACAGCCTTTGGCAACCCAGAATATCTATATTCCAGTGCACCCTCTATTCCACAATCAAATCAGCAACAATATCTCCCCGACTTCGAATGATGAAGAGCTTTATTGTCGCCATTTTTCTCTACAGACGCTGTAAAGGTGCGCACACCAATATCTAACTCCATCGCCGATACAAATACTCCGCTCGCTCGCTATCCAAAAACACAGATACTACCAAGAACAGTAAGCAAAGAGTAGGCATCACACTTCCCCAAAATTCCGAACAATACCCCCAGTCCGGGCACCAACCGCGAGCTCAACCCATGTTAACCCCCCCAAAAAACACGCAAAACACAAATCTCATCCACTCCCTTTCTGTTGTCAACGCCGTCCAAATATACCACAGTACCACCCAACTCTACCACTGTGAAAGCAAAATAGAGATATCCGAATCTTCAATCCCCGCCCACACTAGCATTTTTGCCTGCGCCATCATGAACCTCGTCGCAAACCCTCCCTCCCCCGGACCTGGCGACGCTGTAAACGGTAGCCTGGAGACGTGCCACTTCGCCACTGCGGCGGTGTACGCCGTGTCTATGCCATATACCTTCCTTGATTGCACCAGCAACTCGTCCAGAACTCCGTTGAAGTAGTCCCGCAAGACCTGTGTGCCAGGGCTGTTTACCCAGGCAATCTCTTCTTCAAGCATGAGGGCTCTGAGAGCTGTGAGGAGCGTGTGAAGGTGGTTCACCCAGATGTGCCCGGAGCGAAAGGTTTCCGCGAGGCAGCCTTTTAGGGAGTGGATGGCGGCTGTGTCATGGCAGTCGGAGTTAGTATAAAGTGCCGCGAAGACGATATGCATCGAGCCCATAGGATAGAGATTGAGTGGCCAGGGTCGAGTGGGGAACATTGTTCTAGTGAGGTTGGCGAGGCTAGCTTTCATTTTGTTGATGGTGTCATTGCTGTTGCAGGCTCCCTTCTTAAATTCGTCAAATTCACTCTCTACCTTAGCGAATTGCTTGATATCGAAACCCTCATTTCTTGCCAGGGATAGGAGGTACTTCGATTCTTTTTCGCATCTGTCACCTGCCATATATAAGCCAAGCCATTATCAGACGAACAGACCCGAGGTCTCCGACTTACAGCGGCAGACGAAGGAATTTGAATTCCGTAGAGCTATTCCGCGCGGTATCATGCCCGCCCTAAGGTTTACGTACGACAGCGTTATTTCGTCGCCGGGGTTGAGTGGCTTCAGTGACCGCATTCGAAGCTGTCTGCCTTCATGGAACACAAAGGCATTTGGGTCGCATGAGTGGTTTGCAAGGGACGCAACAAGATCGAACATTGATACGCGGCTATCTTCGCCAGGGGTGTGAATGGGCATGGCATTCATGATAATCTCAGGGGTGTCAGTCTCACCAGCTTACATTGTGGGGATGCAAAATGGACCTTACCCTACACAAAACAAGCTCTACTGAAATATTTGTAAACATCGGCTGAAACAAGTTTTGAGCATATAAGGCAGTGTCAGTAATGGTACTGACGGCTGGATGACGGTCTCCCACGTGGGCCCAGATTTGGGGCAGAATTGCCCACGCTTGGTCCGAAATGTGGCCCAGTTTTTGTTTCGCGAGTAACCGATATAACATGCGCGTCCATGAATGCGCAGATGGGTGAATCCTCAAGGCCTCGCACTCATAGGAGTGGTACTTTGCCCAGGCTATTATGCGGCAGTCCTACTAAAGGTTAGTTTCTGCATTGTCGACACTGTAGAATTTATGATTATAAGCCAGGATACTCACCTCGGAACAGTACGCACAGACTCCGCATTGCAAACACCTCCTCAGTAGCGTCCTGTCCTACCCCGACAATACTTACGAGCGGCGTCGATCGGAAAATTTCTGCTCCCTCGGGAATTACTTGCTTGGTAAAGAGACCACTGCCATGGATCTCTGATGGCAGTATTTCCAGAGCGACCACGGCGTCGAGATTGTGTAGGAGCCATTGACATTGATCTTGGTCCTCGTATATCCCCCCACGAGCTGCCAACTTGATCGGGGCTGTCAAATCGAGATTGTCTGATAGCTGCTGAATGTGACTTTGGACCTCGTGTACGGCCCCATGAGCTGTCAAATTTCTCGGATCTACATAATTGGGATCCATTTTGCTCGTGTAAGGTGTGTTGAACTATGAGCAAGGCTTTGACAGATCGAGAAATTGAAAGATGCACGACAAGGTAAGACGCTGCGCTCGTAGAAATGTTTGGATGCTCTGGAGCTTTTGAGTGAAGCCATGTTTAGTTGTACTTTGTTTTGGTAGTTTGTTCGTTGCGGTTGCGCGGCAGGTGAGAACCTCGTGGTCGTTCCTTCTCTCCACCAACAATTATTTTATAATCCAACAACACGGTTGTAAAAATCAATATGATTGGTATATATATATGTATTAATCGACTCTCGATATCGAATACCGCCATTTTAAACAGTTAAATTATATAATTATAACCAATACAAAGAGCCTTTGCTAATATAGTGGCACATTCTGTTGATCTCCGGTGTGCACCTCCGGTATTCAAAAGCCACCAGCTTGTATTGTCGACTACTGGTCGCTCTTGACTAACCACCTCGAACTGTCTACTTCCAGAACATTCTTATTCGAGACCACCCATAGGTCAAAGCTGCCGAATTCAACAGACGAGGCTGCACGCACGACATACATCATCCATCCATCACCTCGATCCCTGGGCACCGTTCCACAATGCCGAGGCGGAAACTAATATGGCTCCCGCTGTGCTGCAGGAGCTACCATGGATGATGGGCAGCCAATAGGGTAAATGTGAAGCTGTGCGAGGAGAAGGGAAGGAAGATGTTTTGTCTCAGACATTTTTGTCGTGTGGGTGTGCAGGAAGTTAACAGGAAGTTACGGTGGTGCGGCAGGTTGGTTAGGTCACACCTGTAGCTCTGCTAGAGTATGAACCATCTCTATGGCGGCATCCACTCATAACGGCTGTGAGAGAGTATCGTAGCCCAGGGGTAGCAGCCCATCTCGGGGAGTATGCGCTCAGATAATAGTATGCTCCAATAGCAGTATGAGTACCTCCTAAATTCCACCCATGGCAACCGATCCTCCGGACCGCAATCAGGTAAACAACAATAAGAAAACGAATCCAGAACGACCAGCACCTCATATGGCAATCAGACATCAAAAAGACCTGTCCAATATGACAGTCAGACACGAAAAAAACCTGTCTAATTCCCTCATCTCCTCCACCAAACCACGGCCAAAGTCACGTACTCGCCGGTGACATACCGGGGCCTTCTCATACGTGGAGATGCGGAGGTGCGTCAAGATTGCGGGATCGGGCAGGGAGGGTTGAGGTAAAGTATTGGGTACCCGGCAGACTGACTCCGATGGAAGCCACCCGCTGCGTGAGAAGAAGATTACCTGTGCAGGTGTAGAAGTATATGGGATGTAGTTTCCAGTTGTTGATAGCAGTCAACATTGATAATATTGCCTACTAATCCCATGAATAACTACAGAAAATATCATCTCTACGTGAGAAAACCTCGAATTAATAATTAATAATCAAAAATAAACAATTAAATCGCTGTCGATGTACCCTACTTCTGTATTTCCCATCCAATGCACATCCCCCACTACAAATCGCGATCACGTCACCCTGCTGACTAATCTATTACTCAGCAACCCCTCCATACTTTTTTAGAGCAAAGGTGTACATAGCACCATGTACCCTCTCTCAGCCTCGCGCTACGGCCAACCGAGACAAGGCTACATCAATATCCAGCTATCCACAGCCAATCAGTTCAGGTCTTGGCCGGATTGCGTGCTTGAGGGGAGTGGAGGGGATGGAGGGGTTCATTGCGTTTCTACCTCCGGTACCCTACCGCCTCTGGTGCTCAACCACCCACTTTCCACCGCACTCTACCACCTATAAGACCACTCCGTCCCTGCTTGTTTTCTTTCTGCTCCTCTTACTCTCCCTCTTCAATCTTCAATCTTCAATCTTCCTTCCTCATACTTCTTGTGATACTCACCACGGCTATCTCACCACCTCCAGAACATCTCAGATAACATCATCGCCATCATGTCTGCTTCCGAAGAGAGAGCTGCTCCGTAAGTCAGAACCACCTGATCACATAATCCCCTCAAAAATATCCCTGAAGGGTTGATCAACCTTCAAAAGCCTCTTCCCTATCCTCAATCCACTCTCCCCTCGAACAACCCCGCTAACCTTCCTCTGCAGCCTCCGCCTGGGCTCCATCGCCCCCAACTTCAAGGCCGAGACCACCGCCGGCGACATCGACTTCCATGAGTTCATCGGCGACAAGTGGGTGATCTTCTTCTCCCACCCCGAGGACTACACCCCAGTGTGCACCACCGAGCTCGGCGCCTTCGCCAAGCTCGAGCCCGAGTTCACCAAGCGCGGAGCCAAGCTCATCGGCCTGTCCGCCAACACCATCGAGTCGCACGGCGGCTGGATCAAGGACATTGATGAGATCGCCGGCTCCAAGCTGACCTTCCCCATCATCGGCGACAAGCAGCGCCAAATCGCCTACGCGTACGACATGCTTGACCACCAGGACGCCACCAACGTCGACTCAAAGGGCATTGCTTTCACCATCCGCTCCGTCTTCATCATCGACCCAAAGAAGACCATCCGCACTATCCTGTCTTACCCTGCCTCCACCGGCCGTAACACCGCTGAGGTTCTCCGTATCCTTGACTCCCTACAGACGTACGTTTTTTCCCCTTCCTGATTTTATTACCAGCTCCAAATACTAACACCTCCTAGCGGCGACAAGAACCGCATCACCACCCCCATCAACTGGATCCCCGGAGACGACGTCATTGTCCACCCCTCGGTCACCAACGACGAGGCCAAGACCCTGTTCCCCCAGTTCCGCATCGTGAAGCCATACCTGCGCTTCACCCCTCTCCCAAAGGAGAAGACCTCTGCCAACATCTAAGTTAAGTCATAGGATGGAGGTGGTAGACGAAAGGGAAAAGGAAAGGGAAAGGGATGGAGGATGGAGTTAATTGTTTGTTTTGGCGGAGAGGGGAGGATAGGGGTGTGGTAGTCGAATGAGATGAGATACCCCATGTGTGGAGTTTTTTTTTTTTTGTGCATTGTGATTGTCGTGATGTTGTTAGGAGATGATGGGAATGTATTTGTCCATTGATTTGCCCTCCGCAACCCGCATTACCGCACCTCCATATCCCCCTTTCCGTCCCACCAAGCTGCAAGAGCTCCCCCACAAACCCACTTAGTCGAGAGCAACTTCCCTAACCCAATCGCATATAAACATAGGCTCCATTCCATCCACTGATCTTCAATATAGCTCATTGGAGGCTTGCATTGCGTGCTCCTGTCATTTTTGTTCTGTTCCTGTGTGCTTCTATCTACCGGGCCTAGCTTGAATGGATACCGTAAACATAGTACAGTAAGAAGCTCCTACGATAATAATCGACCAACAAGAAAATTTTATTTATATCGCATGGTCTCAAAATATTCCTATATTTAATATGTTAATTTTTGTGTCTTACCTCTATAGCGACATTAATGCACGTTGATTTAGTGTACATTTATCGAGACTAAACAATTATTAAACTTTCCAATAACACCAATTTAAAAGTTGTCTAAGTTGTGCATCCCCACGGTCCATCAAACCCAAATCCCGACCCCAAACCAAAACCCCTCAATCCAACAACAACCCAAACCCTCCAAACCCACAACGGCCCCCAACATTTCAGCCCCCAATCCTTCATCCGATCTCTCCACTGCATCTAAAACATTCCCCCAATCACGTGCCCCCACCCACATGCGGCCCTCCTTCATCCCATCAATCTCGCCTCCCGCGTCTCCGCGCTTGGACCACCCACGCGGCGGCCCACGCACCTCCCACGCTACGGGGTCAAAGCGCGCGGTCCCCGCGTTTAGGCTGTGGAGAGGAGAGAGAGAGTTACTTGTTCGCCGCACAACGAAGAACGAATGAACGGACTGAACTGGGCTCTCTTTGTAGGCTTGACACGACAGCGACACGACGGATACGACTTTTTTTTGAGGCAACGAGATACGGAATTTTGAGTTGGGACTTTGATTGGACGGGCTGATTTTTTTGGGGGAGAAGATTTTGGGCTTGGAAGGAGAGGTGATTGGGATAGGAAAACGACGGTGTGGGATACGACAGTGTCAGCTACAACCACAGAGGAAACAGCACAGTTGAACGAGCCTCACGACTACAGCAGCGACGCCGACGGAGATCGAGAGCACACAAAGCCATTCATCCAGCCGACCACGAACCACAACCCACCGATCGATTGATCGACACCACGTACCACACCGCGGCGCCGCCGCAACCACCAGCAGATGTCACGCCCGATCCTGCACCGCGCCAGCACCATGGACAGCGCGACCGCCAGCGGCAGCAGCGGGGACGCGTACTCGCGCCGTCGCGAGGGCGAGAGCCCCTACCTCGGGACCGCAAACGGACATCCCTCGAGCAGCCTACCGAATCGAGGGGGGTTCGAGGACGACGGAGGGGGAGATGGGGGGGGGCATTCGGGATCGACGCCGCGGAGTGGCGGGTCGGCGGCTAGTCCTGCGCAGCCTGGGTCGGGGGGTGGAGGAGGAGGGGGGGGAACGCATCTGTCGGGATTGATGTGTAATGTGCACCGCACTACGGGGCGGGAGCCTCATGCGCTTGTGGGAGCGACGACGACGATATTGGGGGATAAATTGTATGTCTTCGGCGGGAAGATACTGTCGCGTACGCGCGCGGCGCTGACGGCAGATCTGTACGAACTGGATCTCATCCGGCGGCACTGGACGAAGCTTGAGCCTTCGGGGGCGGCGGTGCCGCCGCGGTACTTCCATAGTATGTGTTCGGTCGGCGACACGAAACTGGTGTGTTATGGCGGGATGTCGCCTGCTACGGGCCCGAATGGACAGCCGTTGCCGCCGGCGCAGGCGCAGAATGGACAGGAGGCTCAGCCGGAGGTGGTGGTGATGTCGGATATCCACATCTACGACGCGCCGAGCAATACGTGGACGTATGTCCCGACGTCTGATACGCCGCAGGGGCGGTACGCGCATTGCGCTACTATCATGCCGTCTGCGGCGGCGTTTGCGAATGCGTCTTCTGCGCCGCTGTCGGCTCTTCAGCATAATCCTGCGGGGGAGAACCCGAATCAGGGCGTGTTGGGGGTGCATATCGATGGTACGGGCGGGGCGGAGATGGTGGTTGTTGGCGGGCAAGACAGCGCGAATCACTATATTGAGCAGATTAGCGTGTTTAACCTGCGCTCTCTATCCTGGACGCGCACGCAGCTACTCGGAAAGAGCTGTGGTGCCTACCGCAGCGTCGTCGCTCCTGTTTCCGCAGCCGTGGCATCACGCATCGGAAAAGGCAACGCAAAGCAAGACACCACTCCCGGTCCGGACCGCGACACGGCATCCTCAATGCTGATCTACAGCAACTACAACTTTCTCGACGTGAAGCTGGAACTCCAACTCCGCGGCTCCGATGGCTCTCTCGTCGAGAAGCCCATGTCCGGCGCCTTCACCCCACCCGGCCTACGCTTCCCCAACGGCGCCGTAATCGCCAACACCTTCGTAGTGAGCGGCACGTACCTCACCTCCTCGAAGCAGGAATACGCGCTGTGGGCCCTCGACCTGCCCTCCCTGACCTGGTCCCGCATCGACGCCGGCGGCAACGTCTTCTCGACCGGCTCGTGGAACCGCGGCGTCCTCTGGTCGCGGCGCTCTGCGTTCGTGGTGCTCGGATCGCGGAAGCGCGCGCTGGTGGACGATTATAACCATCGCCGTCTCAACTTTAGCGATGTTTGCGTGGTGGAGCTCGAGGCGTTTGGGTTATACGAGAATCCGCGCCGCGCTGCCCCGTCTAGCTCGTACGTCTCTGCCTCGGCGGCGCTCCCACCACCTCGCCCTGGCCCGTGGCAGCCAGGCGGACGCACTCTGAGCGCCGCGGCGGAGGAGCTGGGTGCACTAGCAATGGCTGCCACCGAAGTGGCGGATATGGATATCCTCGCAGTAGGCGGTGAGCGTGTCCCTGTCAACTCGCGCGTCCTCGCGCGTCGATGGGGGGCGTACATCGAGACGCTCGAGCGCGAAGGCACGGCTGTGCAAGAGGGCGTTGATGTCGCTACTCTCCGCGGCGGGGAGTCCGGGCGGCGGATCAGCGGGTCGACGATTACGGGGTCGGGTGGGGGAGGGAGGCCGCGGACGCTGTATATGCCGCATACGGTGCTGACGATCCAGGCGCTTGTGGCGTACCTGTACTCAGGGAGCCTGCCGAGGGGGTGTACACCGCAGGTTTTGTGTAGTTTGCTGCAGGTTGCTCGGCCGTATCGGGTTGAGGGGCTGCTGGAGGCGGTGGTGGAGGGGTTGCATGGGGTGTTGGATTCGAGGAATGCGGCGGCGGTGTTTAATGCTGCTGCTATGGGGGCGGGTGGGGGGAGGGGAGTGGGAGAGGGGGTGTGGGAGGAGGACAGGGGGGTAACTAGTGAGAGGGGGTGGGATGGAGGGGATGGGGGGAGTGAGGGCGGGAGTGGGAGTGAAGGGGGTGGATGGGATAGGGGGAGGGAGGAGTGGAAGGGAGGTGTGAGTGCGGTTATTGGGCTGCAGAAGAGGGGGCTGAGAGGGTTGATGGAGGGGAGGAGGTTGAGGGAACGGGGGATGAGTGCGGGGAGGCAGGAGGTGGGGTTGGGGATTAGTTAGGTGGGGTTTGAATTGGAGTGAAAGGAGGGTTGTATGTTTGATGGAGATACTGGGAGTGGTTGGGTAGATAGATGGTTGGATTGGGAAAGTGGCATAGCCAGCGGGAGAATCTGTTCTATTTTCGTTTCTATGGATAGCACTTCATGAAGTTTGAATTTGTCAGCCTGTAGCAGATAACGGATTACTCTGGGCTCTGTTGACCTGGCGAATAAAGGATGCTGTACAATGAAAGATGGACTAGGAATAGGCTGGAACAGGAGATGCATGGTGATGGGCTTCGTCCTTCCCTAGCCCTTGCTCCACTTTGAGGATATGTCGTGGGAAAGTATGTACTCTATACGCTACCGTCTGTAATTTTCCTTTTTGCCTGTAGAATTTCCCTCTTCGGAACAGAACAGGACTTTCCAAAGTCTGATTAACATTGAAGGTATATGCTGCAACACCCAGCTGTAAAAAACGGGCAATTCTATTGGAGGTTTACTCTCATGACCGACGTATCGTATGTAGACAAACGAAGAATTGTAGTCGTCGCAAACTGTGCCGTGAGCTACCAAATGAACTCCTGGACCCAGTGCTATATCGTCGGTGACCCTTACTAAAACTTGGCGCGTGAGGTCGTTATCATATCCTGTTCACTCATCGAATGCTGCGGCACTATACTGTATCTCACTTCAGACGCCAATCGGCTGACTGCTTGCCTTGTGCGTGCACCGACGGATGCGCCGTTTCTACCAATAAAAATGATGCTATGGGCTCTCCTCGTATGGGAGATTTCATCTTCCCCGAGTCCGAGCTCGCCTTTTGGTATCTGTAGGACAAATGTACACTTCAACTTCCGATTGATTGTAGAGGATAACAGTACTAAATTCCAGCATCTCTACAAAACCTTACGAACCCCCCTCCCAAAAAAAAACTATCTGTAGCCCTAGGCTTGCGTATACACCATTAGCACGGCCGCGTATCTGTAATTGCGCCGGAAAGGTTAGCCAGCAAAGTAAGGCCTCCTAGCCCCTACGAGGGTTACCCACGCTGAAACCGCCATGATAATCTCATGATCCCGACACTGCGTCAATGTTGCCAAAATAATGGCTAAAAGAATACTACCAGACGCTGTTACTGCAGTAATTAAACGCCGGTCCACAGCATATGTCAGGGCAAGTAGAGGGATGAGTAGGGTTAGTGACAGGATGAATGTCAGTATACCACGCATGGCAAGGCGGATCATGCTGTCATCCCAAACATGAAGCTTGCCGCCACTTGGGAGAGGTATGACCTTGCCTCCTGGTGCTCGCTGCGTAGAATCAACGAATGATTAGCGGCAGGATATGAATCTGTAGGCGTTGGAGTCAGCAAATGCACTTACCTTGGCAAGAAGTCTCCATAGCATGCCCTCTGTCATCTTCCAGGCCCATGTCCTTTGCGATTGTCGCTGTGCTAGTGCTGCATGGTCGCCGTTATCCGAGCTCAGCGTCGGGGCAAGTGCATGAGCAGTATCGATCGAAGTGTCGGCGATCCATCGGCGGACGTCCAATATAGACGTTTCGTCAGGCCGGTCCAACTTAGATACCTGCGAGTACCTTAGAAGCGCATCGTCTATAAAGAAACGGTCAGCTGCGCCTCCCACATACATGTACGCCAAGCGTCAAGCGTCAAGGGTCGCACGACGCACTGTACAGCTGGAGCTTTTCTCTGATTAGGGACTTGAGCTGAGCTGCCTCTTCCTTGGCCGCAATATTTTTGACCGGGTCGATACCCCTCATGTCAGTCAGGAGCTTTTCCAGCTCGGCCAACTCGGACTGCATCCATAGCAGGTTCTGAATATTAAGCAAGGAAAACTGACGAAAGAATAGATAGGAATTGTCGTGTCTCATAAGTTCTGCTAGCGAGTGGTGAAAATCCGTGTCGAAGTTGCCATTCTTCACCGAGCCCGTCTTGCGTGCGCTTGAGGGCGGGTTGCCTGGAGTGCTTGGTGTAGTGCTGGTTTGAGCCTCCGAAGAACCGCTGGCTTGAGTAGTAGAAATGTTGAAAAGAGGCAATATCGGAGGCTGACTGCTCGAATCTGACGGCGAAATAGTGTTGGCATTCCCATCTTCCACTCTTGCGCCGTAGGTTCGACCCCGTCTTCTAAGGCTTTGTTGGATAACGACATGCTTGGCGCGATGCACTTGAAGCTCTTCTCTACACATAAGGCTCAACCTTACATCTCATCCAAAGGGTGACTAAGCTACTCACTCGCTCTCGAAGACTCGACCTGGACAGTGGTGACAATGCATCGTGAATTATTGGAAGCTTTGCCAGCCTCATTATCATGGACAAATTGAGGTTGAAGTACTCCGTGCCCCTCAATATTAGCGTTCTTTGCCCACCGATGAGTCTAGCAGCACAGCCCCCTGGGATTCTCTGGGCATCCCTCGGTGACACCCTCTTAGGACACCACCAGTGTGGCGCTTCATCATAGTGATTTAGGCTGCATATTCCGCTAGGCGAATACGGGGACAAGTTTTTAGCTCCATGGGTGATCTTGCATCCCTCAACGCAACTTATCACCCAAAATAACTAGCCGAGCCCAAGTCCAACACAGCTGACATTAACAGCCTGATTAGAGTTAGCTACTATTGTTATTATTATAAATCTTGCAGTATTATAAGAAAGGAGGCATGTCGCGTAATACCCTGTATTTACAATATATCATGCAAGCCTACTTGCCATCATACAAGGCGACATACAAGGCATCCTCACACCAGTCTAGTTGTGTATAAAGTCTCTACACCCCAATCAACTAGATCAGTAATCAACAGTCTCTGGTTATAGGACTCACTGAATATCGTACACCTGGTCACTATTAGCTACGAAATCAATCACCTTATCTACAACCTGTGTTTGCTCTCGGTGTCCTAGTAGCAACCCCAGTAAGACTTTCGACAAAAATATCGATAAGGCTGTTTGTTGGAGACAGATCCACCATCCCTATCGTCAGATCACTTTGTCCATCTACGTGGTGTGACAATGGAGTGTGTACATTGTAAAAAGAGCGTGTTAGCGTAAGTGAAAATCACCATGTAGTCAAACAAGTCGCTCTAATGAAACTGCAGTGATACGTTCAGCGCCCACTGCCAAGAGCATATCGAAATTCAAACTCGGCTCAAACGTCCCGGAGGCAGAACCTATGGTGCCAGATACGATCCCAAAGGTCCAGATAGTCAGGATCTTTTAATAGTGGATCCAACGAAGCAGGAGCGAAATGCCAGCAACCGCATATCGATCGATGTAGGTCCGTCTGTTAGACTAAACGAGGAGAATCTTCAGAGATACCAAAAAGTTCCTGATGGACTGGACAAACGCATACACTCCATCATAGAAAACTTCCCGCCTTATGATGGGGATGGCGTAGAATCCCCCTGGCCCGAAATCGTCGATTTTAAATGCAAAGACTGCAGTTTCAAGTTTAGGACAAAGTCGTGTCTCTCCACCCCTATCATTAGCCACCCGTGCTGATTCAAGGACACAGGAAAGAGTGTGATGAGCATTACTTGTCGAAATACTGTCATGGGGCTAACGCTGTAATTTATATCTTGGTTATCGATAAGTTCGTGCCCTTGAATATATCCGTCCGTGTCTGTAGAGGCGGGAGAATATAGAAATAAATAGCTAACATGATATTTATAGATCCCGGCCATGTGGTTACACGGTGGAGAAGGAAATCCAACCTCTAGATGGTATCAAATACCCTTCGCTGTTTCAGTGTCGGAAGTGTTCTTCTATGTTTCCGACGGAGATAGAAATGGAGAACCATCAGAAAACTCGTCAGTGCCAGGAGGAGGAGCCACTTCTAAGTGTAGCTTGTGGCTAACTTTGAACCAGATCTAGTCTCACCGTCTAGATGTCTCCATTGCCAAAAGATGTTCAGTACCAAGTAAAGACACCGCTCCTATATCATAGTATTATTCTTACAATATGTCAGGTATGAGTTGGATGATCATTACGATTGGCATGACGATATGGACTATCGGCAGAGGATAGACGGACTTGCTATCAACAATCCAACCCACAAGACTAAGGGATTGAAAGGTGACAACCCCAAAGAGATATCCACGCAATTTTCTACTGCTCATCAGGTTGCAGAGCCAAAGGATATGGAAGACGAAATTCTGAGCCTCGCTAGCGATATTCAAAAGATGCCATCCCCCTCGCTAGTTGACAAGGGCAGTATGTATATCTCTACCACAAGCTGATGAGAGCTGAGCAGGGCTGATAGTATCTCAGAGAGCCAAGAATTAGGCAAAGACGGAAAATTAGCCGGCATAAGCTTCATAAGTGCTGAGGACATCCAGAGATGTAAGATTATACTCGTACTTAACATTAGCAGTACACTCACATTAACCAGTCCTTGCACCCGATGGTTATTACATAGGAGCGCCAACCAAGTACGTGCACGTTCATCCAGACGGAACAGTGCTTAGCGAAGAACTAGACATGCCGTCGCCTAGCTCGGCCTTAGTGGTCACGGGGCATGGAATACCAGGTTACACGTTAGCCGTCGACATTGCTGGCAGAAATCGTTGGATGACAGGAGGCCGCATACTAGGCAACTACTTGGGGTTCCGAGACGAAGTGAGAACTCACCTCAAAGCCGCCTTCGCGCTGCAAGAAGACGAGAAGCTTCAGACCATGAATGCCTTAATCCCAGCACTAGAAAAGCTCATCGAGCTTGACGTGGATACTGAAGAAGACTTGAAGTTTGTCACCCTAGTTAAGATCGGAGCATTGGCTTACGGCCTCAATATATTCGACGTGGGAGTCGAATATAACCTCCGAGCACTGGAACTTTCTGTTAAACAGTATAGCAAAGATTCCATCAACAACTTCTACCGAATAAATGTACTTGGTGTTCTCTTTGAGAAGCAGGGGATGCTTAAAGAGGCAGCATATCTCTATCGTCGATCCCTGCATGGCCATATTAAGATCAACGGCACCAACCACGCAAATACGCTCATGACAATGCTGGAGCTGGCTAACGTCAGTCGGCAGCTTGGCAGCCTCCATGCCTGCCGGTCATTGCTAGAGCAAGCCTATATCGGAAGCGAGAACTTAGAGACGCCAGATGAACAGTTTATAATAAGAGTCCTAAACAACGTTGCTACGACGTACCATGCGCTCGGAATGACGCATAAAGCCTTAACTCTGTTAGAGTCAGCCATCCCACGAATGAGCAACTCCATTGCACTAGGTAGTGAGGCGGCATGCGGCGTCATCTGCGATCTCCTACAGCTCACTAAACGCAATATGGTGGCCGCTAACGTATGCAGCTTGATACGTGATATGCAAGAGGATATGACTGAGCATTCATCAATGGCGACCAAGTGTTATGCAGATTTTCTAGCCCGGAATCGCCGTTTGGGGGAGGCAGAGAGCTTCTACCGAAAGTCGTACGACTGGATGATGGCGAGTCTTGGGGGCTCACATAACGATACAATTCAATGTTTACATTGCCTCGCCCACTGTCTTGAATTACTCCGAAAAAATTCTGAAGCAGAAAATGCTTTCCGGCAGTTGGCACGCTTGACTGCCCAGTCACCAGGGAACCAGCACATATATCGGAGGTCCATGGCTACGATTTCGAAGCTTAGTGCTAACAAGGAGCTGCTAC
This sequence comes from Pseudogymnoascus sp. SDFLT0511, assembly GCA_030180035.1. Taxonomy (NCBI): domain Eukaryota; kingdom Fungi; phylum Ascomycota; class Leotiomycetes; order Thelebolales; family Thelebolaceae; genus Pseudogymnoascus; species Pseudogymnoascus sp. SDFLT0511. The sequence goes on from JASCQD010000016.1 coordinate 231,434, forward strand.
AGGCCGAGTCAACGAGCTGGGGCCTAGACAAACCCGGCAAATGTCCGTGCGGGAAGAATACAACGAGGCTTTGTTCAAGTAAGTGTTTGAATGTATATACTATTCCCGTGAAGAGGAATCAGCAGCTCACATCTTTTCATAGGTTGTCAGATGAAGCACTTTTGTTCAAACAACTGCCAACAGGCAGCCACAAAGCACAAACCTTGCTGTCCCTCCGTCACGCCAAAACAGTCCATCTCAACTGTACGGAAGGCCATGCACGTGGCCGAAGTGGAAACGCTTTTCCAAAAAGAGTTTGCCCATGACCCAAATATCACAGGAGTATTGAAGTTGGTCTCTTCGGAGGCTTTCTTCGTCAATCCTACCTGTTTTGCAACGTTCCGAGTCTGGAAAGATCCCACAAAGCTTGTGGGATTCTATTTTACCCCTATTAACACTCGCATAGCGTTTGGCAACAGCGGGTTAGAAGATTGGGAATCTACCCAGCAAATGAGAATGACGCATCTCTACCCATCGATGGACGCGGACCCCTTATACTTGCTGGTTTCGCCAGGTGAGACAATGTTCAGGTCAGCTAAAGATGAATGGGCAAGAACTACCGGGGCCAATGCTGACATTAACTTGCCCAACTCGTCAATGATTGAGTACCTACAGTCCGAGGAGCCTCAGTCCATGCATATGCGACTAGCTGTTATAATGATGGTATGGGAGATGTAGATTATAGAAATCTCAACGAATATATAATTTGTTGTTGCCCCTTTAAAGCATCAGCAAGCGCGCCATGGCAGATTCACCCCGAATATTTTGGGCCTTGTTTCCTGCACCTGCGTATGGGAGTTGCGCTTGTTACTTCTGTCCTGACCTGTGTGCAAGTCCGCAATGCAGACAACAGATGTCCGAGGGTTTTGGCGAGTAACTTTGCGTATTCACTTGGCACCAAGCGACATGACGACAGGGTATGGCATGCTTTGTGTTGAACGATGGCCACCCAGTCATCTCCAAAGGAACGCCGGCCGATTCTGAAAGCGATTACCATTACGAAGCAAGGCTATTATCTATGAGCAGAAAGATAATGTTATACGTTACGACGGCCTTGGCGTAAGGCTTACTTTAATTTTAATAGATTAATACCAAGGTGGGTACCATTTAAACTGTTAGGTGAGCGTCGATACCCTCGGGATTTTGAAGCTATCACAGCATTTCTCTTCTCCCCTTTAAATATCCAATGGAGACCACATTTCCGAACATGAAGGATACGCCGTACCAAGACCCGACAGAAGGGATGCACCGCAGTACACATTGGTACAGTACGACTTTATATGGCCATAGATAATCTAGCCCTGGTGGCCAAGGTTAGGAAGGGCGGGCTTGAAAATGGCATGACACACGCTTTGGCCATGTTGGGGTTTCGCAGTCCACTATCTGTAACATTCTCCATTTACTTTCAAGAGCATAGTATTTGTAATTTTCTACAGGACGTAAAATGTCCTCTCCAGAATAAGCATGTCCCCGTCTTACCTGTTAATTGACCCGATGTCCGCTAGTACAAGGTAGTTTCCCCACTAATGCTGCCTCCGCATCCCCCTTCCCCGGCTTACCCTCAAATTATTATGGCACAACATGATTGCATACCAAACTACTGCGCCGCATTGATGCATCTTGGGTGGGTTGGAACGTCTAGCGCACGAATAAGCATATACCTTTGGTTTCTTACACCTTGCCAAGAGCCCACCCATGCTCAGCCCTGCCGCCAGCCCCCTATCCCACCAATCGTCCTGCCAACTTTGAGGAAAGTCCCAAAAATGCCACAAAGGTGTGTGACCAAAATGGGTGAGTCAAAGGCTCAAGGCTGAAGACTATAATTTATATCACAATTTATAACCGAGTATGGACGCTCAGATTTACTCAGCCAAGACGGCTCACGACTGCCATGAACCCCTATCCAATCCAAGAAGGGCAGTCGAATAGGGATCGGCAACTGGAACTCTCTGACAGCTCATGTGGTCCATACGACAAACGCCGCCTCGACGCCAACGCCTTAACGAATGAAGCAAAAGATCGCAGAGTTTCTCATGCAAATTTAGTGGCGCGCATTACAACCAATTGTTCTCATGTGGGACTCCTGAGCTGCCCATACACCGTAAACAAGTTGTAGCCTGGTGCCAGCTTCGTTTCCCAGAATAGAGTCAGCAATCATGCTTCCAAAATGGCGCTTCAATGTGGAAATTAGTGTGGAAAAATCCGTTGCTTGGGTCCCCTCTTTCAGGCAGATGCAAAGTTCCACTGTGTTGGCCGCGAATATGTCAATATCCCTCTTGGCGATGAGGGAGGGAAATATAAGAACTCAGCACTTTCCCCGCCGGAAGGAGGTGCAACAGAGATCAAAATAACCTACGATTATATAAAGTTTCAGCGCATACCCGCCCTCTCGCTACCACAGTCAAAGCCAGGCTATTTGTTGCTATTATCTCACCTGCCAAAATGCGAGCTTCAATCCTCTTTGCTGCCTCCGTTCTCCCCGTCCTCTGCTTCGCCCAAGACTCTGGTGATGCTAAGGATTTCCTTGATTCAGTGAATATCTGCGCTGTACGTTTATTCTTGTCCATTCCCGTTACCATTTTAATGTCTACAACTCTACCAATCTTTGATATTTTCTACTCCCCTTGTTCACGCCCATTGTTTCTTTGTCTGCAGACTTCATTGACACTTCCTAGCAACCCACTTTACAAATCGAAGCCGCCAAGAACAGCTGCGGTCTGGACATTGCGTGCCTCTGCAAGGATGACTCCTTCATTACGACTATAATGGCAGAAACCACCTGCACGCCGCCTGACTTGGTTGAGTTTGGAGAGCTTGTTGCTAAAGAATGTTCATCCTATGGGGTAACTGTTGATATTCCCGGTGGAGATTCTGGGAACAACGACTCCGGGGACAGTGATTCCGATAAGTCTGATACTGGGAGCACCGACGACAAGGACGACAACGCCGAGAAGCCTAACTGGGGCGGGAGAACAACGATAGTGGACTTGGGAATGATGCTTGCGGCCGCTGGGCTGGCAGGACTAGTGGGAGTGTAAGTGGGATGGAGGGTTTCTTCACAAGTAAAGCCGTGTGCTTATGGAACAACATTTTGGCATCAATATTTAGTCTTGTGATATTTGTGGATCAGTACTGCGAATGGTGTCAGGTGCGAGCACACTGTGCGTATCATTCTAATACCAATGTACATTCTCTATTATCTATGCCTTATCCACATGTGCCACGGTCTCTTTCTCGTAATCCTTCTCTGAAGTGCCATCCTCAATATCCTTCCGTTCCTCAATTCCTACTTTGACCTTCTCAACCCAACTATCAAGACTCTTGCCCTTGAAGATGTTCAAGTAGACTGGGAATGTAAAGGCAATCGCAAATCCAATCAATGGAATGAAGAATGCGTGCTGGGTATTTCCGCCCATAGCATCTGCAACGGTACCTAAAACCGGGGGGAACAATGCACCTCCGCTCACGGCAGCTACGATAAAACTCGCTCCACGCTTGCTATGCCTTCCAAGACCACGAAGGGAGAGCGTAAAGATCAACGGAAAGCAGCAAGATTCGAAGAATAGGACGAGTGAGACGGCTGCAATTCCGGCATTTCCTGGGGCTCCCAAGGCCACCGCGGCGAAGATGACAACGCCGGTAATAAATCCCATGAGGACGAATCGAGGCTTAACAAACTTGAGCAAACCACTACCCACAAATCGGCCAATTGCGAAACATCCCTGAGCAACAGCCAAGAGATTTGAGCCGGTGGCGTGCGAGGTACCAGGACGGACCCAACTGACATAGTTGATGAAGTAACCAGCATAAGCGACTTGAGCTCCAACGTAGCAAAACTGAGCAAAGACACCATAAAAGAGGGTATATTGCTCTCTCAATGGCTTATCTTCAAAGTCGGTGTCACCTGCAGATTGCTCTGCCTGGTTGGCCATATCGGCATCCGTGACTTCGGGGATTGGTGCGAAGAAGAACACAATAGCTAAGAGGAAGACGAAGATGGCGATTCCAAGGTACACCCATTGGACAGACTGGAGGGATTGTTCGTCCTCGTCATTAACATTCTTGAAGATTACTTGGGATGCCAGAACTGGTGCGACGACGCTGCCAATGGCTTGGAATGCTTGCGCGAGAGTAAGACGCAACTCGGAGTATCGAGGTGGACCGCAAGTTGCAATAAAAGGATTCGCTGCTGTCTCTAGTGTCGAGAGACCGCTTCCAACAATGAACATACTGCCGCAGAAGCCACCAAATCTATGGGAATATTAGCAAAAGTGGCTTCGAGAGGGATAAACAGTACTCACGATCTCATGACTCCAGAAGGCCAGAACATCAACGCACCAACACCGTAGATGCAAAGGCCGGCGATGAATGCCCATCTATAACCAAATCGGCGCACGATCCATCCAGAGTATGTGAGGGGCCCAATGAAATAGGCACCGAAGTATGCAGCTTGGAGCCCTCCAGACATTCCCTTGCTGATGCCCAGTGCAGACTGGAAATGAGCGTTCAGAACATCCAAAAGTCCGTATGCGAATCCCCACATGAAGAACAAGATTGTGACCAAGCTGACTGGAAATATGGACTGTCGAACAGTAATCTCTCCTGCGCCCGTGACGGCATGGTCATCAACAACCTTGGTTTTTCTGCCGATTGCAACAACTTGAGCTGCGGAGGCTGAGGAAGTCCTTCTTTCCGCTTCAACCTTTTCCATTCTGAAAGATGTATGGTCTTCAAATTGCCGTGAAAAATATCGAATGCAAGTTATAAGGAGAGTAGCGAGCTACGATGATATCTTGCGGTCAAACTAAGGAACTCCCAGCTTGTGGCCTAACTGGAAATAATGAGGGAAACAGGGAATCACAAAAAGGTTTGACGGTGATGAGCCGATTGAGTGAAGGGTGGGAGTAGAAGTGAAATAAAAGAAGGGATTTGACAAGGAAATATATACTTTATTCCCTTGGTCCCCTCAGTCTCCAGGCGCCCACGTAAAGGGCAACCTTCATTTAAAATGGCCAGACCCGAAGATACTGGAGAGATCAATTTGCTCCACCTCCACATTGTTGCCATCGTCACGCCAGAAAACTACATGCGGGGATTAAGAATATTGCCCCACCCCCCTCCCCCCCTACCCTAGAGCGGAGCCTAGAGAAATAGATCCCAACGGCCATGGATGAAACACAGAACGAAGATCGATGGAAGGAATTGGGCGATTTTCAGTTCTTAGCTCTCACGTCGACAGGTTAGTTCCGGCCTTATATATTCTTGGCACGGTCGCGCAGCCGGAAACGGTACTGATTTTCTGTAGTGACCTACACTAATTAGGGGTGATAAGAGGTTGGTTAGGCGGCGACAGACTTCCTCACTACGGAGTACCATAAGTCGTAAAGGGGTGGCAATATGAGGAGGTTTGGTGGAGTCAGTCAGGTGCCATGGGGTTCCCTTTGCGGGGGTGGGTTGGAGAGTGTACATGGTAATGCTTAAAAAAACTGGGATCAGCGGCACTTTGACGCGGACTGAATGCCTGAAGCGTTGTGAAAATCGATCTCCTTTCCAGCTAGCGTACTACATAGAGCCTAATGCGTCAGTAAATCCAAACTTGACTTCATCAACTGCATCATAAGTACGGCGTATTATCTCCCGTGGACACTAGTCATTTAGTCAGCCCGGCTGAACTATTCGGAGCCTTCAACACAAAATCTCCCATCTCAATATATGGGGACTCTACACTAGCACCGTGTTCCCCACTTCCAGCCTCCCAGGTATTGATAACAAGGCCCAAAATCGCCACTACCCCGCACGAGTTGAACAAATCCACGAGCATTACAGTGGTGAGTTGTTGTGAAATGTGCGGGGAAATTATCTCCACAAGTACAGCTTCTGTCACAGCGGGGAATTCCGTATTAGCGGTGAACTGAGAATGGATGCATTCTACCACGGACTCTAGTACGCATCAATACCAACCCTCCATTTTCACTTTCTCGGCCTTAATGTGGAGGTTGAGAGACGCCGGTACACAAATGCAAATAAGAAACTCAACGCTCTGATCGAGAACTTGCAGATATATTGGTCGGAAGATGTTGGGGTAGGGCGGCTGTGTATGCAGTTGGAATATTAGACGGGAGCTAGCGGAGATCGGAGACAAACAGCGACAACCGAGGACCCACCGTTGTCAATCCTGGTCTTATTGCAGCACTAGCTTTCATGCACGGCAGTTGATCCCAGCGACGTGCGTTACTAGTGGTTGATATCACTTTCATTGTCAATTCTCGTAACCTTCTAGAATCCATCTAGCAGAGAAAATAACTCACAGGGGTTCTTCTCCACTGAATCCTCCACAGATGGAGACTAATTGACGATGGGAGAAGTGTATTCGTTACCCCATGCTCGATACCAGCCGCACAGAACACGCTAACAGGGTGCTAGCGGGCGTCGGAAAGCCAACAGCGATAAGCGTGTCAGCCCCATTTTCACGGCACGCCATTGTAGTCGCAAACCGATAAATCGCGGAAGGCAAGGGCGACATAGAGCTCCACAAATGACTTTTTTTGCATGTCGTGGAGAGCAGAAAGCCTGCTACGATGGACGGCGTAGCAAAGGAGGAGCCCCAGATCCTGAGGCCGAGTCACTACCCCGCAACCGCACCATCCCGCTCTCCACGGCCAAGCGTCCCATAGGGGGGAAATCTTGTGGAGTCGGTGACTATTCAGGACGTTGAGCTTTATTGCTGAGAGCCCAAACAATTTTAATACGACTAGCACAGAAACTTGTTTGGAACTACACAAAGGACGAAAGCAGACTATGGATAGGGAGTTGAAAAGGAAACTCCATTGGGCAGCAGGTCAGAGTTTGATAATCTTCATTCACTCGGAATATCGTATGTTCCCATAGACTAGTCATATCGCACAGTGGAATAAAAATGGTTGACATCTCAACATACAAGTGAGAAGTAAGCTACTTTGCACTTCAGGACTTGGCTCCAACCTGTTGCGAAAGTATTGCTCCTAATATCACCAATGAAGGGCTGGTTGCCACCGCTTCATCAAATATCTTCGTCGCAATCTCAAAACAGTGAATCACTTCTGGTGAGATCGTATCCCGGAGACATATTGCATGTGCGCCTTTGTGTGCTGCCATGGTCGTTATGAAAAGACTATGTTTTGTCAAAACGACGAAGAGCATAATTTGGGAGGAAGTTTTCCTTCTTACCTTGCATAAAAATTCCAGGGAGTATGTGCGCAGCATTGGACAGCCGTAGCTATGCTCGAAACAAGACTAACATACGCGTCAAAGAAGCGTGAGCAGTCAAACTGTGTCGCAGCGGCGGCGACATCCAGGTACATGACGCTGTAAACAGCGGGCCAGTATGTGGATACCAGACACTGATAAAATTGCATCTGGAGAAAGCACCGAGCAGCAGCTTGGCTAGAATACGACTGGGGGCTAATATATCTAATGGTATCATCGTATGCGATAGGGTTAGGACCTTGACGGTGAAAACTGAGGCTCGTAGGTAGGTGATCGTGCCAATTGTCGAGCTGATACATGAGTTCAGCGGCAATAATTGGGGCATAAACCTCCTTGTTATTAGAGAATGTGACAGACGCAAAACAGCGACGCATCATGCGGCACATTGAAATAGCTGCCAGAAAATAGGCTTTCGTATCGTTTGGGCTGAGTGAGGATGTGTTCGACGACCGAATTTGATCAAACAGGTACCTATTACTCTCTTGAAATGGTTCCCAAGAGTCATGGATGCCAGGGAGAAGAATGCGGTCGTCAAATTTCCAAATATTACTCTCAGGCATATCAATATGATAGCCTAGCTCACTGCAGGTATATCTTGTTAGAGTATTGACCATTTGGTGAGTGTGAAAGAGAACTTAACGTTTCGATGAGAAAAATGGACCAAAACGCCCTTCTTAAAACCTCTATAGCGGTGCTGTTCTCCGCATAAAGATGACTGTCTCGATCTTCGTCAACTAAAGGCCCGTTTATAGAGGTAAAAATCAAATAAACGTACCATTTAAATAGTGCCTGCGCCTTGCACGAAGCCATCAATATGTAGTCGTGTGCTTGACATGGCTTTCCAATGCAGTTATAGTATACGCCTAGAAGAACAAGACACTGAACACTTCTTAAGCTGAACTCAAAATGGACGTTTGGCAGCATTGCAAGAGCTTTCCCAATATAGTCGACATCAGGTCGCGTTGAATAAGCCGTTGCAAGAGATGAACATTGACAAACCGAGCCGATGGCAGCTACAAGGAGAACAAGGCAATAGTCTGGGCAAGGGCTGGAGTCGCCGACAATGTTTTCAAGATACAAGCCGAAGAATTCCTGGTGTAAGATAGGATACCAATGATGTATCTTATCGTAAAAGGAAGCAAAAGCGCTAGAATCCATTGTGAGCCCTTTCTCCAGAGATCGACAAGAGAAATTTCTCACCTGACTGCGTTCTCGTACTGGAATCTGAAGCCGACGGAAACATCCGGCGGAGTCAACATGTCCAATTTAGTCCTCTCTATGCTAGCTATCTGGGCGGCTAGTTTGGGATCCTGTCCGAGTAAGCACATCGTCGAAGGAGTCTGGATTGTCATAAATGGAAACTCCATTCTCCAATTCCGACTAATGATGGACTCAGCCGTAGGATATTGATCAAAACTTCTTGGATTCGGGCTTGTTGAGCCTCCTGGAATAACATAGTTCGGGTCAAGATGCCGCATAGAAACCAGGCCGCAAAGATCTTCAAGACGTTCCTTAATAGCCTGGATTTCTAGGTCGTTCCTGTGAATTTATTTTTAGCTAAAAGTCACATTTCCATCTAGAGTCACAGATGGACATACTTGGATGGACCTGGAGCAGCTGGTACTCTATAGTTGCATACTATACCATGCTCGTCGCAAAACGAACAGGTTGGCTTGCGCATATCACATTTTGTCCTTCGAGACCGGCACATATCACAAGCCAATGTAGACCGCTGCCGTGCATTGCCAACATTGGTATTCGCGGACATCTTCGGCCACCCAACGCTTTGCTTTCACCCATATAAAAGGGGTTGATGCATGTAAGTAGAGGGTGGATGAGTTTGAACACAGGAATTCCGCCGAATATAGTCCGCCGTCGCTAAAAGCCTTTGGAGGGGTGGTGGGGCAGTGGGTTTTCAAGGATTTTTGAAAACATTCCCGCCAACGTACCATTCATGAACTTAAATACGGATCTGACATCAGACCCCTGTTGAAATATTACAACTCCTAAGCAAATGAAGCCATTAATTATGCATCTCTTACTTGGCCAGTCATAGGTGGCGACAACACATTTATCCGCGCGACAGCAACTTTGCTGGGGACACACACTCGGTAGAGAGGAGGAGGCGCTGGGGCTTGGCAGAAACGGGTGACCAATGAGGTCATCGACGTAGTGGAACCCGTAAACGGACCAGAGTCCAAGAACTCCAGAATTAAACTCTTTAATCATCACGATGTCCACTAGACCCTCGTGGGATATAGTAGGCGCTTCGCCTCCGTCCTCTGCGTCCAGGTTCCCCGCTTTCACTAATCCCTGCCAAAGGTGTCGCGGCTAGGGCTCCCTCCTTCGCGTCCAGTTTCTCCGTTGGCCCGCCTGGTATTGTATTACTGATCAGTCGGTGCAAGAGGTTGCCAAAGCGAGCGGCGGCTTTGATATCTGTTGATATTATGTGTATTAAGCTCATAGCTTTAGCTATGGTGTATATTTCTGCTGCTAATAAGCATCTTTGATTTTCCATTGGCAGTTATCAACACTGATAATACCGCAGGATTGGGGTAAAATGCTGCAGAAGAGAACTCGGATCAGGAAGGGACGGTCAGAAGGGAGAGGGGTTTGAAAACTCACATACTTCGCACGGAATCACCTTCCACAGCGCGCAAGGTTGATAGCGCATAAAATCAACAGCCTATAAGGCTGACGGCGCAATCCAAAACATTTGTCAATGGGCGATTGTTCGAAGATTGCTTTCCTGCCGAATGTCCTTGAACTTTGGGAGTAAACAATTTCAGCCTCATGACCATTATCTATTATAAGAGTGTTAAGTTTCTAGTGCTTCTTCTCAATAATCATAGCCTCACTCGCAAACACGTCTACTACTCCATTACTCACACTCTCCCAAGTCTCTTCTCCTACAAATTTCCCGGTCTCTCCATCTATTGCCTGATTACCCCATGTCACCCCTTTCTTGGCAATAGTAGTCGGAGCCGAGAGGCGCTTTAGAGTAAGCTTATTTCCAAAGATTGATGAAATATCAACATGTTTTGCTAGTTGCTCATCGGTGGTGCCGTTATACATTTGCGTGTTAATAATAACCATCTTCTTGAGCTGATTGCCGCTGTAAACAGCGTAGTGTGCGAGATCGCTAGTGTCGAGATGGGCGACTCGGTATATGCGTGGAGAACTGAGACTAGAGATAGCAGACGCGTGGAAGAGAAGGCTGTATGTAGTATCTACGCAGTGAAAGTTAGAAAATAATCTCCGGAAATTTTAAGGATAAATCAACTTACTAGGGATTGATATGTGGCTGAGAGGACGAGTTCGAACCACCGATAGGCTCCCAGAATGAGTAGAAATAATCTCCTCTACCATTGTGAAAGAAAATCCGATCAAGCCCTAGCGTAGCCATATAGAAAGAGTAATCGATCGTCCACAACAGTCCTCCCATAGTATTGGATACGCCATCTTTTCCGTGGCATGCAGCACTGATCGTCTCGCCCATATGATATATCTTCCCGGCTGATTTTGCAGCGGTAATTTCGCTAATGAATGTACTGTAGAACTGTACAGTTTTCAAATGGTTGATGTAATCCTCCATTTTGACGAGTTCTCCCTTCAGCAGCTGCGAAGGCGTCAGTGTTGGGCCATGCAAAGAACTGGATGGGAGAGAGTACCGCTGCAGACACTTCCTTGGTAAGCGTGGGACGAAAAGATTGTCAATTGCTTAAGCTTCGACACGCCAAACTGGAGTGCCCGTACTAATGTGAAGTCTGTCGGTTCAGCAGGCCGTGCCTCAATAGATCCATACTGGAATCTTTTCCCGGAACTCAACTGTGGGAGCCATTCAAGGGTCTCTTGGACATACGCAGCCATACTCTAGGTATTGACTGGCCGGAAGTCGTAGCTGTCCCATGTGAAGTGATCGGGCTCATTTCCAAGTTCATAGGCAACAACCTTTGATTGATCGAGATATTTCAAGGCTGCCCCGAGTTCGGCTTTGGCGACTTCGATGTCGTCTAGTACTATTAGTCGTTGAAAGTTTCAATGGGCAAAAGGATAGTATACTTCGTCCTAAATTAAGCCCAAAAATGTATTCCTGCTTGGAAGGCATATTCTCATTCATGGCCTTGAAGAGGCCCTTACTGAATGAAATATCAATTGCTTCCGTACTCCCAGGACGGTAGGTGCTGTTCATAGACTCCGGGCAATCTTCACAATACGCTGCTTTATCTTGTGTATTACCACCTAGACGAAGGATTGGAAGTGATCCGGATATGTCTTTTGACATTCTGAAGCAATTGCCTCAAGAAGAGATTTGGCGATTTTTCGACTCCTATAAAGTCGACACTGTAGCAAAATCTTCATATCTTAGCCGTAATGGAAACAAAGTGCGAATAGGTTTAGACATACTCAATTGACAATGAGATCAATTGCGACCAAGCGGCATAGAGTCCCGCGCTCCAGCCGATACGTCAAAGGAAACAGAGACATCCGAATAGCTTAATCCGCTTTTTGTGTTGTCCATGGCGATAGTGGAAGCTAGGGAAGGCATAAATGCCAACGCCGCAACTATAGTGTCAACAATTCGTGACATTGTAAATAGGAAAAATTGACAGATGCGAACAAAATGGTAGTTTCTATTATCATGAACTATAGGAGATATTTATACCGAACTTCATTTCATATTCATCCAATGCATTCCGCCTTTGAGCTTGTCTGCCAAGATGTGGGGTTAGAGTTTTGGGGCGATGGGGTAGTGAGGATTTTAGTCTGGGGAAAGCATCATGGAATTGTGAAGGCGGAAAAGAAAAACGGTAGTTTTTAGCTGTAGGAAGAGACAGCACGACGTAACTGCCTCCATTTCAGTACGTTTATAAATTTTTGTCAGCTTTGCGTACAGGGGTCGGCTATTGAGGCTATTGAGACTGTTGCGGCTCACACGGTTCGGCATCCAACTCAAAAGCCGAGGTCAGGAACGGAAGATATACAACCAACAATTAATAATTAAGCACTTATAATAGGGCAACAAAAGAGGGAATAGAAGTACGAATTATTCAGCTTAGTAGCATAGATGAAATGGATGCACCAAAAAATGAAAGCTGTACGTGGTGCAATAGGCGTATGGAAGTTTTGCGCGCGGCTTTGGCATCCCGACCGGCATCCAAAAGGGCATCCCGAAGGGCAGCCACCCGCGCCACCCTTGTCTAAAATATGGGGGTGGTCGACAGTCGACCCGTCGACATGATAGATTCCGTGTGTATCAACATACACATTTCTCAGCTTTAATCAGCACCTAAAGATTTGAAGCTGTTGCCATTCAAGAATACACATAACGTAAGGCGGTCAATCATCGGCGACGTTCCGCTGTTAGGTCGCTAAACAGCTAGGCCCATTCTTCCGGACCCGTAGCAACACAACGTGGAGAAAGGGCGGGGCAAATGCCGACCCCGTACTTGGCTGATTGGTTTGAACAGGAGGTTTAGCACAATTCAGACTGGGGAACCGGCAAGTTGTTCGGCCTGCAATGTGCGACGTTACCGACAGGTTCAGATGAATCCTGGGGAATAACACGTTATTCCCCAGAATTCCTCCAAACCCATAAAAAAATTACATATAAACTTACTTCCCCCACATACTCCTTCCCCAGACCACATACGAAGATTCTCGACTTAGGCGGTGCAAGAATCACCACCAAATAATTTCCACATCGCACTTGGTTGTCTGCTGACAGACAGTCATTATGGCAAAATCCACGTTCAAGAACTTGCGGGTATATATACTCGCAAGTGTGGCGTACATGGGCTCCTTCCTTTTCGGTATGCTCCCTTGCCTTTGTAATTGATTCCAGTGCAGCCACTAACCATGACAGGTTATGACACCGGCGTGATGGGTAGTGTGCTGGCCTTGGAGAGCTTCAAGAAGGATTTCGGCCTTCCAACGGATAGTTCTGGATTTGCGGATAGCAGAAATGCAAAGATCGCATCGAATGTAGTCTCCTTATTAACGGCAGGATGTTTCTTCGGCGCCATTATAGCTGCAGTTGCCAACGAAAAATTCGGCCGTCGATACACTCTTATGGTCTTATGTATCATTTTCCTCGTTGGTGCCGCTATCCAGACGGCAGCCACCCACCAGCTTTCGTACATCTACGCTGGGCGCGTCATTGCTGGTCTGGGAATCGGAGGCATGTCGGCCATCACCCCGGTCTTTGTCGCGGAGAACTGCCCACCTGAAGTTCGAGGCCGAATCACGGGGCTGTTCCAGGAATTTCTAGTCATCGGCGTCACCATTGCATACTGGTTGAACTACGGTGTGTCTCGAAACATCGCTCTATCTACCTCGCAATGGCGTATCCCCGTCGGGTTTCAAATGGCCCCTGCTGCTGTCATGTTCGTCGGTCTTATCTTCCTCAAGGAGTCGCCGCGCTGGCTAGTAAAGCAGGGTCGATATGATGAGGCCACCGCATCCCTCGCCTACATGCGCCGCGAGGACCCAGGCAGTGTCGATGTGCACCGTGAACTCGCCGAAATCCGGGCTTCCATCGATGACGAACTCTCAGCAACAGAAGGCGTCACCTGGAAGGAAGCATTGACTCCTGGCAATCGAATGAGGTTCATCAACGGGTTCGTTATGATGTTCTGGCAGCAGTTTTCTGGTACCAATTCAATCGGGTACTATGCTCCCCAGATATTCCAAACAATCGGTGTTGCCTCGACTGATGCCAGTCTATTCGCAACTGGTATTTATGGCATTGTTAAGATGATTTCCACCGGTATATTTTTGCTTGTGGGCATCGACAAGATAGGGCGTCGCTGGTCTCTGGTTGCTGGTGCAGCCTGGATGTCTGTCATGATGTTCATTCTTGGTGCCGTGCTCGCCACCAATCCCCCAACGAATGTCAATACCGTCTCCTCTGCCTCTATCGGTATGATCGTCATGATATATCTGTACGTTATTGGGTACTCTGCCTCATGGGGACCAATCCCGTGGGTCTACCTGTCGGAAATCTTCCCGACACGGCTTCGCTCATACGGTGTTGGCATGGGATCTGCGTCGCAATGGCTATTTAACTTCGCCATCACGTATATGACGCCGGCTGCCATCAACAATATTGGCTGGAAGACATTCATCATGTTTGGTGTCTTCTGTTTTGCGATGGGTGCCTGGGTTTTCCTATTCGTCAAGGAGACCAAGGGTCTTACGCTTGAAGATATGGATATTCTATTTGGTACTGTCGATCAGGAACGCCGCCGGAATGACATTGAGCATATGATGCAGAAGGCAGCATTTGTCGAGGATGAAAATGTTAACAAGGTCGATAACAACCGCGTGGTAGAGCTAGAGAACCGTGTATAGAGAATAGAAAGAGAATAGTCGTCGCTAGAACTAGATTATCCTACTCAACTGAATTCGATCTGCTACATCGTTACTACTGTGTATTGTGAAAGGCATTTTCACTGACCTCACATGGACTTCTCTGACAGCTAAGTTGCAACCACAGTGACTAAGTTCTTGATTAAAAGCCTGATGTCGTTAAATACCTTGCAGCTGCAGATTTATACGGTATAACTTCCCGGTATCTCCAACACATCCGAACCCACAGCGGCGCCTAACTGTTTTAGCTAGAAGAACCCATACAACTTGCAACCACATAGGCCTATCAAGGCTCCAACCCCTCACTGAGCCAAATTGGGGGTCGGCTCAGGGGTCAAAATAACGACATATCAAGCGTCAGATACAAACAACGTGTTTTTATTTGTGGCTATAATCAGTAAATACATCCCATTAAATATTATGTGGCGTTTAATGGCTTGCGCGCCCAAACACGTCTCCTAAAAGAATTGTCAGCATCAAGCAGTTTCACTCCTATCAACCACTTGTAAGAAACCAAAACAAACTTACGTGAAATGATAAATATGCAACCCCGTTCCATCAGTGAGCTCCCTCCTCACCTTGGCGACATATACTCTGACCTCATCCGCACTCCATGGCTGGGGTCTGCCATGCTTCGTCAACAACCACATCGCCCATCCCTCCAGCCCGCTCTTCCAGTGGACCGCATTCACCCTCCCCGCATCCTTGTATACGGGGTGCTTCGGCCACTCTCCAATCGGGCATTTATACAGCTTTTCGCGAATCTCAGTGAACCCCGCAGCGGCAATCGAGTCGCGCATGGTGAGCTGTGTGTCCAGAGGGCGCCCGGCATGGGCAGCGCAGTCTAGGAAGGTCTGGCCCCAACCTGCGAGCAGGGAGTCTGGCTTGAGGGAACCGTCGTCAGACATGACCCGCACGTCTAGTTCGACTTGTTCAATCCATCCGCCGGGTTGGAGGTTACTGCAAGAAGAGGTCAGTACAATGCACGTGCAAGCGGATTATGGGGACGCACTCGTAGCAGCGCCTGTATAAAGCTGCCCATTCGTCCTGTTTAAAGGCGCCGAGAAGGAGGCGGAGATGGATCAGGTCGAACTTGTTGTTCCACGTCCAATCTTGAGTGATGTCATCCACTTCAAATATGCAGTTGGGAGGAACCCAGTTTTGCGGTGGAGGATAGAGGTCAACCCCATGGATAGTAACTAAGATACATCAGCTCACTGCGAGTAGTGATAGGGGCACGTCGACCGACTCCCAGGAAACCTATCGGCGACTTGGACGGCCCACGTTCCGTCTCCGGTGCCGAGGTCGATTATATGCTACTTGGAGATTAGCAATCCGTATCAACTAGCGAAAGGCCATTGCATACTTGCGCATTATCCGGAATGGGAGAGCGGAAAAGGATGTTCTCTTCTTGACAGTCGAGGATTTGGTACACGAGGTGGCCAGCTTCGAACGTTTCGAATTGCTGCTCGTCAGACGGTCCCCAGTAAGTGCCTTCCTTCACTGTCTGATACCGCCTTCCATTCTCAATGTATCCCCTGTACATAGAGGACGCAATAGAAGTCGTCTCACTGCGGACTGTTAGGGGGAGATCGATCTGCAAAAGAGACATGGAGCTACTTACGACAAGGTGTCATCGCCACCATATGAGGAGTCCAGGTCATCCTGGGAAGGTCAGGGATGGCACCAAAGATGCTAGCAAGCGCAATACAATAACTCACAATCTCTACGAGCCCATCCTCTGGGAGTGGTTCCTGAGGGATCTCCGCATATGTTGGACCTGCTGGAGCTGTTGGGTCTGTTGGATCTGTTGGACCTCCTGTTGGATCTACTGGACTTGCTGGACCTGTGGCTACGGGTGTGGCTGCGACAACTGTGGGTTCGGTTCCGGACCCACTAACTGGCGCCGGAGAGCTCGGCTCCGCTGAAGAAGACGAGGCCAGCACTGGAGCGGACACTCCAGATTTTTGCACGTCCTGAGATGCCGGGTCAGTCATGTTGGAGTGGAATGAGGGTAATAGTCAACAGGATGTAATCTGTAAGTTCTCGCTTTAATGAGGGGCCGATTCGGAGAAACAGATTTGTATTTATCGACTCTAGCTTATGGAGTATGGGGTATAGTCTGTCACTAACTCCTGGAAAATCCCGTTAGTACTTACGTACTGGAGTTAGTCTGATGGTTGGACGAGTAGTTGGACCCATAGGATGGCAGCAGGCAGCTACTAGCAGCGACTAGCAGCGACCACCCACCCGCTTTCTTCCTCCTTCTCCGCACCACCGTGTGTGTATAGTACAGTACAGCACATAAGACCAAGGTTGCTTAGGGTTAAACCTCGACAATCAAAGACTTGGTTTAACAAGCAGGAGAACACTGGACGTACATAACACAGCGAACACAATGTGGAGAGTGTTTGTACTGTACAGGATTTACTCATACCACGAGGGCTATGGACTATGGATAAGACGAAGCCATCCCCTCACCCTTTCCCTATCTCCTCTCCTCGCCGTACCGGACCGTACCGTGTTAGTTACCGTAGTTAGTTACCACGCAGACCAGAACTTACCAAGTCAGGGACTTACCCCGCTAGTACTGATACTCTGTAATCCGTGCAACTCCAGGCACACCCCGAGTATTCCAAGCACAAATCCCCTCTTATCTCTTACTGTATAAGAATACATAGTAATCTGGGCCCCTAGAACTAGGCACGTGTCTACTCCGTATAGTAGTATTAGGCACGTATGTACAGTATGCTCTATTGCCAAGGATCGCTGGGGAACTAGGACGACTACACCGACAACACCGGCAACACCAAGACGACACCACTGTACCACGTGTATCGTCATTCTAACCCTGCTGAACTCGTAACAGCTCCACATCGCTTGCCCCGTTAGTCTCGTCGCATTCGTTGAAATAAGGTGGTGTGTGCACTCTCACTCGCTTTGGTTCTTTCCATCCCCATCCCCCGAACTTCGCCTCCAGACTGTCGGGTTTTGAGCATCAAACCATCGTCATTCCACAGCATCTGCACCAACCACAGCCCAGCATTTCCATTCCAGACCGTGCCTAAGACATATCGAACAGCATGGCCGCCACCAACAATAATCTGCCGTCGCGCGTCCTCGCCGGCGTTACAATTCCCGATACCCCTCTCATCGCCAAGGCCCTCGAGTTCGCCCGCGCCCACAGCGATGACTTCGCATACAACCACATCATCCGCTCCATGCTCTTGGGGTTCATCATCACTGCAAAGATCCCCGCAATCGCCGACCGCGATCTCGAGGTCCACGCCGTCGCGGCTCTGCTGCACGACATCGGCTGGGACCCGACGGGCGAGCTCGTCTCGGAGGACAAGCGTTTCGAAGTCGACGGTGCGAATGCCGCGCGGGACTTCCTACATCGCGAGGTACCCCACTGGGATAAACATCGCGTGCAGCTCGTGTGGGACGCCATCGCGCTGCACACCATCGGTTCCGTCGTCTTCTACAAGGAGGCCGAGGTGCAGGCCTGCTCCTACGGGATCTGGGCCGACTTCCAGGGACCCGATCGCGTCCACGGCGGTTTGTTGACTTGGGATGAGTATAATGCGGTCGTCAAAGAGTTTCCACGCCTGGAGCTGATGGCCAACTTGAAGAAGGTCATGTGTCACCTCTGCGTTACGAAGCCGCAGACGACTTATGATAACACTGTCGGCGAGTGGGGCGATAAATATGTCGATACCTACGACCGCAAGGGCAAGCTGACCCAGGACCTGCTTGATACGTGCGATCTCGACTCAAAGTAGTCGTCGCCTGGCGTGCTTTTGCCATGGCCTCGTGAGTTACGATTGACTGAAGACTTTACGAACAATTGTGAAGGTCAATCCTTGCCAATCACTCGTTTGAGGAGTACGTCTCTTGGTGGCTCGCTTTGATTTTCTAGGAACTTGGTATAGGAGGAAGTAGTTGGGGAAAGTCAGAGTTAATAAGTTAAAGTAGATGGTAGAACTTTAATGGAATCATTCTACTAATATTAAGTTACTATAATGCATACGTTCTGGCCCAACAATGACTGAGCTGGTTCATGAACTGGGAGGCCAGCCTAACTGTGAACTAAGGTAGCTTTACATAGTAATTTATATGTAACGGTACTTCTTTGTATAAGATTGATTTAGTTAACTGTGAAGTAAGGTAGCTTTACACAGTAATTTATATGTAAAGGTACTTCTTTGTATAAGATTGATTTAGTTAACTGTGAAGTAAGGTAGCTTTACACAGTAATTTATATGTAAAGGTACTTCTTTGTATAAGATTGATTTAGTTAACTGTGAAGTAAGGTAGCTTTACACAGTAATTTATATGTAAAGGTACTTCTTTGTATAAGATTGATTTAGTTAACTGTGAAGTAAGGTAGCTTTACACAGTAATTTATATGTAAAGGTACTTCTTTTTATAAGATTGATTTACACTATTACTACCTCTATATTTCTTTATTATTACTTCTGCCAGACTAGTAACATAATTATAGTTAGAAGTTAGAAGCAGTTGCATTTGTAGAAGTAGTTGCGTTTGTAACTACTAAATTTTAAAATCCATGGGTATCTTTGTATAGTAAATTGTATGGAAAGGTACTTAGAGAATTTGTCCTTCAAAACTATTACTTCGACTATACATAAATAGTGCCCTTTTAAATTAAAGTATGTAAGTTACAACAGAGAGCTTAGGAGAAGTACTTTTTCTATATAGGTTATATTATGAAGCTACCTTACAGTTCATGGTTGGGCCGGCCAGTTTATGAACTTGCCAGCCGGATCATGAACCAGTATAGTTCACGGTTGGGCCGGAACAACTATAAAGTTATCAGTAGAACCTAAAGCTTTAAAGCTATGTTAATTATATAATCGAACTCCATGGCCCCGCCTAACGGATCCCACTGCTCGGCCCTGCCACAGCTGAAAACTCACAGTGGCACATGAAGGCTTCAAAGAACCACAACCTCGATTTCCGCCCTTCGATGACTGCGCCTTCCATGCCCCCGAGCTCTCACGATGGCAACAAGCCCTTTGGGCATCGATACACACAGCTAAATTTCAACCCAATACACGCTTGAAGTTCGATCACGACTTCCCTATTATACTTGAAACATGAGCGATACTCTTCGCTCTACCCTTTGCGGGGAGGATTTCTGGCATTGGGACTCAAACAACGCCAACACGATCACCTTCAACAAGAACGGCACAGGTGAGGTGAGTCTGTTTCCTGTTATACGACTGGGATATAGCTAAACAACTTGAAGTTAGTATGCCGTCACGAGCTAAACATATGGATCGCTGCCGAGTTTGAATGGAAGTCCCAGAAGATGGAGTCGCTCGACCATGTCGTCGACATCAGCACCGTAGTCGGCACTCGCACGGGTCCGCATCTTATAAGCCAGTTCGACATCAACCTGACACTCGCGAAACAGCGGATTCCGAGAATGAGAGGCCCGGAGATGCGAAAGTGGAGAATGAACGAGTCGCTGCTCACTGATGACGCCTTCCTGCCCAAGACGTACACTGTTAGACTAGAGAAAGGTAATTTTCTTACACCTTACGACGCCAAGTTACCAGAGGAGGACCAGTATACTCCGAGGTTTGCACTTCGTATGGCGTTTGACAAGTCGCCCTACCCTCCGCGACATGAGTGGAAGGAGCCGAGGGGGGCACCAGACGCAATGAAGATGTGGGAGTGGAAGGATTTTTGTGGTCGCCAACTGCCCGAGCTGAAAATGCAGGGACATACTCGGTGGGGAAACTGTGTGGTCTGTTAGTTTAGATTCACTATTCAACTGTCCTTCGTCTATGGCACATCACGACGTGACGACGCACAAGAGAACATATATTGAATGCCACCTTAGGCTCACTCTAAGTTGCCTGGTTAGTAAAACTCGATACCGGAGGCACGAAAACACGGTAAATAGAGCCTTGATCCATCAGTTGACATTATGGCAATCGTGAACAATATTTCACTACTAAGGAGTATTAAACTAAGACAAACTCCTTTGAGGTATTTAAAAGAGTAGACTTGATAGAGTTCTCTCTTTATCTTTTTTATATCTTTTATAGTAGACCTATAGAATAGTATCTATTTAGCCTTTAACTTATACTCTTATATGCTACTACTTGGAGCAAATACTATTTAGGCAACACTAATATAAATGAGATCAAAATTCAAATATTTCTTAAAAGTATTGTACTGTGTATCCGACAACGTAGGATTATTATTTTCTAGATATTATAATGTAGATTTAATATAAATCATTCCATCTACATATGAATGGAGTAGTATTTAAATGGCTCGAAAATAAACTCCCCCCTTTCGCCAAAATGCAACGTTCTTCAGAGACTCGGAAACGACAAGAATAAGTCAGCCTTTTCAGAGCGGAGTATACATATATCAAATCCGCCTCGACAACACACCTCACCTCCGCCCACCGCAAACCCGACCACATATCATCCCCAACACAGCTCGCGTATAGCACTTCACTCCCCCTCTAGCCATCCACACCGCGACCCCAATCACCGGCACAACCAGCGCGCCCGTAGCCAGAATCACATTTCCCTGGTGCCGACTCGCCTCCACAACCTCACTGTATCTCATATTGCCAAAGCTAACCCTCGAGTACTGTGTCGCCCACCCTAGCGCAGGGAAATAGTGCGACAGCGTCTCCTCAAGGCGCTTCCGCAGTTTGTACAGCGGCGACACGACGCCCTCGCGCATCTCGACATAGTTGGCCAGCGCGAGGGCGCTGATGGCTGCGGCGTCGGGGGCGCGGAGGGCGGTGTAGCGGTCTAGTGCTTCTGGGGTTGGGGTGGAGTGGGGGAGGAGGTCGAAGAGGACGCGGACGTCTTCGAGGCCTGCGTTCATGCCTTGGCCGTAGAAGGGAACCATGGCGTGGGCGGCGTCGCCGAGGATGACGGCTGAGGCGCGGAAGTGGTAGGGCGAGCAGGTGAGGGAGATGAGGGGGAGGTGGGGGTTGGTGTTGAACTGGGTGATGAGGGAGGTGGGGGGGATGAGGGCGGTGACGCCTGGGAAGGAGGTGTTGAAAAAGGAGGGGATGGTGTCGGGGGTGGTGGCGAGGCGGGAGAATTCGGCGGAGGGGAGGAAGAGCGTGCAGGTGAAGGAGCCGTCGAGGGAGGGAATCGCGATGAACATTCTGTCGCTGCCGGGCCAGATGTGGAGGTGGTTAGGGGAGATTGAGTGTTTTGAGGTAGCGGTGGGGTTAGCGTTTGGGGGGATGGTGAATTCGCACCAGAGCGTGTCGATGTACTCCTGCTTGTAGTCCATGCGCGTGTACTTCATGAGATGGTAACGAGTTGCCGAGTGGGCACCATCGGCGCCGATGAGGAGGTCGAAGGTGATTTCGACTTCTTGCCTGTCGCCAGCGGGGGATTTCGTCTCGAGCCAAGCTTTGTTGTCGGCGAAGTTTGCGCCAACGAGCTTGTGGTTGAAAAAGATCTTCACGTTGGGCATTGACTCCAGCTCGTCGAGGAGTTGCGCGTTAAGTCCGCCACGGTCGACGGCAAAAATGGTCTGATGATGTTAGAAGGGTTCGGTAGGGGTGTGAGACGACTTACCCTGCCGTGGATATCGTAGTCCTGGGCATCTTCGTAGAGACTTCCGGAAGCTTTCTTGCCGTGGATCATGCGACCTCGCATGGGGATGGTGGCGGCCATGATACGCTCAAGTAGGGCGTGCCTTCCACTGGCTCGCAGGGCATTGATCCCACGCTCGGAGAGGGCAAGGTTGATGGATCGTGTGAAGTTTAGCGGCGTCGTTGAAGGGTCGCGGAGATCTGTTATGTATTAGACTGTGGCTTGACGGGGTGAAAATGCACATAGTTCATAGCTGGGAGCTTTCAAAACGAGACTGGCTGGTCTTCTTGAATCGACACAATAACCACGAGAAAACTCCAATGGACTGCAAAATAACATGACACTTGAGTAAAAAAAAGGATATATATTCATAGATGATAGATAATAGATGATATCATTACCATTGCGTAGCTCATACACCTCAACCTCGAAGCCCCGGTCTGCCGCGTATATAGCAGCCAGCGCTCCCACGGGACCGGCGCCGACAACGACAATCTTGCCCTTTATCCCTGATACATGCTGCTTTTGGGTTTCGCGGTCATCCCAGCCGGAATCTGAATCCGATCCGCCGCTGATCGTCGGTGTCTCGCCTGGTTGGCGCTGGTCTGACTCTGAGCCGAGGTCAGATCCGACGATGGAATATGAAGAATCCATGATGCGAATGATATGTATGTGCGTATAGAGAAAATATATACAAAAAAAGAAAAGGAAACAGGTGAGAAACAAAGGGTTTTAAGCTAGTGGTTTTACGCAAACCATGGTGTGTCGTCCGGATGAAAACATGAGGCCGATGACACTCCGATGAGTAAACTTTAAACAAGCTTTAAAACGTGCCAAGCCATTTATATTCTAGCCTCGTCAAAACTACTCAGCCTTGCAGAAGTTTTCAGCCTTCTCAGCCTTGCGTGGCTCAGTCAGCATTATCTGTGGCGCAAAATGGTGGTTCGGCTGAAGGAACTTCAGTTTTTGGCAGTTGTCTTTGGGAAGGCGCGACGCTTTGTATCGGAAAAGGAATATCTTCACCAAATATCCTTAACTCCACGGTCTACAGCGGAAGATCAGGCATACGTTGGATATATTTGATATCCATTTCTGTATAGCTCTACACTCCGTCATCAGCAATATGACCGTAACCACAGAACAGAAGCGCATGTGCATCGGCACTGAGTGCCCAAACGAGGCTGGCACTCTTCAATGTCCGACGTGCTTGAAGCTTGATATCAAGGACAGCTTTTTCTGCGACCAGGACTGCTTCAAGAAGAACTGGGTATGTGAGCTTTATGTCTCTACTGCTGTGTCCCTGCGCGACATCGATGAGTACAAAACTGACACACCCCTCACAGTCCACCCACAGAACCATCCACAAGTCAAGTAACATCCTCCGAAACCTCATAGTGCCTGGTGTCGTATCTAAACCAGATCCAATTACAGGTCTCTTCAATCCCTTCCCCACCTACTCCTTCGCAGGCGATCTCAGGCCTGTATATCCGCTCTCTGAGACACGGACCCTCCCCGCATCGATACCCCGCCCCGACTACGCCAGAGATGGGATCCCAAGAAGTGAGCGGGCGCAAGGACGTCAAAAAATCGAGATTCTAGACAAGGCAGCGCAGGATGGGATGCGCAAGGTGTGCCGGTTGGCTAGAGAGGTCCTAGATATTGCGGCTGCGGCGGCGGTTCCCGGCGTCACGACTGACCACATCGACGAGATCGTCCATAAGGCCTGCATCGAGAGAAATGTATGCCGTTATAACCCCTGTTTGTAAGAACATTTACTGACGTTTGCGTAGTCATATCCCTCGCCGCTGAACTACTGCCACTTTCCGAAATCAGTATGCACCTCCGTCAACGAAATTATCTGCCACGGCATCCCCGACAAGCGCGTCCTCGTCGACGGCGACATCCTCAATATCGACGTTACCCTCTACCACAACGGCTACCACGGCGACCTCAACGAGACATACTACATTGGCGAGAAAGCCCGTAACGACCCCGACTCCGTTCGTGTCGTCGAAGCGGCGCGCACCTGCCTAAACGACGCCATCGCGATGGTCAAGCCGGGCGTCCTCTTCCGCGACTTTGGCACCGCCATCGATAAGCACGCCAAGTCGCAGAAGTGCGACGTTGTCAAAGCGTACGTCGGCCACGGCATTAACAGCCTGTTCCATTGCGCACCGAATATCCCGCATTACAAGAACAACAAGGCTGTTGGCCAGGCGAAGGAGGGTATGTGCTTTACGATCGAGCCTATGATTAATCTGGGGACGCACAAGGATAAGACATGGCCAGATGACTGGACCAGCTCGACACAGGACGGGAAGAGGTCTGCGCAGTTTGGTAGGTGTTTCGGATCTGATATTTGTGGAGTTGGCTGACTTTCTCCTAGAACACACGCTTTTGGTGACAGCGGATGGGGTGGAGGTTCTCACGGCCAGGTTACCAAACTCACCTGGGGGTCCCGTGACATTACCAGTCGTAGAGAAAGTAGAGAATGGGACAAAGGCAGAGTAGTGGCAGCATCTTGCCATGCCTTTGGTCAGCACACGGTGGTTCCACAGTGTAAATAGCTGAAATCAGGGGAATTAACTGAGCCACTGAACCCTTAGACTACCTTGACAGTTGACAGTTATTTGTGATCTGACGTAGACGAGAAATATTAATCTACCCAGGTACACAATTAGCTCACCATTATGAAGAAAATAAATCCGTGAAGAATGAAGAATTGATCATCCCTTGCATATATCTTCACGTGCAGTAATATTTGCCCCTTATTGCCACAAAAAACCAATAAAAATGAAAAAATATTGAGGTGGCTGGTGGCAGTGCACTGTAAGGGTTTAGTAAGTGTGGCTGGCGCCTACACCGGAAGGCGAAGATTCTCCATCGCCCGTGCGCCAAACACCCATTTCATCATCTCGGCCTCGAGCTACCCAACCAAGCTTTCCACCACCTCACGCACGCTTCCTCTTCCTCGCAACTCCACCAACGCCACGGTCACCCCCAGAGAAGATAACGAAAAACTCGCTGAATCTTCACCTCCTACGGTCTCCATCCTCAGTTTCGGCTCCGAGTCCAGCTTCCCCTAACTACCACACCCCGCGTCACCACAGCTTCATCGCAACAGCACCAACAGGAGTCTCGAATAGCTCCAGAAAAGGGAGGGAAGAGAAGAAGAGACGAGCTTCGCCGTGAGAAAAAGGGGACATATACGCATCTCAAGCCCGCACGCGATTCCACTAGCAAGCTTATCTGCCTATCATGATGTCCGGCGAGGCCTGGTTATACCTGTTGGCGGTCATTATCAATGCCGTCAACTTGTTCCTGCAGGTCTTCTTCACCATCATGTACAGTGATCTCGAGTGGTGAGTTTCCTCCGCACCCTTGGCCCCGGATTTTTGGCGCATGGAGCGCGGATATGGGAGCCAGATACACTGTGCGTGCCGAACTGACTGGGCGTAGTGATTACATCAACCCGATCGACCTCTGCAACCGCCTCAACACATACATTATCCCCGAGGCTGCGGTGCATGGATTCCTAACTTTCCTCTTCCTCATCAATGGGTACTGGGTCGCCCTTATCCTTAATCTGCCGCTCGTGGCATACAACGTGAACAAGTACGTCACCCCGTCTGCCTGCATGGTATCGCCTTTTGGATGGTATTAGAGACTAACCCGCGCACAGGATCGTGAGCAACTCGCATCTCCTGGATGCAACTGAGATCTTCCGCAAGCTGAATGTGCACAAGAGGGTATGCATAGCTCCTATCTACCGACCTGACATCTGCTAACGTGACCAGGAATCCTTCTCCAAGCTTGGTTTCCACCTCATTATGTTCTTCTTCTATCTTTACAGGTACGCTCTAACCACCCCACTGCTCAAGCAACTAAGGCTAACAAACCCCAGCATGATCGTCGCCCTTATCCGTGACGAGACGCACTAAATAGCAGACACGTTCTAGACGGGACAGCGATGAATGAATGATGTGCTTGGAAATGTTGGGATAATGACTGAGGACAGCGGGCATCATAGCGAGAGCTTGTCTGTGCGGAGGATCGTAATGTGAAAGCGTTGTGAGAGAGCCCGAGTCGCGGGTCGAGCGAGGAGAATGGAGGATGTCTGAGTGTGGGTAGGGTATGGAGTAGTTATATGCTATATATAGCTGGAAGGGGAGGTACAGCGATCGGGGGCGCGATAGATGGATGGAGTTGTGAATATGAATGGTATTATGTATGCATTTATAGCGTCTGGATTCCACAAATTGGCGTTGACAGCTTCACCTCACATATCTCACACCCTTCTGACGAGACTCTGATAAGAGCAGCACAATCACGTGATCGTATCTTTATCGCGCCGAACCTCAGCCAACCTTAAATTTCCAAGTCCAAAACGTCAACATCCATATCTCTCTCTAACAACCTCACACCATACACAACCATGGCCGACCTCAACGCCTATCCAGCGGATATGGCACCGCAAAACGCGCTGGTTGCGCGCCAGCTCTCGGGGCCCGACCACGCCGTCGTACCCTACAGCGCCGAAAACCTGTCGCGGCCTACGCAAGGGCCCGCGAACCCATTCAAAGACGACGTGAACAGCCTGAAGCGTAAGAACGTACCGACGGGGTTCGCGCAGGAGATGTACATGAGCGAGCACACCTTTCGGTCGCAGCAGCTAGCCGGGGAGCGGGGGGCGCGCGGGGCGATGACGGGGGTGGAGCTGAAGGCGGAGGGGGAGAGGATAAAGGCGAAGAGGATGAAGAGGGGGGATGCGCTGGTGGTGGAGGGGGAAGGGGAGTATGTTGGGCCGTGGGCGGGGTATAAGAGGGCGGAGTATGAGGAGAGGGATGCGGATGGAGGGGAGTTGGAGAGCGGGGAGGAGTATGAGGAGGTTACGGATGAGGAGGGGATGGTGGAGAGTGGGACTGTGGTGAAGGCGACGCCGCAAGCTGTGGCGAAGAGGAAGGAGGAGGAGGGACAGGGCGGGGAGACGACGACGTTTCATGGGTCTGAGGAGCGCGATTATCAGGGCAGGACGTACATGCATGTGCCGCAGGACCTGGACGTGGATCTAAAGAAGGAGGAGGGCAGCATCAAGAACTTCGTGCCGAAGAAGCTGATACATACGTGGAAGGGACATACCAAGCCAGTCGTCGCGCTGCGCTTCTTCCCGAGCAGCGGTCACGTCATGCTCAGCGCCAGCGCGGACTCGACTGTCAAGCTATGGGATGTGTACCACCAGCGCGAGCTCCTGCGTACATTCTCCGGCCACACCAAGGCGCTGTCGGACATCACTTTTAACACCTCCGGCTCGCAATTCCTCTCCGCGTCATATGATCGCATGATCAAGCTCTGGGACACCGAGACGGGTCAATGCATCAACCGCTTCACGACGGGCAAGACCCCGCACGTGGTGCGCTTCAACCCTGACCCAGAGAACGCGCACGAGTTCCTGGCGGGTATGAGCGATAAGAAGATCGTGCAGTTTGACACACGCACGCGCGCCATCGTGCAGGAGTACGATCACCATCTCGCGGCCGTCAACACTCTGACGTTCGTCGACGAGGCGCGGCGCTTCATCTCGACATCCGATGATAAGAGTTTAAGGGCGTGGGACTACCATATCCCCGTCCCGATCAAGTACGTCGCCGAGCCATACATGTATCCGCTTGTCCGCTCGTACGCCCACCCGAACGGCAAGGCGGTGCTATTCCAGAGCGCGGATAACCAGATCGTGGTGTACGCGGCAGGAGACAAGTTCAGGCAGAACAGGAAGAAGGTGTACAAGGGGCATAACAACGCGGGATACGCGATCGATGTTGTGGTGAGCCCTGACGGACAGTTTGTGGCGAGTGGTGACAGTGGGGGCTATGTGTGTGTATGGGACTGGAAGACGTGTAAGATGTGGCACAAGATTAAGGTTGCGGAGGGGGCGGTGACGGCGCTGGCGTGGCAGCCGCAGGAGAGTAGTCGTGTGGCGGCTGCCGGTCTGGATGGCAAGATTAGGTATTTTGATTAGAGGATGAGTTCTAGTTGTGATTATATAGTGGGATTGCAGATGGCGTTCGGGCAGCGGGAGGGAAGGGGTTACATGTAATTCTAAGCGTTGCTCTTAGGGTAGTTCTTGAAGCTAGACTTCTCAAAAGCAAGGATATAACCTATGGAGGATACTATCAACCGCATTACTATCTTGCCAAATCGTGACTGCCGTCTCTGACGTATAAGCCTTGTCATCAAACCCACTAGGAGAATGAGCGAGAGGGCTGACTTCCAATACCCGAACAACCGGAGCCTCGTCAATACCCCTCCCAGCCCTTTATCTGCCTGGCCGCAGCCCCACAGGCCACAAAACGCGAAGGAGCGAGCCTCCTTCTATCCACAGCACTTAGATACCACACTTGCCGAACTATTGACAGCAGCCCAACCCAATCACCCCACGGCACTTTCTCCGCCGGTTTGCCCGTCAGGAGGAGCGCGTGGCGTCCTAGCGGTGAGGCGGCTGCTGCAGGCATACCACACTTGGCCGTAGCGGCGCCAAAGCGATCCTGCCGGCTCGTGCGGCGCGGCAGTGACCAATTGGTAGCGGTGTGGCGCTGGGTAGTGGGTGATGAAACGGGATGGGGAGGGAGGGGGATTATGGAATCTTTTTCTGTCGCTCTGGGGTGGGAGAGGTGATGTAGTGGGGGGAGGAGAGGTTGGGATGCGGATCAGCGGTCGAGATGGGGCGTGGAGATGAGGTGGGATGAGATGAGATGAGATGAGATGGAGGAGAGGAGAGTAAGCGCGCAGCCGCAGTAAGGCTCATTCCTGTTTTTATTCTTTGTTTTCGAGGAATATATAGAGTACGGATTAAGTACTGTTGAGTATACTTTGAGTATATTCCAGTATAATCGGAATATTCCATCCCCAAGAGAAGAGGAGAGGAAACTGCCGTTTGTGGCGCCAATATCAAAATAAATATCGAAATAGTCGTCCAGTCCCAGTCCTGGGGGAGGAGTGCGGCTGTGATTTCATTTCTATTTTTAGCACGGCTGTCACCGTCCATTGGGTCCACCAGGGGTCAAATCCCACGCTCACCATAGTACTTGTCCTGTCATAGCTAGGTACTTTAAAATTGGTGTGTATCACACCACATTTCTAGTACCAACATATGTACCTGCCTTTGCACGCTTGGCGAGGGGAGAGAGCTGGCTGAGGCTAGCCGGACTGGTTGACGCCGTAAGCCCTACCGCCGCAGACGAGAGAGGATGTTCGCGCTTCGATTGCCTTGGGACTTCTAGACGTCCTTCTCCCTTCTTCTTGTCATGTATTCTGCTTTGATGTGTTATTCGAGTTTTCTGTACGCGCTGTGTTTGTGATTGAGTTTGCTATCGTTGTGCCGAGCGGGAGAACGGGCATACGGCTGGACCCTGGACTCTTCTTCAACTGGAGGTGTCAGCCTTGGGCGTGTCAGCCTGAAGAAGGTTGACGACAACAACGTGCGAAGAGCCAAGAGGAGGACTGCAGCTTAATAGGAAGAAAGAAAAGAGAGGGAAGATACCCGGACAGAGACAAATCGTGATCAACGACAACGGATATACCGGGACGAGGAAATACGAGGATAATATATCCGCAGGCTGAGAGCTCCAGATCGATAATATCGACAATTCGACATACTCGGAGCGAGAACTCGATAAACACAGCACAGTGACAAGATCCCACGATACACATACACACCGAGCCAATATGTTCATCGACAAGCCGCGCCTGTTACGGCGTGAGATGAAGGGTGCCCAGTTGGGTCAAGTGGTAGGTTTCCCCAGACCCCTACTTTTAAGCCTCCCGCGGCATAATTATACACTCTCATACCCTCGTTTTCCAACTATTAAATCACTGCCCTCACTTTTATACACATCCAGCCTCCTCTCAGAGAACACACAGCTGACATCCCCCAAGATAGCAGGCTCCATAATCATTGGCCTCGCCGTCGTCGTAATAGGGTATTACTGCCTCCGCAGCTTCCGCCGCAACCATCCCAAACCAACATACCTACCAACTGCCTACCTCCAGCGAAAATGGATTCACTGGGACGTCCCACAACACCGCATGTCGCGGACAGACGGCGCCCACCTCGAGCCGATCTCCAGCGGCCAACCCCCCTCCACCGGCGGCAGCAGTGCCATTCTATCTGGCCCGCTCGCCACAGCCCCCGGCCCCAACGCTAATGCGGCGCCATCGGACGTCTCAGGAATCGACCGCAACACCTCCGTGCGCTCTATCGCCACCCTACCCGAATATGCCTTCCACCCTAAATCGACGGAGCAAGTCCTCGGCCGTGCCGGCGAGCGCGACGGTATCGACACGGTAGTCAAATTCCCCGATATTGCAGAGGCTGCTGAGGAAGAGCGCCGTGAAGATGAAATGGAAGCCCTCTACCAGGTCCGCCTTGCACGACGCAACGAGATCGCTGCCCGCGAGGAGCGCAGGCGGCTGAGACGCGAGGCTCGTGACCGCGGTGACCTCGACGCTCTCGCTGAGCTGAGGAACAGAGGGCGTGCAGAAAGCAACACTAATCTCGATGCGTTACGCGCGGAGCACTCGCGGCTGCGCGAGCGCGAACGCGCTGTCAGTCAAGTCTCGTATGAGGGCCTAGGCGTGGCACACCTCGATGGCTCGCGCTTGCGTGCTAACTCTGAAGAATCCGAGCGTCCTCTCCTCGGAGACACGGGCGATATGGGCGCTGGTGGACGCGCAAGCATGGGTAGTTTCTCGACATTTGACAACACCGCCCGCTATAGCGAGCGGTATAGCGAAGACGACCATGGACGACCACCAATGTACGATGAGATCTCCCTCGGTGCCGGCCGCGATGTCCCACCTGGATACATGCCCAGTGCACATGCCAGCGGCGGAAACAGCCCACGCACACGCCCAGATCTATCTCTAGGCTCCCACCCCGTCACGGAACTCGATCTCGGCATCGGACCCAGCAATGCACCACCACCCATCATCGAGCGTCGCGCTAGTGCCTCTCCCCCCATCCCCTTTCCCAATCTCGAGGAAGGTTACGACACCGACGATGCCGCGGAGCTGAACAACAACAGTGGCAGCGGTGCAAGTAGCTCCGGTGCCGCCGCGGCCGCCAACACGTCGAGCTCCCGCCGCGCATCAGCTACTTTCATTGGCCCGGTCGGACAGCGCCGCCTCTCTCCCAGCCCAGGCCGTCGCGTCTCGCCACCCCGTCACATCGAGCTCCCGCGCGCAGCTTCCTTCCCTGTCATTGCTTCAGAAGGAGGTTTGACGCCTCCGTCGCAATCACCTTCGCCTACCCCCACCGGAGCTGCCCCTAGTGGCTCCAGCGGATCTTCTACCGCTGGGGGGGAGCCGTCACCACGTCGTATGTCGACGCTTGCGCGCCGACGGATCTCGGTTAATGACCTGATGGGCACGGTTGGTCGTGCGGCGGAGGATGTGGTTCCGCAGAAGACGACATATGTGTTGCATACACCGCCAATACCCTCTATCACGCCACCGCTGAATGAGAGGCGGAGGAGTTCCTTCATGGGACTGCCGCGCCTTGGAGGTGGCGGTGGGGGCAATGGAGGACAGGTGCAGGGAGGGCTAGGTGTTGGACCTAGTATCGTTGTTGAGAGCGCTACGCCCGTCGTTGGTCCCGGTGGTAGGGGAAGAGGGGCGCTAGGCTGGGAAAATGAGAGGGCTGGTGGTTAAAGAAGATATTTGAAATAGGGGTGAGTGTGGATTTAGCGGGCGTTACGATCGTTTCCGGTGATTTATTTTGGAAATTCTTTTATATTGGCACATATGTCGTATCACCTACTTACTCTTCCTTTTCGTTGTTTAATTTACTTTTGGTTTTGGTTTTGGGGTTGGGTAGATCATATGGGGAGGGGATGGGGAGTTGTATGAAAAGAGATTATACTACGGGCATACATTAGGGGTGTGGTGAGAGGAGTTGGAAATGAAATAAGATGATGTTAAATTACGTGCTGTATTCTACGCAATTAAGGGATTGACAATTGTGATCGATACCGCTTCGTTTTATCGAATTTGCATAATATAAAAGCCATGAAGAATAAATCTATTCGCAAAGAAACTTCAAATTCATTCAGATATCCTAACCCACCTCCCCTCACCAATTCACAACTTCCTACCCCCACATCTCCACGCTAACAACACCACACTTACCCATACTTCTTCTCAAACTTCTTCAAGAACCCCGTAACCCCCTTCTCCAACCTCACCGCATTCTGCCCCAACTTACTCTTCTCCCCCTCAACCGGCTTCACCTTCCCCATCGCCTCCCCCTCCGTCGGCCGATACACCTGCTGATGCACATTATACTCCCCCTGCCCCTGCGCCGGCTGCCCACCTTGCGCATACGAGTAGTTCGCGAACCCTCCAGCTGGCGCCGTCGCAGCCGCTGGAGCTGCAGGCGTACTACCTGGGTGCGGAGCAGCCGGGGACGCACTAGGCGCGTACTGACCACCTGTCGCGCTCGGCGGGCCGGGGAAGTACACCGCTCCGCCGGCGGGTGCCGCAGGCTGGAATTGCTGCTGTTGCTGGTGCTCGTGCGCGGCAGCGGCAAGAAGGGGGTTGGGGCCTGCATCCGGTGGCGGAGGTGTTTTCTCGCGGTGAGCGATAGTTTCAGGCGCAGCAGGGGCGGCAGGGTTGTATGCTAATGGCGCGAAGGACTGCGCTGCTGGTGGGGAGGTGGATGCTGGAGGGGTTGAGGTGGGTGGCCCGGCGAATTGAGGGGGTGAGTGCTCCTTGATGGCGATGTTTTCTAGCTGTTGGACTATTGGGCTCATGGCTTGGGCATGGGGTGGTGGGGGAAGAACGGCACCGGCGATGGCGAAGTGGTTCGCGGGAAGGAGACGCTGAAGGGTGGTGAGGAGGAGGGTGGCATCAGCGGGGGTGTAGAGGTAGACGTCGATTGTGTGGAGGCGGTAGAGGTATTTGGTCTCGTTGCGGGGGTCGTAGGTGGGGAGGCGGAAGTCGTTTTGGGATTGGGGGGAGAGAGGGGGGAAGGCATCGATGGTGATGGTGAGGAGGGTGGGATGCTTGTGGTCGTAGGTTATGAGGACGTTATCGAGGGCTGGGTGGGGTTAGTTGGGGTGTATAGAGGGGCTATGGGGGGAACTCACGGCCGTCGAATGCGTCTTGGTCTGGCGTCCCGGCCGAGTTGGCGACCTCGACGCGCGCTCGTCGCTGAGCGGCATTTTCGTAGAGGTAGAGGTAGGAGCCTCTGTCAAAGCGATGGTGCGGCGGCTTTGCGGTTGGCGGGCCGTAGAAGTAATGGACGTCGGCGAAGCTGTAGTATCTTGTCAGTATATAGCTTCTCTATAGATATATAATATGCATTTCAGCTACTCACAGTGTCGCAGTGACTTCTTCGCCCGGATGAGCTGCCATCGTGGCTTCTCCACTGCCGGCTTACGGGGTGCGGGGTTCGCTCTCAGCTGGGCAGCTATGTATATGAAGCTGTGTCTATG
Source organism: Pseudogymnoascus sp. SDFLT0511 (assembly GCA_030180035.1). Lineage (NCBI taxonomy): Eukaryota > Fungi > Ascomycota > Leotiomycetes > Thelebolales > Thelebolaceae > Pseudogymnoascus > Pseudogymnoascus sp. SDFLT0511. Next base: position 265,188 of record JASCQD010000016.1, read on the forward strand.
AAGCCGTACCTGTATAGTTCAAGTGAATAACGTCGTGGTCGCAAACAACCAACCCAAAGCTCGCAAAACAGCAAAAACAGAGAGATATATAGGAAAGCAAAGGGAAGAACAGGACAGACAATGAGATGTACCACCTTACTGTAACTTAGCACTGTGATACATGTAGTGTGCGTGATCCTCGGCGGCTGCTGGCCTTGGCATTGGCATCCTGTTGGCTATCGCGAGTTGCAAGGGAGTTGCCCGATAATCTACACCTAATATGTCAGGCAAACACCAACTGCCCATGCTCAAATAATTTCTCGATTGGCTAGACAGACGTGAAGCTCGAGTGAGGCTAATTGACAAATATATATCCCACGACCACCACCGCCTCAGCCTCAACCACCGCGCTTCTCTATCTCGCCGCTCCAACGCTCAATTGAGCTCTACGCGCCCTCAGGTATTTACCTCCACCAACTCCGAGCGAGCAACCTCCCCGTCTAACTCCCCCAGGATCACTCCGAACCCCCCAACTGCGCACCACCACACCCGCCGCCCTCGCGGGCTAACGAACCTTCTCCCACCCACCCACTACCGCCAACCTCACAATGTCTCTCGTCAACCTCGCCAATGTGTGCTCGCACCTTCAAAACGCCAGCCGCGCCCGCCTCGGCCTAACCTCCGTCCCCGCCTCGAACATGATCCTCGGACTCTCTCTCTCCCTCCAACAATCCGGATTCCTCCGCTCGGTCACCCGCGGTGGCGCTCAACCTCCCCCAGTCGATGCGCTGAGCACCTACGTTCCCGAGCCGGTTACCCAAGAGAACGCAGCGAGCAGGCGGCTGTGGCTGGGGCTGAAGTACTGGGACAACGCGCCGGTGCTGAGCCAGATGGCTATGGTTAGCAAGCCGACGAAGCGGATCTACGTGGATGCGCAGGGAATAGCGAAGTTAGTTAGGGGGCGGGATGCGGGGACTGTAAGGGGATTGAGGAAGCCGGGAGAGTGTATTTTTGTTAGTACTGATAGGGGGATTTTAGAGGCGAGGGAGTGTGCGGAGAGGAAGATCGGGGGAATGCTGCTTTGCAGGGTGGTGTAAGTGGTGTTGTACGGGATATTGGATGGAAAATGAGGGATGGGGGGGATGTATGATACGTGTAGCTGCATTGCGCGGTGCTGGTGTGTATAAACCAATTTGTTCTCTTCTACTTTTCGTTCAATGTGTCAGTTCCATGTCTTGTTCATCTCTACCCGCCAAATCGAGGTTCAGCGAATGCTCCATTCATTCAGCATCTCCAAGCGATGAAGCCGCCCCATGATTCACCCCTCCCCTTTTTCCTTATATCGAAGCCACCTCAACAGCACGCCAGTTCCCTCCCGTCTTCACCTAACACCGACGCCACCTTCCTACCTGTTCTTACCATACGCCCATGCAAAGCAGAAACCATGGATTACCACGACTGGCTATACTTCTACTCGCACTTCTTCTGCCCCGACTGCGGCGGCTTCCACCCTCCGGACGACGGCGGCTACGGAGGTTACCCCGGCCAACAAGGAGGCTACCCCGGACAGCAAGGAGGCTATCCCGGTCCCCGAGGCGGAGGAGGCTATCCCCCACAACAAGGCGGCTACCCGCCCCAAGGCGGAGGAGGCTACCCACCACAGGGCGGCGGCGGATACCCTCCCCAAAGCAACGGCAGTAACCTTCCCCCCGGCCGCGGCGGACCCCCCATCTACGGCCCTCACACCGCAACCGAAGACGGCAACACCCCCGTCACCAGCGGACTCGGCAGCACCTCCTCACCCCTCCCTCCCCTCCCCCCTCCCGGCCCCGGCCTCCTCCAACCCCTAGAACCAAGCGCCACATTCCTCAACCACTCGCTGCACGGCCACCTCCCCGGCTCGCGCAAGCACCCCACGCAGGAAGGGTACCCAAAGCGACTTAACACAACGAAACCGGATGTGAGCACCATGACACCCGAAGAGCAGTCCGCGCGCGCCTTCGTCCTCACCGCCATCGACATGCTAGACTGGCAAGCCTTCGCCCAGGACATGCAGTACCTCCTCACCAGCCACCCCGACGCCATCTCTGACGCCCTAGCAGGGCAGATCCGATACCTCCTCTACTGCGTGATCCCGCATCTGGAAGATGGGGGCGATGTGCCGCCGGGAGATTATTGTAAGATCCGCGCGACGCTGGATCGGTGCGCGGAGGTGGGGGAGGTGTTTGGGGGGGCGTTGACGTGGGTTTTTGGGTTTGGGAAGGCGGGGGGGAGGGCGAGGGAGAGGGGGTGGTGGAGGACGGAGAAGGCGGGGTGGCCGGATGGTGGGCCGGTGAATGTGGCGGATATCTTGGGGGGTTAGGTGGTAGACTCAATAAGCTTTGGTTGTTGGAAGTGGTATGAGACGCGGCGGTTGAATATTTTCAGGGGGGCGGGCGGCGTTATACGGGGAGTCGTAGGGTTTGTAGATCTAATTGAGGATATCTCAGATGCTCTGAACTCCTTCCGTCTCACACGATAGCAGTGACCTATATACATGCTTCCCACCCACCACAGCAATCAGCTATCAATCCATTCCCTGGAACCCAATAACACCATTTGGTGTCCCTCCCTCCCCCTTCGCAGCTCCCTTCCCCTTCCTCCTCTTCTTCTGTGGCTTCTCCTCCTCACTATCACTACTATCCTTATCACTATCCTCCTCACTATCACTATCACTCTCACTTCCATCCCCGCTAGCACCATCCCTCTCCGCCCACACCTTAACCATCTCTCCACCTCCTGTAATCAGGCGGCCGTAGCAATCATACCCCACCCCGATAACGCCTTCCACCTCATCATGCCTCAACACATGCCTCACTCCCTTCCCTGTCAGATCCACAATCCTAACCTTTCCATCACCACAACCCACAACCACCTCCCGACTGCCCGGCACGCGCGCCAACGCATCGAGACTCTCGCCCTCTGCCTTCCCGCCGGGAACAACAACGACGCGCTCCCCCTGGTCATCCCAGATGCCGCGTTCCCACAACGTTAACACGCCGTTTCCACCGCCCACGACAACTTTCTCCCCGCTCCCACCCGCGCGCGTCGAGAACCCATCTACGCTGAGCGAACTGAGAAGCTCTTCCTCCTGCTCCTCACTCTTAACCAACACGCCCCTTCTCAAATCCGTAACCGCCAATGTTCCCCCACCAGTAGTAACCCACTGTTTCGCGAACCCGGAGGTGCTCGCATCAGACGGCTTGAGCGGGGTGAGCGAGGAAATATAATCATCATGCGGCCTATGCGTCGCAGCGGGCTTGGCAGCGCCGAACACAGACGGGGAGCGCAGATCGAAGAGGTGCAGGGCGCTGGAGTCGGTGGCGAGGAGGATGGTTTGTGGGGAGAGGGCGTGGAGGAGGGTGGGGTGGTCGGGGAGGTCGTTGTGGGTTGGGATGAGGATCTTGGAGGTTACGGCGCCGGTGGTGGGGGAGAAGGCTTTGACGAGGGTGTCGGTGCCTGCTGAGTAGAGAACTGTAGGAGGAGAGGGTTAGTTTTGGTCGCAGGTGGTTTGTTTGGGGGTGGGGAGGGGGACGTACCTTCACCGTCAAGACTGAAGCCTAGAGAGCGGCAGGAGCCCTTATGGCGGCGTGTGCGCCATTGGGTTTCGATGTGGCTTCTGCCATTGGAGAGCGCGGAAAGGGTGGTGGCGCCCTCGTCGCCATCGTCGTCGTCGTCAGAGCCAGCATTGGAGGTTTCCTCGTCGGCAGGGAGGCGGAAGGCCTGGACGTGTCCACTGGAGAGACCAACAGCGACAATAGGCTCGGAGGGGTGGATAGCCTGGCAGAAGAGCTCGGAGGTGAGGGGGAGCTGGCAGAGGTTCTCGTAGAGCGTCATCATGGTGTCGGGGGTCCACTGGACGGTGACGGAGGATTGGATCTTGGTGATAGTGGGGAGTTGGCTGGTGAGGTTTTTTGTAGTTCGCGTTGGGGAGGTTTCTAGATCTTTTTGGCGGCAGAATTGGTCTCACCGCTTTTGGGTGGGCGAGGCTGGGAATTATTTTTCTCTTGGCGTCGACGACGATCTCAGAAATGCACGAAGGATCTGAATTTACAGTTTAGACATGAAATTTATAGAGATCTCGGGATTGCTTTGGTAGCGTCTTCACGTAGGATGGGACAGAACAAAGGATGATATTTGTAGAAGCCAGATATCCCCCATGAAAGGAATTCCAATGTCCTGTTTGAAAAAAATCAGAAATCGGTTATCACATTCTTCACAATCAGATATGTTCAACGTTGTCATAGGCATTCTATGTTTCAAGAAGCTATGCACTTTCTGGAAACGAGAAGTCAACATATCAACAGGCCATACCAATCGCACGCAGAGATGCGTCCCATTTAATGCAACCATGCTTCCACCTGATCAATTACGTAGAAAAGACACTTCAACTCTCCACTCCGACCGTTCTTCTTCACAACCAAGCATCAAGCTAGTCTGCAATGAAAAAAAGATAAAGCCTGTCAGACATCCATCACCACCCACCCAATCCACGCGCCCGAAGGCAGACCGCGAGACCGGGACAAGATCATCACCACTCTCTATACAGAGCCTCTTGCGAGGCAACCGCCACGCTTGCGCGCAGAGCGAGAGTATAAGGTATCACTCTTGGGCCGTGAGGAGATAAGTCATCAACCAGGTTGGAATCTGTGGCTTTCGTGAGAAACACAGTATGGGGATGTTTACTAAAGAAAATGATTCCATCTGGGAATGGTTAGCTGATGTTCAGAATAGTCCATTGAATGGCAGTTTCTCCTGTGGGAGTTGTGTGCCAGAGCTGGGAGGGTAGACTCACGAAGTAAAATCGACATGAAAAGAAAAGAAGAGAGTTTGGGGGGAGAGAGGAGTTTATATACCTTTCTCGTGTCGCGCTAGTGGGGGTAGGCGAGACCAGATTGGGAGAAAATTTCCGACCGAGGCGGGTTTGCGGTCTTTTGTTTGCGAGCAAACGCTGCAAACTTTGGTAAATCTGTGTAAATGGGCAAACGGGACAAACTATACGCAGTATATTCATAAGTGGGAATAAATGGTTCATAATGGGATCATAAGAGAGGTACAAGTGGATCGAGGGCGCCAAAAAAAAATGAGAACGAGATTACGAGGTGGATATTGTTAGATGAGGAACTGGGAACTGACAGAAGTGCGGCGATTCAAAAGATGGGATTTTCTCGTTGTATAAACAGGCAGTAGCAGTTTAAATCAAGTGATTCATTCGAGCCTGAACTCTGGTCTCAGACTTGTTGTGTCTCTATCCTAATACATCCAAATAAACGCCAGCATGGTATCATCCCTTCCTCCCTCGATCAAAATAATCGGCCGTTAAATCCTCCATATACTCCCATCATTTCCGTTTCCCTCCCCGTTCCTAGACATAAGCCCTGCTTCCCTCCCCGCTCCTCCTGCTGCCCCTGCTACCTCTGCTTCCCCTCCTCGAGCGATGCCCGTGCCTGCTGCCGTGACTATCCCTCTTAACCACCACCACCTCCTCCTTGTGGCCACCATGCATGAACGCTAGCATGCTCGTAAAGAAAAAGAACAGGCAGTTCATAATCGACAGCGCCCAGCTCGCCTTGAGCATCGCACACGTCTTGCTCAGCGCAATTCCATAGCCGCCAAGTCTGACATTCCCCAGCAGCGCAAAGCTAGCCGTGTATGAGGTGGAGGACGTCAAGCCGGTACAGTTATCGCCCGAGATGCCGCGCAGAGTGTAGATGCCCCCGATGAAGGCGCCGACGAAAGCGAGGTCGACGAAAGCGACGAAGCGGGCGTTGTTCTTGGAGCGGTGGTAGGTGAAGAGGGTGCCGATGGCCCAGACGACGGCGAGGACGACGACAATGAAGAGGACGAGGATGGCGTCAGGGGTGAGGGAGTTGGCTTCGACGTAGAGGTGGATGAACCAGGAGAGCATTCCTACTGCTGGGATCTGGGAAAAGTGTTAGCTAGGCGTTCAAAAGGAATGGGTGACTGGAGAGACATACGAGGGTGAAGATCTGGGAGAAGCGCCATAAGGCGAAGAAGAGTCCGAAGAGCATTGTGAGTGGTTTGTGAATGTGAAAGAGGGTGGTATGTTGGTGATCGGAATGACCGGAGAAGTGGTGTTGTCCAAGTCTCAGTGCAGGTGTTTGCGACAACGGTACAGGCTGTGATCAGGCGCCTTCTTGTCGCGTTTGGCTCAGCGCCGAGATATACTGAAAAGGACGAATGAAGCCTTCAGTCTGTAATGCCGAGTTTGTATTGTACTCGTTGTTGTGTCGATAGACTCGCAAGCCGTGTCCCTGACCTCGAGGTTATTCTCACTTCGCAGCCCCGCAGTAGTACTGTAGCTCGGATAAGACAACTTGATGATGCGACAGCAATGAGAGACAGTGGATAAAAGATCAAGAGCGATAGAGTTATGAAGAGAATAGATAAGTGAAGTAGTACACGGAAGTAGAAGAAGAAGAGAGGAAGAGGGAATAAAGCTGCAGGTCGGCCGGCCACTTACATATGTCGCTCCCCGCCATCTTTCTGCAACCTTGGCTGGTTGGCGAGGCTTTACTTTCCACTGGAGAAAATGGAAAATGGAGGGGTTGGCGGGGGATTTGGGGGTGGTTGGGGTAGTGGAGCAGGGGTCCGAGGGGTAAGCGAACACGCCAATATGGTCAGCTTCCAGCGCCCTCGTCCAAACTTGCGCCGCTAGACTGTATATTATCTATATTATATCCCACACACGGAGTACTGAAGAGAGATTAATATATAATCCATATATTACTGGTTAGATGATTCCACGATGGATGAAGCGCCAGTTGGTCAAAATCACGTGATATCAATTCCATAACATCACGTGATGGATATTATAACAACTGGCAATGTGACACCAACAAACCCCTCATCCAACGTTTACAAATGTATATCAAAATAATATATTCAAAAACCGAGGTGTGTCTCTTAATCCACAAAAATCTGTATATATAAACAAACAACCCCCCATGGCCACCGCATCTACCTCAACCACCACATCAACCTCACCCCCTACCACCCCCCTGCTCCACCTCGAGCCCCAAACCCTTTACCTCCTCCTCTCCCACCAACAAGTCTCACTAAAATGGCACTGGTCACTCTACATTCACGTCTCCCTTGCCAACGGTGGCTACACGCTGCACATCACCCGTCCTGAAGGTTTCTGGTTCCTCGATGCGCGCCGCACTCCTGACGCAAGCTACAGCGCAGACATTGTGTGTGCCCTGGCGCTGTCCTGGGTGGAAGCTGAATTGGAGGATGCTCTAAAGGAGAGGGTGAAGGCAGTTCCGTTGGAGGATACGGATAGGTGGGGCGAGCTGACGTGTCGGACGTGGGTGCTGCGGGTGTTGGAGGAGTTGGATGCGGAGGGGTGGATTTCGGTGAGGGTGGGGAGTACGGTGGAGGATGTGGAGATGGAGGCAAAGGATGGGGCGGCGGCGGCGGCGATGGCAAAGGGGAATAGGGTGCTGAGGAGTAAGCATGTTATTCTTTGAGTGGGATGGGGGGGAGGGATGGGTGATCACAGGGCTCGAAGGTCTGAAATGGTAGGTTACGGTGGATATGATTTTATGATTATGACTCTATAATGACAGTTTCCAAGCCGGTCTTCTATTTTCCAGCTCCAGGCGCAAAAGTCCCTCCCGCTCACCTCCCAAACAGAAATAATTGCAGGGTCATCTCTCGTGTCCAGCTTACATCAAACTCATGACCCATATGGGAATACTTTCCAAATCCACCTCTCCGTCTTCAGCTCCACATCAAACTCGTGTCCCCACACCCGCCGATAAATCTCTATCGCCTCATCACTCCTCGCCGTCCTCATGGCCTTTGTAAACTCCCAGTACGCCGGCATGAAGTTTGCCCCCTCCCAATCCACAATCCCCGACAGCCGTCCCCCATCCACCAGCACGTTGGAGAAGAAGAGATCGCTGTGCGTAAACACAGAGTCGTGGGACCGCGAAAACGCCGTCGGGATTTCATCCCTCAGGTACTTCATAAACTCGGTCCTGCCCAAGAGACGCGTGTTCAGGTCGGCCTCGGCATTGTAGGGGCCCGCGATATCGGAGAGGCGGTTATCGTAGATGGGCCCGCCAGAGACGTTACAGAAGCGGTATGGCGACGTGTTCTTGATCTTGCGCATTTGGGCGAGGATGTTGGAGAGGTCGGCGGCGAGCTGGGCCCGCTCGGCGTGTGAGGTGCGGTGGATTACGTTTTCGAGACGCGTGCCAGGGACGCGGGTCATGATGAACCAGTCGGCCGAGTCGTTGCTAAAGGTGTCGATGAGGAGGGGTGCGGGGATGGAGGGGGCTTCGCGCTCGAGGATGCGGAGGGCGTGGACCTCGTTGTCTCCGGCCCTGGTGCAACGCTTTGCGTAGAGACCGAGGGGGAGCTGCTGCACGACGTCCGAGATGTCGTAGCCGTATTTCAATTTTCCTTTTTCGAGGAGATGGCGGTAGCAGATGATGCGGATGAATTTCGGGACAAGGAGCCAGAGGGTTCGGGCTAGGAGCTGCGTGCTGCGACTTAAGTATGCTGCATAAACGAGTTAGCACGTGGTAGGCGGTCAAGAGGGAATGGCGAACTCACATTGAGCTTGTAGAGGTCCCCATCCATCGGCTACGCGTTCCTCGACATAGAATTCATGGAGGGCATTAGCAAACTTGTAATGCGTCTTGAGGAGAAAAGGGCTGGGCAGAGGGAGTTGCTTTGGATCCTCGGTTTGGAGAGCGATCTTATAAGGGGAGCCAGGGCCTGAGAACGACGTCCTATCAGCAAGGAGGGTGTGATCATAAGATTCCGGATATATTTCAAAAATGATGTACTACTCAAATTAGTAAATGCTCATGGCAATGTGCGGCAGTGGATTGAATATGCTCACCTCTGCCTTCAAGTCGTCTTTACCTGCATCTTCATCAAGGCTATCCCAACTCTTTGCACTGTAGAGCCTGACCTGGAGATGTCCGCTTTTAAAGGCGTGCTGTATGCCCGGTGCGAGAAACAATGCGTTTGCAAGTCTTCCCGGATCGGTTCCGTCAGAGGCCATGCTCTTTAAACGTGCCGCTCTTGATGGCGTCATGAAGGCGTCCAGTAGCGACCTTAATGAGTGCTACGTTGAATGCGTTAGTATAAAAGGCCATGGCTCGTGGGAATAAACGCAATACCTCAGTTCCATCAGTCTCAACCAGTTCTGATAGAGCAGGTGGGATAATAAAAGTTGGTTCCGGTTCATCGAGCTGTTGGCGGTCAGGTGGGGTTACGCAACACCTAGAAGGATCGCGACGAGCAACCAGGTCTCCCAGGGAAGCATCAAATGGTGTTTGGCGAGAGACTGTATGAGGTTTAGTACGGGCCTGGGCTTGGGAATTGAATGGAGATACTCACTGACAGATACCAGCTCGTGCCAGTCCTGTTTGAGGATGCGCAGGGTCTCTTCCGCTGGCCGGTCATCGTCACGTATCCTATCGAGGACTTCCCGTGCGGCTAGACTAGGTTCATATGCCTCTCGAACGAAGTTCACGAGAATCTTGTGTTCGATTGCCGTCAAGTCAGCCGTCTCTATTGTGCTTATCGCAGTGTCGACAATTCCGTCCGCCATGGTGGCGCTGTGGCAGTATCACGGCTACCGTTCAGCCTCAAGGCAATATAACGACGCAAATAGAATAATATTTACAAGAGGTGTATCGTATAGTGATATGCCTGGCCGTGAAATTAATTGTGTGTCGCTGCTTATTGCGAGAGAGTGCGGAATCGGATTTCGAAGAGTATCGTTTATTACTCTGTTATTGTACGGTACCCCTATGCCAAGCACTCTATGATCTCAATTGACGTGCACTCCTTCACGATATTAAAATCCTACAATTCCGGGCGTCGCATTCAACCCGGTTGTAAACCCAACAATTATAATTTGTTTAACCGCCGATGGTCCCCAACATTAGGCCTAATATAACGGGCCGTGGCCTACGTGGGGTCAACTTCTCAAACGCTGGCCGGCGTTTACAGGCCAGGCGCCTGTCTCTTGTAAGCGCCGGCTATCAACCGCCGGGCCAACCAACATACATAGAGACCGACGGAGCATCCAATGGCATCGTATATACCAATGTTGGACCCCCTTATTCCAGTCCTATGTTTAGCCCGTGCGACAGCACCTTGAGGTTCTAGGCGCAAGGCTCTCTGTAGACCACAAAAGGGTCATGTTGAAGCCTTGCTGGATTTTGTAGCTCTATGGGTATAAGTAATTGCCTATTCCCATCCGTTATGCAGTCTTTAAATCCCAAACCTCGCCGCCATCTTATCGCATACTACAAGACGCATATTGCAACAAGCAACTTTTTCCGACCCATCCCACACCTTGCTCAAAACAAGCTATAACTCGCACCTAAAGCCATGGCCAAAGGCAGCTCAGCTTATAACGCCAGCAAGGCAACCCATCGCTTTGACATCAACGGCCTTTACATCTTGCTGTCTAAGCAAGAAATCCCCGATACGTGGCATTGGGGCTTATACCTCCACGGTGGACCCAACGGCTGGGTCTTCCACATCACGCGCATCGCAGACATGTGGATCTTTGATAAGCACTTAAGCCCTAATATCATCCACTCGATGTCCATGGAGGCCGCACTTAAGATCGCCGTCCTCGACGACCCGAGGATGCAGCAGGCGCTCAATGACCGCATCTCGACGGTGCCGCTCGAGGATACGGCGCGCTTCGGGAGGCTGACGTGTCGCACGTGGGTGTTGCGCGCGATATATGAACTCGACACTGAGGGATATATTAGTTTGAAGCCGGGGGCCACAGTAGAGGAGCTTGAGGCTGAGGCGAAGGGTAAGGCGTTGAGGCACGTGAGAGATACGCCTGCGACGATAGACAAGAGCAGCTTTTCGATTGCTTGAAGGGACGAGATGGGTGGGATCTACGGGGCTCTTCTCGTGAATGGGAAGGGATGTCAGTTCGGTTCGAGACTTGGAAAGGACAGAGTGAGGGTGGCGGGACTATTTACTGTATGAACAAATCTATATGGCCAGAACTTAGTTTCTATCATGATTTCTATTGGCTGCTTGGCTGTGGTGAATACCGTTCCCCGCACAATATCGTATTGTTATTTCCCTCCTATCCATCCCGTTCCTGCAGTAAGAGGGCCTTGCTTTAACCAAGGGCAATCTTCTTCAGTTGGTCCAAGCTGCCGTTGAACACATCCGAGTCACCACCATACTTGTAGGCATCGTTGTTTTGCCAGATGGTCTGGAACGCCCACCCCGCCGGCATGGTGCCTGGCGAGGTGCTATACCTAGCCAGAACAAGCGGGCAGGTGCTGCCGAACGCCGCGCTGTTCCCCGTGCACTGGGTCCACCAATCAGTGGTGGTGTAGATCATTGGGTAAACGCCAGTCTTGGTGTGGTAGGTGTTGACGAAGTCCTTGATCCAGGCCACCATCGCCGATGCGGAGAGGCCGAAGCAGGTTGCGCCAGAGGGGTTGTACTCGATGTCGAGCATGCCGGGGAGGGTGATGCCATCCTTGGACCAGCCGCCGCCGTGGGCGATGAAGTAGGTTGCCTGCGCGGCGCCGGAGGAGGAGCCGGGGTGGGCAAAGTGGTAGCCACCGCGGATGAAGCCAGCCTTGGTGGCGCCGGTGTACTGGGAGGAGAAAGCGGGGGAAATGTAGCTAGTGCCTTCAGTGGCCTGGGGGAGTTGAGTTAGCTGCTATCGTTCTGATATGCGGGCGGTGGGGGAGGTCTCACCTTGATGATCACAAAGCGCGCGCCGCTTGCGTAGGCACCTGCGAAGTCGACAGTGGGCTGGTAGCCGGAGATGTCGAACCCCTGGACGGTGGCACGCTTCTCGATCTGGGCTGGAGTCGCTGCGGCAAAGCCGAGGATGGAGGCGATGGCGAGGGCAGATAACTTCATGTTGGCGACCTTAATCGGATTGTGGATACAACAGAGAAGGACTGGAGAACTATAATCGGGGGAACAACAAGCTTATATATTTGCTGATCCCCACGGCCCACGAAGTCACCGAATTCAGGGGATAAATCCCCGAAAGCTCATAAGCTCGCAGCCACCCCAGCTCATGGAGCAGATCCATACCACCTCCCGCAACGTTAACTTCACAACCCCCCACGGGTGTCTGGCCATTCGCCCACTGCAGCCCGCTCATCCTTGTGAGAGCTGATCGGCACTGCCACCGCCGATCACTCGCTTGCGATAGACAGGTCTGGAAGGTGGATATGCCACCCACGCGCACATGCCATAGGACGGCATCGCAAGGCATACTACACCAGCTCGGCGAGTGCATACCATGGCACCTAGCGTACAGTTCGGCGCATAGAAAAAGGAAAACTCCCCGAGCGACTGACAGTGGCACGATTCAGACGTGAGCGGAGTTGTAGATTTCATTGGCAGACTTTCAGGTCATTGTCGCCGTTATTAAGTCCTCCATTGCATGACATCGTGCTTTGTTGCTGGCGTTGAGGCTGGCGTTGAGGCGCATTCTAATTATGGTTCTGGTTGTGTCCTGCAATGAAACAGAAGATCAGTGTGGGGAAGCCAAGAGTGTAAGACGGGCATTTGGTCTTGCCGTGCCGGGTTGCCGGATCGCGATGGGTCCTGACAGGTTCATTCTGAGGAAATGGGTGATTCAAGCATTTGCGGCGTTCGGGAAGGCGGGAAGAAGAAAGCCATTGACGCCTTTGGAGGGGCGACCCAGTGTTTGCTGTCATGGTGTTGTCGGATCTCTTTGAGGGAAAGGGCAAACGTCTGTCGCCGACGGCCACACACGTGATGAAGTCTCAGCCAGAGGGGGTGATGCTCAAAGCTGGTGCCATCACAATAAAATGACATATTTAGAAATAAGTATTCTTGTGTTATTTGTGAAATCCTTCATAGTATTCAGTGTCAGTAGTTGCGATGAGTTCAAGTAATTCACGTGTTGTGAATTAGCCGCGTTCATCCCCCATCGCGCCTGCCGCGGCTAAGCGAATATCAAAGTCGCTCCTTCTCACAAAACACCACCAAATTCACCTTTCCTGCCTTTCCTGCCTCACACCAGGCGAAACAAAGATAAAAAAATAAAGAACAACAATGAACAAACTCTTTAATAACCCACTGTACAGCCATCGGGAGGATTTTTTGGAAATGGGAAAAAATATAGATGACTCACTTGACCGAGTAGGTACTCTACTGCGAGGTCACTGCACTTGAAGTGGCCACCCCGAGGAAGGCCAGTTGCTCATCGAACTGACGCGTGCAATGCGCCGTTACGCCAACAAGCCAGGCCACGATCCTCCCATTGTTGGGGGGAGATGAGCTATTGGGGTATATATAGGGAGTTAGCGGTGCTGTAAGTACAGGTGCTGAGAATCACAGCAAATTTTATATGGGATTCCCAACTGCAATACTTCAGCACAGAACCAAAGTACTGTACTTTACTTTCACCTAAAATCTCACTACTCTTGATGTACCTTCCCATTACGTCTGATCATTAATGCTGTCTACCTAATAAATCACACTCTTTTCTAGAACTGTCAACGGAAACAATCCAGATTCACAGCATGTCGTGTTATGTGTAGAATACTCTCTTATAACATTCTCATAATAATCCAAACAATGCCAAGACATTTCTCATATTCGCATTATTACACACGTGACTTTGACATTTGTGTCCCTATTGGCTACAGATACTGCAGCTTACATCTCATCTCCCAGTCCATAATCCATACCGATCGCCATCTCACCAACACAGTCGTCGCTGTCAGACATCTGCCTGGTAACTGTGTGTGAGTGCTTACACAGGTGCTTACCGAACTATAGATATTCTCTCGTCCGTCCCCAACAGCCTCACAACCTCAAAGAACCCAACCTCCACTCCACCTCCATCTCCAACCCCTGCATCCCAATACCCAACCTAGCCATGCACCTCATCCTCACCGGCGCCACCGGCCTCATCGGCACCGCCACCCTGCACCACCTTTTGACTGCCCCCAACGTCACCAAGGTCACCATCCTCTCCCGCCGCCCCGTCCCCCTCGCCGCCAACAACCCAAAGGTCACAACCATCATTCATGAGGACTATACCTCCTACCCCCCCGCTCTGCTGGCAGACCTTAAGGGCGCACAAGCCTGCATCTGGGCTCTGGGAGTGTCCATTAATGATGTCCCGAAAGAGTGAGAGTCCATTCCCGTGTCTGTGCTCTGTAGTGGGGCGGCTAACTAATATGGCGGCTTGGTAGTGAGTACGAGAAGATCACAGTTGATTACCCGCTCGCGGCAGCGAAGGCCTTTGCTGGACTGAACGACCCGTTCACCTTTGTCTACGTCTCTGGTACACCTTCCTCACCACTGTCCTCTTGGCCGTGGATAATCAACTAACTTTCCTCAGGTGAAGGCGCAGCCGTGACCCCCACCCGCTCAACTCCCAACTACGGCCTCGCCAAAGGGCGCGCTGAAGCTGCCCTCCTCGCCCTCCAGAAAAACACTCCATCCCTCCGCCCTTACTCTGTGCGCCCTGGGTATGTTGATCCCAGCGGACACCCGGCGCAGTCGTATTTTCCTGCCAAGAAGTTGTGGATGAAAGGGTTGGAGACCGTTGTGGCGCCACCACTGAGATGGTTCTGGTCTGGTATGGTGAGCCCGGCGGGAGAGCTGGGTGAGGTGTTAACGGGCCTTGCGGTTGGAGGGGGCGAGAAGTTTGATGAGAAGGAGAAGGGGGTTGAAGAGGAGGGGAGGGTGCTGGGTAATGTTTGGTTGAGGAAGCTGGGGGCTGCGAAGGGGACAGCGAGCGAATGATATGGAGCTGCGCAGAGAGGGGTTAAGTAGGCAGGGTAACGAACATCGACAATTGTAGCACTAAGTGACGAAGAGCATTTATTTTACTTATAGTTATATAGCACTGTTGTTGTGTCATAGTCTCCCTTCAGACTTTGAGGCACGGCTGTATACGACTCTTTATTTTGACTCCCTCACTACCGGTGTCAACTTAGCATACAGTGGTTGTTTCTGCCACACCGTAAATACCTTCTGATCAGCCCAGTTGTCACTACTGGTTGCCAGCTCCATGTCAAAATTCCAGAGGACCCGTGCGAGAATTAGACGCATCTCGACGTAGGCGAGACTACAATTTGTTAGCGAGTCGCTTCCAATGTTTTGCATCACGACCCCTTCGATCGAAGCATGAGATGTCAAACTTACTTCCGACCAATGCAATTTCTCGGTCCGACACTAAACGGCTGTAGCGCCTGTTTATTATCTGAAGCAAAGCGTGGGTCACCGAGAAAACGTTCGGGAATGAATGAGTTCGGCTCCTTGAAGTTGGCTTCCGAGCGGTAGGTACACCAATTGCCTACTGACACCGCTGTCTAATTCGCAAGCAGTCAGCCATTAGTTCAGCCAGCAGTCAAATATGGACATTCAACACATACCCCTCCTGGCACCCATCGGCCATTAATAACATCTCCATCACCTGGAACACAACGTGGTAGCCCCGTTGGCACAGGCGGATACATCCGCATGGCCTCGTCCAAGACCGCCAGCATATACTCGAGGCCATTCACCCCCGCCATATCAATGTCCTTCTCCTCTTTAAACGCCCCCCGAATCTCTCCCTGCAGCTTCTCCATCACTCTCGGATTCTTCAACAGATGGTAGGTCGCGCCCGACAACAGCGTCGCCGTGGTCTCCGACCCGGCAATGATCAACACGGTAGCATTGGATATAATCTCCGGGACCTTCATCCCCTTCTCGTCGTTGTGGCGGAGGATATGGCTCATGAAATCCGGTCTACTAGTCCCCTGCTCGAGGCGCTTCATGACTTTCTCCGTCGTCAGCTTAGTGTTATCCTTCCGACTCTTCAGTAGCTTCTTCGGTATCAGTACTGCCATCAACCATTTCATACCATATCGCTTCACGGCGCTAAGGAAGACCCCGGCTTTGATACCGGCGAAGAGCATGCTGATCCACGGGTTGTACGTGCAGGTTTCCAGACACCCAAAGGACTCCCCAAACGCAAGGTCACCGATTAGGTCAAAGGTTGTCCAGTTATACCAAGCTACCATATCGAGGGGGCCATCACTGGCGTGCTCATGCAGGCGTTGGATCAACAGATCAATGTACCCCTTGATCAGGGGCTCCTGCTCGCGCAGAGCTTTGTCAGAGAAGGCATGGGCTATGAGCCGGCGGCCGCGTGAGTGGTCGGCGCGGTTGGCGGTGATTATGCTGTCGACACCGCTGTCGGGGCGGGTGTAGAAAGCCGGGTCCTTGGGCATGGGGGCATGGCCTTGGCGGTGGCCGTAGATGTCCTTCCAGGCGTTGGAGTTATTGAAGGACAGCTCATCGGGGGCGATACGCACTACATCGCCGTAGGTAGTGTGGAGTTGGTGACATCTGTAGGGGAGTTGGCCGGTGAGTTGATAAACTACGTAGGTAAGACGTGTCGCGGCGTGGGACTTGGGGCCGGGGTATGATGCGAGGGGGTGGAAGTAGATGTTGTATATCATATAGAAGGATACGTAGAGGATAGTCTGATGACAATTAAACACAGTTCCATACGTGGAAACTATTTTGCATTGACTTACTGTGACCGCGACACCCCCTGGGATGAGAACGTAAAGCGGCGGAATGTGCATGCCAAAGACATCGAGTTGAGGCGCCATGATAGGCAACCCAAATAGCGAATAGTAATATTAGGTTCTGACGCGGAACCAAGCTAGAAAATGTAGAGCAGTAATTCAAGGGCTAAGATGAGAAAGTTTGGTATAGTCCTGGGCAAGTGGCCAACCATATATGCCACAATATCTTAATTATGCAAAATCTGCCGGAGTCGCGTTCCCCCGCAAAGCCAAGGAGCTGCATGTCGGTAGATGGTTAAATGCCTAATCCTCCCTCGCATTCTGGGCATTCTGGACATAAAGTTGACGATCGTCGGCGGTCTCTGCATATCTTTCTTGCACAACTGTATAAACTTTAATGAAGCTGCCTTAAATGCTCTAGCTTTCGGGAAGGAGATCGGGGATCCGCCACGGCATGTAGATCGGTGGCGTAACCACTAATTATACCGCCAAGGTGCAGCCTTTATGCGTATTATACGAATAATATGAAGCTATAAAACTTGTACAACCCCAGAGATCACCTATGCCACGAGGTTCGATAGATTGAATGAGCGAGCTGGCTCGCTCTCCGGCGGCTGGTAAGCCCGATGGCAGCGAGAAACCCGGCGACAAGCCCTTGGCATGCATTTTACAAAATACAGTGGAAACTTTGTAAGCAGATACCCCTTAAGCAGATACCCTTTGAACCGATATCCTCGATAGTGCGATTGTTTTTAGCAGAACCAAATCTTGACGGGGAGTATTCAAATCACGGTATCCTCCATTAGACGATACTAAATCATGGCAGGGAATACATCGTCTTAAGGAGGCTCTACTGTACTCAAAAACGTGCAGATCCAAGACGGTCGTGACCAAGGTGACCTGTGATCAGTCAATAGTAATACGTCTCTCGCCAATGACTAGAAAACTCCCAGGTTGTCGAGACGACCTAGGAAGTTGTCAGAAATGCCTCCTGAGGTCTTCCACGAGGCCACTGTGCAACTACACGGTTGGCTACTGCCAAACGAATTCAATAAGCTTAAAGGTGCAGCCTGCGGCTATAGCCAAAACAAATTTGCGGTCGGAACGTCACGGTGGTGAAAAGTTAAGCAGTGGTGAGAAAGCTGCGACGACAGGAAATCTGCGTAACAAATATAAAGGAGCTATGCGTTCGATAGATTTGACGAACTTGCTCGGTTGCATTGGTCATAATACGTTGTCTGCCATGTTTTGTTTCTGCGACTTCGTTCTCTGTCTCTGCAGAGACAGAGAACATGGCAGGGGATTATATGGCAAATAATCACTTTCCCTCGGGTATAGAAGAGGATATATCACTTTGGAGTCACTGCGATTGGGGCCACGTAACTTTGCTTTTGGAAAATGCTGTGCTGTTTTTCTAACTAAAACAAAGAACCATTGCAGGATTGCTGGATTGCATGTTTCTTGTCGGTATCAACTGAGTACATTAACGGCATTGACATGATATCCAACTAGTTCCACCGTCCCGCGCCCGCCTCTGCTAAACTCACAAGCCCACCGTCAGTAGGCATCCGCATCCGCATTCGCATCCCACCCCTTCCCCAGTCCTCCCCCGCGACTATCATAGCAGCTGACTCATCTATCTCTTCTCCTTCTTGCAGCAGCAGCGCTTGCGTCCCCATCCGCAGTCGGTCTTCTGCATGTTGTTGAACTTGTATGGGTTACAGTAGTCCTCGCACTTGCCACCCCAGCTGAAGCTGCAGCTGCTGCGGTTCCAGCATGTTGCGCGCTCCTGGAGCTCGAGCACGTTGGGCTCAGGTGCGGACTGGTCGGCGGTTGGGGCGGCGAGGGCGCCGGTCACGACGGCGGTGAGCAGGAGGATGTTGAGCTTCATGTCGAGTTTTGGTGTTTAAAGGTGGAAGTGAGTTTGTGTTGGCTTGAAAGTTGCTTGTAGGCGTGTGTGTTGTATGAGGAGATCGATGTTGTTGATGCCTCCATTTTCTCGGGGCAAGAGGTCATATTTATATTTTTCTAGGCCTCCCCTCTGCATAACAAACTCCGACGCTCTACGTGAGGGGAAGCATCTCCAGTTGCACATTCTGCCTCGCGAATTTGTCCGTCATGCCCGTCTTACGGTCTCAGAGTGTCTCACTCACCTCCCGCCGCCCAACCCATCGTCGCTGTCATGTCGCGCACCTGGGCAGCTGGCCCTGTGTGGCACGCGACGCAGGCAACCGAGATTTGTCTCTGGGATCGAGTTGTGTTTCTCCTGCCACAAGAGAATGTTTACTAGCGATCTCTGGCTGACTTCCCCACATTGTTACAGGCGAGGCTGACGGGGCAATGCAGGTGCCAATCGTTGGTATCGCGCGGGGAACCGGTCACAGCGCGCCCATCGTATATCCCTGCCGGCAGCTGCAAGGGGAAACATATTTAGAGGTGCTGGTTCTGGGCGATGGAAGGGGCGGCCACTGACTGGTAGCGTGGTGGTGGCGCCGAGGGCTTGGGTGGCTTGGGATGGGCGCAGCTCTATTCAGCTCGGTTCAGCCCCCTAGCGATCGGCATCGGCGCCATGGCGCTGCTGTCAACGTATGCTTGCATGAGATGCTAATAACGTCCGCGATGATAGCCGTCTGACTGATAGACCGGGCTGTCATTTAGGCCGATCTACTAAATAGAGTGTGATGCTAGAATATGGCTGCAGTTGGGATGCGCGGTTATGTTTATCAAGTAACCCAAATGTCTGTTTATGAGATACAAGGTCACGTGTCAAGATACACATGCCGCTCAGGAATTGACATCTGGAGTTCAGATTCTGAACGGCTGGATTATTAATTATTGCCCTCAGTTACTATGAACCAGTATTTTATTTATAGTTCTTGTAAACCCTTAAAGCTGTAATAGAGAATTGAGGTTGTTCCTGGCGTTTCTACAGTTTTTACAATGACGATTAAAAATAGTAACCGACAAATAAAATCCCAATATAAATATGTTACGTTCACTCTTCCTATGACGCTCACTTATATAAGAATTTAATTATAATTTTTTATCTTGCCGTTGCCAGCCGGTCTGTAATTAATTAATCAATTGTCTATTACCATATTTTGTTTTTAAAAATATGGCACCAACGATGAGAAGCCAAGCGCGAAAGCAGTCAGAGACCCAGTTGGAATTAATACCACTAAGGAAGCCAGAAGACAAAAGAGAAAATCCAGGAAACGAGTTGAGAATAATGCGACAATGTTTCCCGCATTTGTTACTGCCCTCATCCCATTAAAGGTGGGTATGGGATTATCGGCCGCTTTCTCAGTCAAAAATATCTCAATTAATATTCCCTGACTAAGTTGAACGTAGGTCCTCGATGAGTTAATCGTAGCGTCCAAGAATGGTTTATGTGACCTGCTCGAAAACGACGAAGGTATACCTAGCGACTGCATTTGCATCCTCGATACTATGGTCTTGAACTCAGTGGTGCGTGGTTCGCGGACTCCAATGCAACGGTTCGAGTCTCCATTTATCGGTTGGACAGACGACGAATGCCGTTCTTGGATGAACGAGCATCGGAATCCTTACCTCGCCGAGTACACATTTATAGTGCTTGATAAGGATACGGTTAAAAACAAAACATGCCGTGTTGGATACACATACGTCAATGAGATGATGGGCGATAAGATGCTGATTACCGATTTTTACACTTGCATGCACAGTATGCCGGCTCTAAAAACACTCGAGTTAACATGGGAGGCAAACGAACTTGTAGGTACTGGTGAAGTATACAATAGAGAAAAGTTCGAGGAGGAAACACGGAAAGCACATGAGAGATACGAGACGATGGAGTTGGAGCAGAAGAAGGACGAGGCAAGGAACCTTCCCCGCATACATCTATCATTCTGCAGAGTTCATGATTGACGAACCACCAAATAAGAAAGAGTTTTGCTTATTATCGATGCATTTAGGACTAGGTCATCTGAAAAAGAGAAAATTTTGCTGTACCACTTCTCCCCCAGGAGCTCGCCGGCCGGCCATCTTCAACATGGAGTTATGCGCCTGATCAAAGAGCCTCTCATCCTGCTCCCACCGAATCCTGCCCTTCTCATTAGCAGCCGCCCTCTGTCGCGCCTCACTCTCAAATGTGATCGGTTTGCAAAGGAACCGTTGGGGGACCGCACCGGTCCAGGCGGTTTGGAACCGGCGGTCCATCGTAACGAACACTAGATAAATCTCGCCCTCGAGGCGTGACGTCAATTTAGAAAGTAACAGTATTGCCTGCAAGGCCATCACTAACCAAGTCGAGAAATGAATGAATATCAAGCAGAACCTTACCTGCCTAGTCCTGTTCCGTCAATCAATGGGGAGGAGTTAATCGCAGCCGCGTACCCCAGCCGCGCGCGCCAAGATCGACAGGGGTACGCAGCCGCACCCGCTCGCTTCCCCATCCGAAATGTGTTCACTACTTGGCCTCCATCACGACTGACGCGGCACACCTCCAAGCTTCCAATAACTCCCAATTGCATCTCTACAATCCCAAAATGAGATTTCTCCACCTCCTGCCGTCGCTGCTGCTAGCCGGCACAGCTCTTGCGGCCGACAAGCCCTGGTCCTTCAAGGATGCGACCGTCTCCGTCGTTGGGAAGGGGAGTAAGGGTACATCCAAGGAATCGTAAGTTCACCACTCCAACAGCTTCAATCCACCTAACTACTCTCCCCCAGCACCCAAATTTCACCCCCAAGCACCCAAAACAGCAAAACTAACACCCACACCAGCTTCTCGCCCTCCAAGCCCCTCGCGCAACCCGTCGCCTTCGGCCCAGCAGAGACCCTCAAGCTGGCCCTAACAACGACGGCCACCACGCCCTCGCGCCCCCACCAAGCTTTCCTCACCCTCACCGACCCCACCACCGGCCTCTCCACCTCCTTCGCCCTCCAAACCCGCACCACAGGCGCCGCGGTCCTCGAGCTCCCCTACGCCTCCCTCCCCTCCGCACTGCTCTCCTCGCCCTCCCTCTCCGCCTCCCTCGTGCTGGGCTCCTTCGGGTCCGCTCCCGCGTCCGAGACTACGATTTTCAACATCGCTCTCAGCGCCGATGAGGGCGCTGCGCAGGTCGCTAAGCCGGTTCGATATGGCAAGTTGCCGGAGATTCATCATATTTTCGCGCCGGACCAGTCGAGCCCGCCGAGGGTGATCAGTGTCTTCTTTGCGCTGGCGGTGCTGGGGGCGCTGCCTGTGCTGCTTGGTGCGTGGGCGTTGGTGGGCGGGAATGCGGGACATGTTGGTGCGGCGCTGAGTGCGGCGCCGGTGAGCCATGCGTTGTTCTTTGGGAGCTTGGTGGCGATGGAGGGGGTGTTTGCAATGTACTATGTTAGCTGGAGGTTGTTTGAGGTGTTGCCCCTCGCGGGTGTGGTCGGAGCGGTGGCTTTTGTGAGTGGGAGTAAGGCGCTGAGTGAGGTGCAGGCGAGGAGGGTCAGGGGGGAGAGGTGAATGTAAAGATATATAGATGGTGGACATGGGGGAGGTGAAATGGGGAAATGGGGAAATGGGAAAGTTAGATTGGGGTCGTGGTTTGGGGGGGATAGATAGGCTGTATTGCTATGTTTATACTAGGCACGCATGATATCACGTTCGCTTGAGCGGATTGATTGTGTTGCTGGTGAACCGGTTTTGGTCATAAATGCGACTACTGAATCGTACACTTTTATCCCAGAGTGATGCATGACATAGAAACCCAGCACAAGTACAATAGTTGCTACACAGCTTTTATCTACCTAGTATATCCTAACACCACCCACCCAACTACACCTACAATCTCCTCAGAATATCCGCAACCACCTCGCTCGTCTTGGCCGATCCGCCAAGATCAGGCGACAAGTACTTGCCCTCGGTCAAGTTAGCATCAACCGCCTTGTAGATCAAAGCCGCAGCCGTCTCCTCCTTCAAGAACTCCAACATCAGCGCCACCGACCTCAGCGTCGCAATCGGGTTCGCGATATCCTGTCCCGCGATATCGGGCGCACTTCCATGGCAAGGCTCGCCAATAGCGAATCCCTCCCCGACATTCGCCGACGGAACAAGGCCGAGCGAGCCAACCAGCGCCGCGGCACCGTCGGAAAGGATGTCACCGTACAAGTTCGGAGCGACAATGACGTCGTACGTCTCCGGCTGGCGGAAGAGCTTGTACACCATCGAGTCGACGATCTGCTCCTCGACGCCAACACCCTTGAACCGCGGCAGGGCAAGGGCCTCGCGGGCAGTGGTGCGGAAGAGGCCGTCGGTCTGGGAGAGGACGTTTGACTTGTGGGTGATGGTCACGAGCGGGGAGGAGTGGATGGATGGGGCGCCCGCGTCGCGGATGCGCTGGCGCGACTGGGCGATCTCGGCGGCGATGACGGCGATGCGGTACGAGGCCTTCTGGGAAATACGCTTGATTGCCTCGGCGACGAGGGAGCCGTCGGCGGCGGTGTAGGTGCGCTCCTCCTTGACGTAGAGGTCCTCGGTGTTCTCGCGGACGATGACCATGTCGATGGGGTTCGCGGCGGTCATGACGGACTTGACGGGGCGGACGTTTGCGTAGAGGTCGAGGCGCTTGCGGAGGGCGACGATGGGGGAGGAGTAGCCCTTGACGGCGGTGGAGGGGGACTGGACGGCGCCGAAGAGGGCGCCATCGCACTCGTTCTTGAGGATCTCGACGGTCTTGTCGGGGAGGGCGGTGCCGGTCTGCTCAAAGGTCTCGAAGCCGGCTTTGAGGTCGACAAAGTCGAACTTCAGGCCGAGGCTGGCTGGGAGGGCTTCGAGGAGACGGCGGCCGGCGGGGATGACTTCCTTGCCGATGCCATCACCGGGGATGAGGCCTGGAGGGATCAATTAGCTGGGAGGTGTGGGTGAGAGGGGGGAGGAGGGGATAGGTACCAATTCTGAGGGTTCTGGTAGCCATTGTGAAGCTTTGATGGAGGTATATCTCTTGAAGCTGCGATGTCGGCACGAGGAAAGAAAGTTATGTAGCTATGAAGCATGATGAGCTCGGGTAATAGATGTTCCGATGAGGCCATCGGGCATCGGGCATCGGCTGTTGGGTGGAGTACAAGAGTACTTTCTGTCATGTCAGACAACGCGAAGTCAGGTGACCGTTCCGCCAAAGAACCCTGACGGTTCCGCGCTTCGGCTGCCAATAGACCCCTACTATGCATCCTTCAAGTACAATACGGCGCACCAGGGACACCACTCTGGTAATTACGCCTGAAAGTTGAGGCATTTTTAGTTGCTTGGGAACCCCACAGACCCCTATTCCGTTGCTCCAGACACCGCCAGAAGTACCCTCATACGCTATTTTGTATGTGAAAGGTACTTGCTCCCTTACATATATTCGAGACACCACCCGTCTCGAAGATACAATAGAAGCCACATGCCCGAGCATTCCCATACTAATTTACTCTTATAATCCATAATAATGCTTCATTTCTATTCTATATAATATCTGTCTTCTATATATTCGATATATTCTGTGTGAACCCGTCATTTTATTATTATTTCAGTTTATACCCGCCCGCAATACTCCCTCGCGTCCTGCGCGTCATACACTGTTTGCTTGAGCTCCCGTTTGCGACGAATCATCCCCCGAGGACCAGCCTAAGGAGTAGCCAGGAGCCAGGGGATTCCCCCCATTTCAATACCACCACCACCAAAACTCCTCCATCCAAATTCCCTACCCTCAGAGAAAAGAGATATATAACCGCATGAGCACTCCAGGAGTCTCCGCGTCATCGATCACTGTGGTATTTACCATAATTGCCCAATCCCAAGAGCTCTCTTTGCTGGGCCGTTCCTACATACGCTATGTCTAGCCAGGGGCGATCCGCCAGCAGCGGTGTCCGCAATCTCCGTGCGATGTTCGAGAACAAAGACGACTCAACAACATCGCCACCACAAAACAGAGGCCGTTCTCCTGCCCCATCAATTGGTATGTGAATACCTTTGTCCCTCTGATTCAGATGTTCGAGTCACTGCAGAGAGCTTCCTTACCCCGTTATTACCTACCCCTGCTTTCAGCTCTTCATACCCTGCAGCTCCCCACACGTTCCCCAACAGCTCAAGCTCATGCTCAAGACCGAAGCTCTACAACTTCAATAATTTTTGACTGACTCGGGGACAAGCAGGAAATAACAGTGCATCGCCACGACCACTATCGAAAGTACGAACGAGCTTTGTCGCAGTCGAGCGTAACGGACAGACAGGCATACAGTGGGGCCTAAGGAAAGAAACAACCGTCCCACCCGAAGATTCCACCATGTCACACCGACGAGGTAGCTTCGCCGAGAACGAGTCGACCGACCCGGACGTGGTCATTGAACGAAAGAAGTCCATCCAGGAGGAGTTCAAGGCACGGAAGAACAGCGTCGACATATCCGAGACAATCCCAGAGTTCGCCCTCGAGATGCCCTCCGCTGCAGCGAGCAAGCAGGGAACACCAGCCATTGAGTCCAAGGATCCCATGCCTGCAGCGAATACTCCAACCGGGAACCCAGACAAGCCATCGACGGTGGAAGAGCGCAATGCAAAGCTTCTCCCGGCCGACGTAAAGAGTGCAGCCGCAGTCTCTGGTGGCAAAGCTCTGAAGGGCGCCTCGGGACTCGGAGAGGACCTCAAGGGCGTCACAACCGGCAAGCTCAAGACTGGACCCTCAACCAAGCCAAGCGACAAGTCAACAGCAAGCAAGTCTTCTAGGCCCGCTCCAATCTCGACCACCAAGACCTCAACTCTGTCAAAAACAACCAAGTCGCCCGCACTACCGAAAACACCCGTCTCGGGCACCTCCGCCAAGTCAAGCACGAGGACCACCGCCACCGCCGCAACCAAGGCCTCCAAGCCCGCGGTCGAAAAAACCACCAGGCCCTCTACAACAACCACAAAGCCCGCCGCGCCAAGCACGCGCACGAACCCAGCTACAAAGAAACCCTCCCTCCCATCCTCTACAGGCTTCATCAAGCCGCGCCCCAAATCCCCCACCAAACCCGCGAAACTTCCCTCCTCCCTCACCGCACCCACCTCCTCCTCGCTCTCCAAGCTCGCCGATGAAGCGCGCCGCACCAGCGCCGGGTCGACGCGGTCACCCAGTCGCGTTAGCGCAGGGAAGTCGGAGGCCGTCCGCAAACCTACAAGCAGCAGGCCATCCCTCGGCCCGCCCCCGTCAGCAGCGCTGAAGAAGCAGACCTCGGGACAGAGTCTGCCTAAGCCGTCTGCGCCGGCGGATGAGGGGTTCCTGGCGCGCATGATGCGGCCTACCACTGCGTCGGCGAGTAAGACGCATGATAAGGCTGCGACGCCGCCGAAGCCGAAGTTGCAGCAGGAGAGGCCGGGGACGAGGAATGGACAGAATGCGAGGGGGGAGAGTAGTGGGAGTCCTGTTTCTGCGAGGCCGCCTGTGCCGACGGCCGGGGCGGTGCCTACGCTGAAGCCGTTGGCTGCTAAGTCTACGGCTGGGAAGAGTGTGGCGAAGAAGGCGGAGGTGCCGGCGAAGAAGGAGGTCTCTGTCCCGGCACCGGTTGAGGCCGTTAAGTCTGCGGAGCCAGTAGCACCTGCAGTTGAGGAGAAGACCAAAGAGCCGGCTGCCGAGGCTGAGGCCGTGGCAGAGCCCGCTGTACCTGTTGAGGAACCTGTAGTGGTTGAGGAGGCTGTGGAAGAGGAGCGTGCTGCACCTGCTACCATCGCTGAGGAGACCGTTCCGGCACAGGAGGCAGTTGAGATCGATGAGCCGGCCCCTGCTGTCGATATCGAGGAGGTGGAAGAAGTTGCTCCTGTCGAGGAAGCTGTGGCTGAGGAAGTTGCAGTTGAAACCGCGGCGCCTGTTGAAGAAGTCGTTGAGGAAAGTGCTGAAGAGGTGACCGAGGAAGCCGCCTCAGAGGTGCCAGCCGAGGACGAGCCAGTTATTACGGACAAGGTTGACGTTGAGGCTGTTATCGAGGACACTGAGGAGCCTGCTGTGACTGATAAGGTCGACGTTGCTGCTGCTGTGGATGAGACCGAGGAGGAGGAGGCCAAGGTGGAGGCTGACGAGGTCCCCGTTGTCGTCGAGGCGGAAACTGAGACCGCAGCCGAGGAGACCCCAGCTGTCGTTGAGGCGGAAACTGAGGCCGAGGCCGAGACTGTTGAAGCCGATGAGGCAGAGGACGTTGTTGAGCCCGCCACCACCACCGCGGAGGAAGCAAAGCCAGAGAAGACGCCTGCCAAGGAGGAAAAGGCCGAGGTTGAGATCGAAGACGCCAAAGACGCGGTGGCGGCTAGCGATGTCACGACGCCTGCCGCGAGTGTGACGCCCGTTGTTGCTTTATAACCCCACCTCGCGATTTTGTGAGTCGACAATTGCGTGAGCGAGAGGAGTGTAAGTCTAGTATAAAAGGAATTTGGATCCAGCGATGGCTTGGGCGAGCGAGGGGAGCGGATGAGGGGGGGGCCGGATTGGATGGAGGGGGAGGGGGAGAGGATAGAAAAGAAAGAAATTAAATAAATATAGTATTTTTAACCGCTTAATAATAGATTACACTTCTTGGATACTCACGTATAGACTGGGCGCCCAAGAGACCGTCGATTGTGAAGCTGAGCTAAACTTCGTATTTACTATCGTGCACTTCCCACTTACTCCCGCACTAATTGAACAGTGCCAGAAGCTGTCAATTGTCAAGCTAAACTAATCTGCCTACAACGCCTACTCACATACTCATTCGCTGACTGAAGAGCGTCAGAGACTGTCAATTGTGAAGCTAAACTAATCTACCTACTTACTATCGTGCACTTCTCACCTACTCACGAACCGACTGCATCATTTGAGATACTGTCAATTTTAAAGTTAATCTAATCTACTTACAAATAATCGTACACCCGCCGAACTCCCGTCCCCAAATACTCCTACAACAGCCACCGTATACTCCTACACACCCCCTTCCGAACTCTCCCCAGCTATTCCTACAAAAATAATCCACCCCCCCTTACTCGTACAACAACTCCCCCCCCAATTACTCGTACAACAGCCACCCACCCCCCAATACTCCTACACCAACCACCCACCTCCCCATTCCTACACCACATACCCCTCCTCATCATCCTCCTCCTCATCCTCCTCGTCCTCATAAACCGACGAGCTAGCCGTGGTCACCCGATTCAGGCCGAGCTGGCCCATATCCCTCACACCCTCCTTCTCCCTCGTCGCCCTCTCTCTCAGCGCCATGTCCCTCGTCTCCCTCTCCCTCGCCTCCCTCTCCTGTCCAGTGAGGTGGGCCAGACTGCCCCGACCATCCCTCCTGCCGCCGCGAGGGCCAAAGATACTCCCGCCGCCGGGAGGCACGTAGTTTCGTCCGACGCTGTGGTATCCGTAGGTGAGGTTGCTGCGTGGTCCTCCCGCGGCGGAGCCAGGGCGGGTGTTGCTGCTTGTTCCTACGGTGGCGGACCCAGGACGGGTGGTGCTGCTCACCTCAACCGTGGCGGACGCAGCGTGGGTGGTGCTGCTCGAAGCTGCTGTGATGGTCTCGGTGCTTGAATTGGAATCCATCTCAGCCATGACGACAGTCTCGGCACTCGCATTTGGACCCGCCCCAGCCGTGGCTGAGGCATCGTTGACCGTGACTGAGAACTCGTTGACTGTCGCCGATGAATCGTTGAACAAGAGCGACAAGTTCGAGAACATGGCATCGATTTGCTGGGTGTCGAGTTTCTGCTTCTTCGTCTTATTACGCTTCAACAGGCCAAACAGACCGCTCCGGGATTCGGACTTGGGAGCTGCTGCTGCGGACGGAGGGCTCGGTGGTCGGCCCAGTGGCGTTCATAGGTGATGCGGAAGGGCGACGTCTGAATGGGGTGAATAAGCGGGAGCGTGACTCAGATCTCGGGACGGCCGCAGCGGGCATGGAAGGCAAAGGAAGCTCATCTGATAGCTCCTCGAACTGCTTGTTTAACAGCTCCTCTACGTGCTCAGCGGTATGCATGTGAGATGTAGAGGGGCGACGTCTGAATAGCTTGAACGTGCGGCCTCGGACCTCTGGTGTTGGGGCAGCTGCTGCGGGTACAGCGGGCACAGAGGGCTCGTTTGCTGGCTCCTCGGGCGGCTCGTTGGAGTGGTCGTCTGAGTCCTCATTTAACTGCTCGTTCAATTGCGCATTGGTATTGATGTTGGATCTGGACCTGCGAAGATTCAGAGGGTTGACGAACGAGGAGATGCTGCGAACGGAACGTAAGAACGGGTTTGAAGAATATACATCTGAAGCCTCTTGCTGGGCGTCTTCTTTGTGATTCCAGATACTGCCTGCGCGACTGCGGCGCCCGGTCGTGCCCATGTCTGTTGTGATGTCAGCGACGGAGCTGTTTGACGGATTGGTCAGGGGATTGAACATACCTTCGACATCTTCTGACTCTTCTTTCTTCGGATCTTCCTTCTTGCCTTCTTTCTTGCGTTTGAAGAGGCGCGAAGCTTTTGCCTTTAGCTTCTGGGGCAGGATTGGTCTCGTGGAAGCGTTCGCTGTGAAGCTCACTGCATTACGCAGTGCTGGCCTCGAGAGTTTATCCTCGCCATCCTGCTGGGAGTTTCCTTTGCTAAAGAAGCGCCCGGATACGGATGCGCTGCGTTTCTTCTCCCCCTTTATTTTCTTCTCCTTTGGCACCGCTGGTGCCCCAGAGTCATGGAACAAAGAGTCCAGGGCCTCAAACCTCTTGGTGGCCATTTGCTCCTTTCGTCTCCGCTCATTAAAGCTCCTGCTTCGGGTGCGACCTGCCGTTCTTGCGGCCTCTTCTTCCTCGGATATCTCAAAATGTACAGTATTTGTACGTCTAGATGACGTGGTGGGGACTTCACGAAGCCCATCGGTGTCGGAAAGCTGAGTAGTGCGTCTTGAGAGAATTGAGGGGACCTGCTGAAGCTGGTCATGATTAGGAAATTGTACCGTACGCCTTGATGACACACTGGGACCCTGTTGCAATTCATCATGTACTTCTGGCACAAGGGGTGCGGGCCTAGTTGGCTGTGGGGAAATTCCAGGGATGGGGTTTGGGAAAGGCCAGTCGAGTATAACACTGTTATCTGTGCTAGACCTAGACCTCGCAGTATCTGTGCTGTGTCCGCTGAACGTTGAACCGGTAGCAACATTATAAAGCGCCACCTGCGAGTGGTCCGGTTGTTCTTCTCCACGGTCCTGAAGTTCCTCGGCCTGGCCACGTTCCTCGTTACTGTTGCGTGCCATTGTTGGCGTCTCAGAGCCGTCATCGGGTACATAAAGAGTCGATGACGAATCGACCTCTTGCTCATGAATGAGATCCGGCATCATTGACTGTGGTGGGATCGTAGGATCCGAAAGTGCCATATCGAGCGTCGACTCAGAAGCATCTGTATATAATGTAGAATTGGTAGCAACGGTATGCAGTCCCTGCTGTGAGAGATTCTCATACTCTATGCCAAGGCTCCAGAACCTGTTCATCTCACTCCAACCAGCTGCTGTTGTTGGCGGATCGGGGGAGTTGAACACCCCATCGAATTTCGACGACGACATGGCATTGATTTGTTGCAGTTGATCCTGTACGTCGGGCACGGTGGCGGTCATGACATGTATGCTGGGAGTCACCACAGAATTCTCAGGCACCGTGTATAGTGCTCCCATTGCTGTGTGTATCGAATCAACCCTGGGCGGTTCATGGCTCTCTTTGGAGAGTCCGCGCGTTGCCGTATCCACCCCAAATAAGTCACCAAACCTAGTTGAAACTGAATGAATCGCCCATAACTCATTGACGGGTGGATTTTTGGGAAGGTCTGGCTCATCTAGCCTCCTCTCAATATCCTTATCCACCTTAGACTTCGGCATCAATGGATACTTGCTGTTCTGGGTCGGCAGCACTGGAAGCTTGCTGCTTTGGGTTGGCAACTGGATGCCTAAGCCAAAACCGTCTGACTGCTTCTCATTGCCTGTAATAGTTTCGGAATCAGACTCTATATCTGAGTCCTCTATGGTAGAAAGCCCATCGTATTCAGGGTACGGAGTGTAGGGCTCGGAGTTGGGAGTCGTTCTCGCCAAAGATATCCTACTAATAGCCCTTCTAAGGAACATTCTGCTTGCAGCCAATCTGCCTGTAGGCGGCCTTTCCACTTGCTTATCTGCATTGTTGACGAATTTTACAACGGTGCCCAGGTAATTGCCATCAGTTGTAGTTATGCCTGGCCCAATCACGGGATAATCTCGCGGCCAAGGAGGGACTCTCGGTTTTATCAGAAACGGCGGCCCAGCCCCAATCGCAGAAACCTCGGTGAGAATCTTTTTGGTATACGCCTTTGAGAAGCCCGAGAGTCGAAAATGGTAGAGCGCGATGCCTGCCCACCCAAGAAACCTTGGTAGAATGTCTAAAACAGCTGTTGTAGATGAAGGACAGTACTTTATTGGACCATCTACAGAAGGTAAGTATTTGCCCCGGAATTGGAAATAAGTGAATAGTGACATACTTTGGCGTGGCGTTTCGCCCTGTTCCGGAGGATCCGTGAGATGCGAGCATTCACCATGTGAGGGTTGAGCAATAACACTACTGGTAGGTGTATTGTTATCCGAAAGGGCCCCATCTCCATCATTCTCAGCTGCAGAAGGCTCAGCTACAGAGAGTCAGTAATTGCTTTTGGAAAACAAAACAATAACATACTATTATCCGGAATGTTCTTCTCCGGAATCATCTGCGACGGCGGCCGGAAACCTTTATACCGTCTGCACATAATATGCAGACTCCGGATAGTTCCCTTCCTATCCTTTAGTGCCAAGACAAGCCTTCTCAGAAACCATAGGATTTCAGTTTTTCCATCCGTGAGCGCACATTTATCGTTTTCATAACTTCCACCCACTCGTGTGAAATCAACCTCCACGGTCAAGAATTGCATCCTATTTCCGAAGAGAGGCAGCCACTTATGTATGAGCGGCGCAGCGATTGGACTACAAAAGTAGTTGTAGGTAATATGGAAGTGGAACTGTGAACAGTAATATGTCAACACTTCATGCCGGAGCTTGAAACACGCCAAACTTAGGCCGCCGATAACATCGAATACAGATTTAGGTGCCATGAAGGTATAATCTGGCCAGAACCCATCTACTGTGAGGTCCGGTGATAGCAAAACCTTCGTCTTCTTGTTCTGCGCGCGTTCCAATTTGGTCATAAACTCGTAGATTCGAAATCGAACGTTGACGGGAAGTCCCAAAAGATGTGGCTCTCCAAATCCAGGCTTCCGGTTTATTTCTATATACTGGTAACCTCCAGGCATGTTTGGCAAGCTCGATTTGAATGGATCGAGCGCGTCCCCATCGTCGTAAAACCCAACCTCATAATCGACCTGGTGATGATAAGGAGGAATATGTGGTATTTCCGGAACTGGCCTCGCAGTGACATTTGGCTCTTTGCTCCCTGTGAACGGTGACTTGAAACTCTTGAACAAAGTGAATGGTGCAAAATAAGACGTTGCATTTCTGAGTGAAGAGGTTGGAGCTTTGGCGCCTGGAAATGGGGACTTTAACCCTTCGAATAAAGGAAATGAAATTATTCGGTCAAGGAACGGAGATTTGAAATCTCCAAAGGAAATTCTGTGTGATAGAAACGTAGACTTCAGGTTCACGAGGGAAGTTTTGAGTCCTGGAATTGGGGACTTTGAATCTTCTTGCGGCGATCCAGGAGCTTGGTTTCCAACCAACCTCAGCCCATTGAGAAATGGGGTGAAGATATTCTTCATCTATGAAAGAAAATTAGAAATCTAGCTTTATTGTGATCTTGCAGAGTTTAGTAGAGTGGCTACCTTTAATTGTATGCAACGGACTGATCTGAGATGGAACGGATTAGAGATGCATCGCTGGACGATGCGATGTGGAGTGGAAGGATGGGTATGAGTAGACTTTGATTATGGACGACAACAAATTTAGAACAAATATATTTAAGTTGCCGCCTGCGTTTCGGCGTTGCTTTTGACGTGGGGTCCGGGGTGGGTGCTATATTGTTCGCTACGTGCCATTCCCACCTGACACATCGTTCGCTTCGCCCAGAAGTCGTTCCTAGAGAGCGAACTCCATATCTATAAATACTGAAAGAATAGACGGTGTCATAATCAGAAAGAGCACGTAACACTTGCTTACATAGTCCAATATTATACCGTAGTGAGACCGGGTGTGCTCCTAGTGTATGAGCATATCAGCTTGCATCTTGAGCGAGGCACTTCGGCCATTTCATAGCAGCGGCTTAGACTCAGTAAATATTTGGGAACCCACAGGTCATTCTATTCACATCACAGATGTCACTGTATCAACTTTTAGAACAGACAAGAACGAGAACAATGACATGGCACAGAAAGGAAAAGATGAATACCCCAGTAGGAATGGTAACACTTATTATGAAAAATAGACATGATGTAATATATGAGAGCTTTGCAAGAGTTTTCCAAGGCTTACTTGACACCTACGAAGTCATGAGCTGACAATTATAAAATGAAGCTGTTTGGATATGATAGTTGTCGTCGATTCAACATTAAGCGCCAAGCGCGGTGCTTCGGCGCCCGTGGTGCTCCGGCGCCGGTTGCGTCTATGGCGGGGTAACTCTGCCACTAAAAAATCATCGCAAGATCGGTATTTCCCGCACCGTCATTCTGCCCCATTCCACACCCCTCTATCGTGGCGACAAAATCGATTATATACCCTGTGCACATACTCAGAGGGCCGCAATCTACTTAGATTTCTGCGAGTTTATTTTGTTCCATACACAGAATTGTTTGCAAATATATCACGAAAGCACACCAACGATGTCGGGGCCACCTGCGAAGTTCAACGCCGAGGAGGCTGATAACTTGGAGGATGTATGTTTTCATCCCCATAAGGCATAGAGTTTTACTTATATTTGGGCAGATTGAGAAGCAGTTTGCGGTGAAAGGTAGGTACCCTTCTCTCCCTTTGAGCCACTTCCCATCACTAACTTGCATTTTAACAGCTGTGCAGCACATGTCGACTTACTGGGCAATCCTCGAAAAAGTCAAGGGCTCCTCCCTCAAACTGACGAAGATGGACGACGATATCTACGAGCATCTTAAGAAGGATCTTCCCGACTTTGATCCTGCAGCAACCATCAACGAGGATGAGATGAAGAGCAAGCTAGGCAAGGAGAAGTGGCGCAACTTCATGATGTGTTATGACAAGAAGATCGATGACTACAACTTCGGCACGATGCTGAGAATAAGCCCAACTGAGGAATACACACAGGATGGTACCATTTTCGGTGAGAATTGCCTGTCGGACACTGATTATTGTCGCATTAATAACCTTGAATAGTGCCAAGAATGCAGTTTTACGCTGTTGAAATCGCAAGGTGAGACCACAACTTGCTCATATGCTCGCGCGACCTGCATTTAATTCTATTTTGAGCGAAACATGCTGATGGTAGCGCAGAAACCGCAATGGACTAAATGACTGGATTTATGAGAACGCACAGAAAGCGGCCAAGGCTGTCACAGAGCCGTAGACAACATACCTAATCAAGGAATCCACGACCCAATTATAACTTACATGTGCTTTAGTGAACCCCTGATGTGATAGAATATTGAGAAATCCGACCGAAATTTGTGAGAAAGAATACGGTTGTGACGTCGCGTGGAATGTACTGTTTCCTTTCAATTATTCAGGTACACACCTCAAAAACCCTTACTTAGGTACCTTTCTTTTATTCGTGTCACGACCCCAACATGAGCTTCTCCCTTGCGTGGTAAGGCTTTATTATAGTTGATGCATCATCTGTCACCCGGCGCGATAAATTGTTTCCGGCGATCGAATCACCAAAGTTGCGACTGATTCGGCCGCTTCGAAGAACAATAGTAAGGAAGCGACAATGAAGCTATGGGGCTCATCCCGGCCAGGACCTTCACACACTTGTCTCATACTTGGGTAGTACTACACCCATTAATTATTCGGCCTACTTTCTTCATTATGATCGTCGCTTTCAATCATCTATATTCTCGACTGCCACTGACGGCTTATGGGGATGTCGGATACTTCTCTTCGCGTTGAGGTTTCGGCAAGACTAGAGAACTCTACTGCTGGCAGAGAGGACTCCGATATGAAGCCACCATGGAAGTCTATGTTCGCATTTACATCGCGGGGCCATCTCGCTGTCATGATACCTGCGTGGATCTCTTCCGTGACAGCGGGAGTAATGAAGCCCTCTATTGCGATTTTTATGGGATTTATTTTCGACGATATAGCAAAGTATGTGGCTGGATCAAGTAATTATTCATCGATGATAGGAAGTATCTCGAAGTGGTGTATTGTGCTCACAGGTTTGGGGTTGGGTTCTTGCCTTGCCAATGCCGGATTATTTGGATTGTGGTTAATATTTGGAGAGTCACAAGCAAAACGCGCGCGAGAGAGGTTATTCACGGGATTGCTGCGAAGAGAGATGGAGTGGTACGACCTTCGAGAAGATGGAATATCACCCGTTCTTATTAGAATACAAACGTGAGTCACTATTGGGCAAAGAAGATCTGGTTGGCTGACACTTTTGGCAGACAGGTTCGAGAGCTCCAAATGGCCACATCCCAACCGCTGGGATTCTTTGTAAAGGACATTGCGGCGGTTATCATGGCTATCGGCATAGCCTTTTATTACTCGTGGAAGTTAACCCTCGTCCTGTCACTAAGCGTCCCCATTACGTCGCTAGTTCTGTGGCTCGTATCACGCCGACTCCAGCCAGCGATCGAGGCCCAAAGGCGAGCATTAAACGTAGCCTCGAAATATACTAACACTGCCTTCCATGCAATCGACACGGTAAAGGTGTTCAACGGGCAGAACCACGAGGTCCGGCAATATGCTTCTGCAATCAACGCCGCGGGCTTATCATATTTGATTCAAGGGCAAGTAAGAGCTTCACAGATGGGTGCCGTCCGCTTTCTTGTGGTCGTCATGTTTATGGCTGGATTTTGGTATGGCCTTATGTTGTACAGGAACGGCGAACTCACACCGGGCGACGTGATTACGACATTCTACTCGTTTTTGATGGGAAACCAGGCCGTGACGTCGCTCTTGGCGCAATATGTTATATTGTGCAAGGGTAAATCCGCTGGGGCGACACTGGAGAGAATTGCCGGAGAATTAAATAATACATTGCCACTCTCCAAAATTGCTGGCACTCGGACATTGGAGGTCTGTGATGGGGATATAGAGGTAACAAATGTAGGTAATATACCCAATGTTATATTGTTACCTTGCTGATTATAACAGCTCACATTCTCATATCCATCAAACCCGAGCCAGTCCGCGCTTATTGGAGTTAACTTATTTTTCCCTGCCGGAGAAACAACATTTTTATTTGGTCGAAGTGGATCTGGCAAGAGCACCTTAACAAATCTATTACTCCGGCTGTATGATATCACATCAGGCACGATCTCGATCGACGGCTGCCCAATTGAAACCTTGGACTTGAATTGGCTCCGAAATAACGTCACTCTGGTGCAGCAGCAGAGCGTCTTATTCAACGATACTCTGTGGAACAACGTTGCCTTCGGTTGCGGCGACCAGAAGCAACCTATAGAAGAAGACATACGAGTGGCATGCGAGATGGCCATGCTCACTGAGGTCATTCAAGAGTTGCCAAATGGTCTTAATACTTTAATCGGAACGGGGGGCGACTCCATGAGCGGAGGACAGAAGCAAAGAGTTGCCATAGCTCGCGCACGACTTCGAGACACCCCGATTTTGATTTTGGACGAGGCAACGAATGCATTGGACCACGTAAATAAAACTCTTGTTATGGACGCGATCCGAGAATGGAGAAAGGATAAGACGACTATAATAATCACACACGATTCGTCGCAGATTCAAGACATGGACTTTATTTACGTTATCGACCATGGGAAGGTCGTTGAAGAAGGCTACAGACGTTCGCTCGCTCAGAATTCGATTGGTCTCTTCGCATCCTTGGCTGAGGTCAAGAGCGACAAGAAATATATGGAGGAGAAGCATGGTCAAGTATCATCCAGTCATCAAAACAGGGGCGCAACACAACCGCATGGTAATACGGCGATGCTCAATAATGCGCGTGTAACCTCTGCCTATCCTTATGCAAACGATCCATTTAGAGACGGCATCTCAGAAAACCTAGAACCCATGACAAAGCTGCAACGTTTCTCAGCTTTTATGGCATTTAATCCGGGTTCAAGCCAGCAAGATCATCACCACAATCAAAGGACATCTCTCAGTATGGCGACTGTGTATGCAAAAACTATCCCTACTGATAATACCTCAGATAACAGGATCTCTTGGCCACTGCGCTCCCAAGAACCGCTACCTAATTCACCGGAGCCGAGTTACAAGAAATCTCACCATCGATTAAGCCGATATCCGCCAAAGAACTTCAGCTATAATGGGTTGGCGGCCCATAATGAAGAAGAAATGGTGAACCAGGCCAAGACAATAGAGGGGGATGGTTTGAAGGCACGGATTGCTGAATCAGAGTTAAATATGGAGTATATTAACTTAGTGAGGGGTAGTTCGGTCCACGTCTCCGCAGAAAAGAACAAAATGGACTCCAGGCAAGCAGAACCAGCTAGCTTGAAGACAATTATGGGCACCGTTTGGCCAAGTATCACCCGGAGAGAGCGTCTGATATTGATACTTGGGTTTGTCAGCGCCTTCATCTATGCCGCATGCACACCTGTGTTCTCTTATGTGCTTGCAAAGCTCTACAACACCTTTTATGAGACTCATAACCAAGAGGCAGAATCGCGTAAATGGGCATTAACGCTCCTCTTGATCGCAGCGGTAGACGGTTCATCCAGCTACACTTTCTACTATTCCCTTGATCGCTGCGCTAAGGCTTGGGTTGACTCTCTCCGTGAAGAAGCACTCACGCGAATACTCGACCAACCCCGTTCGTGGTTCGACGAGCCTGAGAACTCACCATCTATCCTCAACGAGAGCTTAGATCGCACTGGAGAAGAGATGCGGAATCTTCTAGGTCGCTTCGCCGGATACACATTTACAGCTGCGTGCATGATAATTATTGGCGTCATCTGGGCGTTCATTATGTGCTGGAAGCTCACGGCTGTCAGTCTAGCCAGTGTACCCATCATCTACGCCATAACCCGCGCATTCGAGGCTGTATCTGGCAACCTTGAACGCAAGAGTGACGCGAAGTCATCTGCCATCGGCGAGGTCTTCGCTGAGACCTTCAGCAACATCCGCGTTGTCAGGGCGCTCACACTAGAATCCCACTTCCAGCGCAAGAACTCTGGTGCAGTTCAAGAAGCATTCCGCATCGGTCTCCGCCGTGGTACCTTCTGCGGCCTCTTCTACGGCCTCTCCCAATCAACAACCATCTTCCTCACAGCCCTCATCCTCTTCTACGGCACCATCCTTGTCGGCACCGGCGCCGCTCGCTTCTCCGACATCGTAACGTGCATAACCCTCCTCCTCTTCAGCATCGGCAACGCAAACGAGACCCTCTCCGTAATCCCCCAAATCGCCACCGCCCGCGCCGGCGCAACTGGGATGCTTCGCCTTGTCTCTCTCCCGCCCGGCGAATCCGCACGGCTCCTCCACCAGCGCATCCTCCCCTCGCCACTCCCCATCCGCATGGCCAACCTCTCCTTCGCCTACCCCTCACAACCACACAACCCAATCGTACAAAATTTATCCCTCACCCTCGATGCCGGGACCTGTACGGCCTTAGTCGGACCCTCAGGGTCGGGTAAAACAACCCTTGCCTCCCTCCTCCTTGGACTGTACACTCCATCGTCAAACCCCTCAACCCTGACATTCGCACGCCAACCTCTCGCCAACCTAGCCCTCCCCGACCTCCGCGCCCACATGGCGCTCGTCCCGCAATTCCCCACTCTCTTCCCCGCCTCTCTCATGCAAAACATACTCTATGGCCTCGCGCCCAGCAGTCCGCTCACGTGCCTTGCGAACATTGGGCGTGCGATTTCTGCGGCGGGGTTGACTGATTTCGTGGCACGATTGCCGGAGGGGCTGGAGACGCTGATTGGGGAGGGCGGCAGGGCATTGTCGGGGGGTGAGACGGTGAGGGTTGCGATTGCGAGGGCGTTGGTGAGAAAGCCGAGGGTGCTGGTGATGGATGAGCCGACGGCGGGGTTGGATGCGGAGGGGGTGGAGAGGATAGGGGCGGTGCTGGAGGGGCTGGAGGGTGGGGTGGCGGTGGTGCTTGTCACGCATGATGTGAGGATGATGAGAAGGGCGGGGTGGGTGGTTGTTGTTGAGGGGGGGAGGGTGGTGGAGCAAGGACGATGGGAGGATTTGAGGTGGGCTGGAGGGGCGATGGAGAGGCTTGTTGGCGGAGGGGAGCTGGGGGAAGTGAAGGGCTAGGGGGGTACTTGGAGATATGAAGGGGATTTGATAATATGGGATCTTTGGAAGAGGGCTGGCGTCAGTGTTCGGCGTATATGTATCCGGGTAGTATCCGTGAGGCCCACGGGTAGGGTATATACCCGACGAAGATCTGACGGGTAGAGTAGGGTATATACCCGGATACATGAGGCTGAATAAAAGCATATAAAAATGAAGGTTTTAGTAGTAATAACTTGTTATACTTTTTATAGTAATATTACTACTATTACTGAATACTCGTTCTAAGACTACAGAGGTTACTAGAACTACTAAATAGCCTAAGTAATAAGTAATAACTAGATATTAAAGATATTAGTATGCTCATAAGGTAATAGTTTAAGCATAACGTTAAGACGACGTCTGTAAAATGAAGCCTTAACGATGCTTAGCTACTCTTAGCATATACCCGGGTATATACCCGGATACACCGGATACTCCAAAATATCTACGGG
This sequence comes from Pseudogymnoascus sp. SDFLT0511, assembly GCA_030180035.1. Lineage (NCBI taxonomy): Eukaryota > Fungi > Ascomycota > Leotiomycetes > Thelebolales > Thelebolaceae > Pseudogymnoascus > Pseudogymnoascus sp. SDFLT0511. The sequence continues at coordinate 304,582 of JASCQD010000016.1, forward strand.
TAGGGTATATACTCGGGTATATACCCGGATACAAAGGGTATATTGGTATCCGTGCCGAACACTGGCTGGCGTTATTTGCATTTGGCTGGGTAGTTTGTTGCAATACCAATAATTTATAAGATGTAAACATAATTAATACCACAAACGCAAGTTCAACACGAGTTTTCTGCAAACAGACAATTTGAATATTTATCAATGCTTATGCTTTATAATACAAGTACACCTACTCCAGTCGGCGTCTATTTCATGCGTCATTAACCGCTATCAATACAATGCAAATGCAGCAGCCTGACGCTCTTATTACTGAGGCACCTTGGACCAATCACGGCACATCCCCAGCACCGTCCTACACAGCTTCCCCATCTCGACTGTCATATCCTTCTTGCGCCAGCTTCCCTGCGCACGATGCTGTAGTCGAGCATCCTTGTCCGTCACCGGCTTCGAGCCCATGTTGCCGTAAGATGTGCGGCCGGGACTATTGAGTGCTAGTATGGTACTCCAACCACAGTCGCTACAGCAAATGGGAAAATTGGGACAGGGGTGGTGACCACCTAAACGCCGTAATTGGGAAAATAGTTGTATCCCCAACAGCCTTACTCCTCCCTCCATCCTGTAACCCTGTGAGCGCCTCCCACCTTAGCCCCGCATCCTCCTTCAACTGCTACATCACCGCCGTCGTAATCGCCTCCGGTCCCGTGAGTTTTAGCGGGTCCGTCTTAGCCAACACGCCCGACTCCGCCATTGCCGTCAAATTCCCCTTAAACGGCGTCGACAGCTCCGCCACGCGGGTCTTGAAGTTCGCAACAAAGCGATCGAGCACCGGGTGGTTCGGCGCGGAAGCTAGCGCCCACTAAGTCAGCTGGATGAGGAAGAAGTAACCTATGCGCTAGTGGGTGTTGGTGTTAGGGTCGTTGTCGGCTTCGATGCTGAGGAGGAGGCGAGCGAGTTGGGGGGGGAATTTGAAAGTTTGTGCGGAGGCAGGACTGTATTTGGTGTTTTTCTCCAGGTCGGTCTACGTCTTCGAGCCAAGTGGCGGGAGAGCGGAGGGGGTGGGTGTCAATGTCCCGTACTATTAGGGGATTGGTTAGCCTTGTCAAGGGCTGCTTTGCTAAGGGCTGTGTTGGACGCTTGCCTAGGAGGACTCACGATGCCGCTAATGCTGTTCGTGACCACGATCCTAAAGACGTCTGATCTCTCAACTGGCAATGGTAACACATTCAGGGTATCCACGAGATCCGGTAGTATCCTTGAAGAGCTAGTCGCAACCATCGTCTAGCCAGAGGAAGTACGCCATGCCCCTCTTTCCCTCAGCCTTTGCATATTCGAGCCAGCGCTCCACGGCCGTATACGAGATCTGGCGCCCACTCATCAATCTTGGTATTCATCCATGTCTGGTGTACTATCAATGGAATCGTGGAGTGAGGGATAGTCTGATTGAGTTCTGCGGCGCGTTTGGCTGCCAGCCGCGCGGCTTCGAGGATGGTGGTGGTTGGCGGGTCGGAGTCTCTTTTCCATTCTTCGGGGGTGTACCATACTGCGATGCGCATATCTGTTAGCCTTGAAGTCCATCGATTATCGCATATCAAAGGCCCTTTGGACCTTTGCCCTCCAAGGGTCATCCCAGGCAACAACGCGCGTACCTCCTCCTTTCCCACTGTTACTATTCTTCCACACATGTTGTGACGCAAGTGGATATTTCTGTCGCATATACGTTCATCGTACTTCGGCTTTGAAGCCTGGAGAAGGGGGCGCCCGAGCCATAGGTGGAGGAATACAAGGAGGAGACAGATTGTGATAAGCTGCCTTCGGAAAGAGAGCCACGCAGGCCTTCGGTGAAGTAGGACGTGCTTGCTGTGTTACGAGGAGATGTTATCGCATGCAGGGGCGCTGTAGGTCCGAGCCCCAGGAAGAAGAGGAAGAGGCTAATAACGATTAAAGGCACAAAGAGACTCAAGTCGTAAGGATATCGCCGTCGAATAGGGCGGCGAAGCAGTGAGCAAGGACACCAAAATCACGCTAACTCTATGGAAGCATCATGGTCAGGTACATTCATGGGAAGCACAGTTGCAGCATTAATTGGCCTCTCAAAAATATCAGTTTCTTCAACGCACTATTTATCATCTATTATTTATCTTAATTATGAATTAATAGTTTAGGATCCAAGCACATACATTGCGACAGACGTAACTGTATTGTCCCCATTCCAATGATTTTACTGTATGTACTGTACGTAGATTACCTGGCCTGGCGAAAATCAGGAACTTGTTCTCATCTTATCTCTGTTTTTTGTGGGGTATTGCGACAGTATCACCAAGCATCTGGCTCGTATTACTGAAGGGTGTCACAGATTCGAATTAAGCTCTGTCTTACTGATAAAATAATGGCTGTATTAGGTGTGGAAAAACGAGAATTGAGTTTTGTCGACCTGATAACGCAAGGGGACCTTCCCCTTCTACTGCTTGTAAGGATAGTATCACATTGGCACTGTAATCATCAAATAAAGCAACAGATATCTCTCTTCACTTCCGGTAAGGACAGTATTATATTGGCATGAAAATCATCAAATAAAGCAAAATAAATCACCCCCCCTCACGTACTAACTTTATCTCCCCGCCGCAGACGACCTCAGCTCCGACGTGACCTCGATTCTCCAGGCGATATCAGGGGACACGATGTTGAATCGCCCCCTAGCCGTGAGATATACTAAGGGCGGCGGTTTGAGCAGAGACAGCGGAATGGATGTCTTGTGTAAACGCAAAAAGTTGAATACTGTAGTGGTAATGAGAAGCTTGATTCTCTATCTACTTGCCGGACTCACTCTACATATGAGTGTCCGTGATACAAAGGCTGCCTACAGCCTTTGTCTGCTACAACAAAGAAAGGTAAGCTTGTAGAAGCTCGTAGGCCCAACTACCAACACAAAATCTATATGGGTCGCAGCAATAATACCCTCTGCAGGGGGGCCCACAGCGGAAACAAGCTGCCCCTTGTTAGCAGTATTTTGGAAACTCAGGGAGGGCACTGGGAGTGAAACGGATAAAACGTACCCTCGGCGATTACGTCACTGTCGGCTACCTTTGCGGCGTTAACGACGCTCACACCATCGGAGACGCTGGTCAATTCTGTCGTGTGTTAGCGGCGGGTGGAGGTTGGTGGTGGAGGTGTAGGAGGGGAAGGGGATAGTACCAGCAATGTCCTGGGTATCCGCGGCAGGGACGGCAACGACATAGTTGGCGCTGGCCAGGAGGGCGACGAGAATGTATTGGAACTGCATGTTGAGCTTGGAAAAATGGATTGTCTTGCAAGACTTGGAGCTTTCTATCGAGGATGGAGATAGAGTTGTAGAATGTGATATCGAGAGACTCGCGACGACGAGGGGAAAACGCAGGTTTAAATAAACAAGACAAGGCTCAGTATTGAGGATTCCACATTGCCTGTGATTCTGGTCAGGCGTCTTGGTTTCTTCCTCTCAACCACCAAAAGAGTCTTCGAGTTGCACGGTTGACAAACAAGAAGCACAGTTGACATACGAGATTCGATGCAATGACGCCTCGATGTATACTCCTGTCTGAGCCTTCCCCGTCGGTGTAGAAGGTCGAACTCGTTCGTACCCCCATACATATCCAATCGCCTCTTCGCCGCGTTCTGTCGCTCATCCAACCTTCTGAATCACAACCTCAACCTACCATGTCGACGCGGCCACTGATAACGCTGCGACTGGGGCTGTGAGTAAAAAAAGAGGGTCATCACATCCATCTCTGGGACTATGCTGTGAGCCTCGTATCAAGCCAACCTTTTAGGCAAGAGACATCGATGGAGAACTGAGATGGTGGCACGAAGGGCTTGCTGACCATCACGATTTCCGGATTCGATCAGCAAAGTAGACTGATGATCTGCTGGTAAGGCTGCTTAGGTCTATCACTGAACCATCGAAGGCAGCCAGATCATGACCCGGAGAACAATAGAAGTGATCGAAGGAGAGCAGTCAACCTTGAGAAAAGGACCAGATATGATCACTGACAGGACTAAACTTACCCACTGGACATTGATCTAGAGGAAAACCAAACGCCAATCTTGGGAGAAGAACTGAAACAAGCACAGATCAGAGACAAAGCAGCCACCCTTGGCGTCTATCCAGACGACATGCAATCTTCCAAGCCTTGCCATTGATAAACGTAAATATCGATCTGAGAAGAATATCCCGCCGCGCATCGATCTTTGCCAAAACTATCCAGCTGAGACATAGGCCTTGGCAGAACCAAATCAAACAACCCACCGCACGACTAAACGTTGTAAAAATAGTACCCCCCAAGACTAAAGGCACCGAGTAAAGCCCATACCTACCAAAATCAGTACGCCAAGCGCAACCTTTGAGACCTGTCCACGTCTTGCCGCCTGGTCCAGGCCCTAACCAGCCACCGGAATCGTGCCCTCCTCAAGCCTTCGGCGCCTTCCCGAGCGGCGGACCACCCAGCCTCCCTGTCCCATGGCCAGATCAGGCGCAACGTTTCCCCGTCCCCAGATAAGCATGCAGCTGCCCCTGACTCGATTGGAGGGGGTCGAGGGGCGGTGCGGATGGTATCGCTTCGTGACATCGCCGAACTGCGGGGGAGTGAAACTAGTGCTGTCAGGCGGGGCGGCGGGGGCTGTGAGTACCGGCGTTGTGGAATAAGGTGCCGAGATGGCAGGTGGGACCACTGTGGTTGGGGTGTAAGACGGGGTGATTAGTAAGGGTGTACTGGTGGTTCTAGTGGAGATATATATTGTGCTGGAACGTCATTACCTAGGTAATTAGGTGATTCTTTCTATTTCAAGGATGGATTTTGTGGATTAAAGTTTAGGTCAATTTAATAGACATTGCGTCCTGTATTTTCAACTTCAAGGTTTGACTAACAATCTGTGAGGGCATAATTAGTACATGATAGCCCTGGCGAAAGTGGTATAAGGATTAGTCATTGATGTGAGTGAGGAATCCTCCGAAGGTTAAATCCTGCGAAGCAGTGCCGTCGCAATCCTGCTATACAATGCATGATTTTTCCGGATCTCCGGGAAGGCAATGTGACCGCTGGGACAATTACACCAAACAACTCCTAATTCACCGATTCTATCTTGCGTATTGCTGGATAAGCACTCACTTCTAGATCACACTTTCCATAATGGCTGTCCGAGGAGCCTTTATCCCCCGAGCGGTCTATACGAACTTAGTGTATGCATTTCAAAGAACAGACTGGTGTCACAATGCCCACAGCCTCTTACCCTTTGCCTCTTCGTCGATCTTACGTAGGAAGTTCTCGATTACAACCCCTTCCGTCTCGAGAAATATACGGAATGATTCAAAGGGGTGAGTACTCGCATCGTCTATGTATTCTTCGAACTAGAAGCAGCTGGGCTAAGGGTAAATTACTAGATACACAACTGCGTTCGCCCTATTTGAGGGACTTTGGGAGGTATGTCTTACCATATATCTATGAGAAACTGGCGCTCAACGCTTGTAAAGGCTGGTATAACGGCCTGCTTCGCCAATGTCGGGTCTGATCACCCATCAATCATCGAGGCTATCATCAAAGGCAAAAGAGAACGCCCCGCGAATTGGCCCAAAATTATCACATGTCCTTCTGAAATTACTGCTATCTCAATGGCAGACGGATATGCTCGAGTGACAGGACGATCTCAGGCTGTTCTCGTTCACGTTGATGTAGGAACCCAGGCACTCGGCCAGGGTATCCATAACGCAAGCGTCGGCCGTGTACCTGTCTTCATATTTGCAGGCCTGGTCCCATACACTGAATCTGGTGAACTTCCCGGTTCTCGGACGGAATATATGCACTGGTTACAAGATCCTCCTGATCAAAGAGCCATTGTGCGACAATACTGCAGGTATACTGGCGAAATTCGCACCGGGCTCAATGTCAAGCAAACGATTGGACGTGCTCTACAGTTTGCAAATTCAACGCCAAAAGGTCCTGTGTATGTCACCAGTGCAAGGGAGGTACTCGCAGAAGAGATCGAGCCATACTCGTTACATCAAGAGCAGTGGGTTTCTATTGGCCCGGCAGCGCTTCCATCCGATGCTGTCCGGGATATTTCCATGGCTTTGGTTGAAGCTGAACGCCCGCTCATCATCACGGGATATTCTGGTCGTGACCGGCGGAACCCAGGGCTTCTTGTCGCCCTAGCAAATCTTATCCCAGGGATACGCGTTCATGATACAGGCGGTAGCGACGTTTGCTTCCCATTCTCGCACTCCGCTTCCGAGGGCTCTCGTTTCAGTACACACGAATGCACGAAGGACGCTGATATGATTCTCATTCTTGACTGCGACGTTCCCTGGATACCGTCCCTCAACCCGCCCCCTGAGGATGCTAAGATATATCACATAGACAGCGATCCCCTTAATCAACAGATTCCAGTATCTTTCTTCCCTGCCCATGGCCGATGGAAAGTAGATAGCTATACAGCCGTAAAGCAGCTGGTCGATTACATCAAGAGAGACAGCTCAATTATTAGCGCACTCAAGGACCCAAAATACGCAGCTCGTGGTGCAGCGCGTGCCGCCGTGCACGAGGCACGCGTGGAAAAAATTGAATCTCAACTTCGTTTGGATGACGGGGATCAACTAGATGCACATAACGTCGGCAACCTCTTGAAAACATCGCTCGCCGACTCAACAACTTTCGTCGTCGAAGCCGTCACATCAGCCCAGACGCTGTACAATCAGCTGCAGCCTGATCGTCCGGGAAGCTGGATAAATTGTGGTGGAACGGGAATTGGATGGAGTAATGGCGCTGCGCTGGGCGTGAAGATGGCGCTTAAAGACTTGGAAAGAGACGAAGCCCGCAAGCCGAGTCTAGTCTGCCAGGTAGTTGGCGATGGAAGCTTCATGTGTGCTGCGCCATCTAGTGCACTATGGGTTGCGAGTAAATACGAGGTTCCGGTCTTGACTGTTGTCTTGAACAATGGTGGTAAGTCCCTTCGTCATGGCTTTTCCACTCCTTAAATGCAACTTTCATCACACTTACCCACATAACTTGCTCATATGTATCCACTATAGGTTGGAAAGCTCCTCGAAACTCGACTCAACTTGTTTACCCTCAGGGCCTCAACACTAATGCGTCCGACGACGAGATCAACACCTCTTTCCGTCCGACACCTAACTATGCTGCTTTAGCGGAGGCAGCAGCTGGGTCAAATGTTGGTTGGGAGAACACTTTAGACAACTCAGAAACATGGATCAAGGGTATACGAGTAGAAACTGTAAGAGAGTTCAGAGAAGCACTTCAGCATGCAAACCTGAGAGTAGCCCGGGGGGGGAAAGGGATGCTGATTGAGGTTTCAATGTAGATTTACCGACAAGGTCGGACTACTACATCCCAATAATAAATTAGTAGGCCCTTGATACATGGGTGATACCCTGCGAAAAATTTGGCAATTTATTGCTCATCTGGTATTATCATACTGGCACAAATCTCCAGTTTTACCCTTCCCCACTTCGTAGTACTTCGAACCTCTCCTCTCGCCACAAGAATTCTGCGTAGTACAGCGCCGTATAAAGCAGCAACCAAGCACCAGCCGAACCACAACTTCACCACACAGTCTTGCATGATATTATAAGGCTCATATCGACCTACGATTTTTGTTTCCCAAAGTCAATAGCCATGGAGGTCAGGTGATAGAATGCCACGCGACTTCAGGATGGCACGGAGCTTAGGCCCGGGCCTTACTAGCCCGCCCCAACGCGGGTTCTGGTACAGGCACCCTGGACACTGGCCAATAGCTGACACTACAACGTTATCGCCCAGACTTTTTAATGCGTTATCGACTGGTGGGAACGAAGGGTTATTTCCAGCCCTGCGACGCCCCATGAGGCTGTGTTTCAGTGGTTTGGGGGGCGTCTGTCCGAAGTGCGACAATCCCGGAAATAGCCTGCTGCCTAAGCATTATTCAACTGTTCGAATCTAGGATGTCTTCTTCATGTGATGAGGGGTATTGTGGTATCCCAATTCCCCACTTACTACTCCACGGCGCTGTTGTCCAGGTTGAAAATTACGAATGCGCTTATGCCATTGCCGGCACAACACTACGGTCACAGCTCAAGGCGCAGCGACCCGCACGCGGGTAAGCTTTGGAAGCCTTTGAAATGTCCGGCGTTGAAGCCTTGGCCCTTATTGGGATCATTGCAAGCACTCTCCAGGTCGTCAGCTTCAGTTCGCAGATTCTGCGGCGGATAAAGGACTACAAAGATGACACTACGAGCCTGCCGAAGGAGTTTTGGACGCTACAAGATGTGCACCTTCACCTCCATGTCGCTGCTGCGATAAAGGGCTAACAATGTACAGCAACTACCCCTCATTTCGCATGCGCTGCACATAACATGGAAGCAGACCCAGTCGGACGAGCTCCAGGAGGATGCATGCAAGGCGCTTGTGCCGGTTATCAACGCCTGCCACCAGGAAGTTCTTAAGTTGAAGGCGATACTAGAGAAGGTGGCGCCCTCGGCAGTTGACGCGGGATGGAAGAGGAACTGGAAGGCCCTCACAAGCGTCTTCCACGACAAAGATGTCGCAGCCGTGGCAGCGGGTCTGGCGCAGTCGCTGACGGTCATCAACCACTACCATGGGGCGTACACGGCTGCAACAGCCGGCTCGATATTGCAGAAGTTGACAGCCATGGCAGAGATACCCCAGAAAGTTGAGGTTGAGATTGAAGTGCCGGTCAAGCATTTTATTGCCCCTACTGTCTGGACGGATGATTTTGCTGGACGAAAAGATACGATAGAGTCAATGGAGAAGTTGCTAGCAGGTGAAGATAAACACCGCCGAATCTCCATCATTGGGCTTGGTGGGGTGGGGAAGACTCGACTGCTGCTGCAGTATGCGTATCGGTTCAAGGACTCGGACACCCACTCTGTGTTCTGGATCCACGCAAGTAGCATGTCTCGAATGAACAAGACGTGCGCTGAGATAGCGAGACTTGTGAAAATCAAAGGATGGGAAAACCCCATGTCGAACAAGATAGAGTTGGTGAAAGAGTATCTTGAAAGCCCGAAGTCGGGTAAGTGGACGCTTTTACTAGACAATGCCGACGATTATGATCTGTTCTACGGATCTGGCAAACTTTCCAAGTCAATACCACGCTCGGATAACGGCGCCATACTAATGTCAACTCGCGATGGAAGGGTGGGAATGGAATTTGCGAAGGGAAATTCAATTTCGCTCGGGGCACTGTCTCTCGAGGAGTCAATTACATTGCTTGATACCCGCCTTGGGGTGGAAGATAATACCTTTAACGACCTTAAAGAGCTGGGCGAGGAGCTTTGCGGCATACCTCTAGCACTCGTCCAAGCGTCATCATTCATCAAACAAAACTTCCTTTCTATCCCAAGCTACCTAGAGATCTACCGTTCAAGCGACCAAGATAAGATCGAGCTCCTAAGCGAAGACTTCGACGACGACTACCGGGACGATGAAATACGCAACCCGATTGCAACGACATGGAGCCTTTCGTTTGAGTTCATCCAAAAAAGGGACCCACTTGCTGCCGATATCCTGTCCGTGATGAGCATGCTCGATCCGCAGGCGATTCCAGAGTCGCTCATTTACAACGAGAAGAGCACTCTTAAATTTAGCAAAGCAATGGGAACACTGCAGGCCTTTTCTCTTATTACCTCACGCGTAGATAGCCCGATATGGGAGGGCCGACATGACAAGTCGTTTGACCTCCATCGGCTTGTTAGGCTGGCTATGCGGAGTTGGCTAGCCCATCATGACCGACTTGAGATGTACACGGCAAAGGCATTAGGGATCATGGCAGAACGGTTCGTGCATAGCGACTGGGATACTCGGGCAAAATGGGCAGCTTATCTTCCTCATGCTGCCATTCTTGTCCAATCAGACAACTTTAAAGAGATTGAGGATATGGTTGAGACAAAGGTGTCACATAGCAAGAAAGATGGAGCTGTTAGCCACGTACCGGAAGGGATTGTATGTCCCGTCTGTGCAGGGAAATTGCTGGCTATTATATCGATGTGCCGCTATACCATTGGAAACCCGTCGGCAAGTTTGCACGAAGCCGAGAGATCATACACCCTTAGACTGTAGGTTTACTCTTTGTTCACATTAGAGCGTTGTCTAACATTTATACAGGAGATTCCTCGGAGAAGATCATCTGGATACACTAGAAACACTTGATCTTGTTGCCAAGGCCGCAAAAGACCTATACTTATTCCCGAAGGCCATGGACGCGTGTTTCCGCGCAATAAAGGGCAAAACAGATACGCTTGGTCCCGATGACCCGTCAACACTCAAAAGCATGGCGTATCTGGGAATTATATACCGGCCAATGGAGAAGCTCCAGGAGGCGAAGGAAATTGGCACCCATGTCTTAGAAAGGCGGCGTGAGGTTTTGGGGAATGAGCATCCGGATACTCTTATATCGATGAGCTACGCGGCGACGGCGTATCGTGCACTCGGGGACTATGATAGTGCAGCGAAGTTGGAAGCCGAAAAGCTGAAGGGCTGGACGAAGCTATACGGACCATCACATCCACAGAGCTTAGACGCCCTGGCTCTGGTAGGCTGGGCCTACGCATGCCAAGGAAAGTACGTGGAAGCTGAAAAGTTAATGACTCACTCACTCGCTGTTCAGATCGAGACCAGAGCAACACACTGGTTTACATTCTGGACGATGCAGTCCTTTTCTGTTCTCCTCGGCATGCGAGGCAAATATTTTGAGGCCGAGGAGTTAACCGAGCAAGCCCTCGATTTCAGGACTCAGTACATGGGTCTCTCACATCCTTATCGCTATGTATCTCTCCTATACCTCGCTTGGCTCTATAACGAAACCGGTCGATATGTCGAAGCCGAGATGATAGAGCTCGAGGTCCTCGAGTTCAACCAGAAATTCTACGAAGGTGACACTCACCACGATGTACTCCTCATTCGCTCACAACTCGCCTCAACTTACACCTACATGTCGCGTCACTCCGAAGCCTATGCCATCAAAGCCGCCGTCTACGACATCCGGCTTAAGACAAAGGGCGAAATCCACCCCGCCACTCTTCGCTGCAGGTCTAGCCTTGGCGCAACACTCACCTCCCTTAGCCATCTCGCCGAAGCAGAACCCCTTCTGACTTCCGCACGGGACCTCCAGAAAACCCATCTTGGCCACGAGCATCCAGAGACTTTAACCACGCTATCGCGCCTAGCGACGCTCTATGAGTGCCAGAGCCGACACCACGAGGCTAGCGAGCTATTTATGGACGTCCTCGTGATAAGCGAGCGTGTGCTCGGCGAGAAGCACCCCAGGACGCAGGCGCGGGCTAAGGATGTCCAGCGCTGCGGGGACACTCCACGGGAATTTAACGCGGGGATGGTGCCGAATTCGGGAGTGAACCGGGTGGGGGTGGTAAAGGCACTGGGACAGGGGAAGGTGGGGTCCCTAAAGCTGCCGTCGAAGCTGGACACGAAGGTTAGGGACGATATGATAAATTATGCAGTAGGGGCCGAGGGGAAAGAGAGGCTAGGGAGTTGGACGGCGTGAGAAATTAGATAACACTAGGGATGAGGAATAGGATTTATGGGATAAGAGCCTGACGGCGAAGAAGCTAGCATATTTTGTATATCCATGGTAGTAGTTTGCGCGAGTGCTGGCACTACTGTGGTTATATCGGCGGGGAGCAGGGCTTGAACAGCGTCGCCCTGACTTAGACAATATATAATGGATACAGGGCAACAGGAAAATAGTAATGACTATCATAACTTGGATTCTAGGCATACCTCTTAAAAATTAATATTGTCTCTATGATAATATTTGACAACAATTGTTAAGTTTATATATCTGTAAAAATTTAAAATGGAATTATACTCTTCAACTGCTACCCAAGTTACTATATTAAAGCTATTACTACAATATGAACTCTTCCGACGTGACTCTTGTGCTCCGAGAACCTGATAAGCTCGCCGCGGTATTACAGAATACCTTACCGGCGTGCTGTACGGCGGTCCAGCCCAATTTGCGGTCCTCAAACGGTCCCTGGCCTCAAATATTAGCTGTGTGCCAGACCTGACGGATCCTGGTCTTGTTAGGCGACCAGAATTTACCCACGGCCACCATAGGACCCGTATATAACAGATCACCAATATTAAAGGGCGAATATAAGTACTTCAAACACCCCACTTGGATCGACCCTCCCGCGACTGTGTTGTCACAATCATAAAAATTTCCTTTCAATAGGGAAAGGCAGGTAACGTCAGAATTGCCAGATATCGGCTCTGAGACGACATGGGCGTCGGCGGTTGTCACACAGCCTTCAACCCAGGTGACGTCGATGTAGTATCGCACACCACTACTATTCCTGTGAGCCACGAATCAGCGGCGTGACGGGGGTTGCTTTGGGTTGAGCAGTGGTAGTTCACTGGGACGTAGTGGTGGGTGGTGTGGTGTGGTGGTCTTCGCCCCAGTGTTGTGGGGACAGCTATCGGCAGTGGGCTGCAACGTATACTCGCAATTGGTAATTACTGTTCCCGTTACGCTCACAGCCAGTAAGGGGGCCGCTGTGCTTCTACAGTTACAGTAGTCTGCTAAACAAAGTGCATCGTGTCCGACGCCTGATGCTGTCACGTATGTACAGCCTGGGACTCCACACTTTTCTGGAACTGGGGTTGCCGTCTTACAGACCACTGTTGACAGTGTCGAAGGCATACTGGTTATTGTTGTGGGGTGTGTCCATTGCCTGTAACAGGAAGAATGCCGTTTTAAATAATATAAGCCAGCAGAGCCTTCATGCAGAGCGAAAATCCAGCTGATTCGTCAATGCCGTTTCGTAAAAACTGGCCGCGCGGGAACAGCAGAGACATGAAAAGAAGTCCTTTTATTGAATTGCCTGTAGACGTCAAGTCATCGCAAATTTTGCCGAGACCCTCAATGTAGTCTTCGAAGGCGGGGCTTCCTGAGTTACCTTTTCTAATCGCCCTTCGGGGAACACGAACGATTATCGGGGCAATCCCCTTGGAAACCACAAGGGTTTTGCCGGTTATGAGACTCAGCATGGAAGTGCCGCGATCTTTATGGTCAGAAGTATCATGAGAAGGATCAGTTTGAGAATCATCTTTAACTGGGTCGAGGTCGACCATTCGACCTGTATTCCGGTCGTAATATTGGCCTACGAGAAGCCATCGCATGTCGTTGCGAACGAGGTCGAACTCCTAACCGACAGCACAGTTAGATTGTTCTGCAACGCATATTAGAAGAGAAGCCACCTACCTATGGTGGTTTCAGTTGTTGGTCCAGTTGTGGTTCCAGTATCTGTTCCCGTGGGAGCGTTTCCTGTATCTGTCTCTGTGGGGTCGTGTAATTTATCTACTTCTGTGGGAGCGTTTCTTGTATCAGTCTCTATGAGAGCGTTTCCTTATCTGTTTTTGTGGGACCGTTCTCTGTATCTGTCTCTATGGGAGCCGTCCCCGTATCTGTTTCCGTGGGAGCGTTTCCTATATCTGTTTTTGTGGGAGCGCTCCCTGTATATGGCTCTATGGGAGCCGTCCCCGTATCTGTTTCCGTGGGAGCGTTTCCTATATCTGTTTTTGTGGGAGCGCTCCCTGTATATGGCTCTGTGGGAGCCGTCTTCGTATCTGTTTCTGTGAAAGCGTTTCCCGTATTTGTTGCTCTAGTATCTGTGATGGCTCCAGTTGCCAGTCCAGATGTGACCCCGATATCTGTTTCAGTAGGGGTTGTCCCTGTATCTATTCCGATAGGCTTAAGTGTAAAAATTTCTCCATCCGTCGTAACTATACGCGGTGTTGTGATTCTAGTAGGAACAGAAAGAATGTTTGTCCCCCAAATGAACAATCTAGATATAAAAGTCACTGCTTGTCCATCTAGTAAAGTCGTCGTGGACTCACTTACTGGGAGGGATTTGGTGGGTAAGAATGTAACGGCTTGGCCGTCGGTAGCGAGAGTAGATGCTGATGACTACTAGGAATTTCGACGGTGAAGCTGGACCAGATCAACAATCCAGAGCTGATAGTAAATGTCAGCCCTGCAAGCGCAGCCGTCGCTTTTGGCAAACCGATATCAGTGCCTGTAGATGTAGGGACAGGAGTATCACTTCCGATAACGACAAAGCCAGAGCTTGATACGACAGTCACCCCTTTGGGCACAGACGTCGTTAGCGGGACGTCCGTGGGATGTTGGCCAGTAACAGTTGCAGGGATAAACGTGAAAGTTTCGCCAAGGGTAGTAGTGAGTATGGTCGAGGTTGCTACGGAGGGCATGGTGACTGAGAGTGCCCCAGTAACAACCACTGTTTGATCACTGCTGTCAGTGGTGGTGGACCCAACAGTGCTGCTTTTCTGGGTTTGAGTAGTAGTCTGCGAAGTAGAAATAATGGTGCCTGCGTCTATGTCCCTGACTGTGGATTTTTGCGTAGGGGCCACTGTATCGGTTCTGGTCGTCTGGCCTGGAATGACGGACCAGGATATAATCGTAGACTGGCCAGACCGGTAAGCGCCAGTCTCGTTGCGTGTCGTGCCATCTGGATAGCATCCGTACATGCAACAGATAGTTCCATCCCCACAAAGGTTTTTTTGCCCATCTGGCGTGGTACAGCAAGTGTCGCCAGAGTCGGCCGAGCCACAACGATCCTGACACCAAGTACTCATTAGAAGCACACTGACTTGATCGACCTGATAATAGGGCGTTGGTTCTTCTGGCCACGAATATTGTAACTAGTAGTAGTACGCTTGGTAACTGAAGCCACATGATGGGCAACAGAGTGCAAATATAAGACCCTTGTAAAAAGAGATATGAAATCACGACCGATTGAAATCTTGTATTTGCGATTGAGCACACATTAAGTGATAATAGAAAACTTTTGGGAGGTCAGAAGTCTTAAATTATATTTCATATAATCTTCTAACATCTCAGATTTAACTTCGCAGAGCAATAGACAATCGACGTTTCGCTTAAGCCACCAACGATCCCAAAATCACCCTCCAAGATAAATTATTATAGGTTAATCCTTTGTGGCCCCTAATCTTCGGAGACCAATCTAGATCAAGTGCTGATTTACAGGCATATATTTTTTGGGCGGTTAGCTTTCCATATATACAACTAACCGCATGTCAGTTTGACGTAGCGTTGTGTCGCACTGATGCCACCATAGCACAAGCGCCCGCCCCCACACCCGCCCGGATGAGCGCCTCGCTCAGGCACTCGCAGATCGCACTGACGTGCCCCACCACCGGCCCATTTACTCCATAACTGTTGGAACACCACCAAACCTAACTGTTGGAATGTGACGGGGAAACCAGAATGTAAAAAATAGTTCGTTTGGCTGAGACTCCCGATATCGCTAAATAATCCCATGTGCGGCGTTCCAAAGTCATCCGTACAATCCGAAGCCGAAGTTCTTATCCGAGTGAGCAGTTGAGGGTTGCAACCTCCAACTTCCAACTTCTAACTTCCCGCTCTACCTTCCACCTTCCATCTCTCATCTCCCATCCGTCCTCCATCTTCCACCTTCCAGCGATAATAAAACATCGACAAATATACACAAACAGAATCCAAACTGTCACATCAACTAGGTTGCAAAATGACACTAAGCCCGACTCATGAGGACATGGTCCGCAAATGGCAAATCAGCCACAGTACTTCCACGTTCACAACACCGGTTGTAACAATCCAGGACCCAGGTCATGATCTGTTCTATACCGTATGAGCCCCAGCAGCATCTGTCCTGCATGTAGTACTTTTCTCATACCTCGCAGCTCGTCTTTGGGTTCTATTATAATCCCAACGTGGATCTGAATGAGAATTGGTTGGAACGCAGACAACTTTCAATTTACGACGTTGGAATGATTATGGAAATGGAACTTTGTCACCCAAGCGACCTACTCTTTGAACGCTGGATGCGCAACAACGAGGCTGTTATTTTCATTTACGACGTCTCTGACAGAAAGAGTTTTCTCGAACTACCGTCTGCATCTGAGAGAGCTTGCAATGCTATCACGCCACAGCCAGTTATCCCGCAACCGGGACGGGGCGCTTTTGGGGCGGCCGGTTTAGCGAGATGGATTCTGAGGAGGTTGCATTTAAGGCATAGTGAGGCACAACCCCCTCCTCCTTATATGGTGCTTGCTGTCTCAGACATGGACCCTAAATCAACAAAAACACGCCAAGTTACAAGTGAGGAGGGGGAGAGATTTAGTCGTAGTATTGGTGCTATTTTTGTAGAAGTCTCTTGCTCCTGGAAAACTGGTATTGCCAATGCTGAGGTTAGAGACGACGCAATGTGCGAGCTATCGAAACGAGTTATCTTGAAAAGAGTCTATGTAGAAAAGTTAGCAAAGGAAGGCAAAGTAGCCAATTAGCATGAGACTATATTTGTCACGAATTATAATCTTCGACTACCACCACAACAATCGCCAACTGTGGAGCGCCACCGGTGCCACTCGGACACCTAGGTGGTCCCTCATAATCTGGTACAATACTCTCTCTTTTGGTTATTTCTACTGTGTCCAGCAGACGACATATCCTAGTTGTGGGTTGTCGATGACCCCGTGTTCCATGAAATGTCATTGAGATCGTATCTAGGCTGAAATTTAAGTGTTCCAGCCACCAATTTATCCTGGCGGGTTGCTCCACAGTAAGCGTGGCTGCGGATCATCTATTGCCGACCTTCCACAAGAGCGGTCAACTACTTTTACATAAAGCCACCAGCCCGTCAACCGCAGCTACAATACTGAGTATACCGTAGTTCATATTCACACGCAAGTATGCAGAACGCCACGAGTGCACAAGTGGTGCAAGGAGCATCGGCCGTGCTTGCTGTCGCCGGCCTGATGTGCTTCCTTAGAGACGGGGATTCAACCTCGTCGAATCTGACAGCGAAAGAGATTGAAGCGCAAATTGGGAGCTGGTTTTTAAGCGGGAAGAGATGGGCGCTATTTAGCACGCCTGTTCTACCTCTTGGTCCAGAAATCAGCATACAGCAGGCTGAGAATTTCTGTGGCGTCAATAACCTCCGTCTCACGCGGCACCCCCACGATGGCATGGGAACAAACGGATGGGCAGCGCTCCTGAGCTTTATCCGTCCCGATACCCCCTCTACCGCCCCCTCCACCATCAAAGCGACCACCAGTTTTGACCCCGTGGCCGCCTGGTCGCGAGTCCCCCTCGTCCCCCTCTCTCTCCAAGAAGGCAAGCTCTGTGTCCCGATCTCACGGGCAACGCTCATGACGCTCTTTGCACTCACCAATGCACGCTGCATATTTACCTACTCCGACGCCGCCGGCCATCGCGCTGCCTACCCCTCCTACGCGGGCCAGTGGGCGATTACCTGGCCCATCCGTGAGCAGTGCATTGTCACTTTCGCACCGCATGACGGGCAGAACGCGTTAAAAGATGTTTATCCACCGTCATTTCCATTGCGGGCCGGGAAGTGCGTTGAGATGCTTGCGGGAATCGTGGAGGACGGTAACGGGTGGAAAGCCGCGTTCCCTGGGAGGGCAAAGAAGCAGGGCCCGTGGGTGCTGCAGGAGAGGAAGAAGGGTTTCCCGGGAGCACATGGAAGTCGTCATTTGTATAATATGTCAGGGGGGAAGACGGCGGAGGTAGATTTCCTGGCTCTTGCGCCAGCTAGTGGTTTGGGTGTCAGCACGGAAGACCTAAAGCTCGAAGTACAATGCTCGGCGCCGGGCATCGAGATGGCAAGAATAATTGTGAAAAAACATGAGCAAGAGCTCTTGAGGCGGGCGTTAGATTGTCTGCCTTGGACTCATCTATCGTGGTCGATGCATCGTGGCATGAGGGATATTCTGCTTGCGTATGGGACTGGGGTCATGAATAGGTATCGAGAGGAACTGGCGAGTGTCATTAGCAATACGGTGAGAGACAAGGAGAGTGCATTGGTCGAAGCCGGATGGCCTGCTGAGTTTCTGCGAACGTCTATGGCGGACATGGCTTCATCGTCTGTCATGTTTGGACGGGGAAATAGTGGGGATCTGGTGCGTATCGTGGCTGGACTCGTGGACGTCCTCGTCGACAATTCTGACGGCGGCGAATCCATCAACAAAGACAAGACCTCTTTCTGGAGAAACTCCGATAGACCTGCAAAGTTAGATCTAGATGGGATAGTGGCTTTGACGAAGTTTTTTGTACTGGAGTGGTCGCAGGAGCTGAACTACCAGCTCTATCATCAGCTACCAGCTACCGTGTATTTGTCATAAAGGGCGGGCAGTATTATAAGCAGGTCTAGGTACTCATAATTTAATACTTCCAGTTTAAGACTGCCGTGGTGAGTAGTTCCGTAACTAGCTCAAAATCTTGAGACCTTCCATTCCTTCCCACTGCGTACCCGGCACATCGCCTGTCCATCTACAGCCGCCACCACATCGCAATCGGCCGACAACCATCCTAATAGTCACAGCAGCAAAGCAGACTGCGGCGACTATTGCACCCGCGACGCCCTCTCTGTCACGTCTTATGACGGGCAGGTTTTAAAGCAAACACTGCATTATTGGCACAATACCACTTTCTCGAGTACCACAGGATGCGCATTTTAGGCGGTACGTAGCTGACCAAAGGGTGGCTAACAAATGGATAAAGCATAGAAAGTCAGCTTGTGTATCTAACTTAGACCATTACTAAACATCTCATCAATGTGTGGGGTCGCCAAGTCTGGCCAATAACTGATTGAATCTTTGTCAATAGCTTTGCTCTAAACAATTCATATCATCGACCGGAGGTCAGAAAACGGAAAATGTTTAGCAACCGAGGGGCCTATAGGGAATACATTAACGATACATACACTAATATACATACGCCAGCATGAGCCATTTTCGTTCCATAAAATTATCCAATAGAAATGGTCAGAATCAACTTTTTAATGATACTCCACCTGATATCAAAGCAGTTATTTCACCATCAGGGTTGAGCTCTCCCTCAGACAGCTGAACGATACACGCCTCAATCTCACTCTCATAATCCCCCGTAGTTAATGATCACACAACCGTACACTTACCGGCCCTCTGAAATGGCCTTTTAGGAGTGCCAATAACAATGAAATCTCGATGAATTTGCGCATGCTCCGGAACAAGTGCATTTGTATTGTCCAACACCGGCCAAAGCTCCTCAATTAGAGCATCCACGACAACCTTAGGGTCCTTTAGCTTAAGCAATATTCCGGACTTCGTATGAACTCGTCCAAATACTAAGGCTCCTTTTAGTACTCGATAGTCTTGCAATCTTGCTTTGATATATAGTGGGCTTACTTTTAATGCACTGTCAAGGAAGATTATATCGTCGGCCCTCCCCTCGTATTTACAGAAGTGTTCAAAGCCGGGGTCTTTACATTTGCTCAGCAAGCCCTTTGATAGACATTCGTCTATGTCGGGAAAGATGCTAAAAACCATGCGAGACCAAGCAAAGTTTGGATCGGGGTATTTTCGAGACACAACTTCGTATAGGCCAGAATCTGGAGAGATTTGCTCTATCTTCGGTCCTGTGAAGGGATAAAACTCTATATTATTTCAATTTTGAAGGCTTCAGCATAAAATATGGGCGGCCTCAGTTGAACCGAATATTTGCGTAATCCGCAAAGGCAATAGCTTTATTCGTATAGTATATCAGTTTCGGTGCACCTGTAGAACCTGATGTATGTAATTGAGATTCCGGCCTGTTAGATATCAAATCATACCCAGCATTATATAAACATATCTCTAGTTCCCAACTCAGACCCCTCTTTCCAATTATCCTCATATACATTCACCCATTTAACACCCGTCACATTACGAGAGCCCCCGTACTAATTCTGGCCAGCCAACTCATGTTTCGCCCTAGAATCCAACTCAACCACATACCGGCTATCCATCTC
Organism: Pseudogymnoascus sp. SDFLT0511; assembly: GCA_030180035.1. Classification (NCBI taxonomy): domain Eukaryota; kingdom Fungi; phylum Ascomycota; class Leotiomycetes; order Thelebolales; family Thelebolaceae; genus Pseudogymnoascus; species Pseudogymnoascus sp. SDFLT0511. The sequence goes on from JASCQD010000016.1 coordinate 324,449, forward strand.
CGTCGGCACCGTCCCCGCGGGATAAAACGCACCCTTCCCATCCCCCCGCACACCGGCGACTGTTTCCCTCTGCCTCCTCAACACCATCCCCAGTGCAATCAAACTCGCCACCAAGCCCGCGCCTAGCACTGCCCCGACGGATCCCCCCACAACCGTACTGTTATCCTTCGGACACACCTCCGCCGCCGCGCCGCTCACGGCTGTTGTCTGCCCCGCGGCGTCTAACTTGACCGTCTTCGTCTCCGTCTCCGTCACTACCGCGGCAGTGCCCGTCTTCGTTGACCCGCCCCCAACCGTTTGCGTGACCGCCTGCACGAGCGGGAGGACGTCGCGCGGGTTCAGCCTAATGTGCTTCAGAGAGCAGCATTTGTCGCCGTCGGGACTGCAGCACCAGTTCGCGTCTTCGCAGGTGTGGAGGTTGTATGTGAGTGCGCCCGTGTCTAGCATCAATAGTTAGTCCCTGCCGCCCAAAAAATATCACACATCTCCAACTCTCTCCCAGCAACAACCTTCGTGGAAATAGTACTCACTTTCACAGTAGCTCTGACACGCCACATCCTTCCCTGTCGGATCCGTACAACCATATGCAACCAAAAGGTCCGCAATAGTGCCCCCATCCTGACTATAGCACAACCCTCCTCCCACGCAGATATCTGGCGGCGACTTGGCCAAGTTACAGCACGCGACATGGCTCCCAGCCGGCAAATCCGCATTGCATGGTTGGATATCCGTACTCTGTAGCTCGCCATTCACACCATAGCATTTCCGCTCCTGCGCTGTTGTCGCGCCGACGAGTAGGGCGAGCAGGAGGCTCGGGACAACCGTGCGGAGGTGTTGGCAATGCATTGTGTATTCGGTGCGGCGATAGGGCGGCGTGAATCGGATTGCGACGACGAAGAGGGCGACGGAGAGGGGATATAGAAGGATCACAACAACGAGCTAAACATGTCGCTCCAGCTCTAGATCCAGCTCCAGCCCCGCCCCAGAACACAAGCTATTTCATGCCATTTCAAGCCGCCAGGGGGGCGGAATTTGCTGACAATCTCAATGGGGAATATTTGAAGGAATAGATCGGCGAGGCTGAAGCCTCGGGTGCACAAACGGTGGGCCCTGGCGAATTAGAGGACATGGATACAGAGGTGGGGAAATCCTTCCGCCGGACTGTGCGGAATCAATGGGGGTGTTAGTGGCTGTGATAGGTGACAGCGGGGTTGTAATTCCACAGTGCTGAGGGAAGGTGGATGCACCTGAACCGTGCGGATAGGGCGACCGATCCGTTCCGCGGGGCTAGGAAAGCTGATTTGTAAAGGTTAGTGGATGTTTTTCTATTTTGATATTTGCTAGCTGACATCGCGAGCATCACTGAACGGAAACAGGGATAGATAGTGGGGAAGCGAGTGGCAGTGTAGGGTAGAGTTAGAAGGTCTGATATGACATTGTGATAAATAGTCGCTATGCGATGGATGCTATGCGATATGCGACATACCCATCTCCCAAACCATGCATCCCCCCCCCCCAAAAAAGCCAAGCAATACCAAGCAAGACCAAGCAAGACCAAGCTCATGCTCAGCTATGCTAGTGTTCGCCGTCAGATGTTAGAGATTATGTTAGGCCCATTACTTCCTCCGCCAACCATCTCATAGCCGTTTCTCCCAGCCGTGCTTTCCCCTCTTCGCTCCCTTCCCTGGCTTCCCCTCGTACCACTCTCCCACCCACCCCTTGATAATCTCAACTTCCTTATCAACCACCTTCTTCACGCCCGGATCAATGTAATTCTTCAGAATCAAATCGCTGCAATGGAACCCCCCTGGGATCATCTCCACTGGCACCTCCTTGGTGCTCTTCAGCGCACCGCCCGGCCTGAACTCAGACGACACACCAGCCGTGCGCCATGGGTCCAGCTCGCCGTTGACGTAGAGAAGGCGCTTAGACTTGCGTGGGGACCAGCCGTCCGTGTAGCGGTTGACGTAGTCAACAGTGCGGCCGAACGCGGAGTTGGGCGCGCCTTGGGAGGCGGGAAAGAACAGTGCGCATTGGCGCTGCCAGTAGGCGGCGTTGATGTTGCGGGAGACGATAGTCTTCTGGCCCTTGGGCGCACCACTGGGGGGTTGTTAGTTTATGTTTTGTAGCCTGTAGGGGAATAGGGAAGAAAAACGTACTCCTGCCACCATCCAAACGGCTCATTGCACAACATCCACTGCCACTGCCTATCAATTGCATTCCGGACCGTGCGATCCGTAAACAACTTGTTCTGAGGGTTATATGTGTCGTAGCACTCAATCGACATCGGATCTTTGTAGCCGAAAATCTGGCACGACTCGGGGAGGAAAACCTCTTTCACCCACTTCGCGTAGCCCTCGAGAGCTTTGGCGACGCCGACGCCGTTGATACCGGGCTTGTTGGGTGCACCGGCCTGGACACCCTCGATGTGATCGCAGAAGACGGTCAGGGGGTGGGGGCTGTAGAAGTTGTTGGACTGTTCTTGCCAGGGGCCATATTCGAGGACGCTGGGGTGGATTAGCCTTCGGTCGCTTGGTCGACGTACTAGAAAGACTTACCCAGAGAAATCATCGTTTCTCAGCTTCCCCAACCCAAACTTCTGTTTCAATGCCACCTGCTCCTTTTTCGAACCCTTGGCAAACACCTTATCAATATACTCCACGACCTTCGACACATCGGAACTACAATTCCTCGGCATTGCCTTCTCGACAGGTACGAAGTACTGCCAGTAATCGTCAATGGCCTCTACAGGTGCACTGCTTGAATGGTACGCCCAGAAGGTGCCAGGGGACGTGGACTCAGTCCACGCAGCGAGCGAGCCGGCGTAGGAGCCGCCCATCATGATCCATGGGGCGTGTGCGGCGTCCGAGGAGTGGGTGGGGTCAAATGGTAGTTGCGCTTTAGCAGCAATACGCACGAAGTCGGCGATGGAGTTGCGTAGAGTGAGGTGCTTGAGGTTGTGGCCGGTGAGATCGGCATATGGTGAGGAATCGCCCCAGTAGCGGTCTGTGGCAGAAGATTTAGTTACGGCTGCTCAATTGGCGGCAGAGGGAGAGTTGGGGACCCACGCTCAACCATTACCACGGCACCCTTAAGTTCCTGCGCCATCTTCCCCGTCAACGTCGTGTTGGTGAGGTATCCTCCATACCCGTCCGCGGCGGTCTCGCCCGGCGTGAACAGGATGATTGGGGACCCTGGGCCGGCCCAGTGCTCGGAATTCCACCACACGCGTTGCCCAAATGTGCCGAGGAGTGGGAGATCATGGTCGAGCAGCTGCTTGAAGGTGAAATTGCCCGTTGAGTTCGAGATACGCGCTGCAGCAGCTGGGGGGAGAGGGACGGTGGGGGGCACCAGCCGGGGGCGTACTGCAGAGGCGGGGGTAAGGATGGCAAGGAGGGCGAGGCTGAGGACTGCGGGGAGGTGCATTGTTGCGGTTGTGAGGGGATTTAGGGGAGGAGAGGAGACAGAAGGAAACCAGGTGAGCAGCTCGAAACAACGAGCTTGCTGGACCTTGGTGCTTACCTCTCCCAACGAACGGGCACACGACTGTTTATAACCAGTGCCGGAGCCTCGTGTTGGCGCCAGATCGGCACGGTAAGACAGATGTCTCCTTCCAAAAGCATACCATGCACGCCGAGGCTAGGGATATTCCCTTGCCCTGCCATCCTACCAGCCACCTTACCTTCCTTCCTGTGGCTACCCACCCATCCACCCCTGCGTACCTTAATGCGTATATCTTGGGGTACTCGTTGGTCTGGTAATGGTCGGATTGTGGCCTTCTGCGGCCGGTTCGGCACCCTCGACTACAGGGCACGACAGTGGGACATTCCTCTTCTGACCAGCCTCCCCCACTGACATATACCACTACTGCAGTTTGCAAATATAGCACTCTCAATCCCTGTGTCTTCATCCATGTGGAACTTCGCAATCCTACGAGAATTCCACAGTTGCTGGTGATGCCGGGTGACTTGCGATTGGCACTGGTTGTGGCAGGTGCAGATCGCTGTCTTGGGTGGGAATAGTGGATGTTGTGGTAGTGTTATGATAGTGCTATACTGTAGTGGTGTTGTTATGGTGATTAGCTGGGCGGGGCGGAGAGGCGGAGCTTGGAGGATGGAAGTTATATTTATTTATATCTGCGTCTACAACATACAGTATTTACGATATAGCTTCACGTTCTGACTGTGCTATGCTGTATAACAGTGACATTACATGCTGTGTGTATAGCCTCCCTCTTTTCCGGATTTATTTGAACTGCATTTGCATTTTTCCGACTTGCTCCAGGTACCCGTACATGCTCAGGCACAGCCGAGCCGCCGCTCGCCAGGCACAGGAACAGCCGCCACCGCCCGCCATAGAAAGTCATCCAACGCCGAGGAATTTGATATAGGGAAACAAGGGAAACAATAAGAACGCAATCTCCTAGAATCTTCATTATATATATATATATTGTCTATTATTCATTATACCTCATCCCGGTATTATAACCCCGCAAACTACAGTGCTGACAGGTCATTCACCACCTCCCGTCCTAGGGCATTGAACACCAGCCGATACCGAGCCCTCACTCCAATATTCGCCATTTACCCACCGCCATCCCACCGCCAAATAAACAACCCCCAATTTACATAAAGTGACCATTGACAACCACGGGATCCAGGTCCAAAATTTCCCCTACTATTTCTCTTGGTATTGCGTACAACATCACACCGCATAGCCACAAACATCTCAACCACCTGAGAGGACAGAGTTTGCCTATCCAACTCCTCCCAGCGCCGCCGAGCATTCAAGCCCGCGCCTAGATTACATGTTTCACGAGCAACCAAGGGAATAGTGAGGGGGAATAACATAACCCGACTTCGCCGAGGCAGATGTGCATATACAGGGAGAAAGAAGAGGAAGTTCCAGACCGCCAAGGTATGCTGTACTATGCGACTTATATCACGAATTTCCTTCCGCCTCCGGGTATTCCGAAGACGCCGCCTTGCTTCTTGCTTAGGAGCCCCTAGATTCCCCTCTTGGTCCAGAGCTTCTTCTATCCCCTCTTACCCACCCCCTTCGATCCCCTCGTTCTCTCTTCTTCTCCGTTCCTTCGCGCACAAACACCGCTGTACCAAACAACGCGCTTACTACTCTCCCACCTTCCCCATCTAGCCCCTCCCCACCTCAGTCCCTAGTAAGAACGGCATGAACCCACGCAGCCCACAACATAAGCCCGAACAAGCACCAGCAGCGCGCATAAGTGCCGACGCCGGCGCACGCTGGCGCTGTAGGGGTGCTAGAGCGAGAGGGGCAGGTAGGTGGGTATGCGCGGGGTTTGAAGATGAGTTGAGCCGTGTGCTGTTGGTGAGCTGCGCGGTGAGGGTAAAGGGTAAGTCAGTTACGGCAGGTTTAGGTGGGTGAGATGTGAGATGTGAATGAGATGTGGGTGAGTTGTTATGTTGGTGATAGTAGTGGATGAACCAATGGTGATGCGCATAGTACAAGGGCTGGTGCAGGCGCTGTATGCGGGCCAAGTTTAGGTTGAGGGGTCGAGGAGTCACGGGAAAGAGCGCGGGGAGAAAATGGCGTAAGGAGTGTTGATGATTCGTGAAGCAGGAGGCAAGGGGTACGACGCAACGAGATAGTAATAGCAACAATGGTAGAGTGGTAATCATTTTTCTTTCAATCCCCTCTCGCCCATCCTCGACTCAGATCAATTATTCACTGGCCGCGCTAGCTAGTCAATCCAAATCGACTACGAATAAGGCTTTCATCTCGTTCCCTTCGAATCCTCTCCAACATCTAGACGCATACAGATATCAATCTTCGCTCACAGTCGCAGACCCTTCTCTTCCCCTCTTCCGTCTCTTCCCTTCCTATCCTTCCCACCTCTTTTCGCTTTTCCCAATAAATAAATAAAATAAATAGCCTGACAAAGCGCCCCAGTCTGTCATTCTTTTAATCTGTCCAGTCCGTCCCTTTCTTCCATAAAAAAAAACGCCAACCATGTAACCCAATCACCTAACTAACCGTCCGTATAAAATTCTGATACCGCTCTTCCTCCGACAATCCTTTCGGAGGTGCCTTCACCCTCGGCCCGCCATTCACCTGATTGGCGCTCGTATTCCAGAGCACTGCGTCCTCACCCCCATCCCTCTTCAGTTCACGCTCCCTCTCCTCCTCCTTCTTCAATTCCTTCTCGCGTTCCCTCTCGCGGTCTCCCACACCCCGCTCACGCGGCAAGCGCATGGCAAGTAACACGTACTCTCCCCTCGTCATCCCCTCCATAACCCCATCCATCCACCTTCTAACCTCCTCCTGCGGCCGCACCACGCGTGCCAGACTCTCCAGCTGGCGTCCCTGGCCCGTCCACAACCTCATCGTAACAGGCTGGTAGTAATCCAATTCCGGGTCATATCCCGCCCCCTCTCCCGCTGAGCCCTTTCGCACGATCAAAAACGATGCGATCACCTGGCCCCCTGGCACGTATTCGAGTATGCTGTACTTCGGGAAGAGGTATCTATCCCCATTCCCGCCTACAAACTCAAAAACGACACACGAAAGGTCGGGCTTAGAACTCACCGGCCCCTTAGAGCGGAGCGCCTGCGGCTGCGGAGGGGCACCATACGGTGACGCATGCTGGAGCGGCTTATCATACCCCGGTCGAGGCTGAGCGAGCAACGGCGGCGGCCCACCCTGTCGCTGCGCATGCGGCGGTAGCGGGGGTGCAGTGGAATGTTCCCACTTCGGCTGGACCTGCTGCGGAGCTGGCATAGGTGACTGATGCATCAACGGCGGCTGTTGTGTCTGGAGAGGTGGCGGTGGCGCGGGCGAGGGCTGCGATTTAGGTGGCCCGCCACGAGCGTTTAGAGCTTTGGTGAGCTCGTCAATATGGGTCTGGAAGCGGCGGAGTTCGGCGGGCGTGGCTTTGCCGTCGGCGACGATGCGCATTAGGGCTTTGAGGTCGGGAGACTTGGCGGCGCGCTCAGCGAGCATTTGGATTACGGGGTCGAAGGTTTTAGTTGCGGGGGCGGAGGCGGGGGTAGCGTTGGGGTCGGAGGTGGTACTTGGAGGGTGTGAGGGAGATGGGTGTGGCGGGTGCGAAGGATGTGAGGGGTGGGATTGGGGCGTTGGTGGTTGTGATTGAGATAGCGGTGGGGGAGGTTGTGTTTGTGTTTGTGGAGTTTGAGGATGTGGTTGCGAGATGAGCGGAGGCGGAGGGTGAGGGTGGCCATTCAGAGGGGGAGGTGCTGTTGGTTGGCCTGTATGTGGAGGTTCGAAAGGTCGACTTGGTGTATCATGTGGCCTTTGCTGTGGTGCATGCTGCGGTGCATGCTGTGGATGTGGTTGATTAGGCGGCGGAGCGGCATGCATTGGGACGAATTGCTGGTGAGGAGCCTGTGGTGGTGGTGGTGGCGGGTGTTGCGGGACGACACCATTAGGCGGTCCATATTGCATGATGGGTCGATACTGTGGCAACTGTTGCGGCGGCGGCGGCTGCTTCGGCGTCGTGTCCTTGACAACGTACATTATTGCGTCAAAGACGTGTGGCTCGATCGTAATTGTGCATTGTCCGATTTTCGTCATTGAGTCCTTGGGCGGGTTCTTGAGCTCCTCCACTGGTCTGCCATCCTTGGGTTTCTTTTTTGATGGCTTCGTCCAGTACTTCTCAAAGATGCCCTCGCTCAGCCACTTCCTCCTCGATCGATCCAGCGACTCGGCCAAGACGCGGCTGTTTCACACAAAAAGGTCAGTATGTCCGACCGCCCTACAGTAACTGGCCATCCCCAAAGGTGCATGCGTGCTTACCTCTCAGCAATGGACTGATACTCGCTCGACGACAAATCTTCTGGTTGTGGTTGCTCGACGGTCGGTAGCGGCTTGCCCGCAACTATGCTCTTGGGAAGAGGCTCCTTCTCGACGACGACAGGAACCGGGGTGGGTGGACGCGCAGGCTCGCGGGGCGGCGTCGATGTCCGCTTCTTGCTTGCGGCCTCAACGCGCGACGAGGTGCGGGCGGGGAGCTTGCGCTTCTTGCTCTCCATCCTATGAGCGGCCTCGGCGGCTACAGAAATCGGAGATGAGGGTTGTTGGGGAGTTGCGTTTTCGTGATCTGGACGCGTCGGGGCGGGAGATGGTGGAAGGCGGACCACGCCGTTGAATAAATTGCTAAACGAGGGCGAGGTGAGCTTGCTTGGCTTGGGGTGCTGACGCCGCTTGATTCGGCAGCCGAGATGCGGTTGTTCGCGACTTCTTACCTTGGAGATTTCATTAATTTGTCTTAATCAACGTTCCAACAAGAATAGACGCAGATGCGTTGCAATTAAAGGATTTTATTTAAATATCAATCGGATTGATGTGCATATTGTGGTGTTGTATGTATCTCCATCTCCTGCATCTCTGCGTTTTATCTCTGCCTTCGGAGACACGCGGCCGCGTGGCAGTTTGCCCTTTGGACTCACTGTTTGCTACTTTCATACTGCCCTTTCGTGGCCATTTGTATATTTCCTTTGGAGACTTGCGATTATAACTCTCTTTGATGGTTTATTTGCAATTAATGTCTGTTGTCTGATGTCCTGTTCTCCCGCGCATGGTCTTCAATGATGTTGCATAGATGCCCCTCTTTTAGTACTAATATGTGTCAATTTTACTGATCCTTTGTGCAGAAATACACAGACAAGTTGACATTTGCCCCCTCTCCTGGCCCGCCTGCCCTTGGGCAATGAACTGAGTCCGATGCCTTCTTCCACCTCTCTGCTCCGCACCTCCCTCTGGGTCTTGGCGGGAACCGGAGCCATCTACGCCATCTGTCTTGGAGCCCTCACAGGTCCATTTGTCCAGAGGCAGTAAGTCTAGGCTCCTCACTTCGAGAAATTTTCATCTCATTAAGTTCCCATGCAGCTCCCTGTATATGCACAAATTGCATACAGCGTACTTCGAAGACCTTAATAAGCCCGAGCAATGGGGTTTTGCAAGTAAGGATAACGCCCTTATATTCGACTGTCAGTTCTGACCGGCCCGCAGAGAACCAGATCACCCCTTTCAACTTCTCAACTCCGGATGACAAGACTTTGTATGCGTGGCACGTGATACCATTGGGGTTGTACGCCAAGCACGAGGAAGAGATCATCAAACAGCCATCTGGGTTGGTGGAGGATATCAGGGATACAAAGGCTTTTGATCTCCTCAGCTCTGATCCGCAAGCCAGGCTCATTATCAGCTGTGGGTACCGTTTACCTTCCCAAATAAATATCGCCATACTAACCTATCACAGTCCACGGGGTCAGTAGCACTGAGTAAATGGAAAGGTTCCCCCCCGCTAATAGACACCCAGAACGGAGGAACCGTGGCACAAGGCTGGAGGCCAGAAATATACCGCGCGCTGTCAGATGGCAGCACATCTACTATCCATATATTGGCTGTCGATTACCGCGGATATGGCTATTCGAGTGGAACCCCCAGTGAATCAGGCCTGATCGCAGATGGAATCGCCACGGTCAACTGGGCGCTAGATGTCGCCAAGATACCCCCTAGCCGTATCGTCATCGTTGGCCACAGCCTTGGGACGGCAGTCACAGCCGCAACGGTTGAGCATTTTGCAGAGCAAGATGTTAGTTTTGCGGGCGTTGTCGTGATCGCTCCGTTTGCCAGTCTCACCACTTTGCTAACGAGGTACTCCCCTGGGGGGTTGATACCGCTTCTCGGACCTGTTGGGTGGATTCCTGGGTTTGATAAATGGTTTTTTGGCCTGCTTGTTGATAAGTGGAACTCTGCACAGCGGGTGGCAAACGTTGCGAGCATCAGCAAGCGGCTGAAATTGTTCATTGTCCACGCCCGAGATGATTGGAATATCCCATACACTCATTCAGACACTTGGTTTGCGGCTGCGGCAAATGCAACAACGCCGGGAATGTCGGGCGAGGTGTTTGTGGAGAAGAAGGCATCCAATACTGTTCACATGGGAGATGGTGGATCAATAAGCACCTGGACGGCGCCGGGAAAGTTTATCCAAGAGATTCTTGTTCCGCATGGAGGTAAGTTCAAAATGAGCTTGGATACGAGGGAGTATAAATGTGACTAACGTATTCAGGGCACAATGCGGTGATGACATTCCCTTCGGTAGCATTGGCGGTGTTGAAGGCGTTTGATATTGATGAAGAGAATGTGCTGTAGAAACCAGTTGAAGGGTTTGGGATTGTGGTCTCAGTGAGCATAACTGGCTGTGCTAAGACAAAACATGTATAGTAAATACGTATATATACCCATTATTATTATCTACCAAAGTCAACAACCCCTCCCCGTTATAAACCCCAATTTCTCAGGCCAACCACCAACAGACGAAGCACACTTATAACCCAACTTAACTCCTCTTCATCCAAGCGGCACAGTGGCGCAGTGGAAGTACCACTGTCTGGACAATCTGGCCAAGGCAAGGAATGAATAAGGAGGTCACCAATTCGACTCCCAGCAACCAACAAAAATATCTCAACATAACACCAAAAAGTAAAAAATCAAGTGATTTTCTCCTTATCAAACCTCAAAAACACGACCGGATTGATAAGTCTTTTGCATTTTTAAACTCTCAAACCCCTCTATATTATTTTTACTTCTCTCCCCGTTTATTTTTTAACACTAAGAACTCTCTATTATGATAGTCGATTCCACAGGTTGAAATTATACTCCAACATTGACTGTCTTGCTTTGAACCAATCACACAGCTCGTGTCCCTCAATGGATTCGTGCCTCAGGCGCCAAATAACCCCGCCAATGTACCTGCCACATTTATCTGAACAACCACTTCACTTCGATCTACAACAACAACAACAACCAACTATGGCCGAAGAAACCAAACCCTTAGACGCGAAAGCGCCCCAAGAGGCACCGATCTCGGATGTCCCCGTCGCCGCCGCCGACGACGGCTCGGGCTCCGAAGACTCCCACGACGAAGCCCCGCCATCGACCTCCACCGACCCCAACGCCGCCCCCAAAAAGAAATCTAAGAAGAAGCGCTCGAAGAAAGACCGCCTAAAGTCCGCCGTGGGCCTCGCCTCGAAAGATGATAAGCCCGGTGAGAGTAGCAGCGCTGCGGATCACAACCCCGTCAGCGCGCTCTCCAAGGCACAGCTCAACGAGCTGCTGCTGATGAACCCCGCGCTGGCGCGCGAGGTGGGGCTTAAGGATGGCGAGGCGGCTACGGGAACAGCGCTCGAGGCACTAAAGAAGCTTAGTCTTCAGGATATCATGACGGGGTTGGCGGCGAGCGGCAAGAACGCCAAGGATATCGGATCGTATAAGTTCTGGCAGACACAGCCGGTGCGGAAGTTTGGGGAGACGGGGGAGATTGAGGAGGGGCCGTTCAAGGTGATTGATCCGGAGAAGGTGCCCAAGGAGCCGGCGGCAATGATGGAGGGTTTTGAGTGGGTTACGATGGATTTGGAGAGGGACGAGGAGTTGCAAGAGGTGTTTGATTTGCTGAATGGGCATTATGTTGAGGATGAGGAGTCGACCTTCCGGTTCAATTACTCGAAGTCTTTCCTCAAGTGGTGAGTAGTACTGCCTATTTCAGGATACACCTCTAACATCAACATTTAGGGCACTTCAAGCACCGGGCTGGAGAGCAGAGTGGCACGTCGGTGTCCGCGCTTCGAAGTCAAGAAAGCTTGTCGCATTCATCTCGGGTGTTCCCGTAGCCTTACGAGTCCGCCAAAAGGTGCTGAAGGCAACCGAGATCAATTTCCTCTGCATACACAAGAAACTTCGCGCCAAGCGCCTCACACCAGTTCTTATTAAAGAAATCACACGCCGCTGCTACCTGCTCGGCATCTTTCAGGCCATCTACACCGGCGGCGTGGTCTTGCCAACGCCAGTGAGCACATGCAGGTACTTCCACAGGTCTCTGGACTGGATGAAGCTGTATGAAGTTGGTTTCAGCCCGCTGCCACCGAAAAGCAAGCCGTCGTACCAGGTCTCAAAGTACCGTCTACCTGAAAATACAAACACGAAAGGTCTTCGCCCGATGGAGGCTAGGGATATCGACGCAGTGCTGGACCTGCTGAAGCGCTACTTGGCGCGCTTCGACATGGCACCAGTCTTCACCAGAGAGGAGGTTGAGCACTGGCTCCTACAGAAGAAGGCAGATACCCCGGCTAAGGACCAAGTGGTCTGGTCATATGTTGTCGAAGTATGTTCCATCTTCACCCACAGCTGTGCAATCCCTCTAATATATTATAGGACCCCCAAACCAAGAAGATCACCGATTACTTCTCCTTCTACTCTCTGGAGTCCACCGTCATCGACCACCCCCAACACGAAGTCGTCCGCGCGGCTTATCTCTTCTACTACGCGACCGAGACCGGCCTCACGACACCGTTCGATAAGCCAGCCCTCAAGGTGCGCCTAAACGCGCTAATGAACGACTGCCTCATCCTCGCCAAGAGATACAAGTTTGATGTTTTCAACTCGCTGACGCTGATGGACAACGTGCTGTTCCTCGAGGATCAGAAGTTCGGGAAGGGAGACGGACAGCTACATTATTATCTATATAACTATAATGCGAATCCGATAGCAGGTGGGGTGGATCGGAGGAATGAAATCGACGAAGCCGGGATGAGCGGGATTGGTGTTGCGATGTTGTAGGGATTGGTATCGCACGAGGACTGGCATAGGGTTGTAGGGGAATGCGTAGCATGATGTCTGGGGTTTGGACATAGTTTGGTAGGTTTATTGATGGGCTTGATCTCTAACCTTGAAATACTATCCTGTCGGTCGTTCCATCTCTAGTGCATATCGGTTCTTAGCTATGTGAAGGTCTTGTCGGGTGCTATTCCCACCAGACACAATAAAGTATACAATTTCGGCATTAATCGTTTTATATCGTTCAATCTTATGCTAACATCGAGCCAGAACTATCAATCCGGCCCATACAACCGTCCTGTGCTCTACCCGCGTAACTGGACCCCTTGGGTTCTGCCCCAACCGGCTATTAATTATATAGAATTCGTCCCGTCACACTCCCAAAAAAGCATGAAGATAATGGAGTTGGAGCATTCTTCTTATGGCTCGATTCCCGAGTAGTACTCACGGGCCTGGAGTCCTGTGTAGTCGGGGTCGTGGAGCCCTGAGAGGTTGGGGAGCTGTAGTCCCGAGGAGTCGGGCTATATGGCCTGAAGGCCCGAGGAGTCAGGCGCTGGGAGTTTGAAGGGTTGGGCACTCGTGGTTGCAGATAGCTTCGCAGTCGAGATCGTCGAAAGTCAATGGGGGTGGCCAGGAACCACTTCAAGATCCAAATATGAAAGGACCATGTTGACTGACAGCCGACACTTTTTTCGCGACGCTGAAGGGCATAGCCCATATTTAAGAGGGGTCTTTACGTAGCCGCTGTCAAACCCTATATCCTAGCACTCTAGTTTGAAAACCGCCTTGAGACTTTTGACTCCAAATCACGTCATTATAGATCTACAGAAACATCAACATTGATATTCGCCCTCTAACAATATTATGACAGAGCTTGGTATCTCTGAACTCCCCCGTCGGAACCATGTTTAGACATCGAATACAAGGGCTCTGATTTTTATAGCGGCCGCGATGCCCCTGGCCTAATGGGTCGCCTGGCCGCTTAGGGGCGATGGGGGGGCGCTTCTAGGGCTTGGCGCAATTCGAAAGCGCAAGGGGTATTATGAACCTTCACGGCGCTGTTGAGACATTTGATCTCGGCGCATGGAAATTGATAGATGGGAGTAAGCTGGATCGAGGGCTGGAACTACGTGAGATGAAGGCCGAAAATGTTGCAGGCGGGGTGTTTCGTTGGGGCTGCCAACGCATCTGTGCCTGCCAAGTAGGCGAGTGGGCCGCCCCATGAAGAATTAGTGCCGATCTAATTTAAGGAACAAACTTGCAGAAGCGGGGTAGCTATTGGCAAGGGGGCGGGGGAAAATCGACCCGTTTCTCGAGAAAGAGCGGATTCTGTTGCGATTGATGTCGCTGTCAAGGTTCTGCATAAGAACGGATTACTCAACTTTGGGGTGAATTGGCGACTGTTATTTCGATATGCTACGGGTTGAATAGAAAATGGGATTGAGATAAGTACACAGCCTGAAGTATGTTACGATCGGAGAATCGCTGATTGAAAACTCTGGATACAATTAATACTACTGTCCGGACGTATCATGATAGTATTTTAGATTGAGACGTAAACTTTTGTGCCTACTACATAATATTGAATAGTGAACCATCAGCGTCTCCTATGGTACCAAAGTAATCGATAGTGGAAACGACGACATCATCAGCATCCAATTCCGTGTTTGGACTCGAAATATTTCTGTTTAAACTAAGCAGCTAGTGAGCAGGGCCTCCACCACGCACGCCCTAAGCTGCCACTTTATAAACGCTCAATCGATCTCCATTTCCGCACAGCTGGTTATCATCGCCGCTGCAAGTCATGCTGCACTGGCCAGCATCAACTGTTGTGGCGCCTGTAGCGAGGGTGTTTCCACACCAGCACTCAGTGCTCCACTCAGTCCCGAAGTACGTGTAGCCGCCACAGAAAGTAGCGCACGTCTCCAGCGTCAAGTCATCGCTCCTGAACATGTCCGCCGACAAAGTACGCAGTCCCTGGCTATCAGTGACGCAGCCGTGAAGCTCGTAGTTGCCCACGGTCCCAGGTTGCTCCGGGCCGGTTAGACCCTCATTCCGGTAGAGTGACAGGCGTCGCGATCCACCGCATGCCTGGGTTGCGTCGCCAGTGCAGGCATAGCTACACTCTTCCAGTGGAGCTAGTCCAGACCCTGTCGCTGGTTCATTGCCACAGAAACACTCTCTGCTCCACTCGGTGCCAAAATATGGGTAGGCAGCGCAAAATGCAGCGCATTTCTCCAGAGTCATGTCGTCAGCAGCCGTAGATTTGGCTGACAATGCCCGTCCCTCAGCTGGCTCGGACCAGCAGTGTACGAATTCGTAGTCACCAACCTGCGCTGGGCTGGTTGGGCCCGTAGGAACCCCGGTGCTCGTTGGTGGCACTGTAGTGGTTGTGGGAATCACAGTTGAACTGGGGCGCGTGGTGGTTGTGGGAACCACAGTTGAACTGGGGCGCGCGGTGGTCGAGGTTGGAGGCGTGGCGGTACCGGTGGGGCTTACGCCGTTACGAAAGATCACCATATCAATTGGCATAAATTCATTGGTGAGCACTAAGGCGAACATGGGTGTCAGCAAAAACAACACATGCGCAACCATTCTAGGGGCCTTAGGGTGCTCCAGTGGGGCAAAACATGGGTTAAGAGTGGCTTACGGGGGTTTCCAGGAGGCGAGTATCGGAACTCTAAAGTTCCTACCGCGTCCCGGATACCGAGCTGACCGCCTAGAACAGGCGGTTCGGTTTGGCGAGACACAAGTTCCAGCTGGATCTGCAGATCGTCGGTGTCTGGATTGCAGGCGTACACTGCCTTGAAGATAGCAGCTGGGTGGTATTCCCGCGCCGTCATGAACATCTTCGTCGTGTCGTCACGATCGTCATACTAGCATAACTTTAACATTGCTGGTCTGCTCATCACCGGATCAGTTATGGGAATCTTACCTCAAGATCGATCACAGCGTGGATCTCCTCGAAAATGAGACGGCCATCTTGAAGATACAACGCGTCGTTGGTCTCAACACCTACAGGGGGCAGGACTAGATGTTCATCGTCGCCATTGGCCCTGAATCTCATAACCTTGTTGTGGACTGTGGGAATGGACGGGTTCTGGACGAAAATGCTGAACTTCTCAAGGATGGTGTTGGGCAGCGGCTCGGTAGGAATTGTGCATCCTATCGTGCTGGCCACGGATCCAAGCAGAGCAAGGAGAAGGCTAGATGATGGGCGAGGCATAATGTTGGTTTGGCAATAACGAATGTAGGCCGTAAGAATGGCAACAGTGAGCTTACGGGCAAAGGAATACTACTCAATGGAAACTGCCAGCAGCTGCCATTACTTATACCTAGGACCTCGTATTTACCCTCCGTCCCTGTCGCCTATAATTGTTTATGCAGTGACGTGGTGGTGACGGCCGGTGTCAGCCGCAGCTTGGCGGCCTAGCCAACGAATACGAAGCCGTATGCCGCCAAGACAATAGTCAGGGATGCATAGCATATATTGATGCACCGTCCAGATTATTATTGAAAATAAATCGGCATGCAAGGCAGTGGTAGGGTTTATTTCTGTCCGCATAATTACGCCTCTAAAATGAGCAAGAAAAACGCACTGTAGCACAAACACGCATCGGAATAATTCGTTCTGCTCCCTTATCACACATTGGATAGCTGCATGCGCTGAGCCGCTTAGCATGGGGTTGTCTCACAATCGAACGCAGACGGGGTTGATTTTGTCTTAGATCCCCTTATCCGGGTAATTTTCATCCGCATTCAGAGTCGTGGCTCTGAACTGTCACTTTAACGGCTTAAAGTTGTTCTAGGCGTACTATAGCTGTCACGCACACAATAGAAGCTTCGATCTGCGGCTGTTATACCACCACTAGCCTTTAATTACCGAAATATCAAATCTTCTGCAACCAATACCTAGTAAGCTGGCATGCACTGAGACAATCTACGGCTTGCGTACGTTACATTTGCGAGGCCGAAAGTTCTACAGATTTCCAACAAGCGTGAACCACGCATACAAGCTTTAAGTGCTACATGTGTAGGTGACGCACGGCCAGCAGCAAATAGAATCGAGACCCTTATAAAACCTTGGATCTATTTTTATGGCGTTACTTACAGTTTAAATGCGAAGTTATACAAATCGAAAGGTATAGCCGTGATGGATTCGATAATTAAGGAGGCTGGGAGGCAGTTCTGTCCCAGCTGAAGTCTAGGTGAGTGGCGCTGGAAATCACCGAGCCGCGCCTCGGAATTACATACATTGATGCACGATCCAGCTGTACATTGGATACGTTTCAATTGATAAACCCGATTGGTTGACATCGCTGGAGGTATACGTGGAGTTCTCACCTTGGGCCCAGCCTCACAATCACACCTGTGCGCTCCATAAGTGCGTCCTGGTCGACTCCTACTTCAAAACATTTCGTGAAAATTTAAGCCTGCGGTATTTTCGAAGGCGCCTCAGTAACATTTAATCTTTTGTGCATAGCTTCACGATTATTTTGGGCCATTAAATGTGATAATAATGGAATTCCACAGTTATCTACTCCTGTAGCTACAGTATCGACCATCCGCATTGCCTTCAAACGGAACATCTGCCGGCTATTCATAATTTCTGCCCAACGACCCTATGACTAATTTGGCGGATTTTATAGATAGTTTAGCAAGGGCCAAGGTTAGCTGCAATAACACGTCGAATTAGCAACGGCCATCTGAAAGTCTAACAGTAGGCATAAACTTACCAATGGAGCAGGCGCTCGAAGTATAATAGCCGTTTATATAGCATTTACCAGCCTTCAGATAGTCCCAAGTGCTAGCATCAAGTTAGACTTAATCCTATTATACTAGAAGTGTAAACCCACCAGTTGCCATTGACACATTCACCCCTCTTGTAGCATGTGAAGTAATATTTGTCTCCGTTGTGGGCATAGGCCTTCATCGCGTAGCCTGTGCCAGGCCCAGCGCGACAGTTGACAGTCGTGGAAACATTGATAATAGAGCAGTACTGGTCTGCTCGCTTGAAAAGCTCGTCTTCGCTGCTGCGCTTCTCGCTAACAAGGGCAACGGGGCCTTCGTCAGACTCCGCTGCCTCTGCGACTGGCGAAGCAAGAGAGAGGACGGGGAGGAGAAAAAGTGCGAGAGTAGTGGCAGAAAACTTCATGTTGACGAACCGATTTGGTAAATAATCAAGAGCTTGAGTACGTTGATGGTTATGGTGATCTGATCGAGATCGCAATTCCAAGTGATGATGGTCAATAAAGAGCCGGCGGAAGGGCAGCTTATATACTTATTCTGGGGAGCACTATTAGTTGCACGAAATTTACGTTTCTCCTGGAGAAGGATACTCCGTGCAGTGGAACTGGAGTCAGGTGGATATGAAGCATGAAACATGCATGTAAGCAATCATCAAAAACGTCACTCTATGGTATAACTTCCTGTGATGGACACCGAATGTCGGTTCGAATGTTGTTTCCTATTCTGATAATTTATCTCTTGGAACTTTTTGGGTGTAGGTGCCTCTCATGTCCTGTATTGACCTCTCGTGGCGCCTGGCTGTTATTTAGAACGTATACCATGTCGTTTAACGTATCCTTAGTTCCATGCTTCTCGAGTATTAATTACATTCCTACCCTTCTATTGGCACATGGAGAATCCTACGTAGCGTTTTGCAAGTCTCCTGTGATACAGATAGCTTGTCAGACAGGCATATAAGATGGCTGGTCGTGTGCCGTAGGTACGTTTTTGGTCGTATCAAGATAATGAACGGCAACATGGGACGGCTAACCCTTCCAGGCACCCAATCTGACACCCGTCTCTCCAGTAATATCGCGACAACAGTGCAACCTGGTTATAATGAGTCGGGTCTGACCTGAAGATCCGATTGACTGTCAGAATTTAGCTTGTTAGCTGGGGAAGATGCGCCTCACATGGGCAGTGTCGTTGGCCAAAAATATTAAGGTGTGGTTACTTCAATCCCAAATCCAAGCCTTGGCTGTGCGAGGAACGATCTCGATCCTAACTGACAACTTGTCGCTCACTGGCCCGAGAAACCCGAGGACATCAATGAAAAGTAAGATGCGGGGAATGAACACACCGACTCAATAAAGTGTGGGGAAGTAAACGCCAATACAGGCACAAGGGTGAGGGGAAAAAATTGCACAGTTATGCAAGTACAGAGCCTTACCTACTCATAAAGACTATTTTATCCTTAACTACTTCACATATGGCTTTAATCGCTTGGGATGTGTATAGTTTCCCCATGTATTACCCCGCTGGCCGACGGCAGTTGAGCTGTAAGACGGCGTAACACAATCATAAGTTTTTCCATAAACATGCCTCGATTCAGCGTTGGCTGGACTCTAGGATTTCAAATATTTATAGACACCAGAGAACGCTGATGGGGGCTAGCCCACGTTGTTTGGATGGGGCGCAATATGACCATGCTGCGGCGCCACCAGCGCGCTCGCCAATCTGATCGACGCAGCCACCCCACAATGATAATTACAGGGAATATATTATGGAACGAGTGATCTTCACTGTCTTCACATCTTTGCTTGCGTTCTTTGTCAATTCGTGCATCTTGCACCGGATTTTGCTCGTGTACGGAATCGTGTAGCTGTAATTGCCACCGGTCGGGTGCTTCAAGACCTCCTCAAAGACATGAGGAAGTAGCGACTGGAGCATTTCTTGGTAAGTATTCCTTCCGTATCAAGAGCTTGAAGGGTCGGAGGAAGCTGCGACTCATGTGCTGCTTGGTAATCGTTCTTTCCGTACTAAGACCTTGGACGCTCTGGGGAAGCTGCGACTGAATCTTGCTTGGTAGTCGTACCTTCTATACCAAGAAACTTAAAGGCCCTAAGGAAGCTGCAATTGAGGCTTGCTCGGTAATCGTTCTTTCTATATATAGGGTGGAAAGGTCCGGTGTATCTGCAATCAAATAGACGGCCTTGATGTACGCGGTGCGGAATGAGAAACTGAAGACAACGGAATTATTGTTTGGTAGGGGAGCAGATGCAAGCGCAAAGACTATGTGGAGAGCGACGGTGCCTGTTTTATGTGTCGTACAGAGCTGCTCCTGAATAGATTGGATATGTATGTTCGTCGAGAGATATCAATGGGCGTACAATTTTATCACGCTGCTAACTATTTTGTTTCAGCCTGTTCCGAAATATGGGGATAATAATATTTCTGTGCTCATCATCTTATATTCTGCGGCATAAACTAACGTTGATGGTTTGCATACACCAACACATACAAAAATGGGCCCAATCCGATGGTTAAACTTCGTTAAGCCCGAGAAATCATACATTCTTTACTTCTCTAAGAAGCACTGTACTATCTATCTCTCTATCTCGCTATCGAATTTATATATGCGACTCCTTCCTCACGGTCCGTGTCTGCTTCCACGTAGCTTTTATCTTTCCGAAATACGAAATTCTGGGGGAGTTTGCCATATTTGGGCCATTTAGCAATATTGGGAACTATATTCCGATATCTGTATTAGCTCATAACCCATTGCTGCGCCAGGCATGGAGATCTTCATTCATTGACTCACCACCGTGCCCGTTAGGATCGAGATCGTGTGCAAAGGCGGTCCACATCCTCATTACCAAGCGAGACAACTCAATATTCTCTGTGCTGTTGCCAAGTGGCGTAATATCCTGCTCGGGGTTACCAAATACAAAGGGAATCTAGATATGGTAAGTAAGTTTGTATTGTGCAATTAACGTCGGGCTCTACTTTACCTCGGAGAAGTGGTTGACACCAATTAAGCTGGTTGTATTATACTTGGGCGCATCCCATCTGTATGAATATACATTGGACTTGAACTTGCTCATTTGCTGTGCCAACAACCGTCGCGGGGCAAACGTTGTTATATCAATAGCCATACTTTGGAAACGCTTGAATTGAAGGCCAAATTCCGGCCAGGTGCGGTTCCCCCATCCATATGGAGATCCGACTACAGGATCATTGGGATAGAGCTTCAAAAGCTCCTGGGCTTGTGGCTCCGTTAGAACGTAGCGCTTGGAGTGAGTGAGCTGTTGGAGAGCATCCGAGTCTGTATTAACTCCATTAACGCCGAAACCTTCATCGGTGGTTGTCCCAGTAATAATAGGAATTTTTGCGAATTGTCCTGTTAACAAAGACTCTTGGCCAAATCGTGGGATAAATGTCCCATCAAGCGCATGGAACCATTCGAGTCCCTGGTATGCGAGTGGGCCTATGGTTTCAATCGGTACTTTACGGAGGCATGAGAGGGAGTCAGTCCGATTACCACATCCCGCAGATGCGGCAAGTTTGTCGTACATATGCTGATACCAGGCAGTACCATTTAAAGGCGGTCCGACAGACCCGCCGCTTTCCAAGATTGCAGCTCGGAACAATCCTTCATTGTTGCCATTGTAGGCATTGATATGATCTCCGACAGAGTGGGCGCCAGCGGATTCTCCCCATATGGTGACTTTATCCGGGTCTCCTCCAAAAGAAGAAATGTGTCTGTTTATCCACTTCAATGCAACGCGCTGATCTCTCAGTCCAAGGTTTTCATTGTGGGTTGCTGCTATCTCCTTGCTGTAGAGGAAGCCAAAGGCGGCCAAACGATAGTTTATGGAGACTCCGATGACTGGTTTGTTGTTAAGAACAGACTGCTCTACAACGTAACTCAGATTGTATCTGTAAATTGGTTAGAAAGTTGTGGTTACATATAAATATTAAATATAATAGAATAAAATGTTAAATATGAGAATTAATATCACCTCGGATCGCTTGTTGCACCTTGCGTCCAACCGCCACCATAAATCCATAGAAGAACAGGCAGCCCTTTGGTCTTACCAGCTGGCTTTACAATGTTCAAGTTCAGACAATCTTCCCCCAGGGTTGTGAAACCACGAGAAACCAATTGGTCGTTGTCTGCTCCAATCCCGTAGCAGTCAATGCCATAATTGCTGGCATTAAAATGCGTCCTGGGCGAGTCGTGGTTGAGAACAGAGGGAGTAAATCGGACAGGCTCTGGGGCGAATTTTATTCCTAGAAATGCATCTTGGTTAAAGTTTGGCAGGTGACGGCCATGATATATTCCAGCTCGAGAGTGGACCACTGGCTCCACCGACAAGCCACAAACAGAACCAGCAAAGGCAAGGACTAATAACTGAGGTAAAATCATTGTGCGAGACAATCTAATTGACGTATAATTGTCAATTCAGTCGAGATGGAACCGTAAAATGCATGTTGACCGAATCGTGAAATGCTGGCTCTTATGATAAACTTTCCCTGAAGCAGACTCACATATCGGCAGAATGGAGAAGTTTATTCCTGAGTTTGCGGGGTTTGGCAGGTGCTTACATTTCCCACCAATAAGATAACCTCTCATAACTACATTAGTGCATCCAACTGTGGGGGATATGCATCCAACGAGACAGATCCCCCACAGTTGGGATACCCCAACGGAAGAAAGTAACGCCAGGTATCTTCACACCGTAATTATACAAGGAAATACTTATGGATAAAATCGTTAGGTTGCGGAAAATACAATAACTTTTTATCCCTATTATTCTCCCATCAATACTGCAATTGAATCGTAGGATATACCCCACAGTAATTAACTTTTAAACCTAAATATTCCGTTTGAGACATTATTTTATCCTCATTCCTTGAGCCATAGCACCTACGGAAATGCCAGCCAGACCAATGAGAACTCCGTAATACTGAAGCATATTACGACAGGTGCCTAACGTCGAACCCGGCTGATATGGCTCTGAAGTCTGGCACCTCTTTATCTTGAACACACAAACAATCATGGCCTCTAAACTAACTTCCATCTTAGTCTGTGCCGAAGAACCCCCGCATCCGAACCACGCTCCTCCAGACGATAAGCCACTGCGAGTCTGCGTTTTGGGACCTTTGTAGGCGATCGAATTGATCTGTCCTAATGTCAAATGGCCATTGGGGTTTTTCACCGACAAATCCTCCATCGACGAAGCCGGCACCCATCTCTCAAAGCTCACTTTCTCCGTAATTTACGGCCGCGAACCGGACGAGTCTCGCAGCGGTGACTTGGTATTTCGACAGGCTGGTTATATTTATCTGAAAGGCTTTTCTCATACTACGTACGTCTAATTACGCAACCTCCACCCGGGCCCATGTGCGGTATATGGACAGATGGATAGAGCTCCAGACAAGTGCTAATACACTATTTTTAGTGATTGAGCGAGCTTTCAAGCAACCTTCGACCACCTGGTTCCGTCGACTGACACAAATCCCGAGATCCTTCAAATAAACTTCGTTGATCCAGTGGAGCAGGAATCAAATGATAGGTATGTAAAGGCCGTTATCAACCCAGACGACCACAGGGGCACCTTCATCGCGGTCCCGAGGTGCTGCCAGGTTAGAGTTGGATCCACTGACCAGGCACGGGTCAATGACCTACTTTGAATAAAGCTGGATGGTGGCTACATAGTCGAGGGATTTAATGGGCGCTGCGTGTCTTGGTAATGGCCGGATTTGAATATTTAATTGATTATACTAGATAGAGGGGTATTGGATGAATTTATTAACTTATTGTGCTTATTTTTTGAGCTCCACCTAATTGTTGACTACTGTGTCCGATGCCGCCGCTGTATTTCCATGCCATTAAGCCTTTGCTGTCCCATCGCGTCCAATACTACTCGTTGAGGACTGATATATACCATTGTATCCCTTAACTGTTTCCCCCATTTCTTCGAATACAATCTGTGCGAGCTTGGCATTTTTATAAAGAACTACTCCGTTGGGGTTCTTCACTTCCATCATAGCTCCCATAGCACCTTCATACCCAGCATCAACCACACCAGCACTAATACCTACGCCGGACCGCCACAGCGACGATCTGGGGAAAACACTCGCCATGCAGTTTCGTGGAATTTGAACTGTTTCATTGAAATCGATTAAGTACGCGCCTTGCTGTAGCGTAATCGCGTCGCTAGTTTTGTCAAAAGGCAAGTTGTAAATCTGGGCCGCCTGACGCTTCGTATTATCGAAGTCAATTGTGGCTGCTGAGGTCCATTTGGAAACCTGGCTTAGAGTAAGGTCAACCCCGCATGGCTGCTGCTGCTGAGCGACATGCCGCAGGTTGCGCACCAGATGGCGAGTGACGATTTCGAGGCCGCTGAGAATCATGGTGAATGCTCTGGTTTTGTTTATGTTCCTGAGATTTGGAACGGTATAGCTTGGGCCACTGAAATTGGCGCTAAGATTGCTAGATTTCGTCAAATGATGTCCTTGTAGGTTATGGGCTGGCTAAGGCTTGGGTCACAGACGTTAAACTGGACGAACTTGGGGGGCTCGCGTGGATTCAGGTAAGCAGCTCTTTTTGTTTTGTCCCCCCGGATTTGAAGTCCAAGCCGTTGGTGTTGTAGCTTAACTATTATCCTCTTGTCAGAGTATTAATTTTCAACCAGAATGCTTGGTAGACCACAACTCGCAGGACCTGGAAATTCTTGTTACACAGTATAAGTTCTTTGGCTAATTTCACGGACCACACAGAGGAGACTCGCTGTCACGGCATGGATAATGCAAAACAACGTTGCCGAGGCGACCAAGCTGTTCCCCCTCACGCAACTAAGAAATCTGCGATGGAACTCGACCGAAGAGACAAACTTTTAATGCAATATAATTTGGGGGATAGGTCGTTCTTCCTGGTTGGCAGGTCTAAAAACTCGAATATCCATCCAGCTTGCTGCTGAAAATGGCATATCACTGGAAATATGGGCATGGAGGGAGCTTTGCGTTCGAGTCCCAGCCTTTTCCGGACTTGTGAGATTGAGTCCGGAATCTTGATCAAAAGTAAGGTTCGGCTGCAACAGAATCTATTCGAGGTTCACAAGCGCTTCGGCCCGTACTTGGCACGTTCCTGCTCGACATTTGGCTGGAGAGGCACAAACACAGTTCTACGTAGTGAGAACGGGCGTTATCACGGATAACTTAAATTATGTCGGGATTTAAGTTATCCGTGATAACGCCCGTGGTAACATAGCGGGGGGCCAACGCGCACGCCATGCTGATCTTAAATCGCAAATCAGCGTTAAGGAACCGCGGAATTCCGAATGCCGACATGCCGCGATTCCGTGGGGGAGAAATGAGAAAGCGATCCATACAGAGCTTCTCTGCTTCATTATTACATACACCGTATATTCAAGCAAAGATAAACCTAAGGATTCTGAGGCGGGGCAAGCTATCCTGGAGAACTACAAGTCGAAATGGCGACATATCTACTCCTTTTGCCGTCATCGGCTGCTGCTCTGCATTTTCCTTCTGGCTCACAATATCTATCTCTGATGATGCTGGTGTCTCGAATACCAATTGACAATGAACTAAACAGTCAAATTTGGCAGCTACCAGAAATATGAGACACAGTTTTTTGTTTGCTGCTTTATTAGCGGCTGCTGTTGTTAACACAACAGCCACGCCGAACCAGCAAGCTATAAATGCCACGCCTCTGCCAGGCCCTGAAACCCGTCGCCCAAACGTGGTGTTTATTTTAACAGATGACCAAGACGTACACCTTAATTCACTGGAATACATGCCTCTCGTCCGCAAGCATCTGATTGAAAAGGGGACACAATTCACAAAGCATTATTGCACAACGGCTATATGCTGCCCATCAAGGGTGACGCTCTGGACTGGAAAGGCTGCACATAACACAAATGTTACTGATGTGTCTCCTCCATACGGTAAACACGGCTTATCACCTACACAACTAGTAAAGCTTACCCTCCTTACTAGGTGGCTACCCAAAATTTGTTTCTCAGGGGTTCAATAAGAACTATCTCCCAGTGTGGCTGCAGCAAGCCGGCTACAACACATATTACACCGGCAAGCTATTCAATGCGCACACGATAAATAATTATTTTGATCCCTACCCCGCTGGATTCACAGGAACGGTACCATACCATTGCTTACTTTGGCGCCATTCTCAGCTAATTATAGAAGGAATTTTTACTTGACCCGCATACTTATGATTATATGAACAGCGTTTTCCAGAGAAATAACTTGCCACCTGTGAGCCATAAAGGAGAGTATTCTACCGATGTCCTCACCCAAAAGGCGTACGCGCTCTTGGAAGAGGCTGTTGAGGCTGACAAGCCATTCTTTCTCACACTTGCGCCAATCGGACCGCACTCCAACATCAACGCGCAAGACCTCTTGACTCTTCCCTTCGGCGGGGTAGTTTTTGAGGCGCCAATTCCAGCGAAGAGACATGAGAACTTATTCCAAGATGTGAAAGTACCTCGCACAGAAAACTTCAATCCAGATTCGGTATGTAATAGACCCTTTCATAGTGGTTGGAAAGTTATCGTAAGGGTATTCTAACTATAATTTGAAGCCATCCGGGGCCAATTGGATCCGTGAATTGGGCCAGCTAAACGAGACAAATCTCGAGTACAACGATCACTTTTATCGATCGCGGCTCCGAGCTCTCCAGGCAGTGGACGAATTGGTGGAAGGAGTGATTGCTAAGTTGGAAGAACACGGCATACTGGATAACACTTATATTGTGTACAGCAGCGACAATGGATTTCACATTGGGCAGCATCGCTTGCAGCCTGGCAAGACCTGCGGTTATGAAGAGGACATAAACGTCCCTCTCATTATTCGCGGACCTGGAATAGCCGCCAATTTAACCACAGATGCAGTATCTACTCACACAGACCTTGCACCAACGTTCTTCGAGCTCTTGGGCATACCGCTTAGAGACGATTTCGACGGGACCCCCATCCCACTTACAGAAGAGGCCATTACCGAGGCGAAAAGCTCGGGGACAAGACGAGAGCATGTTGGCGTTGAGTACTGGGGTCTTGCGGGGAGTGAGGGAATTTATGATAGCGGTAAGTCACGTTTTATATCCCCTTCAAATGTACCTGATGACTGACGTATGGCCAGGCTTGGTTGGCCCAAGGAACAACACTTACAAATCCATTAGACTCTATGGGGAAGGGTATAACCTCTACTATTCTACCTGATGTAGCAATGAGCATGAGCTCTACAACCTAAATGTATGTTATACTATAGTTGAACATGCCTCTGGTGATACAAAGCTTTTCGCTAACCTCCTTATTCACAGGACGACCCTGGGCAACTCCATAACCTTCTTTTTGAGGAAGATGGGCCCAAACCAACCGAAAAGCATCTTTTACTACTGGGCTATCCAGTTTCCAAAGTCGTCGCCCGACTCGACATGCTGCTGTTCGTGCTCAAGTCGTGCAAGGGTCAGGTTTGCGTAAAGCCATGGGAGACGCTACATCCCGAAGGAGACGTACATACGTTGCACGACGCCTTGTCCGCAAGTTTTGACAATTTCTACGAGATCGAGCAGACGAGGGTCAGCTTCACTAGCTGTGAGCCGGGGTATATTATCAGTGCCGAAGGCCCGCAGTTTGACCAAGATGGGTTTGTATTTAGGGATGGCCTGTCGTGGGATCAGTGGACTTGAGATTGATGCTGGAGAACAAATTGTGTTTCGACCAGGGAACAATCAATTTACCATTTACTTGCTATATTATACGGTAAATATCTACATGATAATTTGCTCGACACAGGGAGAGCTGTTCATATCAATGAGACTAGGAAATAAATATATTCTTGTATCCCTTCAAAAGGCGATTTTTTATTGGGGTTCGGTGGTGGTTCTCCAACAACCATGAAGTCGAGCAGCTGTGTCGGGGGACATTCAAAAATACTCTACCAATTAGGCCGGCCTGGCCCTTTTCATCAAAACAACTCTATAAATGACCCCTAATGCAATTAAATATGCATATTCTAATCCACAAATAGCGGTATTGACCGATAGCGGACTGCGGTATTCTTGTCGATTTCGAACGGCATTAAGGAACGCCGTGCTCTCGTGATTCTGCACGAAATTACGTGATTACCCACTCTAACACACATTGCTATGCATCCGTTATCAGCGCGTTTTCCCCCCAGAACATGGCTCGCATATGGCTTATGGTGAGTTAGTTATGAAATAAAGATAACTATACTCCCACGTTAACCCACTCAAAGGTAGAGCAGATTTTCTTTTTGAGAGATCTTTCCCGAGTGTAACCATCGAACGTTACGCATCCCCGGACGGGTTTCTAACGATCATTAGACTTTGTGTGGATGGATTCAAAAGGAATCGTTGAGCAAGAACCTGCAAAAGAAAAGTAAACATGGGGATCGGCACGGATGCTAAAATCGGCATCGCGCAGGATGACGAGGAGTCGCCATTACTTTTCTCGAAACCGCCTCAGCCGACTGCTATTTGTGGAAGTTCTAGCGGCTCAGACACCGAAGCCAACATCGAGCATGCCGCGGATGAATACCCCCCAAAGACGACGAATAGGTCAATAACTGTTATTATCACAGCTTTATTAATCGGTTCGTCGTGTTATCATAATTCTCGTCACATGATGGGTTGGCTGACCTCGATGTTCAGGGGTTTTCATTGCTAATGCCGATGGATCGCTGCTTTTGGCTACCAATGGCTGGATTGCGTCCGAATTTGATGATCTTGAGAACGCAAGCTGGTTGGTGACTAGTTATGTTTTGACGCTATGTGCGGCACAACCACTTGTAAGTGATGTTAAACTTCCTTGCTGTGTCTATTGGCGCACAGAAAATTAATTGGCTGGGGATTTATAGTATATCAAGCTTAGCGATATATATGGCCGCAGGACCATGATTTTGATTGCGTATAGTATCTTTGGAATCGGCTGGTAAGTTGCACCTATGCTACATCATGTGAGAAAGCTAACAAAAAACTCCAGCGCAATTTGGTGAGTTACGGAGATACGCCCTATTTTCTCTTTGTTATAATACCAATCGCAATACTAACACCACAATTAAGCGCGGCGGGACAGTCCTTGCCAGCTGTAATAGCAGGACGAATTGTTTCCGGTGTCGGTGGAGCTGGCATGGACTCCTTGGTAAATATCTTAATCACAGGTATGTGCCCGTATCGCATGATGTGGTTATTACCTTTGACACCCGAAAAGATTTGGTACCACAGAGAGACGTTGGGTCCTGGAGAGGCTACGTGAATATCGTAGCCACAACTGGCCGTTCACTCGGTGGACCAGTTGGTGGCTACCTGGCAGATACTATTGGATGGCGATGGTATGTCCCTTTTCAATCGTAGAAAAAATTGATCTGATAACGTTTAGGTCTTTCCTTGGGCAGTGTCCCCTCACGCTGCTTGCAATTATATCAACGTATCTCCTCGTGCCCAAGCAAACCGCACCGCAAACCGGGGATGTAAAGGGAGGCAGCAAGCTTGCCCGAATTGATTTTGCTGGAGCCTTCTTGCTTGCGGCAACAATTTTATTCTTCCTTCTGCCGCTCGAGATTACAGGGGAAAAAATCCCCTGGACACATCCTTTTGTTCTGGGTTTATTTACGTCATCCATCGCAATGGGGATTCTCTTCGTTCTCGTTGAGACTTATTGGGCGAAAGAGCCTATTTTCCCGCTCCACCTTCTGCGTTCTCGACACGTCATTATCCCAGATATCCTCGTATTTCTGCAGCTGGCTGCACAACTGGGCGTATGTTTCCCAAACCCCCCTTTTTACCCATAGCAAAAACATTAATATCAGTTGGCAACGCGGCAGATGATGTATACAGTCCCTCTGTATTTCCAAGTAACGCAAGACGCTTCCACCGCGCTTGCCGGGGCACATCTGTTTCCGGCCGTGACAGGTGTTGCAGTGGCAGGGCTGCTTTCGGGCTACCTAATTAAAAAGTTCCTAATACTCAGCTCACTCTATAAGACTCCGCTAACGTATTTCTGCTTTTTAGGACTGGACGTTATAAGGCTATCCTAACAACTGCCTCAATCTGCGCGTCGCTGTCATATCTTCTCCTTATCCTCCGTTGGCATGGCCATACCAATTGGCTAGAGTCACTATACATTGTACCCGGGTAAGCCCCTTTGTCGCCGATTGCCTTCCAGGACCAGGTACTAATGGGCTGAAAAGGGGTTTTGGCAGTGGGCTGCTAAACTCAGCTGCCTTTGTTGCCCTCACGGCAACAATCGATCGCGATCAGATAGCCATGGCAGCCTCAACATTTTTTTTAAGCGCCAATGGAGGCATGGCGGTTGGTATGGCATCTGCAAGTGCAGTTCTTAAGAGTGGCTTGAGGAGGGGCCTGGAGGCGCGGCTAGGTGACATTCCGGATAGGGCTTTGGTACGTTGCTTTCCTGATAATTATTTTCATAGCGGGTACAGGAGTTAACCTACTCTTGGGTAAAAGCTGACAATTACTACGAATAGGTTATTAAAAAATCAATGTCAAACATTGATTACATCCAGTCACTTGAGGGGGATGTCAAGAGCATTGTGGTTAGTGTCTACACGGACAGCCTACAAAGATCCCATTGTACGTAGAATGAATGGGTTTCCAACTTGGCGCAACAAAGCTAATACATTGTGTTTCTAGATCTAAACCTCGGGTTTGCACTCACTGGATTTTTTGTGAGCTTGTTCATAGAAGAGGTCCAGATATGATGATCATAGATTCTTCGGTTGGCCAACGGTTACCTGAATCACATCATATTTTGACGTCTCCTACGGATAGGAAATAAGGGTAGCCACACTTGACAGTTCCTAGATGTTTAGTGCATAATGTCATAATCTTGGAGTTTCTGATATAAAATAGAAATGCAGCATAGGAAGCCAAATAATACTAGAAACAAGCCGATATTGCTTATTCTTATGTCGCAGAGTTCTCTGATATATTGCTAAAAAACTGTCCAATAAATTAATTACAACACCTCAGAACATCCCCGAACCACACGCTAATGCCATAACATTCCCTAGAACCCCATGAAAGATGCAAATACTTTCCATCTAGTGCTAACCGGCGAATCCAAGAATCCCTTATTCGGACTCAGTTCCACCAACAGACAATTCCCGGACACCACCATAGGCGTTCCCTTCGTCGCCACAATTGCCGTCATTATCAACTCCGCCAACGCCGGAAGTGCCATAGCAGGAGCCATCTGCGATGGATTTCCAAGAGACATGATGCCGAAGAGAGTCGCGATGGAAAATGTCACAGTCTGGAGGATCCGGAACTGACCAGAACGTGCTCCCTGCTGCAGGTAGTCGAGACCTTGGTAAGGGGTACACCCATTGAGATTTGTTACTTCGTATGCTACCCGCCCAAGATCGGAGTGCCAGCGCTGGATGACCAGGGCCAGTGAGGCGGGATATTGAAAGATGAGAGGGACCGCTGCGAAGACAGTGTAGAATTGCGAGAGGTCAAACCACATGGCCCAGCCCAGTACGGACATCCACCCTCCGGATTTGAAGCTTGCCTGTGTCATGCCGAATGCCACCACCCATGCGACGAACAAGAATGGCGATAGGAGTAGTTGGAGGATGTTAAACGGGGTGATGGTAAAACTGGAAACTACCTGGCCATTGATCTCATGTGTTGAAGAGCTGAAGCAGTTAATCGGCGGGTTGATCAAGATGTACTGGACCAGCGCCTGCGGCCAGCTGGGCATGAAAGCAGCATCTTGAGGTGTACTCTCGACAAGGATAAGGTTGTGGAGTTTTTGAAACTCATCGATATCTTGTGCTTTTTTTGACAATTGCCAGAAGTTTTGCGCGGTTTGGCTGCTATTCGCATCAGCTGTCGCAGTAGTATCCTCGCGCGTGAGAAGCTCTCGGTGTGTTTCAGGGTACAAGGCTGGATTTCCGGGAGCCAGTGGGCCTGGCGCGCTCTGGCCCGCACCGCTGAGCGCTAGAATTGCGAGAACATAGCGGAGGGTCCACATCGCGAATGTTAAAACATATGGATATAATGGCCCATTACCGTTTACATACCTGCGGTCAGGTCAGTTGGAGAGTATATAATATTTTGACTGAAGGCCCCAGCATTTTGGGGATCCAACTTCAGCGAGGCTCTTCCAGGCTGACCGCCTGTCAGGCCCGTTTTACACAGCCACCACAGAATGCGAAGCACCAAGCATTTCAGCCTTATGTTAAATTACCACCCGTCCCTACATATGTGAGGGATTTTATGATTTTGCGACTGTGATTATAGTGGAGTGAGTAGAAGTCTTCGAGTAGCTGAAAATTTGAACTATCTATCTGAAAGTGGTACTAATACGGTGCTTCGAGGGTTACGGTTCGGTGAAGGAGAGTCTCATGAGTAACTGTTACATCAACGTCTGGACCAAGCTTGGAATCTTGTTATCTGAATGCCGCTCGGTGTGGCTGACACCTGCCAAAACTTGGCGACAGGGTGCTGCCAAGCTTATCCTTGCCCTATACTGAACATTCTATGATCACTATGTGAGCTGACGCCGGGGCTTACCACTGGCGCATAGCATGCTTGCTATGTGAATGGGCTGCATGTATCAGAGACCAGCAAATCCGACCATCAGCCTCATCATATCATCAATCAGGTGGGCATTAAGCTTGAAATGTGACAACCCAGGACCCCTGTAGTTATCAAACTTTGAATATCTGCATTATACAGCAAGGCAGTTTGCTTCCAGGCTCCAAACCTGGAGCCCCGAGTGAATCCGGGTGAATCCCATTAACAAGAAACTTCCAAACCTTGTGGCATGTAGGGCTACCTTCGCGGAAAAATGAGTCGCAGAACACGGCAGCAAAATGATTTGTATGTACTGGGCACTCGGGGTCAACATGGAGATAATAGAGTCTGGCTGGATTGACGAAGTAAGTTACGTCCTCTATATACACTATAAACATCTAGTACGTCAACGACGCCAAGATCCATTCATAATAGGGACCACCTCTTGCCACTTATGCGGTATTAAGCCACCCCAACAGTGCATCGTGATATCTATCTGGGGCTTGAATCTGTGGCGCGTGACCAAGGTCAGGAAACTCAATTAATTCTCCGTTGGGAATCAAAGCAGCAACCTGGGGACCAAGTACATCATAGTGTCCCAATAACGCCTTGACTTCAGGGGGAGACCACTGAGCCCCAATGGCAGTATTGTCTTTGACACCAATGAGTAACAGCGTTTTTGGCTTCAAGAGATGGAACTCATAGACGATGGGCTGTGTGAGGACCATGTCGACAATAAGAGCCTGGTTCCACGCGTAGTCGATAGCTTTCGATCCCGTGTAAATGCCGACAAGCATGTTAACCCAGGTATCATATGCCGGCGCCCATGTTCCAACGTAGTAGGTAGCTTGCTCGTAACCACGGATAGACTGGTAGGTGCTCGATTGCTCCGAGGCCCAGGAGACATCGGTGTTGATATACGGCACACCAAGAGCTTTCCAGTCCTCAAGACCGATAGGGTTTGTCAGAACCAACTCGGTCACGTTGCCAGGGTACATGAGGGCAAAGCGCGTGGCGAGCATGCCGCCCATGGAGTGGCCGATAAGCGTGACCTTGTCGATGCCGAGGATATCCAGTAGACCCAATGTGTTCATTGCGAACTGCTGGAGACTGAACTGGTACGTTTTTGGCTTGGAGGATTTGCAGAAGCCTATCTGGTCAGGGAGGATGACGCGATAGCCAGCTGCAGTAAGCTTGACCGCGGTCTCCTTCCAAGTTGGGCCACAGAAGTTTTTGCCATGCAGGAGCACGGCGGTCTTGCCATTCGGTGGTCCGGTCGGCGCGACGTCCATGAAGGCCATCTCGAGCCTCTGTTTTCTTTGCGTCTCGAATTGATAGAGCTTCACGGGCCAGGGGTAGACAAACTTAGAGCCATTCAGGTCGAATGGGATATCGCGTGTCTTGACGCAGTCGGAGGTGGCAGCGACAAGACCTAAAAGGCCTAGGCCGAGGATTGAAACGCATTGCGGTACCTTCATGGCTGGAATCCGATTTGGCAGGCTGATCTTGAAGTTAATTCTGAAGCTGATAAGCAATCACGCTGTCGCAAACAGCCAAAAACGGGGGGTTGCGATTGTGGCTGGATTATTGGGGTTGACCAACCTACAGGAACCAAGAAACTACCTGATGTCTCACAAACGCGAGCGCGCGGGAATCGTATCGCAAGAGATATATAGTAAACAAGAGATATATAGTAGCAGACTACGGTCCAGTGAAGATAGACGAGAGAGAGCCAGCCGAGACCCTGTGGGGTTACTCATGTCGAAGATAGTGGAGAACCAACGCCGTATTCTCGCCATTTTGCGCACTGTGCTCAAACTCCACGAAATTGGAATCTCATGAGGTAGAAGTACACCAATTTGGAGATGCGTGGCTATACCACAGTATACGATAACACCTGCCCCAGGTAGTGATACAACATGGCCCCCAGCGCGGACTAAGATTATTGATGCTAGTATGGGTAGCATCGTTTGTCGTTGGCAGCTTCTTGCGCCGGGATTCGGACGATTACCCCTCCTTCATCTCATAACTTCTTACACCCTGCATATCTCATTTCCGCAGCAAACTCTTCGGTACCTCGTTAATCCGCTAATAAAGCACCAAATATCCACTTTAGTAGCAAAGTTCGGCTGACGTGTGTCCGTGGGAGGTCCGTGGGAGGTGCGTGGGAGGTCCGTGGCCGCAAGGATTCCGGTTTGGTACCTTGCTGTTTCAGGAAGTTGGAGGCAGGTCCAGGTCGGAAAGTATTAACTCCGCCAGCGACTTTGGAGACCAGGGACGTTCTCCATTGGGCAACGTGGAAATGTATGCAGCTGGGAAAAAAGAACAGGGAGGCTGGGTGGGAAATACCGCCTCATACCCTAGTAACCACTCTATTCCACCTCGTATGCCGCTCATCGGATCCGACGCTGCGGTTATATTGGCAGCTCCGTCTCATGTTCAGTGACACATCACATTCCGTACTATTAATTAAGGCTTAATAACACTGGAGTGGTGGTGAGCTATCTGCGATTTGCGATTTGTGACAGCTGACAGTGATGGCGAGTGTATATTGGGGCGGCTGCTCCCATTTTTATCGTATTGACTGTCTTACCCTCTCTCTCTGATGGAAACGCTGCGTTGTAATCGCCATGGTTAGTGGTAACGCGCCCGGAGAGAGCCACGCTCTGCAGGTTCAGATTCCTTGCATCGTCTTCTTCGTTATCACGCCCATCTTCGTCATAATCCGAATATGGACCCGGACCAAGAACAAGAGTGGACTAGGCTATGATGACTGGACCATTTTGTTCTCTTTTGTAAGACCCTCTTGGCAGATCGTGATCCTCGGGGCGGGCAGATCGCGATCAACACAGCTAGTTGCTAACCTAATTTACCTCACAGGTCAATTCCTTGGCTGTATCGGCGTTGATGATGGCATCTTGTGCCTACGGATTTGGACAGCATAATGCCAACCTATCTGTTTATAATCGAAAGATGACATTCAAGGTATACCTTATTGCGATGCCCATCTCAAAAATGCAAGCTGCTCACAGTTCTCTAGTTGTTCTACGCTGCGCAAGCTTTCTATAAGATCACAATCAACTTGACAAAAGCGTCGATTCTCCTCCTATATCTCCGAATTTTTATCCAGAAGCCCTTTCGGATTATATGTTATGCCATGCTGGGGATTATCTTGAGTTACATGGTCGCCACTTTCTTCTCGTCTGTCTTTCAATGTACGCCTATACCGCGCGCGTGGGACAAATCGATTCCTGGAACATGCATCAGTATCCCCAAGAACTGGTACGCGAATGCTGGCTTCTCGATCGCCACGGACTTCATCATATTGGTGCTCCCGATGCCTATAATCTACAAATCGCATCTCCCTTCAAACCAAAAGGTGGCATTGATGTTTGTGTTTGCATTAGGGGCCTTGTAATTGTTCCACACCCTTTGTGAGAATTGATTTCTGACTGCCACAGTGTTATGATCACGAGTATATTCCGAATGCAGACCCTTAATTTCTCATCTACAAGTTCTGACCCGACTTGTAAGTCTTACGCACCCATCCCCAGAATAATGGACTGCCGCTGACAAATATATTAAGACGATGTTTTATCCTCACTATGGACCATCGTTGAAGAGAACATCGGCATAATATGCGCTTGTCTGCCCTCGTGCAGACCTATCCTCTCAATGTTGCTACCCACTATATTCCCATCTAACTCTGGGAGTGGGCCCTATCAATCTACATCAGGGCACCCCAGAAGCAAGACGTTCAAGCACATTGATTCTGCTAAAAGCAGCTGGACCCCTTCACGGGGTGATAAAGACGCCATGGGGATTAACCTCACGACTGTGAAGGCTCACGGCTCGAAAGGCTCAAAAGGCAACACGAGCGAGGAATCCATTCTTGGGCGTCAGGATGAGGCGAGGAATGATGGCTCTGGGAACGGGATCCATAAGGTGACAGAGTATTCTGTTTCATAACCTGACGGATGGTATGTACAAAAAGCGCTTAACAATACTGATAGAGAAATATGCGGCACTCGCCACCTCCAAGTGGATATATGCCCTCTGTGATTTATTAAATATGCGGTCATGGTCAGTCGAGCATTTGGTATTGATAACGAGGGTTGGAAGGTACATGTATTCCACATCTTTTGTAGCGCCTTCCTGTCTCACAGGTCACACTTTTTCGGCTCCAATCAGATGTTAAGTTTTAAGTTCTCCTCGCCCGAACGGCCCGGAGCGCGATCATGGAGAGCCTACTGTA
This sequence comes from Pseudogymnoascus sp. SDFLT0511, assembly GCA_030180035.1. Classification (NCBI taxonomy): domain Eukaryota; kingdom Fungi; phylum Ascomycota; class Leotiomycetes; order Thelebolales; family Thelebolaceae; genus Pseudogymnoascus; species Pseudogymnoascus sp. SDFLT0511. The sequence goes on from JASCQD010000016.1 coordinate 360,655, forward strand.
CCTTCCCGTCGCAAACATCTCTTTGTAGCTGATTGCTACCAAAGAATACTGTAGTTGCCTTTGGAAATTCATAAGACTAGACGACCTATCTCTCACATCAGTCGGTCTCAGATCCAGCAAGACTTACACGACTGTATTTGTATTGCACAAAAAGTGTCCAATACATATTTTTCCCCGGACAAAAATGCCCTTTGCTTTTATCCCCAAGTCCCTCGCGAACACGTCGCGCTCGGCGCCTGTTACAGACATCTATATTTGCGCCGATGAACCGAACGCAGTCTCCGGTCCTCCAGAACATGGGCCCGTCATCAGTCGCCCGATGACCAATCACTGGGTCATGTACTTCGTTGCCTCCTCGACCAAACCGTTTTGTTTTGATCCCAGCCCCAGTGGCCCAAAAAACACCCTTGATCTCATAATTAGCAACAAGAGCTATGTCGACATCTTCAGTGCGGTTAAGGTTGTTCGCGTCACCCCCTCAGCAAAACTCACAATTGGACTTGTTTACGACCACATCACCAATTCTAAGTTTGACAATTATACTTTCAGCCCCTCAGGACAGGGATGCAGATTTTGGATATACTCTGTGGTGACATCGCTGCGTTCAGCCGGGTATGTTACTAATGGCTTGGAGGTGAATGCTTCAACTGAGGCCTTGGAGGTTGTGTGGACTGTACGTGGGGATCCTGTTCCGGCTAGCCAGCAGACGGGTATAGCACAGGGCACTTTTTAATATCCTTGTAATCATTTGGAGGCCCTGAAAAGCCAACGGGGGCAAATACAAGGCGGCTCGAGATGAAATTGAATTTAAAACTCACTGCATAAGTCGAGAAGCTTGTAGAAGCCCTGTTGCCAGATATACGGAGTGGCCTCGTGCCAGTGGTTCGGCAGCAATAACTTACATTCCCTTCTTCGGCCATCCGGGGCGTCCCATTCTCTCCTTCCAACAATAATAACTTGAATGACTTTGAGGCCCATTTAACAGCTATCACCCCTCAAAACTGCTTGTTGCAAGAAACGACGAATAGAATGCGTAGGATCTACCATTGTGCTACGGATTTGAACAACTCCCTTGCGAAGGGAGATAGCTTCTTTATGCCTGCCGCCTCTAGAAAGCGCTATAGCAAGTTCATACTGTGAAGAAAGACAGGCAAGATTAGTCGGATTAAGGATTGTGAGATGTATGTTAGCAACATTTCGAAGGATTGAAATAGCCTCTTCATGCTTGCCATCTCTCGAAAGCACCACAGCAAGTTCACGCTGTGAAGAGAGTCATTTAGTGTTTCCAGGTTTCTGGATTGAGCTTTACATCTAAATAACTTCGCGAAGGAGAGAAATGGCCTTCTTGTGTCTGCCATTTCTTAAAATGCTACGGTTAGTCTATGCTGTGAAACAAGACGGCTAGGATGCTTAGGATTTATAGTTGAGTCATTAACTATATCCTGAAGGATAAAAATAGAATCCTTTTGCTTGCCATCCACCGAAATTCCCTAGCAAGTTCATTCTGTGCCCATAGGACTTCGACGGTAGTATATCCAGGAAGTATTTCAGTTGTTTGGAATACCCAGGCAGAACCTTCTTGAAGGTTTTGCTAAGCTTCTCGGCCTTTTCCTTGCATGACACCAGCACCTTCTCCAAATCGTCCTGGCCAGCTTAGTCCATCTTCTTTGCCTCGGCTTTAGCCCTTTATAGGATGCCGATAACTAGTGACAGTCATGCCGCCACCTGGCGGAATGCTTCTGGCTGGCCCTTGGTATCCTTGACGGCATATCATACCGTTTTAACTCCACCAATGATGCCTATGACAGATGCGACAAGGGCAACAACAAAGGCAACCCCGGCTATTAGGAATAGCTATCAGCGGTCAGATTATGCACCAGCAGAATAAATTATGTAGAATGAGCCAATATTTGTAAAATATAGGTTTTATGCAGGAACAATTAGTCGCCATAGTTGTGTTCACTCGTCAGTTCCATGGGAATAGATATGGTTGCTTGGAATGAGATCGGCGATGGTGAGACACAATCGACAGGAATTGGGACAAACCTTCCGTTTATGGGCCGTAGAATGTTCTCCCGTTATCTTACGCCCTTTCCAGCTCCGCTGCGTCAACAAGTCGCAGAAGGAAAGGCTAGCGGCGAGTGTGTTGCGGGGAAGAGGCGGCATTTCTGTTATTGGGCGGGGAGTTTAACTGAGGCTCCCGGGAGGCAAACCGCATAAACCTTCTCGCCGATACAGCCAATTAACCCACAGGCTCGTATTATGGAGCTGCAGCCAATAGGAACATGCAATACTACAAATGTAGGATCAAATGAAGCTGGGAGTACGCTAGCGCCGAATCCTGCAGGCTGATGCGATCTCCCCCAGCGTTGCCAAGGGAATCCAACACCTTCTAGTAAGCCCAAATAAGCCCAGGGATTCCGGTCTGCGAATGATTACACCACGGGCACAAACCGTACATGCAAGGTAATGCGGGCTCGGGGATAGAGTCTCATTTTGGACTGTTTTCCGCCTTCGAGGTTGCTGATTCCTTTTTGGGCGGCGAGCAAGTAACCGAGGTGAGTAAAGCCAGGGCTCGGCGCAGTTTTTCGGAATCAGCAAACAACTTCTCGTGGCGCTTACGTGGCGCTCCTCTCGCGTTATGTGTCTTGAATATGGAAAGCAGGACCAATTGCCTCCACGCAGATTTGACAAAGGGCATTCATATGTGCCTTTCTTAAATACACGTTTCAGGTTTTGCAATTTCTACTCCCAGAATCTAGAGGATTGTTCAGAACGGATAACACTTCGAAAATATACGATCGAGGTCATCGAATGACGAGTCGGCGAAATGTTTAATCCCCCGCTACCCAGCGTAAAGGTAAGTAAGGCAACCCCAAGGTCAATGGAGAATAACATTCATCACCAGCTACGCTTATTATACAGGCCCATGGGCATCCAATTGGTGATGCATTGCGTGATTTATCGCGAAAGTGACTAACATCTATTTCCCCACGATCCATACACAATAGGTCCGTGCGTGCCTCCCAGATCTAAGTCTAAAGCGCCACGATCGTTCCTGTTCCGGCATTTGTGACGTTCTGCCAACTACCGCTCGTGGTGAGGATAGTATGGCGGTCTAAGTGGGAAAGTACAAGTGATAGCCTAGACGCAGAAAGGCTGGCCATTAACAATCCTGCACCCGTTCGTCCCGCAGCATGCGATGGCTACGATCTGTCCCGCGGGACTGCACGTATACTACGCGTGGTGAGTTAGATATTGTCTATTTATGTTGCATGATGTGCCGCTTGGGGATGGGGGATAATGGAGGGGAGTGAATGGAGAACTTACGATGCCGGGGCCGTCGCCACACTCCCTGCCTCCGCCGCAATAATTCACGCCAGCTGGGCTGTTGCATGTTTCTGCATGGGCAAAGATGGCCATGGCAAGAAGGGCGATGGTGGCGGAGAGCTTCATTTTGACAGTGGTAGTTGTTTTGCTGGTTGGTTTGGGGTTGGGTTGAATTTGAATTTGCACTTTGAGATTATGATTCAAGCAGGTTCCAGCAGCCCTTTTATAGATGGGCTCCCTTCATATTGTAAGAGCTGGAGGGGGTCCGAGTCCATTTGCTCTCTGCTTCAAAGAAATGGGGGCCAAAATTACGTACAAAATCCTGTAAGGCAGCCAAAAAATATCTCACATCATCCTCCAGCTTATCACGGCGATAAACGCATGTAACACAGCCAATGGGGTAAATCAGCATGTGCATGGAACACCTGATGCACGGATCCTAATTCCTTCGCGTGAATGAGACACACGTCTTAGTCACCCTGGCGTCCTGCGTTCCTCCTGCAGAATCCTACCTGAAGTAATCAGCAGTACTACTTTACACTGCTCCATCCGTCAACATACATATCTTATGTGGAGCCAAAGGCATTGTAAATCAACATTATCCTCGGCGTCCATATGTAAGTACTTGATTGATTTATCGGCAGCCAACGAACGTACGAAACGTAGATATTTTTACATTAGTAGTTACATCGCTGTGAAATGGCTGCATGGGATCCATTACCAAATGCCTGAAAACACTCACTTTCACGGGCCGAGGTCCGGCCTCCAGAGCACCAAGATATGGATACCTAACAGACAGATTACATGATATAGCAAACCGTGTAGCCTAGTTATAACGAGCCAGGGCTCAGCCTGGATGCTTCATGGTTGTGAAAAATCCTCGACTCAACCAGCTTTAGAAATCCCGCGTGGGGATAATTCGCGAGGGAATGATGAATGTATATATCGAGCACTGAATTTATTAAATATTTCGAGCTCTGCCCCATACTGCGGCGTTTTTTTTTTTTTTTTTATCACAATAAGGATCCACTATAAATCCAAAAGCTATTTCTGGGTCTATAAGCCGCTGCCAAAACCTAAGTCCCTTAGCTTCAGTTTAGGATTGCGTGTGGTCGATTGACGCGCGGGATCCACCGCGGATCGGAGCGGAGCCTAAAGCGGTCGCTTTCCCAATAACAGATAATCTAATAGTCACTGAAATCTATATGACGGTCAAAAATATTCTAAATTCTAAACATGTTTGCACCGAGCTCACCACAGAGCTTACACCAAGCTAGTTTTGTTTTGTTTTTTTTTTTTTTTTTTTTTCCAACCCTTCATACGTTATCTTTACGGGCTGGCCGTTCTGAAAGGGGCCGCAGCTTAGTGATTTGAATTATGAACCCGAAAGCAAATCATCTCCATAATATTTCGTAGAATCCAGCACTGTCTTTTGGTTTCCGTCATGGCTATTTGGTATACTTCGTATACCTCGTTTTACATATTTAATTCTCAAAATTCCTGGGTAAGGCTATAACCTCCCACAAACGGGAAACGGGAAGCCGTGTCACCAATCCATCGCCATGGTTCTAGGCGCTACGTCACTAGCTATATTCTCCAGTTTTCTGATCTTCGCCTGGGCTCAGTTGTCCGGGGTGTTAGACCTCTTACTAGCTTTACCGCGAAAGCCAAACCAAGACATGCCATGTCCTAAACTATGGCTCTGTGGGAACTTAGGAGTGGTTCGGGGTGGTTTGAGGTGGTTCGGGACACAGTCATTGTTCAGTGTGGTCCTTATGTTTTGACGGTCAACGAATCCTGGGGAGAAGACAGCGAGGCTGAGTGCGTCCAGGTGAGTAAATTGACATTCGAGGTGCGTTGATTCGTCTGGCTATATCATGGCAAAAAAATTGACTGGTCGAGATAGCTACATTTTCTGACGTTGCTCTAGACTGGCATGGCTACAGCTCAGATCCAAGCCGCTCGGCCATCCGCATGGACGAGTACCACATATTATTTAAGAATTTTTCGTGCTGTTTTTGTGTCCTTCGTAGAGGTAGGAGAGATATGATGCCACCAGGAGCCACAAATTAAATTAATGTTTTTTCTTGGCAAGGGATTTCAATTCTGAAACCGATGTCAAATAATTGTATGTAAGAAATATGTAATATAATTTAGAATTGTCACCGCAAGAAAAAATAACCACGCAGTTACGGCTGCAGATATATATGTTGTCAAGATAGTCTTTTAACTCGGCTCTGTTCGGTCCAGCCCAGTAGTATGTTTTTCTATCTATCCAGTCCAGACTGCCGGGCCAGGGATAGTGTAACTGGTTGGCTACACAGACGTAGTTAGTATCAGCGCCACCACATTTCGTAAGAGTGTAACGAACCACAGGGTAGTAGATTTGGATCATAATTCCAGGGTCAGTTGCCGAGTAAGCTCCAGGGAACGAAACCAATGGACTTGGAGATCCACTGCCACCGCCTGTAACTGTGATTTGTCCGCAAGACAGATAAAACTGTGCGCCATTCGCCTGGCTAGCGGAATGAAGACCGATATGCTCAATTCGTGCAAGATAATCACCGGATGGTGTAGCTGCTGGGATTGTGAAGCCGAGAGTCGTCAATGCTATGCACTGTTAGAAGCAAGTTCGTACTCGTACACGTAGGCAGCACATACCACTTGAAGGCCAATCCCCTCCACTTGTCACCCATCCCGTTGGGCCTTCTTCCCAAACCTTGAACCAAACAGCACCACTTCCGTCCCAGGTAGCAGCAGTCTGTCCTTCTGGAACTTTAGCTAAGTAGGCCAGACTCGGACCAGGGTGCTGAATGGTTGGGTCGACAGCAAAGCTAAGTTTCTCTCCTGCAGCAACTGACAGGATACCTGGAGCAAATGCGGTAGACGCATCCTTTCCGCATCGAATATCCAGTAACGAAGTGTCTGTTACCGGACCGTGGCTGTCTGCGTCGGATCGCTTTCGGACTGCAGAATATTTAGAAAACAAATAGGTTACGGGATAAAGGGGACATACCCTGTTGCCAAGTCGCTTCAGTGGTGCCACCGTAGATCAAGGCGTTGAAGTTGTAGTGGGCGTGCGCCACAGAGGCGGATGCCAGGAGGACAGGGAGTAGATGCATATTGAGGGTAATTGAGAACTTTGAAATGTGGATGGGACGATACCATTCCTACGATTTTGGAATATTATTGCCTATATATAAATTCATCTGCTTATTTTCCATTTTCATTAGTGCTTTACTTCATACAACTTGAAAGGTCACATGTGAGAAATAAGTTATTAAAGCACGCCGATCTTTATCGCTTGGAGAAAGTTCCCTATATTCCACTTCAGGCTGAGGTAAATGGTCGATTATTTCCTTGTTTCACGTTGCGGCTAAATATGACCTATATAATCAAAGTTCCCAAGCAGCGAATCCAAACTTGCTATCATTACCAATCTTGTTCATCTGACACATACCAAAGAGAAGCCTGATATATATATATTAAACGCGCGTAAAGCTAAGAAAGACGACCAATCCATTTGCTGAAGCTCTTGTAAAGTTGTCGTTAGCGGCCTTCTACGCAATTCATATATGAATTGCGTATCTTTTCTTTCAAATAGAGGCTGGTTACAGGCCTATGAAACTCAAACAGTCAAGAAATAATTATCTCCGATAGTAGTGGCAGTATATTTAATGTGTAATGTGAACATAATTAAGAGTGCTCCGTTTTTGTTGTGATCCAAATAATTCTCGGCACGGGTACCTAGCTCCCGTTATTTCTCTCCGTAAACTTTCTTTGATGGTCTAACGCGCATGATTTCCGCTCGTCATGAGTCAATAACCTCCATTTAATCAGAGGTGGTACTTAATTCTGACTGGGCTTTTGAGGTGGAACAATATTTCATGGTTTAATGGTCATTTGCATCTGGTTTCGTGTTTCCCAGGTGCTGCTTCTAGTTTTAGGGAATTTCGGTTCCCAGAATTGAATATGTTATCCCCGTTTGCCACTATTCATGCCTGAGAAACGATATCGTTGGATTTCTTACTATATTATTTTATATGTAGAAAATCCATTGAGATCTTGCACGCATATTAATGTCATTTGGATAGAGAAAGTATGGTGCATAATTATTAAGTATAGTATTCTTTGGGCAGTATACATAGTATTGACAGTCACAACGGAACAGATCGTTCACTGCACGGCAATCTGACCCAAGTAGTCGACGGATCCTGGGTGCAAGCAACGGGACATAAGGGTTAAATAATAACCTTTCCTTCCGTTCCCATACTACTATAGTTGCGACTCCTAAACTTCGCGGACAGTGGGACATCCCACATTCGTTCCATATCATAATCAATCTAATTGGCTAGCGGTGCATGGCAAGTTGACGGCTGGCCTGTAGTCGCGATTGTCTCGACTGTATCAACAGCAGCATGCACAATAAGATACACCCCCGTCGAACAAGTCGGCACCTTCAGCGCGCCCGCCGGCGTGGTAAACGTCGACTTCCCTGTGCCGGCCAACACCTCGTTGCCGAACGTGTACTGCCCTGGCGCACATTTCTCGAGTGGCATGCAACCGATATCGACATGGACCTGGTCAAGATAGTACGGGCCGGTGAGCGCATACGTGACAAAGACGTCTGTACCCTGCGACTTTGCCGACCAAGTGCCTACATTCGTTGCCTTGCTGATGACGTTGCCACCAGCGCCAACGTAGAGCGGGCCGTCGATCCCGGCACTGAGCTGCGCCGATGTGGGCGTCACGTACCAGCCCCAGCGGTTACAGGTTTTTGGCTTAGGGACGATGGAGTTCAGGGCTGGAGAGAGCGGGGAGGTGCTGTATCCAAAGGCCGTACCGACGGAGCAGTACTCGACTGTTGGCGGCGGTGGTGGGGGAGGGGGCGTGTATGGGCACTTGGTGCAGCGATAGGTGAGCACCCAGTATGTGTTAGGGTGGTAGGACGTGCAGGCTGGGTAGTCGGTGCAGGAGAGACGGCCTGTGGCTGAGACTGCGCCCGAGGCGCCGGTCAGTTGGGCATTGGTATAGAGGTACAAGACATAGCCTTCGCGGTCGCCATTCGGGCACATTCTCGCTAGCACGTCGAGCAGTGCGCCGCCAGGAACAATCGTATCGTATGGGATGTTGCATGAGACTGTGGTCTGATCAGCAGAAATGGTGCAGAAGCCATTGCCGGTCGTGTACTGTGGAGTTGGCGTGGTGCTCGCGGGCGCCGACAGACCAAGCCAGATGTCGGCCTCGGTGTATGTGTATCCACTGATGGCCTTATAGGTGAAAATTAGATTGGGGCCGTGGAAGTCATAGCAGATCTTCGTCTTGGTGGTGCAAGTCGCTTGATCTCCCACGCATAGGTCCCAGCACATATCCTGTCGGAGATTCTCCTGCGGGAGCTGGAAATTATCAGCATCAGGGATTGGCACGCCTGATGTGTCGGCTGTGCATAGGGTTGTGTCCCATCGCTTTGAAAGAGGGAGGGTCGAGGCAGAGCTCTCGCCGAGGAACGTGGAAAGCGCGGCAACAAGGAGAGTCGAAGAGAGAAACATGATGGGAGTCAACGCTAGAGTTTGTGGGGTGAGGGGAAATAGTAGAAAATTGAATGAGAACGGAAGAGAGGAGTATTTGAAGAGAATCCTCTTCGATTTACGACTCCTATGGTTACAGACAACTGGAAGACAAACGAATGCCCAATGCACGGCACCTACCGTATAGCCAGTCAGTCTCGATGAGTGAGCTGTCAATAACATCCCGTTTCAGCTGCTTTGTTTGCAAGTCTCGACGCCATGAAATCAATAGTTGGGGTGTCTGCCGTGTCGTCCCGGCATTTCAGTCGCATGTCAGGGGAGAATCGACGTAAATTTGTTTTTCGGGGTTCTTTATAGGCCAGACAAATATAGGTGCGGCAGACTAATCTAGCCAAAAGGCTTTTTTATTGAGCCTATTCCAGCGATTCGTAGCGAGTCTAGGGAGAGTCTAGTGGAAACGAGGCTGATAGCGTGGGTTCCGGGAGGTTCCTTTCGTTTCGTTTCGGCCTTTGGGCAGGGCACGGTCACGTTTAGTTGTACAGTTCGGTTTTAGCGCTTGGCCCAGGCTACGCGAAGCCAGAGCCCACGCTGTGCTAACTCAAGAAGTACGAGTCTAGACCAAGGCACCGCGTCTTACACGTGCCCATTTCTGACGAAACAGCAAGGCGTCGTGAAAATGGGTCAGAGCGATGTGTTGCGCTAGTCCTTGCAGACTGCACTGTTCCCACAATGGCATGTTCCTCATGCGGGCGCTATTCTGTAGTAAAGAATACCACGTTTGCCTTATTTATTCTTTATTCAATGGAAAAGGCAGGAGGGCGGGGGCTGAGAGATCTGCAGTCATTGCCCCATACTGTTGTCGCTATACGACCCTACATGATTCTAGGACCAATTGGGGACCTGGGAAGAAGGAGCTTCCCGAAACAACTGTGCGCCGCTAACGATTAAGGTAATCTATATCCCTACTGTACGTCAAGAGACGCTCCCTGCAACGGGACAACTACTGCCTGGAATTTTATTGATTCAAAGTTTGTGAATGTATTGAAAATTCCAGGATTTTTGCGTCAGTCATATGTGCTGCCACTCCTGAATTGTTTAATGGGATAATGTTACAATTATGTCCACCTCATTCACTCCTGCCAATAATATTCCGCACCTCTGGTACAGCTACCTCTAATATAGCCAGTATCTCCTTCCATACCTCTGCCTGCATATTCTTTCCAGCGACATTAGTGATGTTCTTGCCAGCAGACCTAAAAGTATCGTCAGAAGGCTTCAAGCTTCTAAGGGTATACCATACTTGGCATAGTCGGCATCGCTAATGTAAGCCGTCACAAACTTCCCATTCTCGGCAGGGGTTGTAGTTGTTGCAAGAACAAGTGCTCTGGCCCCCTCTTCAGGACTAAGAGATCGGATGGTGATGAGCGCCACCAAACCTTGATGGAAGATACTTCGGCTCGCAAAGTGTCGGGAGAGGTTAGTCTTGACAGGTCCGGGGCAAACGGTATTGATGATCGGGGAGGCTCTATGAACTGTCAGCGAGATGCTGGTCGGTCAGGCAATTAACTCATCGTAAAATAGACGGCATACCTCCCATCTCCATTTTCCGCCAGCTTCGCGATTTCTAAAGCCGCATAGTGCAATAGAAGTTTCGAGATTGTGTAAGATCCCTGAGCTGGCTTGTAGTTGTTTTCATCGTTCCAATATTTCAAGACCTGGTGCTTTGGGAAGCTACTTGCGAGAATGTCAACTTCTCTGTGGCTGGATGAACCTACGATTGTCAAATGCTGCATTCCACGCTGTATACTTCGCATCCATGGTAGCAGCAGCAGTGATAGCAGGGTTGTAGACAGAGTGTTGATTTGCAGATCGGTCTCCCATCCGTCGGGGGATTTGGTATAGGTAAATTCAACACAGCCGGCACAGAGGAGCACGATATCAATTCTTTTTACGTCTTTTTGGAGACAGTTGACAAAGTCCTTGACGGATGCAAAAGTGTTCATGTCAAGGATACGGACTTGGACGATCCCTTTCTTGCCTGTAACTGACTCGATCGTTTCCCTCGCTGCGGCACCCCGGGCAGCGTTTCGAGTTGTGATAATCACTGTCGATGCCCCGCGCTGAACATAATGTATAGCTGCTGCGAGTCCAAGCCCACTATTGCCACCTGTGATGAGTATAGCCTGTCCCGAGAAAGAAAGAGACCCGGGCAGATCTGCGACCTTGACCGCACGGGGTAGTAGAGGCATAGCGGGAACCTGTCATTGATAGATAAAGCAAGCAGTTAGCGACTAAACAAAACTATCACTCTCGCCTGCTTTATATACGCCGACCCAGAGAGTATCGGACCAGTGAATATCCGAAGGCGCCGAAGGCACCGAAGATGATAAATAGTGACAAATCATTGCCAAAGCACGGAATCGATTGAGATCTTTCTAGAGATTGCTCTCCTATCTTTAAACAGTCACGCCAACAAGTCTGCGGAGGTGTTCATCGTCGTCGGACAGCTGTCGTTCATAATCAAGATACTCGCGTTCCATACCTCCCGTCACTGGAGCCGCTAAGGATACATTCGCGATCTGCTAACTGTGTCGACAACAGTCAGTAATTTGTTACATAGAGATAGACACCAAGCGTAGTATTGTCTCAGAATCAATAGAACGCATTCTCGAGCTTCGCGCGTCTATTTGGCACCAAGTATATCATGAAAAGCTAAGATATTGATGATCAATCTCCGTTTCTACTGCGCTTAGATCCAAACGCCAGGTGGTACTTGAGAAGTTGATGGGGAAAACTGAGTTGGATACAGGTTATAATCCACTCGTCATTACGGTATGGGCAGGTCATCGCCCCTGCGTTCCGGGCGCTGATCTGTAATCTAATAGTACTGTATATCACCACAGCCACTTGTAATATTTTGATATTTCTTACTTTTACAGACGCTATCTTCAGTAGTTTAGGATAGACCATAAAGACCATGCAGTGGAGACCAGCAAGGGCTGCTCATGCTAATGAAACCACCTTTGCAACCGCCCTGTGATTCATATCCGCCAAACATAGGAGGTACCAAGCCAGAGAAGCCAGAGGACTGCTTCATTCCATCCATATGCACTCATATGTACCAGCACCGTTCGGATTCCACGCCTGGCCCTCTTATTCTACCCCCGATTCTTCTTCTTGCCCAATCATCAGCTCCTTCTTATGCTTGACCCTGGATCCACATGTTTTGTTCTCTCTTACTCTAACGAAACTCAGCTCTAAAGCCAAGCCTGACGGCAGCTTCTAGTAACTAGAACCCAGTTTCCGGTTCTTGGATTTATGCACTCGCTGTTTCTCAAATTCACGATACTGTTTTCTTAATCTGTTTTCTTAATCTAGAGCGTAAGTTCAACGGCTAATTTCTGTATTTTTAGATGCAGCCTTGGTTATGCTGGCGTCCATCAGAAGGACCATTCTCGTCGCGGATCATATAGGTGACACCTCTGATATTAAACATAGTCGCCGCCTCCAAGATGACTATCCATCCAGTTAATAAGCGCTTCCGCCGAGTTGCAAGGTTCATTAATACGCAGGAACCGATTCATTAACATGTATACATGGGCTTCACCGGGGAAGTTCAACACTGTTGTTTTCGCATGGCTAGCCTGTATGCGGCGTCAGTACCAAAATTAATGTGCTGTAGAAAACACTGGCAGGCACTTACTCGCAGTCTTTCACAGAATACGAGAGTATCGTCACGCAGTAGTTCATCGTCTCCGTATAGGACGAGGATGTCATCGACTAGCAAATCCCCCCACCACTCCTCTGGCGCCATCGCTGGAGTATTCCACGAGTCATAATTCGCGCCGCCCAAGAAATTCCGTGCCCAGTATTCGAGAGAACTAGCGCTTAGTACGTCCTTGTCTTTGTTGAGCTGCATTGACGCCGCAGACGTATCCATGGTGACCCACGGCGAGACAAGGACGGCGCCAGATAATCTGCCTGTGAATTTGAGCGCTGCAACCAGCGGGTTTGGATGGCTCAGATGCAAGACGAGACTCAGTGCTAGATGAGCACCAGCCGAGTCACCGATCAGGGTAATCGAAGAGGGCAATACCTTCTCCACGTGAAGGAGATGGTCAAGCAATGCAACGGCCTGTTGTAGCTGGCGTGGATAGCGATTGGCGCTCTCACATGCGAGATCTACGAGGTGAGGGAATTGGCATCATTGAATCAAAACTTGATCTGGGCAGAATTGCTAGCTAGTGGCTAGGTGAGGTACTTACTATATGACAAAACCACGGCTGCAGCGTCTCGTCGCGAGGGATCCGACAGCCCGAATCCGAGCGAGACATGCTCGCTAAGGGCCGGCGACATGTAGCCGCCGCCATGGAAGAGGACTACGACCTTGCACGCGTTGCGGGGCCCAAGCCATTGGGCGGTCGTCCCGCAAGGAAGCCGAATAGTTGAGTTCGCGATCCTGTGCCTCCTGGCGAATCTTTCGCAAGTCTTGGAGGTCAAGGGAAGCAGGTTTTGGATAGCGACGGCGTCTAGACCGCGCTGGTAGTCGCGCATTCCCTGGTATGCAATGTACTGGTGGAAAGTCAAGCCATTCTTCCGGTCACGTCGGCCTGCCTTTGCGGCTTTCAACAGGAGTCGGAAAGCTAGTGTGTCAGTGGTGTGTCACGTTTCTCCTGGGCAGTACTTACTTATCGCGGTTGCCTTTGAGAGGAGAACCATCCATTCCCATAATGTGAGGGAATATTCATGTTCCCCTACGTCAAACCGCACAGTCATGTTATGGTCACGACTTTTTGCGCTGGAGAGGAAGGAAGTGATGCTGTGGACTTAATTTGTTGATATGGTAATGGACTAGCACGCCAAAGGTAATCAATCGTTTTTATTCTGCAAGGTACGATTACGAATACGAAAGTTTACATTGAGATTGAATAGACTTGGGAGACAAACTGAACAAGGTGGAAATTCATTTGCTGACGTGAGATAGGTAGGAATGCGTCGCTATAATCCCCCATTCAACTGCAATGAACCGTTGAATTGCTAGCCTCACAAAAATAGATCTCACAACCAATCAACGACTGAAGATACCAGCCATGATCTTCTCAATCTGTAAATTTTGGACTTGATTTACCCCGTAGGCACGCTCACCACGTACACTACGCACACTATGCTACGTAGTCAGTACTGTACTCTAATATATATTTTTGCTGATATCCCATCTACTGAATCCATTTTCTCTTTCTTCTTTTCCTGCATCTTCCTTACAGTTATGGTACGAAGCACATATCCACCATATAAGGATCCGATTACAGAAGTCTGTGCTTTTACCCATACAAAAAACAGTCAATTACTGCAATTAAGATTAGTGCACAGGCCTGAAGGGAGACTTATGGCACCGTACTGTACTTCACACGTACAGCCTATAACATTACTAACTCTAATGAGTTAAACTTACGTCAGATTCGAGGTATAGCTAGTTTACATATATAAGACATAGCAGTGTCAGTTCTTGTCTTAATCATTCCATATCTTAATGTCAACAGTACAGAAATAACAATGGACATAATCCCAGTTCCCCTTACCGACCAACCGAAGCCTGTACCCAACATTCGCACGCGGACCTTCTTCGTCCTGAATGATCAACTAGACGAAGAGATTCTTAGGAATTCCCTTGATACCCTCATTCGCAACCACTGGCAGAAGCTGGGTGCGAGATTCACGACGCGAAGTGATGATGGTTGGATTGAATATCACCTCCCTCTGACGTTCGATGACAATTATGTGCTTTTCAACTGGACTTCTAAGCAGTACGACCACTCCATAGATAAAATCCCGTCATTCCTGAGACCCCCTGCTCCTGAAAAGGGAATTGTATTACTCCCTCATCTCCGCACCATAGAGGAATGGTTCAGACCGGCAGACTGGCCGATCGAGTGCGAGCGCGACGAACTGGACAAGCCCTTGATCTACGCTCAGGTCTCTCTCTTTGCGGATGCCACTGTCATCGCCATCAGCGTGCCACACTTGCTTGGGGACCAGCTTGGGCTAGCGAACATCATCAAAGCATGGTTGGGCATAATTGGGGGCGTAACGCCACCCCCGATGGTTGGGATCAAGGACGATATCTTCGCAAGCATGAAAGACTACGCCGACTATCCACCGCAAGATGTGAAGAGAAAGGGACGAGCGGTAGTGAGGACGTGGTGGGAATATCCACTTGTTATATTGGGATTAATCCCTGAGCTCATTCGAGATCGGGTAGAGGACTCCTATACTCTGTTCATCCCTGTCCCACTGGTGGAATCTCTACGTGAGCGATATGGCAAGGAATTGGCGGGGAAGTATGGTGAGAATCCCGGCATAACTAACGGCGACGTTGTGTCTGCTATCCTTCTGAAGGTATGCCCTCCCACTTGCGTGAATGATACTCATTAACTAGTCACTCACGATATTATTAGTTCTCAAGAATTAGCTACGAAGCCCCTCGGATGCTATCACTCTCTCAAACTGTGAACAGTAAGCTCCATTCCGCATCCAGTATCTCTAACCCATTCACTGACGCGAACCCCCCCTCTCAAAAGTACGCGGTCGCCTTCCAGAACTAGACCAGAACCGTGACGCCTTTATCCACAACTCGCTAGCATACGGCACTGCCCGCTTCCCCATGAGCAGATCTACACCGCTCAGTGAGATTGCATACCGTTCCCGCAAAGCCATCATTGAGGCGACCGACCCACGAGACATCGGTATCAGCATCGCCGTCATGCGGGAAATGGTACGCCGCAGGCAACCAGCCCATATCATCCGCCCATTTGAAAAGTCCTTTCATGTCACAAACTGGTCCGGCGCATGGAGGGGATTGGATTTTTCTCCTGCTGTCAAGAAGGACGGAAGAGAGCGTGATGCAAGCGCGCCTGTGAAGGCGTTTGTCCTTGGGTATGGTGGGATATCAAGCACACCGCAGCGATGTAAGGACTTTTGCACCCCTCTACATGCTAACCAAGGGTGATTTGCTGATATGGTTTCTTATAGTCCACTCGACTATCATGTGCAAAACTAATGAGGGGTACTGGTGTTGCTTCAGTATGTCAAGAAAGGCGTCTAAATTAGTGGAGGAGTACCTGGCGAAAGATCCCATGTTGGCGGATTTCTAATTGTTTGTGATCTCGTTTAAGCGTTTGGTTTGTATAACATTAGAGGATTTGGAGCGGTAAGAGTCAGGTCTGTATATAAATTTCAAGATAGGCTATTTTGGTGTCATCACTAGCTTGAATTTTAACGGCTACATTACAGTTTAAAAGCAAACTTTAAGGTTTATGGACTCGTATGTTAGCCGTAACACCAACTTCAACCTATTAATTTGAATCTCTCGACAACCCCCGTTGCAAGGCGCTAGTCTTTTAGCCACATCCTAGAACAGCTTTTTGCATTTCTCACAGTACAAGTGCTTACAGTACAAGTGAATGAAATCTTGTATAACTTTCTGCTAGTATTATAAGGTGAAGCCGGACAAAGGATGCGGCCTTTCTACCGGCCCCATGTAGATTTAAGTATCGACCAACCGTTTCTCGTCTTTTCTGGCTCTCAAGTCCCCTAAGTGGAGAGGTGTGGACGTTGTTGGGACTTGACGGCAAAACCAGCAGATATCAGCCTCTGCCGGCTTATCGTTTAGGTCCTATAAGCGCTCAAACCTCCTTCATGTTCAAACGCGCGGCGATGGCCACCCAGAGAGGAAGGGGACTAGGAGACCGTGTTGGACGGGCTTACGGCCACCCATAGCGGACAGGAAGCAAGAAGCCATGTTCTGCATAATTCTAAAAACAGTCTTTTGTGCTCACGAAAAACCAGACCCAGGAATCAAAGAATGACAAAACCCTACCCCGAAGCCTGGCATCAACTTTTGGGTTACTAGTTGCGGAAAACCTCGCGAAAAGCAGTACTAGTTCTTATAACCTACTACGTGTTCTTTGTTAACAATCTTTGATGGTCTAACGGTCATGATTTCCGCTTGTCATGTGACAAAGCGCGGGAGACCGGGGTTCGACTCCCCGTCAGAGAGATTTCCTCTCTGAGCTCATGGCTCAGAATATTTTTTTGCTTATTTTTTGTTTTGATATCCCTAGGCATGACAGAGCCATGTTTTTTCACTGTGTTAAGCCACCGGGATGGTTGAAATGGCTGGTGTAGGCGAAAACGTGAAAACTGGCGAGATCAACACCCAAACTCATATTATGTCGCAGCCTTGTGGGGTAGAAGACGTCCCTGGAACGACCCTAAGACAGACATCAGGGCGTCAGGGTCCAGGTGGGGAGTCTCGGGGATAGTGCCCACGGGCTCGTTGAAATAGGACTAAGCTGTGGTGGGGTGGGTGGTGCTCTCCCACCAACCATCATGTTTTTATGTCGACGACGACGACATCGAGAAACAGGCACTTGATTCACATCGATCTGCGCTTATCACGACAAAAGTCAACCTGTATGAATTACATATCTTTCTGACGACAAAAGTCCATTCGATCAGCGTCGCTTTCCGCGACGCGTCGATAAAAGTGATGTCAACACTATCTGCCTTTCATCTCTTCCCCATCCTCCCCGTCGAGATCCGCCTCAAAATCTGGTCTTTGCTCCTCTCAATTCCTCGAACAGTCACATGCACCCAAAACGTCCTCACCCATGCTGCCCCTCGCGTCATCAAAGTCTGGCACACCGATACTCCATCCCCACCCCTGCTCCGGGTGAACCGCGAGTCCCGGTACGAAGCCCTCGCCGTCTACGCCCCCTATTTCGCGACCCCTTCCAGCCCAAGGCCCATATATCTCTCCCTCTCTCAAGACGTGGTGAGATTCAAGGATGGCCTTCTTCCATATATCCCTGATGCTCCTCTTTACGAGATCCGGCATATGGTGACGGATACGAAAGATTGTGCTTATTTTGGATACTATCACATGGGCACTCTGAAGAAAATGAAGAGGTTGAGGGAGTTGGAGATATATGCGGAGAAGGGCTTGGTCTATGGGGGGGATGATGCAGATCGATTTATTAATTTGCTCGTGTCAGAATTTGAAGACGCCATGGAGACCGATCCAGGGTGGGAATGTCCGAAGATCAGGATTATCGATGCGCAGACGGGAAAGGACTTGAGATTTATTGAGGGCGGTGCAAAAATACCAGGGTGGGTACCTGAGGAGTAAGTGCCTTCCGTGGGGTTTGAGGATTTGTGCTGACTGAATTAGGGTTTTTCATGAATATGATGATGATTATTAGATGCCGGATAGTTATCTCTGGGCCTTCACGCACCGTGTGGTGTCCACGGAGTTAATGTCTGGCGGCGCGAATGAATATGATTTATTCCATCACGGTGACAAGCCGGTGTTCCATGGTCACAATTTCCCTTCACAGTCATATATTTTATTTGCTATTTATATGTCAAGGAAGGTTTTATATACTTGCAATGAGTGGGTTGTACATTATCCGCATTACCAATCCTCACACACCCCCGATGACTCTGAGCTCATATCGATGGGACAATCTCGGTCTCGGAGATGTACTGCGCTGCACCCGTGTACCTCCAGCGCTTGAAGTACGCATTCCCGCCAGCCGGACAGTCCAGCCCAGCTCCCGCTCCGTTGCAGGTAGCATAGGCACCCACCAGACTCCCTACAAAACTCCCTCTTCCACCACTCACAAGCCGCGCAGCCGCCGTCCCAAGTATTATCTTGGCATTCGGGTTCGCAGCTGGCATAGCGGCCAGGTTATAGTGAGTGGCATTGGCCGTCTGGATCTCCAGTCGAATTTTGCCATGGCCCCAGCTTGCTGGTACGGGGACAATAGTTGGTTCTGGAGATTTGACTGTGCCAATGGTGCGGAAGCGGAATGACAACTGGGGCTTCCCATTGTTGGTGGCGGTTGATGCGTCTGGGGCGAGAAGCACAATTCCGAGGTCAATGTGGTTGAATTGCGTAAGGAAGACTGTGACGCCTGCCTCCTGACCGACCACCTTAGGGTTGAACGTTACATCGGTGCTGAAGGTGAATAGAGTATCAGTCTGACGGCGGCCGATAAATGCCAACCCCTTCTGGCCAGTGAGCTCGGGTGTTGTCAGAGACTCTGGCGTTCCTGTCAAGTTGTTTCGGCTAGGGACAATCTGGAGACCTTTGGCTGTCACGGAGATTGCATTGGCTCGTGGCACACGCCAATATACTAGGTTTCGTGGTATAGCTTTTCCTAGGGGGAAATCGTACACATCTGGGTCGGAGTTGAATGGACCATCTCCTGGGATGTCACGGCTCGTTGGGGGCAAAGGCCACCCAGTCATCTTGCCTCGGACTGGGTCTAGTACTGGCCACTCGCCTTCATCCCACGTCACTGAAAAGAGCACTGATTCACGGCCCATGGGATAAACTTTGAACTCCGGTCCAGTACGGGTCGCTAGACACATTCCCCACCACTTTCCATTCAAGTCCTGAAACAAATCACCGTGTCCGACAGTCTGGAAGTATTCATCCGTACCACGGTTCGTCAGGATGGGGTTGTTGGGATTCGCCTCATAAGGGCCGGTTATTTTGCGAGACCTTGCAATTGTAATGGCGTGATCTCCTGCAGTCCCTCCTTCGGCAATCAAGAGGTAGTACCAGCCGTCTTTCTTATAAATATGCGGGCCTTCAGGCCAGACTCCTCCAGTGCCGTTCCATATATTGATCGGAGGTTGGCTAAGTTCGCCCGTTTCAAGGTTAAGTTCCTGGAGCAGAATGCCATGCGTGGCAGAATACACCTTGCCATCATCATCCCAGAACAGGTCTGGATCGATATTTGTTGGCTTGAATCTTACTGGGTCGCTCCAGGACTTGTCGTTAAACGGGTCTTTCGATTTGAATACGACGCCGATTGTGCCACCTTTTAAACCGATATACTCGCAGACTACATAGAATTCCCCGTTGCGATGGCGTATGGTGGGCGCGTACATGCCGTTTTGCTGACCAACAGTAATCGCGCTGAGGCCTGGGAGCTGGCTTTCCCGATTCCACACATGGCTGACCAGCTTCCAGTTGATCAGATCCTTCGACGCGTAGATAGGTATTCCTGGAAAGGAAATGAATGTCGAGATCGCACAGAAGAAGGTCCCTTTGACTTGGATGCACGAGGGGTCAGAGTGCCATCCTGGTAAGACTGGATTATAGAAGGTAGAGTTGCCTTGGCTTGCTAATGACGAAGCCATGGCACTAGCGAGTATACCCAGAGGTAAGGCGAATGAGAGCTTCATTATGAACTCCGGTTTCAGTATTCAATCGAGGACAGAATCAGCCTGGGTCAAACAACGATGGCACTCGGATGAGTTTATATTCTTCCCCTGTGCGGGGATGAAAACCACTAGATAGATTTACCCAAGGTAGGTTCTATCTAAATACTCTGTGGACCATATTTAGCATATGTTGGAGCTCGAAGCTACCTAATAAATACGACGTCTCTCACGTCGTAGTAGGAGGAAAATTGTTGCCCCGTGAGGTTATCCGCTTTCGAGAATGCCCAGAGCATCCTTTAGGCTAATATTTCGGGGATCTTCCTGAGGCAGGTTCGCGAAGAGCTTCAACCGGCATATAGCTAGGCTCTAAACGATGGGGTTCTGGGGATCTGCAAGGGCGTCCTTATATATTTAGCCTAAAATTGTGATAGGGCTCCATGTGATGTGATGTCTTTGATTGGCCTATATCCTCCGTAGCTCTTGTGTTTGTATTCGCAGCACCTCTCATAGCTACGCTCGCTCTTACTCTCGCTTTTACTCTCGCTCTTACTCTTGCTCTTAGTCTCGCTCTTACTCTCGCTCTTACTCTCACTCTCATTCTCACTCTAATAGGTACATACTATAGGTACGTACATACTCTCGTACCTACGTGCCTACTCACGTGCCTACTCACGTGCCTACTTACGTGCCTACCATATGTCTACTATATGCCTAATTACGTCCCTAATTATAAGCTTTATATTTTGTAATCATGTTTCTATCATGTGACTAGTCTGCTAAGAAGCCAGTAGGGGATCACACTGGTCTAAGCGGTTTGCCCGAGTTTTCCAGACCAGACGGCAGTCAGGTCTGGAAATATTCCGAATCGACGGTCCCCATGACGCACACTGGCACTAAGCACATCATAGAAACACTCACCTGGCAATTCCTTCTTCTTTTGTCCATATTTAGATCTTAGCAAATATTTTCGTCCATGGTCCATACTCGAGAGGAATCAGTGTCGATTTACTTGTTAATTCTGAATTCTTGAGAGAACCTCCCAGCATGGCGATTCAAGTTGGACCCCAATACCTACTTTATAAGTAATATTATAACTAGTGCGAAAAGCCTTGAGTCAGCAGATATCGATATCAAGACACAGGCCACTGCTCCTAGAAGGGACTCATGGTGTTACCCAGTTGACTCGCGAACGATATAAAAGACCCTAGGTTTTAGATGCAGCCTAGGCACACCTCCCGGCGTTAGGTTGCCATAAATTTTATACGCATCACATCCGGGCCTACCCACTTGATGATGCGGCGGTATCGCTTTGCGGAGGAGAGCCTGACCATTGATTGGCAGGCGTGAGACTAACGAATTCAACTTGTCGAGCACGTCCTAACACCAAGCTTTGGAATTACATTGATGGTAATAAGAGGGATGTTAAGGACACGCAGCGTTACAAGGGCCTTTTACTCGGAGAAACTGGTTGATGTTCCCTGGACTGGCCGAGTTTCTCGAGAGTGGTGGGTGAGATCAAATTTGTCGAGGCGAGATAGATGGGGACTTCTAGTCATAGTTATATTAGATCTTAATATCAACTACGGCTTATTTGAAGAATGTCGAATGAAATTCTGCGATATATAGACCAAAACTGAACAATATGTCATATACATAACATCTTAAGATTAGGTGAAAACCCAACCTCCAGTCTTGCTGGTAAAGAATCCATCAGGATCGTACTTGGCCTTTGCTACCTTCAAGGTTTCATACCCTCCATACGTCTCAAGTGGATTCTGGTCGACGCTCGCGTCGTTAATAAACAACGGTAGTCCCTCCGAGTTAGGAATTGCCTCCACCATCGCCTTAAAGCTAGCCTGAATTCGTTTATAGTTGGAAGCAGTGGTTAGAGGCGGGAGTGTGAGAAGATAGTTGATCCACATCCACGGCCCTTCTGGCATTTGCATGGCATTTCCACCCTCATAAGAATTCGATGCATCGGTGAGCGACTTTGAAACAGGCTGGAAGTCGAGAGATATGAGAAGATAGTCCCCTTTGTGTTCCTCAGCCCAGGTGTTCCAGTTGTTGTACACAGCACGAATGGTGGCGTTTCCATCATCAACACGTTGCACTGCGACCCGGAATGTATTGGCACCTCGGGAGAGCTCTGCAGCCAAAGGAGCTGGCATGTTGGTCACCTCCGTGTAGGTTTTTATAGACATGGTGTTGAGAACGGAAGGGATGTCAGTGAAGTTCTTGAAAGCAGTTCCTGCGTCCGGACCATCGTAAACCAGGAAGATTATGATGAATTCATCAAGGTTAAGGGTGAGGTCTGGCGTAGGAAGCTTTTCGTATGTTCCGATTATGGATGCCTTGGGGTCCGTGTTATAAGCGGCGAAGTTGTTGATAGCATCGAGGACATCTAGAGTTTGTTCGAAGAGGTAGATAATATTTCCAGCAAAGAACTCGCCAGCTGGGCGCGATTGCACTGTATACTTGGTGACGATGCCGTAAGCGTTACCCCCTCCTCCACGTGAAGCAAAGAAGAGATCAGGGTTGGACTCTGGAGAGGCTGTGACAATATCCCCGCTTGGCAGGACAATCTCAAGAGAGCGGAAAGAATCGCAAGCCATGCCATACTGGGGCGAGATAAAGGACAAGCCACCTGATAGTGCGAGGCCAGAGCCAACGCCAGCCAAACGAGCGCCAACAACAGTGCGTCCAAGGGGCTCGTAGAATTCATACAGATCACCAAATTTGTTCCCAGGCTCATATGTTGCGAGAGTAGTTTCGGGGTCGTATGATTTGCCATTCATCTTTTTTAAGTCAATCAAGACTCCCTGGTCAACGGATGAGAAGAAGTCATTCGGATTGTGACCACCAGCTTTAATGGCAAACCGAGAACCTGTCGCGCGAATAACTTTAATGGCGGTAGATATATCTTGAGCAGAAGTTGGGTAGATGATACATGATGGCGTATAGTCGCTTTGACGAGAATTCCAGTATGTATACTGACTGTTGATATAGTCAGGGTGGAGTACGCTATTGAGGACATCTACGTTCGGTAGAGAGGTTTTCAAGGTGGCACAGGCTGCGGGACCAAGCAGTTCCTGCCCAGTTGCGACCGCTGAAAAAAGGGCGACGCCATAGAGGAGGCCAATGGGCGACATGGAGTTCTTCAAGAAATCTATCCAGAGCTGTGATTGTCTTTGGATGAGTTCAACTACGTAGCAGCGTGTGTAAACATCTCTTAATCACAACGAAAATTCTACGGCAAAGCAGA
Source organism: Pseudogymnoascus sp. SDFLT0511 (assembly GCA_030180035.1). NCBI lineage: Eukaryota > Fungi > Ascomycota > Leotiomycetes > Thelebolales > Thelebolaceae > Pseudogymnoascus > Pseudogymnoascus sp. SDFLT0511. Next base: position 384,010 of record JASCQD010000016.1, read on the forward strand.
CGGTGAGGGCTTTCATTATATATCTCATCAGCACACTGCAATCAGTGCCGCTCATTTCAGTAGCGCTTTCAGGAGCTTGCCGAGGTGATAAGCTTACTAGACAATCAGGGCGAGATATAAAAATGCCGACACTGAAAGGGGTTACCCCACTGCAAATCCACACTAGACGGGCTACCCCACAGAAACATGACCCTGTTTACAACCCCGCATAGGATTAAACGTGGGGGATGCCTAGCATGTGATGGTAATGAAATGTCGACAAACCTTTCCAGGCCATGTTGAAAAGGTTTGTCGACATTTCATTACCATCACAGGCCTGAAAAGGTTTGTCGACATTTCATTACCATCACATGCTAGGCAGCCCCCCACGTTTAGTTGTTGTGATAGTGCAGGGAACAGGACATCAGAACTTATGAGCAAGCTTGCGGCAAGTTTGCGGACGGAGGAAATTTCTTACAGATGAAACTCGAAAGCGATTCCAATAGTGCCCTGTGTTAAAATTGGCGCCTTCTATAATGTTCAGCTACATTAATATTTAGTATCCAACCTTGTACTAACATGTGAGAACGATAAAAGAAATGCGAACTCGAACGTCAAAATGCGAAAGCGAACGCGAGTACGAATGCGACAAACAAATAAGATTAATTGCCGATCTCACAAAACGGTGTAAATATTTCTAGCCTATGCAAGGTGCTGAGTCTGCTAACACTCAAAATTTGTTTAGCCTATCCCAGTAATATAGCTGCGCGGCAAAGTAGCTGTGGCAGCGCACTTACCGCCATAAATGCGAAACGCGGAGAGTCACGCCGCGAAAAAATTAATAAATGTCTGATAGTGGTCGTCATATGACATACTTCTCGTTCCTCAAAAGCAGGTTCTTTCCCGTCAGAAATGAATTCCTTTCAATTTTGTGTTTTTGTTTTCGATGTATATATAAAAATCCGATAGGCCGAAGTGTAAATAAAAATGCGCTCCTTCAGTCTCCTCATCGCTACATCTGTGGCCGCCTCGGCCGCCGCCTTTCCCCTCGACGTCTCCAGTGATATCGCCGAGAGGCAAACCAAATCCTACCAAATCCGCGGTGTCCAGGATCCGATATATCATCTCTATCTTCAATCTTTGCCAGGGAATGCATCCACGCCGGTCATGGGACCTGAGGCAACATCTGAATACTTCACTATCGGCGAAACCATCCAGAGCACAAATACGTCTCTGTATTTGAATATTGGCGAAGCAAGTACCTCGTATTTGCCGCTTTCCTTTGACGCTACGGCTACCACGACGGCTTGGGGACTCGAGGGGGATACTATCATAACCACGAATGGAAGCCCATATGGACGCCGTAAGCGCTCTTCACATTTCTTGACTCCATGACGAGAAGCGAGGGTTAGAAAGACCGATGTCTAACGGGGCTATGAACTGACTGGGAGCCAATAGTATTGAACTTTCTGGTTTGCGATGGTGCAACGGCGGGCTATTATGATCTGTTCTTGCAGAAGGGAAGCGATACGCCAGCAGGGAGGACATGCAGCAATTACCAGACAATCCACCTGCCATGCTTATGTTAAGCTGATGAAACAGACAGTGGAGACACAGGAGCAGAGACATTGTGGTGGTGATCAAGCTCTCAGAAGTGGTATGAATGGCATGGGGCGACATGATGTTACTAGCTTACCGTCTGTACATACTTCCGTCCTTGAAATTATTTAACAAAACATCGTCGGAAGCACGGTGAATAAAACGGTGAGTATGACAAGTGGTTTGGGGAGTTCCCCTTCCTTGTCGGATGCTACAATAGCAACGGCACAATCTAATTTCAAGAGATTGAAAGAAGTTCTAAACAATACTATTAAGGATTGTATGTGATGCACAAAATATTACACCCCTATATACAGCCCGTACCTACGCATACGGCATCATCATTCCCTTCCAAGAGGCTCCTGCGGCTCCGGCATCCTATATTTATGCCGATACTCATTTTCTTCCAACTCTCGTTGGTGAATATTGTCCTCGGGCAATTCCCTCTGCGGCATATCCTCCCCAACTGATAACTCTACCTTTGCCCTATCTGCATTATAGGTACCCATCTCCTTTACGTTTTCGTAGCCCTTGTAATTTTGGCGATCAGGGACAGGGTGTTCACCATCCCTATTATTTGCCTTTCGTTTCCGCCAACAGAACCACCATAGTAAAAATCCAGCAAGCACCACGGCGGCCACACCCCCAACAACACCGCCAGCTATAGCGCCTACACTTGTTTTGCTCCCAGCCTCTTTCTCAGGTGCGGGCATGGCCGTCATCGTGGACGTGAACGTGAGCGTGGGCGTGGCCTTTGGCGTGGCCTTTGGCGTTGTAGAAGCGTTGCCCGACTTGTTAAAAATCGAATTTAACGTGGCGTCACCCCAAGTGGATGGGAATGCTGAGTTGATCGAGTAGAATCTATCGACCATATCTGGCCTAGCATACGCTTTTGCGTTAGGATTATACGTGTCGCTCCAGTTAAGCGACGTGAGATCAAAGATCATCATGGAGGAGGTCCAGGGATCAACATATGATGACCAGTCAACGCCCGAGGGGTGCTTATCACCCCCGATGGAAAGCATCTGCCGCTGATTACGCTCGGAGATGGACTTCTGGCCAATTTTTTGGCACTTGTGGTTGTTACGCCATGTGCTGGCTGAGGTGGGTACTTCTAGCCAGTTGAATGATGGGAGGGTTAGGATGTAAACTTTGCTGAGGGTGGCAACTGCTGCAGAGTTGGACGCGCCCACGTCGCCTCCATAGATAAAACTGCCATATGTTAATACTGGAATCATGGAAGTGAGAGATGGGGAAGCTGGGCGTAAAAGGGACAAATATACGTACATTTCATAAGAAGAAGAATTAGCATTGCTAGCTCCTACAGAACAGAATGAATATCGGCCCGTGGGTGCGTTCGTAGCCGCCTGCATATGAAATGTGTCCGTGTGAATATCATAAACCTGAATAGTGCCAAGGTCTGCAAGATCTAGCGATGCCACATTCCTGTCAAGCGGGTTCTTCCCGCCCAAGAAAACAAGGACACCCTCTTCGCCATACTGGGGGACAAAATGCGCCTCACCCCCAAAACTGTGTGGTGTAGCTCGTGTCACGTTGGTGAATTTCTGGGTTGCGTAGTCATAGGTTACAAAGTCCTCCATCACTATTTGTATAGGTACAGCGCCATTGGCGTCGGCGTCCAGTTGAAAAGTTGTCGTACCGCCAAGACTATAATGCTTCTTGCCGCTGCTAACTGAGAGAGCGTTTTCGACACTGGAGGTGAGAGGGAAGGAGTCTGAAAGTGACTTTGCGAATTGGAGCGACCAGTTCACGGGGCCGCTTTCGGGAGGCGTAAACCCCCAGACCTCAGGCTCTACATTCGCTGCGTATATAGTGTGGTCCTCGTTAAAGTTTGGGCTGTAGTATGTCCCGCCGTAGCTGTATACCACGTTGTGTATCGCATCGTAGAAAATCTCTGGTCGTCGGGATGGCTTGAATGCTTTGGTGTGATCAGAGACCACTGCATCGACGGTGGAGGTGGTCCAGGATTTGGCAAGGTCAATTGCGAATGTTTGAGAAACTGTAGATGTTTAGATGCGAGATGATGAAGGGGGAGGGAAGGGGAGGCCCACTTGGCAGAAAGGTCATGACACCATTGTCGTTATAATGAATTTCGCCGCCCTGGATGTAGAGCCAGTTTCCTACGACAATTGCTTTGAGAAAAGTTAGACCAGCAAGAGCGCAACAGTGACAATCCATGTAAACCGCAAATTACTTACAAGATGGCCAAAACCACGACTTGAATCCTGTGGGGAGAAATGACGCTGGCGTGCCTGGTACGGCATGGACAAAGGAGATTCGAAGGCAGAGAAGAAGCAGGATTATGAACTTCATTGTCGCATCTGGTACACAGAAGAAGGGCGCAGACGGCTATTCTCCAACGCGACGGAGCTGAACCGCAAAGTTAACAAAGCATGGCGCATGCATAAGAAAGAGAAGGGATCCTGCACAGAAGGGAGGGGACGAGGGCACGACGACCGTAGTATCCACTCTTCTCAGCTTATGGTCACGTCCATAACGGCTATAGTAAGCTTCTAAATGAAGGATGAAGGATGCGGAACTGTGGAGTTTTGGGGCTTGATCCCCCTGTCCTGTGCATCATCCCCTGCGGTTAAAAGCGAGCGTTGCGCCATGCGCGCTACGGATGCTAGGAAGAACGCCTCAGTACTCCATAAGCGCAACTAAAAACCACAATGATGGGCAAATGTCGTAAATTTATAAGGCTGAGACAAGAAGGCCTCGTGAAATTATCAGCTGGACCCGATTCTCTTTGGCTTGGGATGTGGTGTTGATACTGCGGCAGCGACAGTGGCCCCTTTTTTTCAGATGTGCCGCTAGGGACAAGAGACTTAAAATTGATTCCTTGGCCATCGCCAATGGTCCTCATGCTTACATAACGCCCAAGATACTTAGTGAATTGAGCTATAAGGGTCACCAGATGAATCTCATGGTGAGTGGAATGGAAAATATATGTACTATGATGCAGATGAGGCGCAAGTGTGTAGCTACCGGTGCGCGCCGTGCCGATGGAGGTAGCCATGTCGATTGAAGGATCACATGATAACGGTCCACATAGATAAGGGGATGGATTGAGGAAGGAAGTGGGGAAAGGGTAACCAGAAACAAAACCGCGGGGGTGCGGAATTGCCGTTGTAAGATTCTCGGAAATTCCGACATCAACAAGGGGACCACAAAGTGAATCTCTTTAAACAACGTGGTTGCACACGTTGCGCAATCTACATCGAACCCAAATATATATTTTTATGTCGCTGCTCATTCGGCCTTGCCGTTGTCAAACCGACAGTAAGTGACTGTATTTGACGGATTCTGCAAATCGAATTAAAGGTGCGGTGCAACTCGCAAGACTTGAGCCATTGCTCGAAATCTGCATGAGTTTGAGACGCAGCTCCGTCTATTTGAAATGAAAAAGGCGCATCCAAATATCGCTAGGGCTGAGGTCAGGCGACGTCACGCAGATCATGACATGGCGCATCCCTGAGAGGCACCGATTGTTCTCAAATCTCTTGTCGCGGCTACGGGAGATCTCCGGCTATGAAGCATAGTAAGGGGTGACCATCGGCATCGTGTCCGAGCCCCGCGGCTGGAGTAATGTTTGCTTTTCTGTCTGTCGTACGCCAATAGATTAAAGCCATATGCACATTCTCAAGCGCAGCGTTGTTGTATTCGGCGCTGGTTGCTTCTCCAAAATAGCAGCAGTGTGTCGCACGATCCCTCCGCTGGTTACACACCTGACTCGTTGTGTGGAAACATTGTTCTTGATGTAGGTTCTTCCAACGTCCTAGTAACATTTTGCCGATTCTGCAATTGAGCAAACACATCCTGGAGGGGCGCAAGCTGTGGAATGGGGACGGGTTCACAGAGGTCATGGAGTCCAATCGCTGCGCCTCTTTTGGTACCCAACTCGTTTGGGTTTCGATTCCCCTCGAGCACGGTTACAGTGACAATGATTGATTCCAGTCCGTCGTGTTGGTGGTCCGGAAATACCACAGTATCCCGCGGCGCTCGTGGTGATCGTTGCGTCCTGTTGTGGTTGTGTGTCTTCGTTAAACTCGATAACGGTGATGATATGAAAAACTTAAATCGCACAGTAGCGATGCTGTGTTAGAATCAGATATCTTTAGGGCCAGTCAGCTGCTTCCTAGCGTGCACAACGGCTGTGGTGATCCTGAAGGGGCCTATGAGATGCGGTCGGAATATTCATGAGGAACCGCATAGAGTCCTTAATCTCTCACACCTTGATGGATATGTTGTTGTGCTTTGATATCCGGCCGGTTTGGCGGCCATATTGTAATGTTTGCAGTACCTAGGCCGCTACTGGCATTTCGAACACCCTGGCCGCAATGAGAGAAGTCTTTCCCGCTCCAATGTCTGACACTGGAGAGGACGCCTATATCAACAGTTGCAAGCCCCATTTCAAGATACTTCTGCCGAAACTGACGAGCCAGCAAGAACAACTACTATCCTCCATAAACTTGAAATCCATTTAAATTAGTGGCAATGGCAGCCAGCTTAAAGGCAAGCTCAGAACCAATCCGGTACGTTCCTACTGTTGTTATACCTCACTTAAACCTAGGTTCTCATATCGTTCTACTCTTCTGAGCCATGCAATTCCTACAGCAACTAACAAAGCCAGGCACAGGGTCACGTCCTCTTCCAAGCCAACCAAGAATATAAAACAGGCTGGGCAGCGTTCCAAGCCCCCCAAAGTCCACGAGGCGTCGGCACAATTACAACGCTACCTCGATGAGGAAGACGCCGACTACAAGTCCCTTGCTATTCCAGGAAGCGAGTCTCACCACAAAACCGCCAAAGTAGTGAGGCGCAAAGCTATCAACGAAGCAGTTGCACGCGAGTATTAAGCGGCATTGCTGCTTGAAGTGTCAGTACTCCAATTATGGGGTAGGGGGAATAATAGAGGCCTGATTAAGCATGATACCACTGGGGGCTTCCAGGCCCAAGGAGTTAGGTTGATGAGGGATACCCGAAATGCTTCGTTTTCGGGGGGGATTGATATACTTCGCATATTATTGCAATTGAAAGTTGTATGAACCCTCTCACATGCATTAACCAATACCTCTGGTGCTGCAAACTACCAAATCAAAGACCGACGAGGCTTTTGCTCTAGTTGATGCTACCATACTCCAAACTGGTTTTCCGACGATGTTTTAGTCCTCTTCTGGCTCCAGCCTCGATCTCGTCGTCCCTGTCATTTTCTCAAATGCACCTCGTAACAGCTTGAAACGAATAACTAATCCGCGCTTTTATACGTATGTTGCCACGTGTAGTACCTACCAGCTACTTCATCCCTCATATCTTGTGCCAAGGATAGTCTGAACGATATCGGTCGGTATTCACGCGGCGCGGGATAACGGATCTACGGGCTAATTTAACAATAGAGCTGTATTAATCTTTGTTTTAAGTAACTAGCTCCCCAAAGGCCACAATATAGCTACAATATGACCATAGTAACCCCGAGTGACCGGAAGGTTTTCAATTAGGTATATTGCAATAAACCCTAGCTGTTGTATACAGCGCGTCTTCAGGTCCTTGGACAGCAAGACAAGCTTATACGAACCTTCCAGACGGATTATCATTCCTCCACATCCAACCCCAAACGTTTAACCCCACGTAGATCACATCATCCGCTCCGATTAGCCTCGTAATGCTTCCCCGCATCACTGTAGCAGAACGAGGAGTTTGTCAAATCAGAATCCATTTTGTCTTGGCAATCTAATAATTCCACCATATAAAGCCTACATCTTATATAGCGCCAGTGGCAGGTCCGAAAGACTTCCTATACGTGGAACTATGCGGTAAATAGTATTGGTGATATGCCGAACTTTTCAGTTGGGGCTTTCTTTCACCTTATCCTCTGAGTAAGTTAGTCTGGGGATTCCCAACTGCCGCGTTGGTAGTAGCCTTCCATTCGTGCGTGGCATAGTGCCGTTCTTATATTCAACTGCTCCCTCCCGAGCCTCTCTGTCGTCATACAATCATGAAGCTCTCAAATCTCTTTTGCGCCCTTCTGGCATCAAGCACCGTATCAGCTTTGCCCTTACAGTCTGATGTTACAGATATCGCTGTCCGCGCCGACTCTAGTCTTGTAGGTTACCTTGGAGTCTTCTTCCTCGGAGACGCACCAAATGTCTACTTCTACTTGAGCAATGGAAACAATGCGCTCTCCTTCAAGCCTTTGAATGGTGGCCAGGCAATTCTCGACCCGTCTTCCGGTACAGGCGGTGTCCGTGACCCGTCTATTATCAACGGTGGTGGATCTGAAGCTGGCAACAAATGGTACATCATTGGAACCGATCTAGATATCGGAAAGGTAAGCAATTGACCAGATTTTCAGCTATCATCAGCTTCACATGTCCCGGAACTGATTTGAAGTCAGACCACTTGGGACGCATCTCAGCGTAAAGGGTCTCTCAGTGTTTATATCTGGGAGAGCACAGATCTAATTAACTGGGGTTCTGAGCGGTTGGTAAAAGTTGAGAACGACGAAGCTGGAATGGTCTGGGCGCCTGATGCCATTTGGGATGCGAGCAAAGGTGAGAACCCCAAATCTTTTTTCTCAGAAGCTGTCAGCAGTACTGACTGCTCTAGGCCAATATTTGGTCCACTGGGCATCGAAATTCGTAAGTCGCCTGTTACTTGGTACTGTTCACTTCTTAGCCAGGATTTTAGTACTCCACGTCCGACCCCGAGCACACTGGCACCGCCGGTGCCAGCGAAATCCGTTATGCCTATACCAGTGACTTCAAAACCTTCACCTCGCCGCAAACACTCATCGCCGCCGCAACTACCGTCATTGATCTCGCACTCTTACAACTGCCACAATATGGCGCCAACAGCTATGCGCGCTTCCTCAAGGACGAGTCCGCTAAGCTCGTCTATATGGAGCGTTCGGATGATGGGCTATTTGGAACCTGGACACGACCCGGGGGCGCCTCGGCTTTTATTCACACCCAGGTTGAGGGTCCATACGCCTACCTGGATAATCAAGTTGAGGGGAAAGTGAACCTGCTGTTGGATTACTATGGCAGTGATGGTTACAGGCCGTTTACGTCGACAAATCTGAATGCCAATGCCTGGGTGGATGGGGATCGGACGAATTTCCCAACGAACTTAAGGCATGGTTCGGTCATTGGGATTGATCAGGCGAGATATGATGCGCTGGATGCGAACTGGGGGTAGGAAAAGATCGAGATTGCCGCGATCGCATCACCCCGATGATCTGGCACGAGGCAGTATCCTGGCTTTTAGTCCAGAGTTCAAATTTATAGCAGCCGTCGTTGTTAGTCGGCTGTATATATCAAAGAGTTGTATCCCGCGGTTTATATCACATAAGATATATTTTGTAGCTGTAACTATCCAAAGTCCTTTGACTCCTGATGTAGTAGTCGACGGTAATCGTCAAATCGGCCTGTGGCGTATTTCATGTGAAGGTGTGGTGTTCTATTTTTAGGCTCCACCGAAGTCGTACGTATCAGCCCCACTCCGTACAAGCGCGTTCCTGCCTTGCATTTACAGTATCAATGCCAATGCCAACATCAGAATCAACCTGCGAACTCCTCTGTTTCTCATCTGGTTGGTCTTTTGTATTTTGATTGCATTGGTAACTCCACGATGTAGGTTGCCAGGTCCCCAACCGCTCTGTCGCATACTAACTGCCAAATAGGGCTCATGCTCCTCCAGATACCGCCGCCAAGCACCCACGGCTGACGGCTGCCGAGGTGACGGCATTGCCCAGCTATCCAACGGTAACGTGGAAATTTCAGCCAACACAGGAGGGAAAGTTGAAAGTTGCAGAAGGGAGAGGCGGCCCTTTGAACATCTCGTGGGAGGTACATGGAACAGGAAAGACGAAGATTGTAGTAAGTCACGAGACACAAGGCGACACGTACATGTGTTTACCGCGGAAACCCCGGACTATTCGAAATCAAATCAGCATTACAAGACGAAGAGCTAGATGTAAGAAATCCAGTGGAACTAGGCTAATGTGCTATTTTCTAGGCGATAACTGGACTTGGAGCCAACAAGGCAAGCTTATAGAACGCCACATGAATTACTGAGGCTAACAGAAGAATAGGCAGGATGGCAACGCCAAACATTGAAATTTGGCCACGAGCAGGGAGATCAGTACTCCTTCCTGATTTTTGACAACCGCGGAATCGGTCGCTCTGATAAGCCTGTCATGCGCTACTCGACTTCTGAGATGGCGAAGGATGTTGTCGAGCTCGTAGATCACTTAGGCTGGACCCAGGAGCGAGAGCTACATGTTATTGGGGTGTCAATGGGCGGCATGATAGCACAAGAACTCGTATGCGCCCTTATCCACTATATTCTGCGTCTTTACTCCGTCCAGCAACTAATGATTCTGCAGGGTCAACTCATACCCGAGCGCATTTGCTCACTTTCTCTATTCTCCACGCTATCACGCTTCCAGCGTACCGTCCCTTTCATTCAAAATCTACGTAACAGAGTTAACATGTTTTTGCCCAAGTCCCTTGACCGCACCATCATCGACGTCGCCTACAACATGTTCCCTGACAGCTGGCTCGACGCCCCTGACACCCTACACTTGCCTTCTTCAACCACACCCGGCTGTCTCCCCGCCGCCGGCCACACAGACTGGGAGACTGGCGCATACGGTCACTTCCCGACCAATTTTGCGCGCATCGCAGCGCAAGATCTTGAGAAGAGGGCGGACACTGATGGGTTTGGACCGAAGGGTTTCATATTACAAGCCATTGCCGCGGGATGGCATGATATGAGCCCAGAACGGCTGAAGGAGCTCGGAGACAAGGTGGGGAGGGAGAGGATCTTGGTCGCACATGGAACAGAGGATCGGATGTTGACATTTCCGCATGGGAAGACTCTAATAGAGCAACTGCAGCCTGGGGAGAGTTATGTGAGGGAGGGGAGAGGACATGTCCTTTTGATAGAAGAGCAGGACTGGCATGACGAAACTGTAGCGAAATTATGGGCGAAGACTGCTTTATTATCGGTTTGAGTTTGCAGGTTTGGAGCAAGGAGCGACTGGTATGGGACAGCTTGTGGTGTTTGATGCCGCCAGGAATAAGCGGGGCAGTGAGCGACAACGGAATTTCTGTAAGGTTTATTACTCGATAAATTGGTTCATAATACTTGTTATAAGAATTATTTGAGCTTAGAATAATAACCCTCATCCTTACATGTAAATGTTGGCGTTTGTTTTGAGAAAGTGGAGCTTGTATTCGAATCCAATCCGGGAAGGTCACATGATTCGCAGATATCAATTATGCTGACCCTTTGCCGCGCGTCATACGACAATACAGGTTCTTCCTCTGTTGCCCTTCGACTGTTTAAGCTTATATAGCTCGCTGAAATACTCTAAATATTACCTTCCGATTGATACGCCCCAGAATACCACAAACCCCGCCCTAGTACGCCTCGAGGCTCTAATTTCTTGCGATAATTTTGTGGGTTAGACGACCAAATGCGACGCAGAGTGCACAAGAAGTCGAAGAGTGGATGCCAAGAATGTAAGAGAAGACATATGAAAGTAACGTATCCCTTAAAGCATTTCAATGTTTGGTCAACATTGCTCCTCGCCATGCTCCGGCCAAGTTTTGTGTTCACCCAGCTAATAATTGCACAGTGTGATGAACGGCGCCCATCATGCGTCAATTGTACTACATCAGAGCGGTCCTGCGTTTATCTTGATATTGGGCGCAAGCCGCCGAGTCAATTGTCTGCTTCACCCATCACTTCACCAGCTTTGAGTCATGCAAGCCGTGCTAGTTTTGCTGGTTCTCCAGCTACCACCTCATCCACGGCATTACCTGGGAACGGCTCCTATTCATCACTTGGAAGCTCTCCAATGTCATTAGAACGCCAAAGCCAATTCATGCCATCTACCATTTCTCCAGTTATTTCTAGTTCAACCGTTGGAGAACCAATGCTTCAGCCTCATACGGCTAATGGCCCAGTGAACATGCTTCATCTTGAGCTTTTCTATCACGCACTAAATGAGAGGGCTTTATACATCGGTGCTGGCGAAAGTTATGCTCAGACGATGACCGAGTTGGTAATTCCGCCTGCTCTTTCTCATCCGTTTCTAATGAACGAAATACTTGCCTTGTCAGCCCTTCATCTTGCCATTGTACACCCAGACAGACAACAGCAGCTTGAGAGCGTCGCAGCAGAACTTCAAACAAGTGCCCTCTCGGCATTCAATCAAACATGCCATGAGGTTACGTCTAGCAACTGCCTTCCGATGTTTATTTTCTCTTCGCTCATCGGCAACCACGTGTTTCACACAACATTCAAAAACCACAGCGAAAACTTCCACGAGTTTCTGGAAGAGTTCGTCAAGTATATGCAGCTCCACCGCGGTGTTCGGTCCGTCATTTCGACCCATTGGGGGCTGCTCCGTGGCATAACAACTAGAGCGCTCATGCTCGACGATGACAGCGAGCTGCCAACCCCAGGCGTAGCGCAGGGCAATGAATGCGACAGCCTTCGGAAACTTCTCGATACGGCCGATCTTGGTCCGGCTACAAAAGATACGTATATTCAAGCCGTAAATAGCTTACAATGGGGCTTTGACGCCCAGCGTGTCCGGAGGGTGGTCGGCCTCACATACGCGTGGCCAATACAGATTTCCTCCGAGTACGTGGAGCTACTGAAACAGCGCCGACCGGAGGCTCTCACAATTCTGGCATATTATGCTGTGATGTTACACTCGCATCGAAATGTTTGGCTGGTTGGGGGTGCGGGGAGATATCTAATCGAGTCTATCTCGGGTTATTTAGGCACATATTGGGGGAATTGGTTGGCTTGGCCGAATGCGGCTCTTGCAGCGCCTTCTACGCCCGCTGAATAGGATTCTGAAATTAAACAGGAGGTTGGAACAAGATCTTCGATAAACGAATGCCAAGTATTGCTTAGGGCGATGTGCTATTTTGGTACCGGCTGGGGAAATGAGGAGTTGGTATACCAGAAATATATTGATTTCGGAGCGACAATATAATTCGCGGACGACGCACTAATCGTCGAATCAAAGTATAATTTATAGGAAGACTACAAAGCAATCTCACTTATACGGCATCTGGGAAGGTTATTGGTATCATATTCTATTTGGTAACTATATCGATTGGGTTCTATCTCGCTATTCAAAATCAACAATATCAAAATCCTCATATTAACGCCCTGACAAATAAAACAACCATCCACGACAAAGGAAACACTCTAAATTATATACGCCGTAACCCGATTAAGCTTTCGAGCTGATGCTGTCAAGCTGAAGACGCTCTGCGTCGTTTTTCTTCACAGCCGTGAGGCTGCCTGGGTGCTTCCAGAAAAATAACACCGTCACAATAAACATCAACAACGCATCGAACACATACAGTGTCCACTCATTCGCCAAAAGGTACCCATCATTGCCCATCACATACTCCGCAACACGGAAGATGCTTCGTATCATGATCAACGCACTGACCATGTAGAGCATAGCCAGATACTGCTCCCACCTGACGTCAATGGAGTAGCTCTCGGTTGTTGGGTTCTTGCGAATCTTAAGGTGGAAGAGGACAGCCGTAAGCCAGAAGAGCCCAAACATGAGGAGTTGGATCCCCAAACCGCCCAAAATCATGTTCTGGCCGAGCTTGACCCTGTCTTGATCCCCGCCAGCCATCATGCCACCACCTCCGCCTTGGACGAGAAATGAGAAGACATCACCGGCCACGAAGATCTTGGTGAGCCAGTTGGGTCGGACGACAGAAAGGTGTCCCCCATTCACGGCGTTGATGATTCGGCCCAGTGTCATGTAGATAGAGGCTGCGAAGAGGGCAGGCGGGAGGAGAATAAATAAGTTCTGGATGATGTACGGCATGAGAGCATCGGTTTTGTCGTGAGCTGCCGCGCGAGCGGCGAAGCCAATTACTTCGACTGTGGCAGATGTTAGACTAAGATCAGGGAACGGAACGAGCCACGGAACGTGGAGGGGCGGGGTAGGGGGGTCATACACAGAGTGCCGATAGTGAAGGCGAGACAAAACCAAGCGCGGGTCTTGACCAGGCGCCAGAAGTGCGCGGCGGTTGCGAGTGCGAAGAGGACGGCGAAGATAGCTGCCGCAGGTGTTGATGGGAGATAGTGCCACAGATAGTAGCCATTGTGGGACTTGAGTTCCGTCATCCTGATAGCCCAGGTTATACGTGATGCAAAGATACTCCAAGAAAATGAAGCAAGGGATGTAAGGGGAAATAACGGAAGGATTACGAAGATTGGGAATTGATGAAGTAAAAATGTCGAGTGTGCGATCTAAAACTAGAACGAGAAGGGAGAGCAGTCTACTTAAACTCTCTACATATGGCTATTTTTACCCATGGAGACAGGCCTTTGGAGCATCAGGAGTTCGCCGCAGCAAGAGAAAGTTTGCAGCGTAGCGTAACTGACCGTACCAGAGACGCGCATAGGCTCTATAAATTAGATTGCGCGTACATTATCGAATTGGTACAGGAGCAGCTAAGCTCATGCTAAACGTGGGAATTAAGCAATGGCGGGGTGGATAACTAAGATCTTTACTCGTATATCCCGTGGCATTCCACGTATCGCACGTAAAAGAGTTGTCGATACGCCCATAATAATCTCGTTATACGCGTATCGGCGGGCTATACGCGTACAAGAGAAACTACTCCGACGCTAGGCTGAATTAATCCGTTACTATAATTCTGCCACAAATTACCGCTCATCCCACCACAAATTATTGTTCCCCGCCAAATGTGAGACGAGGCTGAGACAGCACATACATAACCAGCCCGATGGAAGGAAACCTCGTTGCGCCGCCGGTGCTGTCGACGCCAGAAGCACATCTATTCGAGGACCCGACGCCCGTTGCGAAGAGCTCGTTTGGTGAAAGGTTGAGCGACGACGATGTTCGACACGTTTACGAGGTTGACCGGACCGCGCGAGACATCCGTGCTGGAGGATGGAGGCGAGTCGCTCTACAGTTTCCAGACGGCATGCTGAATGATGCGCCGAGAGTTTTCCAGTTCCTACAACAGGCGCTGAAAGAGTTGCCCTCGACTATTGCGGAAGCCGACGCTGGTGTGGAGGATGTAGCCAAGGCTGTTCAAGAGCTAGATATTGCGAAACAAAATGTAGCAAAGGAGCCAAGGAAGGACCGACTGTTTATACTTGCCGATACATCATATGGATCATGTTGTGTGGATGAGATCGCTGCAGAGCATGTCGATGCCGACGTAGTGGTTCACTATGGTCGTTCTTGCCTGTCACCCACGGCGCGGCTTCCAGTCGTCTATGTCTTTACGACTCATAAGCTTCCGATCGACCCTGTGATAGAGTCATTCCAGCAAACATATACGGAAAAGTATACTAAGGTCATACTTATGGCCGATATTACATACTCGAGCCATATACCTACGATACTAGAACAAGTAACGGCTTTGGGCTACACAAACGTCTTCGCCCCATCTATTATTCACAATCCGGCGTCGCCTCTCCCAAATCGAACAGTACCTCCAACTGTCGAATCTGGGGAAAATAATTTACAGGATTACAGTTTATTCCATATCTCCGAGCCTCCGCCGAGTCTGCTTCTTACACTCTCGTCGCGCCTCAAGTCTATGCACATATACCCCACCGACACGGCAAAACCACAAGCTCTGGAAGCTCAAACATCTCGTCTCTTGATGCGGCGGTATGCGACGCTCACATCATTAAATACCTGTTCCATTTTTGGGATTCTCATAAATACGCTCTCAGTTAAAAATTACATGCCTACTGTCGACGCCATCAAGGCACAGATTGCTGCGGCGGGGAAGAAGAGTTACACATTTGTAGTCGGCAAGGTCAACGCTGCAAAGGTTGCCAACTTCTCTGAAATTGGGGGATGGGTTGTTATTGGGTGCTGGGAGAGCAGTCTAATTGATAGCACAGAGTTCTTTCGTCCCATAATCACACCATTCGAGCTGGGCCTGGCACTAACGAGCGATGAAGAAAGAGTGTGGACAGGCGAATGGAATGGAGATTTCAGTGATGCTATTAACAAGCCGCTCGCACCTCGGACAGTTATGAAGGATGTAGAAGAACCTGGTCATGGAGACAATGAAGGTTCAGATGAGGAGGGAGATTCCGCTCCACCAGAATTTGACCTCCGTACTGGCCGTTATATAAGCCACAGCAGACCAATGCGTCCGTCGAGGACGACAGAGTCCGCATCCAATGATGCGACAGGTGAAACAGGGGCACCGCCATCAAGCGCCCTGATGAAGCGTGCAAACGGGGACCTGGCTATGATCAATGGCACAGCAAGTCCCGGCGCGGAATATCTACGTTCCCAGCGGACATGGAAGGGGCTTGGTAGCGATTTCGAGGTTGCTTATGATAATGATGACGGCCAACTCGGTGCACAAGTGGAACAAGGTAGAGGAGGTGTCGCAAGAGGATATACTGTGGGTGGTGAGGGCGAGAGACACTGATATAATGTGCCCGTTTTAAGGGTCGGAATAAAATGCATCGGACATGGAATACCCTAGAATCAGCCATTCACGTCGGACAAAAAGTGTTTTATGGGCGCAAAATAAGCCACTTTGGCTGATGGAGAGATATTAGGATGGCATTGTGATGGCATTGTGATGGCATTGTGAGAACCAGAATATAGTGTCGATCCGGATAAACTCAGGCCCCTTACTTGTTCGCGACAAGGTTGATGGGACGAAATGAGGCATCTCTCTGAAAACTCAAGGCAGTGTTCCTTATGCACAGGAGAATTAATAAGCTTCAAAATGATGAACAGGATATTTTTATTATTGTTGTTCGATGGTCGCAGTCATCATTCGCGCGTGTCTGATTCGTCGGTTGTCAGGGCCGAGTATCCCCGTCATGCCCGTCAGCCACCCTTCTTGGTCCATGCGTCGCTTCAGAACCACCTGAAACTCCTTGTCAGTCTCGGAAGCTGTCTCAACGTCAACCCAAAGTAACATCAGCCGCTCCGCTATGGTTTTACAGTTCGCCCCCGGGCAATATCCCAATTCGCATTGAACTGTATTATCCGAATCTCAAGGATAGTTGGCTCTGATGGTAGAATTGGTAACTAGGAAGCGCCTTACATCCAGAGAGCCTTTGGGAATCAATTTTACACCCTGATCCACGATTTCCATAGCTAAATGATGAGATTGGAGGCTACTACGAGGTAGTATCAACAACGATGGAGACCAAAGATGGCGGAGCCTCAATGAACCTAGTAACTCCTTGAGACGCCCCAAGCCATTGCCGTTTCCAAGGCACCTCAGAACATTCTCGTCTGATATCCCCCCGCAACGCCCCCACGTACCACTGCCAACGTATGGCCGAAACACCTCATGCCCCATGGTTGGCGGCCCGGCCTGGTCCGAAATTCAAGGGTCTGTTGTAGGAAGGCATGGCAAAGTGGGAGCTATGGGCGCTAAGCTACACCTCCTTTTGCTCTACTGCCGCACAGGCTTGTCCGGATATCTCCCGGTCTGAGGATACGACTGCGTCTCGATGTCCTGCATCCCCCCCCCCCCTCCTCTTGGCAGGGATGAGACGGCGCAAAGTGGGCTGCAACCCCCAGTGATATCCGAATCTTGGAAGCATACGACAAGGGAGTATCTCCATATAAGGTCGGACGAGACCCGGAATCATGTCTCTTTCTTTCATCATCACTTCTTCAAACATTCAATCGCGCTTTCATTTCTATTCTCAGTTCTGTGAACTTTCGCTTCTATTTACATTCATTCGTTAAATCATCGTCGGCCGGTCCACCTTCATTTAACTTCAATTTACAATCTTTTTAAGTGTTCAAGAAAAATCCCATCACAACCGGAAACATGCAGTCCAAGGCAGTGCTTCTATCTCTTCTCATCGCCTACGCTGAGGCTAGGTAAGTTCGAGCAGGATAAATAGATACAACGGCAATGGACTAATGGTTGTAGGTTTGGCCAAGAGCAGGAACCCATCAGCGCCATTTCAGCTGTCACCAGTGGAGGTGGCGCCGGTGTTGCCGCGACCTTAGCTGGAGCGGCCATCAGCACTCTCCTGGGAGGCGCCAACCCTTGTGCCAAAGTACGACCCACGATACCCATTAATATAAAATCAGTTGCTAACAGATAATAGCTCCAAGCTGCCGACGAAATCATTGCGGAACTCGGTACTGGTGCTGATGCCGTAGCAGCGGCCATTGGCCTCGTTGCTGCCGAGCAGAACTTCAACCCCTTCGCAACAGACATCCCAAGCATCTGCGGCGACCCAACCCTTCCCACCACGGAGATCCTTCGTGGTATTGTACCACTCGTCGACCCCGCCGTCACTGACTCTGATATTGCGAATGCGAACTCGGCCCAGTCAAAGACAACTCCCTTTAATGCGGATGGTCTTAGTGTTGCGCAAGTCATGGTCAACAATGGATTTGCTAGCTTGAAAGCAGTTGACCTTACTGGAGCTGCTGTCGACGTCAATGCGGACGCAGGTGCAGGTGCTGGCGCTGGAGCCGACGCTGGTGCTGATGCCGGTGCTGACGCTGGTGCTGACGCTGGCGCTGGTGCTAATGACGCCACTGTTACTACAGCTGCCGCTGGCGCCGCCGATACTGCCGCGGCTGCTTGCCCACCGGCGACTACATTTGTTACAGTTACCGTTGGAGCTGACGCTGCTGCTGATACCGCCGCAGCGGATGCCGGAAACGCAAACAACAACGCAAACAACAACGGAAACAACAACGGAAACGACAACGCAAACGACAACGCAAACAACAACGGAGATGACAATGCGCAAGCCGGGGGCGCTGCTGCTGACGCCGGCGGGTTTGACTTTGGAACCTGCACTCCAACCATGGAGTTCGTCGGTGGACTTGGCGGCCGCCCTGCTGATGAATTCACGTTCCAAGCTACTGATGCGGTCGTCGCCGAGGGTCAGCAGGAGGCTCTCAACCCCAACATCATCACCAACAGGATCTGCGACCAACTTACCAACGTCTGCAATGCTGGTGCGAGTGGTATTGCCGCCTGCGAGGACGCACAAGCACAAATTCTCGCCCTTGGCACAAGGGACGCCACTACCGCAACTGAATGGAACTCGCTGCTCGGTTTCTAGAGTGTCCAGAGTGTACGAATGATTGGGCGTTGGGAGTTTGTAGTTTATGATTAGATGAATGCAGCTTTGCTATTCCTGTGATTAGGCATTTTGGAGGCTTTCCCGGCAATTTATCAAGATATACTATATAAATATATATTTGCCTTGCCGCAACATTATCTCCGTGGTTTTCGTGCATTATAATTGGTGACATTCAGCACATCAAATATTTATCTTGACCATATTTATTCAACTAAAATGCGTCAACCTCAGGTTCACAGGTATTTGTAACTATAACTGTAGTCTACGTATTTATAATCTTGGCTTCTAGATTTGAAGCGCCAAGTTCATGATGTAACATTTATGAAGCACAGTGGCTTGCGAATACTCGTGGCTTCCCCCAATAAATGTGATGTGAGTACAAGCGCAAAGACCGCCAAAACTGAGAGAGTGATAACGCACGGACCACAAGGCTGAAATTCGCCAACCTCCTCAAAGTCCAACCTACGACTTCCCTGTTCGACGAAGGAAACAATACTCCACGAAACACTCATATCGCCGCGTTTATTTGCATAATCTTTCGCTGGTCATAATATATTGACAACGGCGATGAACTTTCTGCCATGGTTTATCGAAACAAACTACTTCTGATACCAGTAACGCGACTTTGATTTCGGCCCAAATGTCAGCCTCATCAAACGCCGCCTTGACTTCGCTCTCGAGACCTAGGATAGCCGTTGTCCTCGTCGCTGTTCTGGCGAGTGTGTATGGTATCTACTACCTACACAGTAGCAGTGATGGTACCGAAACGATCCCCGAGCCTAATACATCGTCTGGGCCTGGACTTCACCGCACAAATGCAATTCGCCGCCGCCACCGTCGACCAACCCCCCGAACTGGCGATGGAGCTGAGGACCACCCAGACTCATCCCATGATGAGTCTGATGAAACGGACGATGAAAGTGGCCCGGTAGTTCTAAGGCCTCTCACCGATGGCGATACAGTAGTCGACGAGGTCTCCTTTGACGAATTTGACGACCCCTCGTGGAACCGACAGCGTGCTGGACAACATATGGTACAACTGCTATTTCGAATATCCGAAGATGCTACAAAACGGAATGCATATGTCCATCGTGGAACACTATGTAACGCTTGCGGAGTTGTTCCAATCCGCGGTATTAGATACCGCTGTGCAAACTGTGCGGACTACGACCTCTGCGAAGCGTGTGAATCCCAAGGCCACCATTACAGGACACACGTTTTCTACAAGATTCGGGTTCCTATATCCAACTATGCGCCGAGGCAATTGCAGTCGGCATTCTATCCTGGCGATCCAGACACCGCGGTCAAGATGTTGACCCGCGAACTCACGACAAGGCTCACAAGAGAGACAGGCCTAGATCGGCCCGAAATCGAGGCTTACTGGGAGCAGTGGACATACATGGCAAACACAGAGTGGCGAGACGACCCAGACGCACTTTACCTGGCCATGGATAGACGGACATTTGACCGCTGCCTCGTCCCGTCTGACGGAAACCGCTATGCTTCGCCGAACCTTATCCACGACCGCATGTTTGCATTTTACGACCAAAACAACGACGACTTAATCAGCTTCCCGGAATATCTGCAAGGGCTGGCGTTTCGGAAAAGCAAGAACAAGCTCAGGAGAGTATTTGACGGCTACGACATCAACGGAGATGGATTTGTTGACAGAAAAGACTTCCTCCGGATGTTCCGATCGTATTACGTTTTATTCAAGAATATGCGGAAAGATATGCTGGATAGTATGGATGAGCATGCCGTGAATAGTGTTGAAGCTCATCAACTAGTCCACAGCAGGCAACCCCTGAGCAGTGCCTTTGGCCGTGATGGCCGATTTGGACGTGCTTCGAATCCACGTGCTCCTGGAGAAGGGAAACAACCTAATCCAGACGGTGACCTCGAAATTATTGATGGTAAAGGGATTGTAAACCCAAGCGGCGACGACCATGGCGACAAAGCAGATGTCTTCAGAGACCCTCTCGGTCGGGCCATGAACGATTTTCCCCCAGACACGGCTGCTAATTACTGGGGAGTCGTATCATCGCCCCCGCCTACGCTGGAAACGTTGCAAGGCAGAGTTTTGGAGAATATTATGACAAGTCGGAGTCAGCAGGAGAATACTCCACCCGAGAATGAAAGATCTGAAAATGCCGAGTTGGCAGACGCAATTGATGCGTACTGGCCCCCAGGAATTGTTGAGCCTTGCGATGTATCCGAAGTCCTTGGGATGGATGTACCGTTCGATCAGGTGCCTCGCAGTCAACATGCTAAAATCGTAGACGAGGCTTCAAGACGAGTGCTGCGCAACGCTCACCTGGAACAAGAGGCAATTACTAATGACCGCATGCATGAGCGGTGGAGGAGGCGTCAGTTTTATACTGATGAAGAAGAGGGAGTGGAGGCACCTGCGGACTGGAAAGTCGAAGAAGACGTCCCACTTGGCGAGACAAAATTGGAAGAAGGTCACCAAATACCGGCCCCATCACCTCGCTCACGATCGTCGTCAAAAGTTCGGTTCGCGGAAGACATGGACGATTACGAAACTAGATCGAATCCGTCCACGTCATCGCGAAGTGTCCCAGAGCGTTGGGGCGGAATGGAGATACCCGAAGCGGAGAAGGACGCAGGGAAAGACGTCTTGTATCAAGTCGCCCAACAGGCATTCAACGAGCTGCTCGATAATCTGTTCAAAAATGCAGAGGATGCTGCAATCGCTTCGCTTTCGTCTAAGAAGACCAGAGCCCAACACCGTCACTTATTTACAAATGTATATTTCGAATACTGGGCCGAGAGGGTTGACAGGAGCTACGCGGAGAAAAGCAATAAGGAATCCGATGAGGTGGATAAGAAGGGGCTTGAGGCTGAGGTTGCACATCACATACAAAAGGAAATTAGGTTTTGGAATGAAGAGCCGAACCACGGAGCAATCGAGATAGAGGAGACGCGCGAGGCCCCTCTCGACGTACTCCTCGCTGAATCAGGATATTCAGTCGAACATGGCACAGAAGGCACAGAGTCTGGTACTATTCCCGGTGGCGATGTGGCAGTGCATGATGCCTCGTCACCCGAAAGCCAAAGTTCAGACGCGCCGTCTGATGACCACCACCGCGACCTTCTGGAAGTTCTTCGTGGCCCTATCCCAGACCAAACGGAGCCCCCGTTGCCCACAGACGAGGACCAGTTCACAGATATGCTACAATCATATCGTGATCCAACCCTACCCCAATTTCGGCCTTCAGCCGGCTCACCTCCCCCCTCCACCCCACAACTCCCAGAACCTCAAGATTTACCTCTACCTTCAACCGAAACCTCCGAACCATCTCACCACGAAGGTAGCGACCGCTCCAACCATGAGCGTTCGCGTACCTCCAAGCGAGGCACCAAAGCGCACCGTAACCGCACCAAGAACTCTACCGGGTCCTCTCCCCCTAAACCTGCACCAACTCCACTCCGCGACCTCCGAAAGGAGCTTCTCACCGAGATGAAGGCCGACGTTACTGTGCCGACCGAAGTCCACCGCAGCCTTGCTCAGTGGGACTGGATGGCTCTGTACAAGCTACGTGAGATGGAGAGTACAGAGGCCAATGCACGGACACGTGGCGGGTGGGGACGGATCGGCTGGGTCGAGTTTGAAGACATCGTGAGACTGCGGGATGCGGCGTGGCGGGCTGAGCGGCGGGAGTTGGCAGAGGCGGGGAACGCGGAGGCGGGAAGGAGGATTATGAAGAGGGAGCAGGATGTGGAGAGGATGGTGGAGTATCTGGGGAGCTGGATTGAGATGTGTATCCCGTGACAATGAGAGTTGATGGGTGCTGGCTGGTGGTTCTGTAGGTGAAAAAGGACACCTACCATGTATATTATGGCTTCGCTATAGCGCTAATATGGCCTCTGAATAAGGAAAGGGCGATGGCTAGATGGGAAGAGCGAATATAAGGAAGGCGCAGGAGGTGGAGATAGAAAGATGCGAAGCTGACATAAAAATAACAATGCAGACGGCACGTACATCTGTTAAATGGGAAGGTACGATGAGCTACCACAATAAATGAGCAAAGGGACTTCTTTGAAAGTCCTAAAATTAAACTCTTATTACCTGTATTAATCTTCGTGCTGCGCCCATCTTATATCCCCAGGGCGCTCCGAAACGGTTTGGTGTTCCTGACGTTACCCCTGGCGCCTCGGCATCGTGAAACCCGGGGTTTGGTACTTGGCGAGCATCATATCCGTGCTCTTCAAACCACGCGTGTATCACATCACCACCCGCCCAATTTTCCTAATTGTCCGAATGGCGATGATCTATGGGTAGAGTAGTTCCCGTCGCATATGCCTTGGCTTTGTTGCAGATGTCGTCTCGGGTCTTCGCACGAAAATGCGTACTTAACCCACGCTCCCCCCATCTGTTTCCTTTCTCTTCTTCACGCCAATCCTCATCATCCAAACTATCTCTCATTTCATTACTTTCCACCTGCAAACTTTAATTTCGTCGCCGGTCGACAGTCAGTCCTTCTAGAAACCATAAAAAACGATATCCACCAACATCACCGCCATAATGCAGTTCAAGATTCTCGCCCTCGCCTCATTCATCGCTGTTGCCATTGCAGCACCCGCCGTTAAGTCCGGTGGAGGTAAACATGCCTTTCCGATATGTCACTGGATTTAGCTAATAACCATCGTGCAGTCGCTGTTCGCGCACCACGTCCCGCCGTCCTCAGCGAGGCCGCTGCAATGTCCGACGCCAGTGGCGAGGTCGTTCCATTCTCCTCGACCGGCGTCAACCAGCCACTCAAGGCTGCTGGAAATTAAAATGGTGGACGGGTTATAATTCAGAGACACGCTACATACGTGTAGTCTTGCGTGTGGAAATTCGGTTTTTAAATGGCAGAAGTGGCGTCTCTAGGGGTGGAAACGGGTGGGTGTGGGATAGGGATATTAGAAAGTGATGGGATTCGGTTGTCGAAATAATGTGCAGTTATAGATTCGGTGTCTTTATCATCGTACTCCATTTCTGTCCATCTTGTCTTCTTGAGCCTCGTTTTGAATGCGTGGATAGTGACTTATCATTTTTGGGGTTCATTGCTGGGGCGCCCAGTAATAATTTAAATTCTAGCCCACATATAAGAGTTTCCTCAGAGTAATGGGAACAGTGAGGAGAAGAACTTCAACAGATAGCACGAAGTAATACGAAAACTGCAGCTCATGCTTCCGCTACTAAAGACATCCTAGAAGAAGAAGCACGCAAGATCTTCAATCTCGTCTTCATGAAGACGAACACTTCTAAACCTTATTGTCTTTCTTAATCTCGAACATCATCGTAGATATTCTCTTCGCAAACATCTCTGCCTAAGCATACATTTCGTCTACTGTACAGTCTAGTGTCATAGCTGTGAGCTCCGTCTTACTCACATGTACTAAGATCCCCCCCTACCGCAGCCACTAGCGTATCTTCCCCTAAGGCGCCCGCTGCCTCGTCATCACTGCTACTATAGGTGCAGGTGCAACCCTCTTTAGGTTTCGTGAGGACACGCTTCTTCTTAGTCCTTTTTTGGGCAGGTTTTAAAGACTTTAAAGACGCATCTAGTGCCCCCTTCAATCCCCGAAAGTTAGGAGCTGGAATTAGCTACTGGCTCATACTAGCCTGCTCTACAAGCTGCTTCACTAGCCCATGATAGCACCCAGAATTGGAGCTCAGCTGGAGCGGTTGACTCGGAAACTCTAAGAGGTGGAGTACAAAGAGGCTATCCAAAGAGTGTTAGAAGGTGCATACAGGTTGCTAGAAGAGTAAGAAGGTTCTTCACCTTTGTTGTTCACACTCGATGTGTCTTCGACAAGTTGTGGGTGTCGGTTTTGGAGCGTTATTGTTAGAGTGACCAGAGGTCAGAATTAGGATGACACCAGGTTGGGTGTAAAAAGTTGATATTGAAATTAGGCTAAAGTAAAAAGAAGAAGACGGGGCAGAAGGACATAGCCCCTATCCTGTGTAAATGACGCTAATACCATCTCGAAGTCCATTAATAGGATAGCTTCTAAGTTATGCGGTTCATCCCCAACAAGGACATGGTCCTTAGGGAGAGGTGGCGGGGTTGGGTTGCACCCGGAGGGAAACTGGAGTCCCCGTACATAATTCATATGATTAGGTGGGGGTAGCTTGGTTGGTGTCGAATCGCCCTCGCTCTCGTCCTCTCCCTCATCCGAACTGCCGCCAGCTTGCTGCTTCTTAGCCGTAGCCTGATTCTGACGCGGCCAGAGGCCAGCCCTCGTTAAGGAAGCTATGATGTCCGCCTAGGACGGTTCGCCCTCTCTCTCCTCAATCAGCAATGGGTCATCCTCGTCGTATTCATAAACGACCTTTGCGGCACCCGGCAATCTGCTGTTGGCAAGCCAGCGCCCCACCTGCCTCTGAATGGACAACGACTTTGAGAAATTTAAAAACAAAAAGAAAGACAAAACCTGTTTGCCATCGTGAAATATTGAGCCCGCTGTTCCAAGCACTCTGGATTTCAGCGTTGAAAATGACTCCAAGGCCAATGCAGAGGGCAGAAGTCACGGGGCGCCACCAGATAAAATGCAGCGCTGTCAAGAGCAAATTGCGAAGAGTGACAATAGAGACGCGGCCAGATATACCCAAGAACTTTACGACTTTGCCATTGCTGAAGACTGGTCCCACCTGAGATTTGTGGACAGCAGTCCATGGTGCAGACAGGTTAACGAGGACCGCCAAAAAGCCAATTGCTTGCCAGGGATGGAGTGCGGGGCAAAAATGCGCAGACGCGCACAAGGGGCAATTATTGTCCGTTGAAATGTCGAACCTAGTCGCGAACGTGGTCAGGGGTAGGATGTAAAACCCACTGACGACAGTCAAAAACAGCTTCTAAGAAAATGTCATTTTCTGAGACTTTGTGGCAGAGAAGAGAAATCCAAGCTAAATGATGAGGGAAATCAAGAGACTGCGTATGAAGCAGAGAACCCGAGATGTTGCTTGGAAACAGGGGGAATCCAAGAAGTAGCACTGGACACAAAGCAATTCCAATAAAGACAGGATTGTCTCAAGCTGTGAATGAGCTGGATAGATGGAAGCAGCTGGTTTGATACCTTTGATAGGTAAATGAACGGTACATAATGGATGTATATATAAGCATCAAAAAAGATCAGAGGAAACGAATAATCTGCAGACGAACGAATCGGAAAGAAAATGATTCCAATCATGAACAACAACAGATCAAAATGGAACAAATCACTCGTGAACAACAACAGATCAAAATGGAAATGAATCACTTATGAACAACAAAGAACAGAATATGCTAAGGAACTGAACCATCCGCGACTGATGCGAGTTCTGAATGGCACGTATATAAGCCATGATAGGGCCAAGCAAAGAGGACGTCGTATATCTGATATATAATGACGCACAAAGCTTCACAGAAACAACATATAAGGATGTGTAACAGACGAATTTTCACATATATATGAAGTATAAAGAGTGAAAATATCTGTGTGTAGATAGCACTATAAGGCTCCACGTGATTGAGAATTTAACTCACAGCAGCGCCAGGGACATTATTAATCCGCAATGTGAGGTTATGACATAGCGGGTTCTTTGCCACAATAAATAGTCGCCGGCACCATACCAGAAGCAGTTTGGGGAAGTGACGACGCAGCCTGCGCCATCATTGCTGACAGCTGAACCACGGGCGAACAAGCGGCAAACGGCAAATACACACCGCATCGACAAACAGGATTTGTAGCCTTCGGAGAGACGGATGAGTGCATCCGAACTCGGGATGGAATCGTGCCGTACGATGCAGCTTACGCGATTGCACGGGACAGGAAGGTGGGCTGACTGGTATTATTTATTTGTATATTGTTGCGTTGTTTGTCTCAAGCAGCAGTGGAGTGCAGGATGAGGACAGGCGCGTAGATTGTTGGTTTAGGGGCCTCTGGACCCTTTTTTGCGCAACCCAACATGCATGTTTCTTGTAAAACAAAAACCCACAGAACCCACAAAACCCCCGGGCCAAGGCTTTTAATTGCCGTGGATGACAGGCGCTGCCGCTGTCGGTAGACCAAAAATAGCGGCAACGGACCCTCTAATTCGTCCCCGATACCCGACAAGGGTCTACGTAAGCGCAGTGCACAGCATGCAAGGCTGTGCCGACAAGCTCCGTGAAACCGACTCTCGACACAAGGCGTTTGCTGCGCTGTCCCTGACAACAAATAGCTCCGTGATAGACTCTCACACCCCATTATCTTTTTATATTACTGTTTGTTACCTTCCAGCTTGAGAGCTTGGCAAATTTGTTTTCTCCCAATCAATCACTCCACAGATGCGCATTTATTAATTGCCTCGCAATCATCCGAACCTTGGCCGTGTCGTCATTGCTCTCATTCCACCAAACCGCCCTAGCAGGCCTATTTTGACTCCACAAACCCCGAGATCTGCGCTGCCCTTGTCCATAATATTATTACGCACCTCCAGGCCGAACCCTGTGTAGGAATTGGAAATGAAGAGTGCCCTTCTTTCTGGCCTCGCAGCCACCGGATACCTTTTCTCGAGCGCATCTGCAGCAGTCCATGTGCCCATCGTCAAGAATCACCATGTCGAAAAAGAACAGCTCCAGGCCGCACAACTTCGGAGGCGTGGCACCATCACCGAGTCGTTAGGGAATGCACAGCATTTTGGCCTCTATTATGCGAATATCACCGCTGGGACGCCACCACAAGCACTGTCGTTACAAATCGACACGGGGAGTAGCGATGTCTGGCTGCCCAGCTCGACGGCGGCGTTGTGCAATATAAGATCAGGATGCGAAGGAGGGTCGTGTAAGTCTGCGCATACATAATCAAGCTTAATTTTGCGGCAATCGCTAATCGTTGTGGTATACAGTTGACTCGAGCGCATCGTCGACGTTTGAGATTGTAGGACAAAACGACTTTAATATCTCGTATGTTGATGGAACTGGGTCAGTGGGAAGCTACTTTACCGACTCATTCGGGATTGGCGGGAAGACAATTCAAAACTTCCAGATGGGCCTTGGGGAGGAAACCACAATCTCAATTGGTATCTTGTAAGTCCTATGCTGCCATGGGTTCTGAGACCGGGAGTATCTAACAGTACCAGGGGAATCGGATATGCCAATTCTGTCGCCAATATCTTCACTGGTAGTGGCACATCATACGTCAACCTTCCGCTAGCCCTGGTGGACGATGGCCTCATTAACACACCGGCGTACAGTCTCTGGCTAGACGACATCAAGGCCTCTGCCGGCTCAATCCTCTTTGGTGGAATCGACACCGCAAAATACACGGGCCAATTGCAATCAATCAAGGCCTATCCTAACTCCCGAACCGGCAACGTCACCTCCTTCACCGTTGCCTTCACCTCGCTACGCGCAACCTCCTCAAGCGGCACTGACCTGCTTACCTCCAGCACCTATGCCCAACCCGCCATCCTCGATAGTGGGACAACCCTCACTCTCCTCCCCGACGACATCGCCGCCCTCGTCTTCCAAGAGCTTGGCGCCATTGACGATAAAGACATCGAAGCCGTCGTCGTCCCCTGCGCTCTCGCCTCCAACTCCGGCAACCTCACATTCGGCTTCGGCGGCGCCAACGGCCCCATCATCACCGTCTCCGTCTCTGAGCTCGTGCTTCCCCTCACCCTCACCAACGGCGGGACCCCCAAATTCGAAAACGGCCAAGACGCCTGCCAGCTCGGCATCCAGGCCGCTGGCGACCTGCCCATCCTTTTCGGCGACACCTTCCTGCGCTCTGCGTACGTGGTGTACGATTTGGCGAACAACCAAGTCGGCCTGGCGCAGACAGACTTCGATGCTACGGGTAGCAATGTCGTCGAGTTTGCCAGCATGGGCGCACCGATCCCGCAGGCCTCGACAGCGTCGGGGCAGGACCAGATCGGTGTGTCGCAGACGAAGACGGGGATTCCGAGGGGAGGAGAGGCGACGCAGACGGTGGCAGCGGATGGCACCGTCGAAGGTGATGCGTCACCTACTGGGGGGCTCACTGCCGCCAATGGGTTTGCTACTAATGACGATGTGGAGGATGAGAGTGCTGGAGGGCGGCTGGAGCCGCCGAGGTGGGGCGCGCTCCCGTTCTTGGGCGCGTGGATGGGGATCATGATTGTTGGCGGGGGTATGCTCACCATGGCGTGAGGAATGACCCGCTGTGGATTAAGATGTAGATGACGGCGTAACTATACAATGGAGGGGATGCATATTTGGGTTATTGGGCTGTTGGTTAGGGGAAGCATTATGGCGTTCAGGGAACTTCATCCAGATAGCTTGGGGAGGCATTGGCGTTGAACAGAGACGGGGATGGGTGGTAGGGTTTCAGTGTGTACACAGTGTGCGTTTATGATATAGATAAAATCCATCATGTTTTACCTCTAGAATCTCTAATTGCCAGGGACAACTTCAAGAACATTGTCGTCCCTATTCAATGGCCGCTCAATATAATTCGGCCAAGGATAACAAATGTTGGCACGTGACGCGGCCGCATGCCCCTGGAACCAACCGGCATCTCCCGCCTCTCCATCAAAAAAAGTTGAGGGCGCGGCCATCGTGAACGGGACTCGCATCGCTCTTTCCCCCATTCCAATCCCCTCTTTTCCTGCCACATATATTCGACGCGATGAGGGCAGCACGAGCAGCAGGGACAGCGGCGGCGGCTGGCGCAGCGGCGCGTCAGAGGATTTCACAGAGCGCGGCGACGGCGGGCAGGTTCCGGTGTCTCTTCGCGAGGGAGAGCGCGACGGCGAGGGTTGGTGGATTGAGGGCTGGGGCTGTGGAGATGCAGAGGAGGGCGTTTTCGGAGACGAGGGGGATGAGGAAGGAGGAAGATGCGTAAGTTTTTTGGTCGATTATTTCTCACATCCGGTTCAGGAGTTACTTAAGGGGACGATCTCGGGCGAGAAGAGTCGCATTGGCTTTTGAAAGGTGTTACGATTCGATGAACTGTGCTAACCGCGGTTGTTACAACAGAGCGAAGCCCGAACCAGTAGTCCCGTTGGGTCCCAGTCTCGAACAGATCCAAATCGACATGTCGCCCGCTGAGAAGGGACGACTCTCGAAACTCCGCA
Organism: Pseudogymnoascus sp. SDFLT0511; assembly: GCA_030180035.1. Classification (NCBI taxonomy): domain Eukaryota; kingdom Fungi; phylum Ascomycota; class Leotiomycetes; order Thelebolales; family Thelebolaceae; genus Pseudogymnoascus; species Pseudogymnoascus sp. SDFLT0511. Next base: position 413,837 of record JASCQD010000016.1, read on the forward strand.
ACATCGGAATCGCAGCACACATCGACTCCGGGAAGACGACGTGCACGGAGCGCGTGCTGTTCTACACCGGTCGCATCAAGGCCATCCACGAGGTTCGTGGCAAGGATGCCGTCGGCGCGAAGATGGACAGCATGGACCTCGAGCGCGAGAAGGGAATTACCATCCAGTCCGCGGCTACGTTCTGTGACTGGAAGAAGAAGAACGTCGATGGGGTTGAGGAGCTGTACCATTTCAACTTGATCGATACACCTGGCCATATCGATTTTACGATTGAGGTGGAGAGAGCGCTACGTGTTCTGGATGGCGCCGTCATGGTGCTGTGCGCAGTCAGCGGCGTGCAGAGTCAGACAATCACGGTGGATAGGCAGATGAAGCGGTACAATGTGCCGCGTATCTCGTTTGTGAACAAGATGGACAGAATGGGAGCGAACCCATTCAAGGCCGTGGACCAGATCAACCACAAGCTGAAGCTGAACGCGGCGGCGATCCAGGTGCCAATCGGCGGGGAGGACACCTTCAAGGGCGTCGTAGATCTGCTGCGCATGAAGGCCATCTACTTTGAGGGCGAGCAGGGAACTGTAATTAGGGAGACGGATGAGATTCCACCGGATGTGCTGCCGATTGCGCAGGAGCGCAAGAGGATGCTCATTGAGGCCGTGGCTGATGTTGATGATGAGATTGCGGAGCTCTTCTTGGACGAGAAGGAACCTACGACTGCTCAGCTCAAGGCGGCTATCCGTAGGACTACTATTGCGCTCAAGTTCACGCCTGTCATGATGGGCAGTGCACTTGCAAACAAGGGCTTGCAGCCAGTTCTCGACGCTGTCTGTGACTACCTTCCCGACCCGTCTGAGGTGCCTAACCTGGCTCTCGATCAGCGCAAGGCCGAGGCCCCAGTCCAGCTTGTTCCGTACAATTCCGTACCCTTCGTCGGGTTGGCATTCAAGCTTGAAGAGTCCAATTTTGGTCAGCTTACGTACATCCGTGTCTACCAGGGAACTCTCAAGAAGGCGATGAACGTCTTCAACGCGCGCAACGACAAGAAGGTCAAGATCCCACGTATTGTGCGCATGCACTCTAACGAGATGGAAGAAGTTCCCGAAGTCGGCGCGGGCGAGATCTGTGCCGTGTTTGGCGTCGACTGCGCGTCCGGTGACACCTTCACTGACGGAGCTCTCCCCTACACTATGTCGTCGATGTTCGTGCCCGAGCCCGTCATCTCGCTCTCCATCACACCCAAGAACAAGACGGACACCAACAACTTCTCCAAAGCCATGAACCGCTTCCAGCGTGAGGACCCCACCTTCCGCGTCCACGTCGACAGCGAGTCCACCGAGAACATCATCTCCGGTATGGGCGAGCTGCATCTCGAGGTCTACGTCGAGCGCATGCGTCGCGAGTACGGTGTGGACTGCGTGACTGGCCAGCCTCGCGTCGCTTACCGCGAGACCGTCACCAAGCACGTCGAGTTCGACCACACACTGAAGAAGCAGACTGGTGGTGCCGGAGATTACGCTCGTGTTGTTGGCTACGTCGAGCCAACGGGTAGCTTGTCCAAGAACTCGTTCGAGCAGCAGGTCACTGGTGGTTCTGTTGACGAGAAGTATCTGTTCGCTTGCGAGAAGGGCTTCCAGGCTTCCTGCGAGAAGGGGCCTATGCTTCAACACAGGGTCTTGGGTACCTGCATGGTCATTAATGACGGTGCAACTCACATGACTGATTCTAGTGAAATGGCTTTCAAGATTGCGACGCAGCAGGCCTTCCGCAAGGCCTTCCTCCAGGCCGGGCCCGTCGTGCTCGAGCCGCTCATGAAGACCACCATCACCGCACCGAATGAGTTCCAGGGTAACATCGTCGGGCTGCTGAATAAGCGCAATGGTGTTATTCTTGATACTGAGATTGGGCCGGAGGACTTCACGCTCACTGCTGACTGCAGTTTGCATGCTATGTTTGGCTTTTCTAGCCAGCTGCGTGCAGCGACGCAGGGTAAGGGAGAGTTTGGAATGGAGTTCTCGCATTACGCACCTGCGCCGATGCAGATCCAGTAAGTTTTCCCTCTTGAGGTATTTTGATATGAATGTTTGCTGATTATTTTCGTAGGAAGGAGCTCATCGCCAAGCACGAGAAGGCGCTGGCGGAGAAGCGCAAGTAGATTGAATATTCTGCCTTGGTGGGATTTCTATTGTATTGAGAGTAGCGCGCTGTCGTTTATCTCGAGTATGTCGTTCTTGGGACGACGCTGTATATTGATGTACAACATATCATCACATCACCACTGTAACCCTGACGGCGCATGATAAAAGGGCATGGCGGTATAGATTTTGTATATAGCACCGCATGGAATGGGCCGCGTGTTGCTGGTTGTTAGATCTAGATTGTAAGATTATGTACGAATTGAAGTTCAGATCGAAAGTGCAGAAACCGAGTGAAATGTCGTGGCGCCTTCGCCAGTTTAATCGTGCATTTAGTGAGGCAGGAAGGCCCATCGGTATCTTGGAGACTAAAAGCGTTCACGATTGCAAGTATGATAAATATCTTGGTATGCCAAGTGTGAATTTCAATGAGCAAAGTTACAACAAGCAGTAAACAACTGATGACAAGAGCATAAGAGATAATCAAACGCGTCTTCGTCAACAACTTAGAAAGCCAAAGAATAAGCAGTAAATGGCGTCTGACAATAGCCAAGGAAATCCATCAAACGCAAGTTCGCAAACTAAGAGCGCCTCGAAACCAAATCCCCCGCATGAAACCAACACAGAGCGAATGTGGGCTTAATTCCCGGAAGAGTGACTCCAGATACAGAAGAACACTCGTAAAGGAAGCCCAAAGGCCATGAGAAGGATGCATGGCCATTGAGGCCACGACATTACGCAAGTGCGTGGCCCAGGGGTGTAGTTATGGTATTCAGAAGAGCTGCCCCAGATGCAGGAGACAAACTCGGAATATCAAAACACTCCATGGCGATAGAGAGGGCGGATAGAGTCTGTGGCGAGGACAGAAAGGGAGATGGTGAGAACAAAGCAGGGGCTGGATGTGGTTTTGGTACACCATAAAGTGACTCCAGATACAGGAGAACACTCAGAATCCAAAATCACGAAGGGGGAGGATGGTGAGGGTAAATAGGGGCTGTAGAGGAATACAGTGGCCATGCCTGTTGATGCATCGCAGGGAATAAGATAAAATCTTCATCCCTAGCGCACTCAGAGGTGGTATCTCCATCACCTCTGAGTGCGAACGTATTACTTATGCTATCTCCAAATAGCATATGTGTCCAATACTCAGACTGCGTAGGTATCTGAATATACGGCTGTTGGTAGAACGGGTCCTCTTGATAAGAGAAACGACTTTTCTCAGGAATGAGGATCGCTGGGGAGGTGCCCATTGTTCCCCCCATCGCAGGAATGGGGGCTTGGCTCTCTGGCGGCCAGGCGCCGTAACCTGCCGGAGAGTTTTGGAAATTGCCAGGGTGCTGACCGAGGTGAGAACCTGGATTATGATATATGCTGGTTTGATCACTATCGCTATATCGGCTTGCGTACCCGTTCGCTGACGGCTGACAGTTACCATCTAGCCCGAGTGAATTGGAGTTCACACTGTAAATGCTAGAGCCTGGGGTGGTGACTGCTTGATGGTCGAGGTTTTGGATATTGGGGCAGGAAATCAGTGCACCGTTGTAGGCTTCTCCAGTAGGTAATATAGATTGTTGAGTGGAAGCCCAGTCTGTTGGTAGCTCACACCGATGAAATCCATTATAAATTACAGGTCCACTGGGTTGGGCAGGCGACTGCCATTGAGGGGGTGACTCCCATTGCTTGGGCAACTCCCACATCGACATTTCGAAACACACCGTAAAGTTATGGACCAATTTCGCAATTTCTTCGTGTGGAGTTCTAAAACCTTTATAGAAGTCGCTATGTTGTTGGCAAGCCGTCTTCCAACGATTGCTGAGTTCGTCCCAGACATGGCCAACCCAGCGCTGGACATGCTGAAAAAGTTCGCGGCTTCCCTATCAAACTATGAGTTAGAGATCATCACAAGAGATAGCTATGTGTCTACTTACAAACAAGTTAGCATGTTGGCTACGTTTAGCGCACCTCATAGATTCCCTCAGTTTGCTCATGGCGTAGTACCATATAATTAACCGTGAGCTCGATTCCACGCCGATTTCTGGTGAGCAAAATCGCACTTCGAGGAGAGACATTTGCAGTAGCTCATCAATTTTCTGAACTACAAGCCAGATAAAATTCGACTGAAGCTCGCTGGATTCAAATTGTGCACCTTGTGCCATAATGAGGAGCTTGCAAAGACCGAATCCGCGGCAAGCATTGGCTATCAAGTCGCAGTGTTCTCGAGTTTTTCCAATTATCTTAGGAACAAACTAGCTGTCAACAATTCCCATGAGGCTTTGCACAAGTGGGTTGTTCTGTCTATCGAAGGTACCATGGACTGGAATATCGCAGGTGATCGGCTGTGGATTGTCGCCATTGCTTGCTGGTATTGTCGCTTTGAATCTAACTATGCCATAGATAAGGCTCATCCGCAGGGGCGATCCTTGCGGGGAAGCTGGGCCAAAGATGATCGATTTGCATTCTATGAGGACGCATTAGCTCTAAACGTACCTTGATGCGCGAATAAAAGTCACGATAACATACCTCCGCTGGATAACATGGGCGCAAGGTTTGGTATTGATCTTTGATCCCTTGAAGCTCCACGGCTGCATTTAGGGCAGCAGTTGCCTTCTCCCATATCTGTGTACTTTTCGACATAGTAAGCTCCAGATGTAGTGTATATCAACGAAGGTGGCATACTTGTCCTCGGGCGTAACGACACTTCACGCACTTTACTACTACTCGCGCCTTTTTCTGTTTTGGCATATTGTTTGCCATCCTCATAGACTTGTTTAGTCACAACACCATATTGCATGAATTTGAAAGAGTAGGAAGGTGATTCTTCAGTAGTATGAAATATGGGCGTGTATTAGTGCTTTGGTTCTTATATTAAGACAACGCATGGATATGGAGCCTCGTTGCCAGCAGAGCGGCCTAACAAAGCCGAGCCGGTGAGAGTGACGGACGACGGTGACACAAACGGTATACATTGCCATAATAGCATCAGACGCATGATGCAGCCAGGCTATAAACATTAAAATGAGACAATGTATAAAAGATAGTAATTGGCCAAATGTTTGAAATATGTGAGCGGGTCGTGACCGAGTTTCGCAGCCGAGTGGATAGAAAGCCAGGCCTTACGGGCGCATCACCGACACGGGGCTAAGCAAAGTCATAAACGACTAATCACAGTGATCCCTATCTGCTGTCAGCATCTACCAATGCATTTGCCTGTAGATAGGTGTGTCTATATCACGACAGGAATTCTGCCACGTTCCCCCCCATTTTATTGTTGGGCTCCAGGACAGCCTCATGTCACCTGACGATCAGTGAGAACGTCAACCGTGGTTTCGTCAACAGACGACTTGGAAACTATCGCGCTACATCGTTTATCTTCGTTCACTGCGACCATACTCTCACCCAGTTAACGCCAAATCTATCTGCGATGCTTTAAAGGTGCTGTTATAAGTATTGCAATCAGTCTCAGTCAGCCCTGATGGCATCAAGCGAAACCCTTGCAAGCCTTTCCCCAAAGGCATATGTTAAACTGCAAACGCCCCACAAGTTCTTCAAAGTAGGAAGAGTCTTCGAAAGCGATGGGGGATCGGTTTACGTCGTAGTACAGGAAGGATATAGCTCATCAACTTGCTGCGAGCTACAGTTACCAGGGCAAAACGCCAATGTCAACTACCATTTGCCAAGCACTGCCACCCTTAGCCTCCCGGGTTATCCAACCCGTAGCTATCCAACCCCTAGCGACAACCAATATCAACTTATATTAGAATGCCCCCCCGACGAGATTTCGCCCCTATATTACTTCGATTTCTCCAAGTGTCTTGTACTCAGCCACCAAACCCAAGTCTACAAAATAGGCCGGGTTGATAGAAAGTCTATTAAGAGACTGGAGGCAATGTTTACAGCCGCCAACACTCCCTCCGCTCCCTCCGACACTGTTACTGCCATCACACCAGAAAGCACCAAGATGGAGACGCCCAGTTTGAAAACGCCATCGTTTTATTCTCAAAATTCATATAATAACCCTACGAAAACCAACCACTCTTTGGCAAGAAGCCCTTCAAACAAGAGCCGCTCAAAACGGTCTCGCGCAACTGACTGGAGCCCCTGGGAATATAACGCGGATAGAAGGTGTTATGTTACCTCTAGGACTAACGAACGCGGAGGTATGACTAGCTCACCAACTCGTTACGCAAGTATATTGCCAGAAGATGCTAACTCTCTTACTAAAAGAAGAACTTCAATATTCAGGTGAATGTTCGCCGCCTCACGTGGAGACGCCAGTGGAAGATCTCCACAGCGCCAGTGGTGCCACATATGAGCCTGAGTTAAAGGGAGAAGAAACATTCCGGGACGGAAGTGTGCTAGCCCCGCATTCCAATGCAGAGCCATCGACTCAATACGCCACCATGGACGGTGGTCGATATTCGCATTACGGTATTTTAGGGTATTATAACTCTGAGGAACCCCTAAGAGCTACAAGCCCACCGAGTACGGCTTCGTCATCAGTATCAACAGGCCAGTAGTAAGCCTCTACCTTTTCCGTCTCAAGATCCCACCCTTTCTTACAGTGTTTACAGTTACGAGGTGAAATATCCAGACCTAGTGCCGCCACAAACACCAAAACCATTAATTAATGCGCCTACACAACGAACAAAAAGGAATACTGCCCTTTATACGCAGACAGATGTACTGCCGAGGATACCGTTGTGGAAAGGTACTAGAAGCTAAGGTTAATTACTAGAATGAGATACCTAGCAGCTAACATTAACAGAATTTAGGATACACCTTTCTAGGGACTTCAAACCAGGCTATGTAAGAGTTTACCTCCTCTTAGTACTTCGTATGCCAATAGCTACGCTATAGGTACTAAAAGTCGTGTGGACTGAGCCCTTAGGATATTCAATATCTCGTTCCAGCGATTCATCCTATGTCGCCGATGCTAAATATGGCGAGCTGGCTTACACGTCAATTCGCCGCTTTATCATTGTGGCTTCGCATGATGGTCACAGCATCTGCTTGTAAGTCTCTTAATAACATACCTTTATTATATAAGATTCTCATATCCAACTAGACCAATTCTAACATATGGGGGCCAAGGCACGGCGAAGCCTGGTGTGAAATCTGGCCATCATGCCATAATATACACTACAGACCGCCCACCAAGCAAGCTCAGTGGGGAGCCAGAGTTAGGGAATACACCAATACGAATTAAAGTGGCATCCCCGAGGCACAGCTTTGATCCAGCGTCGAGGATTAACTATGCAAAGGTTTATACGGTAGAGCACAATGTGAGGGTGTGCTTCCTTGGCCGTGTTCATGGAGACTCACATAACACTTTAAAGGAAGTTTACCTGAAATTTCAGGAGATTTCTTTTGGTGTTAAAACGGATGACTCGGATGGACACGATGTAGGTCCGACTGATAGAGATGATGAAGTGTTGTCAGGCGATGATGGAACCTTGGCTGACAACGGCGAAGCCTCCGCCAGCGGCGCCCGGAATGAGCCAACTTACGTAGCTGGGGGCAGGGATATGGTATCTTCTCAAGAGAAATTGGAAGGAGCAATTTTGGCTATTAACTAAGTTTGCTTCATAACTTCATATAACGAACTCTATGAGATTTCGAACATTGCATTCTTGGTTAACAGTCTACTCTATCGACGCTTTACATACGTCTAACCAGCGATATTCATACAAACCTTCGAATAAAAGCCTGCTTACTCCCATTCCACAGACGTAGCCGTCCCAACGGCACTCCCGCCATTCGCGGAATAAGCCCGAAGGGCCTCTAAAACAGGTCGTCTCGTCGCAGGCGTGTCAAATACCTGCGCGTGATCTAGATCGTCGAACCAGAGGATATCAATCCCCTTCCCTCGCCAAGGCCTGTGTTTCCACCCTTCTTGTGCTAACAAGCCACCCTCGCTCACGTCCGACACGGTCTCATCCTCTCTCTCGTCATCCGCTTCCTCACTTCCCTCCGCCAAATATCGCCCAACAGCCGCGGTATTAACAATTAAATCCCTCCCTGCCAAACTAACCGTCACATTGCGGCCCTCCAGAGCCTCCTTCCACAGCACATTCTCCGACCAGAAGAAGTGCCGCGCCAAACTATGCGCAACCCCCATATCCATGCTCGCAAAGTACCACAGCTGGTGCTCGCTCGCCGACTGCGGCGTTCGCCTCGTGAAGTTGTACGCCACATCGGGCAGGTGCAACAATATGGTCACGGGGTCGATGAGCACAATATCTGCAATCATAGCTGCAGTTTCGGCTTGCGCGAGGAGATGTGTCGCGATCACGGAGCCGTAGCTGTGCGTGGCGAGCACGACACGGGAGTAGCAGTGGTAGTTCAAGATGGAGGCGATCTCAGCGCAAAGCGCGGCCGGGGATAGTGGAGCGTGGGTTAGACGGAAGGAGACGGAGTGGATTTCGAGGGCAATGACGCCGATTTGGCCACCAGATCCATCGCCGGATGGGAAGTCTTTGGATGAGTTGATATCCGAGAGGAAGGGGACGTAGGGATAGAGTCCGATGCCGATGCCATGAATATAGAGGATTGGGAGATGCGTAGTCGAGGTGTGGGGGCGGTGCCAGTAGGTGGTATATTTTACAGGTGACCGCTTGCTGGTCAGGATGGTTTGTGGGCGGAAGGGGAATAGCGTGAAGAAGCGGGAGAGCGAGGTGCGGTGGAAATGAAACCCGGCGCCCAGGAGCCTGATGAAGGTGAGCAGGTCGACAAAACCCACGCACTGGGACAAATTAGCTTCATGGCCGTGGAAATAGTAGCAAAGCACCCTATACATACCATGTACCAGGCCAGACTTCGATGTAACATGCCTATCGGGTCGAGTGTCAGGCGCAGACTTTCTGCCTTGCCCCTCCCTGGCTCGAATTTCCTCCCCACCAGGGTCTCGTATGCAGCTACATATTCCTCCAACTCCTCTTCATCTTCTCCAGATTCCCCGCCGCGATTAAAGAACGCCCATTGTATAAATTCCTTCACATTTTCGCGCTTTATCTCCTCCTGCGGGGCACCCAGGAACCACCGATCAAGGTAGGTATCTGGATCCGGGATAAACTTGTAACACTTTTCAAAGAGAGCCTTTCGTTCAGGTCGGGCGGGGACGGGCGGGTGAACGGCCGCGCGCTGGAGGTATGCGCTGTATGGGAGGAAGACGACAAAGTAGAACAGCGACTCCGCGACTGCTATAACGTTGATCACAAGTGGGATGTGAGGGCGTGGGATTCCGAAGGCGTAGGTGGCGCAAAGGAATACCGTATAGAAGATGCTGACTGGCGTGAGATAGTGCAGAAAGAGGATGCAGGCGCGGATAAAGATGTATTCGAGGCGAGAGTTGTTTATCATGACTGCTGTTGCAGTGGGTTGTGGGATCTTATGAGAGTCCTTCTTTCAAGGCCTCAGTATCAAGTGGGTGCTATCGTGTTTGCGCCGTCGCCATGAAGTTTGCGGCAGAGTTTTATCGAGTCGAAATGTTATAGGAGGAATGGCCATCAAATATATGTCCTCCATCACCAAAGTCTGAGCAGGTACGTCAGCCTTTGGTGGGGTCAAAGTGTGTTGAGACACTTGAGGTCTCGCGGAAGGCGCGTGTGGCATGTGAAAGAAGAAGCGTTGGGATGCTACCCTGGTAGATTCATTCAACCAGTCACGTGCCTCACTACTAAATATGGAATTCTGCATCGAAATTTTTGATAATTTTGGGGCTTTTGTTATGAACACCGTCAGATTATCTTGAAGTTATTCGGTACTGCAAACATCATAGGTACCATCGGTTGGTACCCTGGGCAAGGCACATCATCTCCACGGGATAGGGTCATTTTTATCCCGAAGGTGAAACACGACACGGATCGGATCGGATGGAACAAGATAACTTTAATCGGACGTCGAGGACTCCCAACACGGCTCTCAACGCGTAAATTTAGCCCACTTTTGCTCGGCGTAGAATAAATCTGTGTGGAGGCGATAACGACGCCGAAACGAGGTTTCCCTCTTCTCGGAAGAGAATATAATTCAATCAAACTCCTTATGCGTCATCTCTCAGCGCTTATTCGGCGACCACAACTGGCTGGTCAATAGACTCCGTGAAAATATCAAATCCAATATGCCCCTTCGGATCCAAGTATCGGACCACACCCGTTGATTCAGCGATTTTATTGATCTTCGACATATCCTCGTCAGTAAGGCGGAGCAACGCTCTATTCTCTACCATTCTGTCCTCCTGAACTGTTTTGGGAACAACGGACACGCCACGCTGGAGCGACCAGGAGAGGAGGACTTGCGCAGGTGATTTCCCCGTCGATTTGGCAATTCCAGCGATCTTCGAGAGGGTTAGTAGGTAAACCACCAGAAAGAAGCAGGGCTTACTGTGGGATCCAACAGAGGGCCGGGGCGATCTGAGTTTGGGTTGACCGCTGCGACGGGCCGACCCCCCAGGGGTTGATGGGCAGTGACGTGAATCCCCTCTGCAGAGCAGAAATCCAGAAGCTCCTGTTGAGGGAGATATCTAGCCATTTATTTAGACGGAGCCCCGAGAAATTATCGAACTGAGGATTTGCAACTTACGGATGCATTTCCACTTGGTTCACAGCAGGTCGGATCCGTGCAATTTCAAGGATTCGCTTTGTCTTGATGATGCTGAAGTTTGAAAGGCCTAGTTTGAAGAATTAATAAAGCTCACAATGCGATATCACGGAGAATAGGTTGTCGTGCCTATCAGCCTCGTCTTGCCACTATCCACCAACTTTTCCATTGCTTGCCAGGTCTGTGGGTATGCTCGCGACAGCTCGAAGTCAATTACGGGCTTAATCTCTCGTTAACACATGCATTATTTTGATCGGTATTCTAGTGTCATACTTTTCCACTAGGGTGGCGGAGTGTGCTGTGGTTCGGACCAGCGCTATATGCATGAGGGACTGATGCGTTTATTAATTGATAATCCGAAGCAATGTGAGAAGGAAAAACTCACAATGCATTAAGTAGAGGTCCACTGATACACTTGGTATATTGATTAGCTGTCATCAACTTTCTGCCGTCACAAAACGGCTTGAACTTACCATAATCGAGCTGCAGCGCCCTCAAACTTTGGTCGAGTGCTTCTTCTACATCTGAAGGGTCATGCCACGTCTGAGCTCTAAGAAATCCGTTAATATCGCATTTAAAAGCGTTCATCAGGAAGACTGATTATCTTACAATTTTGTAGTCACGAAAATCTCTTTCCGGGGAATACCACTTTCTTTAATGGCTTCTCCAACTTCTTTCTCATTTTCATACGCCAACGCAGTGTCAATGTGTCTGTAGCCTGTTCGTAAAGCTTTCAGCACAGCTTCTTTGACCCGGCGATTTCCATCATCTCCCTGGAACGTTCCAAATCCTACTGCTGGAATAGAAACTTTGTTCACATCAAATGAAGTGGGGAGGGCTTGAGTAGCTGGTGTTGTTGAGTTTGCTTCCTTTTCCTCGTAGCCATTTGGATACTTCGCAATTAGCCTCTTCATTTCCTCCGTAACCCTATGAAGTAGTTAGATAGTAGAATAATAGGCTGGAAAATAAAATACTCACGACTCTCTGAAGCTTGCGACCTTAGGAAACAAGGCTGCAGCCTGTAGGTTGAAGCGCATGGAATACAGGGCGTTTCGATCATCGTAGTCATCCTCAGGAGCTGACTTGGGAATATGCGAATGATAGGCATTGAAGAAGCTGCGGGAGAACTTATTCCTTTCAGGGCGCCAATTTCCAAGCTCATCTGATATTTGTTAATAAAACCAAGATGCGGGGTAATGAAACAACATATCTCACATTCGTTATGCGCGTAAAAGCTTGCTGGATCATATATCAATGGGTGATCCGTTTGGCTATCTACGTCAGCGTTTCCGCACCACAAATCGCCATGGACGAGTGATGGCTTGATTGATCGCCCATTGGATTCCATGGGCCGTAGAAGTCTCGGGATGACTTTGTTCAGCATATCCAATCTGAGGCTTTCCATTTCGTCCCAGGGGCCACCACGACTGATGTTCATGTTTAGCATGTGTTTGAAGCCATTGATAAAAAAATCCTCCCATGTATCGGCGTATCCGTTCTCCTGAGGAAGATTTCCATTATAGGTTACCATATGGAAGCCAAATTTTCCATTAGGCGATCGGCTATTAGAATGTAGGGCAGCGACCTTTTCACAAAATTCAGGTTGCTTCGGTAGTTCCTGGGCAAGCTCATAGAACTTGCAGATATAGTAGTGGGCGCTGGGTATGGATTTGAATGAGCCCCATGCGATTGGTTTGGGTGTAAAGTCTCCGACGACAGAGTGGATTTCGGACGTGGCTTCAAATTCGCCGTGTAATGCAGCTCTGCCTTCCTCTCCGGTAGATACCTGTTCTCAGGTCGTTTCAGTAATTTGAACGCAGAATACGTTATTAACAATGAAAATTGTACAGTTTCTGAAAGGGCAGAGCAGCGTACCTTCATGAAATAAGATTCATCTTCGCCGTCGTCATTTTTCGTATCAATCCTGTAACTCACGGCCCAGGCTGATGAGCCATGATTGGTGACAGTAAGCGGCCGGCAAAGGAGTGGTATCTCTATCAATAATTTTTTTTAGTAGTGTCTAATATTCGAATGGGCGATTAATACAAACCGGAAAGTGTATTGGCATCGATTGCCGGATTATTCTCGACTACGCTGGATTCTGGTGCCAGCTCCATAATTTACAATTATTACAGACGACGGCGACTATTATTATTATCTGCGATGCCCTTCGCTATTTAAAGGCTAAATTTGTCCAACTCAACCCATTTTCCCTAGCTGTTATGCAATGCATTGCAGGTGTGCGGAGTTTTTGATAGGACCTTCCGGTACACCATCCACTACGTTGCAGGGGTAGTAGTGTCGGCGGCTATGCAGCGATGGCTCTGAAAGTGAAGACACAAGGTCACATGTAAAGTGGATTGAAAGCCATTCGCTTTGAAATAAAAAATAACTGGAAACAAATCATTAAAATGTATTAAGCGATAACCTTCTGGATGCATACAGCTAAAGTTTACCTGTCGTAGAGAGCGTTCCTGTCGTGGAGAGGAGTTGCCGTTCAGAGACGGAGCCCTGGGGCCAGGATCCACAATCCCCGCCTTGGTATTAGACAGATTTCGGTATGAAGGTACATGTTTCATATTAGCGCCGTACTCGGGAGACCTCTCAGTGATCACTCGTTTAATCTTATGTTACTGGCTGGATAAAAACGCAGCCATGGATCCTGCATGAACGCACACGGATTATACGCGAGGTACATACATAGAATTGCGAGTTGGGTAGAACCTGAATATTTCATGGCCATCTTCCGTACAATCGTATGTTAGAGCCGATTCGCTCTTGGTCCAACATTACTGTACTATCTCATTCTTTGGTTTTATGTTGCTATGCATGACGGTGTCGTTGGTGCCCTCATTGCCATCACCCTCCTCGGTGTAGGGACGTGCTATCGATCTCTGCCGTTAGGTCGCCATGGATCGGGTGAGCCTGGTTAACCTATGCCTTCGTGTTATTGCATGCGTACTCACAAATAACTAGTTTAGGAGACGTTCATCGGCCTCGGTGGCCTCGGTGGCCTCAGTGGATAGTTCCGATAATCTCGGACAAGCCGTCAGAGGGGCTTTGAGGAGAATTAGCCCATCCAGAAAGTATACAACGAAGCTTAACGAGGATTCAGAACCTCCGGAGGATGTCAAAGGGGCTCTAGGGCTCAACCTTCTCCATGCTGTCCAAGAGCCCCTAATAGATTTCATTTTTGTCCATGGCCTCGGCGGTGGCTCACGGAAAACCTGGTCAATGTCACCTGATTCAAAACACTACTGGCCAAAGGAATGGCTCTCACAGGATCCAGATTTTCGCCATGTCCGTATACACAGCTTCGGATATAAAGCAGATTGGGATGATCGGAAAGAAAGCATATTAAGCATCCATGACTTTGCCCGTTCTTTGCTTGGAGAGGTTCAATACAGCCCCGACATACGTAGAAGCAATGTAGGTATAGTGACTCTGTTGCTCTTGTTCCGAACTAACTTACCGACAGACGAAGATTGTTTTCATTGCACATAGCATGGGTGGAATAGTCATAAAGAAGGTATGTCATTAATGTTATTACGTAGATCTGTTGTGTTAAATCGATATAGGCCTATCTACTTGCTCGAGAAGATCCGGACTTGCGAGACTTAGCTCTTCGTATCCACAGCCTTTACTTTTTAGCTACTCCTCATCGAGGTTCCCACTTAGCAAAGACGTTGGCGAACATTCTCCAAGTCTCATTCGGTCCAGTTTCCTATGGCCCGAAGCCTTTTCTTGGTGAACTGAATCGCACTTCCGAAACGATCATTTCTATCAATGATAGTTTCCGACATTTCTCGGAAGATCTTCAGCTCTGGTCCTTTTATGAAACAGTCCCGACCAATCTCGTACGGATGAAAACATTAATCGTCGACAAATCTTCGGCGACCCTTGGATATGCTAGGGAACAATCTTTGCTGTTAAACGCCGACCATCGTGGCGTCTGTAAATTTGATAAACAGTCTGATCCAAATTATCAAACGCTTCGCAAGTCATTTATTACCACCATAGACCTAATTTTGTCAGAAGGTAACGTGTAAACCCGTCAAATGATGGGTATTACTAATGCCTTTTAGTTTCCCAAATCGAATCTGATATTTCGAAATTCCAACGCCAACAGCTCACTAAACTAACGGGTGTAATCGAACCACCTATAGATGACCTATCCAGTTTAGAAGACGTCCGGGTTCCTAGTTCTGGTGAATGGTTGGTGTCAAACGAGGTATATGTCTCCTGGCAGACGCAGCAGGCAGTGAAACGACGCATCTTCTGCCTTACAGCAAAGCCAGGCTCTGGTAAATCAGTTCTTTCAAGCCACATAATAAACGATCTTCAAGAGCGGAAATTAAGTTGTAGTTACTATTTCTTCAGACACCGCAACGCTACCAAATCTAAGATCTCTGGATGTCTACGATCTTTGGCATATCAAATGGCAAGCTCGGACAGCGCAATCCTGGGGAGATTATGTGACGTTCAACAAGAATCTATATCCTGGGAGCAGTGGGACGAAAAGACGATTTGGCGAAAGTTATTTTTAGGATGCATATTTAAAGAACGAAGCCCAGTTCTTCGGTTCTGGGTCATTGATGCACTTGATGAGTGTCAAATGTTACCTTTATTTCTGTCTTTATTGGCAGAAGTACCCCAGCACCTAAGGATATTTGTTGCCGCGCGCAAAACTCCCGAGCTTGAGAATAGCTTGGTCAAAATTGCGGATTTCACCGAGCACTATCAAATCAAAGCTGATGATACACTTAGTGACCTAAGAGTATTCATTGATTCAAAAATGGATATTCTTCCGGCAAGCGATGATGAAGGTCGGGATAATTTGAAGCATCGAATACTAGCCAAGGCATCTGGATCATTTTTATGGGTTTCCTTGGTCGTGAAGGAGCTAGAACAGGCCTATTCAGAGGAAGGTGCTGAAGAGATCTTGAACGATTTATCGACTGATATGAATGAGTTCTACGCGCGAATGCTGGAAAGCATATTCGATAAAAACCCCCGTGCTGCGACACTAGCAAGGGCTATCTTTATGTGGACTTTGTTATCGTTACGCCCATTGAAAGTTGACGAACTACAACTTGCGATTAAGCTGGACATTAGCCAGACCGTTCACAATCTCGAGAAATCAATTCAAGCTATATGCGGCCAGCTACTTCAGGTAAATCATAAAAACGAAGTTGAAGCAATTCACCAAACAGCAAGGGCATTTCTATTACAACAGGGTGGCTGTCCTAGTCTTGCGATGAGTGAACCAGATACCCACACTCGATTAGCGCAAATTTGTCTCAAAGTATTAACAGGTGACATCCGTCAAGCATTGCAGCCGTCGGCGAAGATCGTTTCAGTTCCATTAAAAGCCATTCCAGAGACAAAACTCATAGACTATGCTTGTGAGTACTTCTCAGATCATCTTAAGAGGTGCTCGTCAGAAAACTCCATAGTTTGGGATGGCCTTTTCAAATTCCTGGATGGCAATCTCCTCTCATGGATAGAATATCTAGCGAGGAACGGAAAATTACACCACATTACTCGTACTGCAAAGAATTTGCAGACGTACCTGAGGCGCCGCGTTAAATACCTGTCGCCTTTGTCTCCACAAAAGGCGAAGCTCGAAACCTGGATAAATGATCTGATTAGACTCAGTGCCAAATTTGGGGCGAACCTAGATATTTCGCCGTCATCAATTCACGACATAATCTCGGCAATGTGCCCACGGGACTCCCTTGTTTCAAAGACTTATAGTTACCGTCAGCCTGGCCTACGCATACAAGGTCTAATAGACAAGGCCTGGGACGATTGCTTGATTAGAATTGACTTTCCGGCTCATCAAACTAGCGCAGTTGCGCATGGAGACCAGTATGCAGCGGTATCATTATCTGACGGTAGCATACTACTTTATTATAAAGAGTCCACCCAACCAAAATTTTCTCTTAGCCATGGCGAAAGGGCAAAATTGCTTATTTTCAGTAGCGAAGATAAATATATGGTCTCCAGCGGTCTTCGGAAAGTAAATGTTTGGAACCCAGGAGAAGGGACCCAAGTCTTTAGCTTTGATACCAGTCACCAAGCTCTAACGCTTCTTTTTATAGAGGACAATATTGCTTTGGTTGCAGCTACGCAAGGAAACTATACGATCACTTGGAATTTGCTTGATGGTTCTGAGACAGAGCGATGGCAATGGACCGATAGTATCCACAGCACAGCAAGCCTCCAGCGACCTCGTCAGCAACCTGGAAAAGCGATGCTCTCTCCAGATTACACAACCTTAGCCGTTAGCTATCGTGGACTTCCGCTATACCTTTTTAATACTAGAACGAGGAAATTCATTGGCTGTTGCAGCAGAGAGGCTACCAGTCCTGGAACAATTGCCTCGAGCCATTACGTTGTCGATGCACTTGCCTTCAATCCAAGTCTAGAAATTAACAATTTGGTCGTATCATATGGCGACGGGGAACTTGCAGTTTACGATATGCATTCGACCGAGCTTCGGTCTCAAAGTCCAGAAGTTTACGCCCATAATCTCACATGCTCACCTAACGGGCGCACAATTGTTGCAGGAAGCTCCCGTGGCACAATTCAAATCTTCGAATTCGCCGGCGCTAGAGGTGAGACTCTGTCACTAATATACAAGATTCACGCCTATGAAGATGGTATTCAAGGAATTGCGTTTAGCAGCGATGGCCTTTGCTTTGCTGACATTCGCGGCTCCCAATACCGTGTCTGGCAACCAGCTGTGCTCGTCTACAATAATATCGATGAAGGCAGCCAAAGCGAACTGAGCCACGGAATTCCACTGGAGCCAGTATCAGTCAGCATGTTAGAAAGCCCACTAGAGGCAGAAGTCACCGCAATGTTCCCTCATCCGGATGGAGATTTTGTCTTTTGTGGGAAACAAGATGGATCCATTACCTATTTCGAGTCAAAAACCGCTACTCAAAGGGGGATCCTCTACCGCCATGCAGCGAAAATCATAATCACTTGCATCACCTACATTAAGGAACAATCTCTTCTTATTACTGGAGATGAGTCTGGGCGCGTACTTGTTAATCATATTAAAGTATCGCGAGCTGGATGCGAAACTGTTGCTCAAATGTCCGAGATACGATTAGAAAAGTCTCTCGTAGCACTCGTTGGAGAGCCCTTGGGCTCTAAAATTCTCATTCAAAGTAAATCATCAGCTGAGGTATGGACGACAACAGGAGAGAAAATCGGACCCCTAATAAATCATGAAGACGATAGCCACGCAGTCATCTTGAATCATCCTATCTGCACAGATAGTTTCATCTCTATCAACCACAAAGTAATGCGCATCTACTCTTGGGCCAGCTCCCTAGAAGTAGAGCCGCCCGTAGACAGAAAACTAGGCGCATTAAGTTTCACAGTCACTCCGCCTTCACCAGCTCTCAAACACGCTCTCCACTTCGAAGATTGGGTGGATGGACAAAATCACCAACTGGATTCCAAATTTGTCGCCTATCTCCACAAAAACAACGCCCTATATACATCTAGCCCCGACTCTGCCTCGTTGAAAATATGGCCCGCGTCCAGCATTTACGCCTCAGACGCATTTCCACTCGCCATATCCATCCCCAGCTTCGACAAGCACTCGAATAGAATCCAACAGATTATTGGCACGGCTGGGAGTCTCATATTGTTTCTTGACAATGATTTATGGGTGTGTAGCCTTGATGTGGCGAAAATCACGTCAAGCGGCCACGGTGCTATGAGGCATTTTTTCTTGCTTTCGGAGTGGCAGAGCAGTGATAGAGGCTTTATTATTGAATACATGCCATCAAGACGTGAATTTATAATAGCGATGAAGCATGGCATACTTGTTTTCAGCAGGGGATTGGAATTTGAGGAACCATGGCACTCATAATAATATGCCAAACCGTAACATCGGCATTTGTCATCGGAGCACAAGTCAATGCCATTGGAATATAGCAACTAGTATTAATTTCAATTATACTGATTGCTGTCACTTGGAATTTGGGTTAGAATACTCTTTCTATGTTACTAATTCGGATTGAGTCGTCAAATGCTCCCGATGTCCACACACCGCTCCAGAACTGACTCTCTTATTCTCTCGTCGGGAATTCCCATATGCCTTGGAAACCATTCCTTAATGCCCTCATCTTCCCCCAGTATCATCATCGCCAGTGCCTTACCACAAAGCCAGGCGTTCACCATTCCCTCCCCCGAATACCCCACGCTCACCCATTCCGCTCCCTGTCCTGGCCTCCTCCCAGTCAATGACCCATGCAGCTTCCCAACCCAGGGAAGCATGTCAACACTGAACCCCATATTCCCCGTCCACATTTTCTTGACCTCGAAACCATCTTCCCCATTGCTTTCAAACGCCTTCCCAAGACCTTGTCTCAAATGCACCGCAACATCCTCATTTAACTCCGCATCGCTCGCGACCCCCATCTCCACCAGGCCACTAAACCCTGCTTGTACAAACCCACCTCCAAACATCATCTCCCCTCCACCATCCCCTTTGTCCGCTCCAGCCTCTGTCTTTGGTAACTGCGTCAAATAGTCAAATCCAACATCATACTCAAAGCTCCACGACCTCTCACCCCCCTGGTGCGAAAACTCCTTTGGCGGTACTTGCGCCGACATCTGTCCGCGCAGCGGATAAACTCTACCCCTGAATCCTGGAACAAGGTGGCCAATATGCGCATTAGTTGCATGAACAACGTGCTTTGCTCTGATATTCCCCCTGGGCGTCGATACAATGAAGAGTCCATCATCTGACACTGAAATACTCGTCGCAGGCGTGTGCGGACTAACATGAACCCCCTCATCATCGCGCTTCAGGTTTGCCAGGACACCAGACACGAAACGATACGGCCACATCGCTCCAGCTTTTCCCTTGATAATTCCATAAGCCCTTGGTAGCCCCATCGCCTGCATCTCTTCCGCTCCCTCAACGACCTTGCAAGACTCCACCTCGTCTCCAAAGTCCTTCTTAAACTCTTTTACTGCATCCTTCCCCCTCTTCCATCCCTTCTCCCCAAAGAACACACACGTAGACTCTACAACCCTCATCCCACACTCCTCTCCAAGGCCCTCTTCAGAAACAACACGCATAAGTTCATCCACGTGTGCCATCCGAAACCGCGTGATCTTTCTCGCTTCCTCCCGCCCGTATCGAGTGATGAGGTCCCCATACTCCTCCCATCCGACTTCATTCACGTGGCCGCCATTTCGGCCTGTGGCACCACTGCACACGTCCCGAGCGTCAAGGAGGACAATGGGATTTTGTTTCTTGTCTTCATTCGATAGCAAGGAGCGGTGGGACCGGATGAGATGCCGCGCGATTGAGGTGCCGGTTATTCCGGAGCCGATGATGACAATTTCTGCATCTGGAGGTGGGGGTGAGGGGTCCGTAGAGAACGCAGGATTAAGAGGTGAGAGCCAGAAGGAGGACGTGGCGGGCGGTGAGGTGGTGGGGAGGCCGGGGTCGGAGAGGATTCGGGATATGGCTTCCGACTTTGCAGTGGAGGGGATATCAGGCGAAGAGAGTAGGGGTAGGATAAACGACATTTTAAGTTGTAAGTTGAGGTTTGTTTTGGTGTTGATGTGGATATGGATAGAGCGATGCGCGACTAGGTGTGCAGGTGGGGTTTGCGGGTAGAAGCGGGAGTCATGCATGTTGCACAGACTGTAATCTACTGTACTGTATGTACTGTACAAGCTATCTTGCTTGCTATGTCTGTTAATCTATTTCTACGCTCCATACTGAATTTAAGATTCCCATCGCATCATCAATAGCACAATCTCCAACAGATCCAAAAAAAAAAATTGGCTCGGACATGATTGGGAGTATTGTGAGCAGAGGACACATGCGGATATCCTGATTTGATGTCAGACTCGGAAAAAATGGAGATCGACGATGACAGAGATTTAGATGATGACACTGGGACACAGATGCCTAGAGACTCAGCACTGTGCCATATACTCAGCTTGTCACTTAGAGTCCGCATCGAACATCGGCGACTATGAGTCTATAGACGACTCATGGTAAAGTTGAGAAAGCTGCCGACCAATGTCATTGCACTCTCTCATTGGCCATTTGGAGCCGACGGCATTCCGTTATTATACCCCAACAAGGTAGGAACCGACGTAGATGTCTTCCTTCATCAAGGATTTCCCATCAAGCCGTTAACGACCACGCCATCTTGACAGATATGACAATCTCGACCATCCCTTCTATTTATTGTTGCTCATCTCTAAATTCTCCACTTCTGGTGCTTTTCCGCTTGTATTGACCGATTTTTCAGTGTCTCCCGATGATATCGGATTCGAGTACTTCCGGAGCGTATATTTGTCAATCTGAAAAATGTCAGTCAGCATATGCCTATGATAAGAGAGGATTCCATGATGCATTTCACACTCTTACTTGCCTTGTAAACAAGACCCATGTAGAAAAGCATGACAAAACAGCACACAATCATAGCAATCGAGCCCTTCTTCCAGTACGGTGCGTCATCGGCGGGATATAGAACGATTCCCCAGAAGGTATACATTACCATGGAGCCTACGTTCATCGCGTAGACCGTCACACTACGCACAGCATCGTCGCCGCCGCGTTGCAGTATAATACTTGCCCAGCCGAATATGAGAGGGTTGACCATATAGGCAGTCCCGGAGAGGTAGAACGCAAAGAAGGTACCAGCAAACGAGAGGGTGGGAATAATGAGCATGATGGCGGAGACGAGCTGTAGGATAACAGCGAGGATCACCATCGGGACCCGCGTACCCGTGGCATCCATGTGCCACGCGGCGAGCATGTTTGCCACAATTCCGACTGCCTGCACACCAAGAGGATACGTATTGATCTGATTTTGGGTGAAGCGCGCAGAGTGGTACTTCAGCCAGAGCAGGAAGATGTTCTGCACTGCAAAGGCTTCGATGGTAGCGCAGACAGGAGACCAGAAGAAAAGGATCCAGCTAAGATTAGAAGGGTTAGGAAACAGGTCTAGATAAGTATTTGGGTTGACTTACGTGGTAGGCGTGAGTATGACGCGCTTCAGCAGTGACCATGGACTAATGTTGTGACCATCTTGCTTCACTGGAGGCAGCCGAGACAGAGCTAAATCCTTCTCCGACGCCGTCAGATACTTTGCTTTTGTAATTTCGGGGATATCAGGGAAGCATAAGAATCCGAAAATGGCAATAGGGAGAGTAATTATGCCATCTACCGGGAGGTTAGCTTATATCTTCAGCTCTAGTATGATGCTTTTTATACCGATCAGAAATACCCATTGCCACCCCCCAAGTCCCCCCATGCCTTCCATACCCTGGTAGATAGCCGTCATCATAACTCCAGCGAACATAGTCCCAACCTGGCCAGATGCAGTGAATAAAGCAGTGCGTCTCCCAATTTCTTCTGGCTTATACCATGAACCTATGATGTAGATGGTTCCTGAATAAGTACTGGCTTCGGCCAAGCCTAAAAAGAAACGCACTACACAGAGTTGAGTGAGGTTATTGACAGCTGCGGTGACCATCTAGGTTCGGAACTGTGTCAGATTTTTGTGCCATTTGTGGTGAGCAGCGTGAGAAAAGTCTCTTACAGTCAGGCCTGCCCAAATTACCATCATAGAAGGCAGCCAAATCCCGGGACGAATTTTCTGGATAATGATTCCATGTGGAATCTGGCCAATGGCCATACTGCACCAGAATAGTCAGCGGTCGGTCCTCAATGTATTGGCCGGAGGCCTCAGATCAGTTTTTTGCGCCCTTACCCAGCCGTCGTGACAGAGAGCACAGTGTTATAGTCACTACCGCTCATATCCAGGGCTTCTCGAAGCCCCGCAACCTTTACACCACGAGAGATGAAGTCAGCTTCGAGGCAGCGCAACAACCATCTCATGTAAACATACGTATGCATTGGCAAAGGCGGCGCGGTCTTGTGACGAAGTAGTTAGATGACAGGTGTCGTCGATATCACGGGCATTATCTGCTCACCAAGGAAGTTGAAGAAATAGCTCAGACAGCAATATGTCTACCACTCAGCTCAGTCTCTGCTCATACCTTAGGGGTTTGCAATCCTGCCTACTAGAATAAAGAAATCTGGTCATACTAGGTCAGCCAAATGAAACCTGTGGCAAAGAAGGATGAAGTACCGAGCTTTTGGACAAGCCGTCTTTCCTCCTTCGTCGTGGCATCGTCGCCAAAGAAGAAGTCTACAAAATCTGGTCGTTAGATATCTGTAAGTCACAGCTATGGAATCAATTAGGTTACATTTGATCTTGTCGCCGATTGTTTTCTTCTCAGACTCCATGATTTCCGGGTTCATTGTAGCTGTTTGACTTCCTGGGCGGGATAGAAGAAAAGAAAAACAAAGAATTCGTGAGGTCAATTTTCTTTGATGGTAGCAGGATGGGGGGCCATTAGAGATACAACAAAAACCAGTTCCCCCTGTAGATTATCAGAACATCTGATAAGCTGGAACTTGAAGGGAATACTACCAGGATAGTGGGGCATTAGTGGATACGAAAAAAAACCTGTTCCCCCTATAGATTATCAGGACATCTGATAAAGACGGGAACTTGTGGAGAATGTAAGCAAAATGGGGAACATTTGTGGATACGAAAAAAAACCAGTCGCCCCTGTGGATTATCAGGTCATCTGATAAAGACGGGAACTTGTGGGGAATGCTAACCTCACCACTGTCTGGCGCCATCTGTTGTGCTATCCTGCAAGATAGAGCTCGTCCGCCGGCCGAACATCGGCATTCGGCCGTTCAATTCCCGAATGAGCTTTTAAGTCCGGAAACTCCCGTGTGACGGGTTGCATATGGAGAAGGGCAAGTCGAGGTTACAGCACACGACCATCCTTGCACTTATAATGGCTCTCGGTGCATCGAGCTATGGTATTCTTAATATAGAAATATATATAAATAACAACGGTCGGATTAGAGTAAAGGAAGGACTGGAGGAAAAAAGTTGTGGTGATTGTATTCGACAGAATCATTAGTCGATGAATAACTACCATGGGAAAACAGATGCTCTGAATGACTATTAAAACCCCGGGACTTCGAGGGCGAACGGGACTGGCGATAGTAATGAGAATTCGGCTGTATATGAAGCGCAAAACCGACTGTTTAACGAAGTAAGTTTTAAGGATTAATGGACGGAATTAGAGGTGACTTGCGGTACAGTATTAAGCTATGTGGTACTGCGCAGACCGAAGACATTTTCGCACGGATATGGCGGAAAGGGTCTAATAAAACAATAAAAAATAGACCGCTGTGCCACGCCAGACCAGCTGTGTGTGAAACTACCTCAGATGGGTGGGATAAGTGTGAATGTAAACGAAACGTATCTCCGCTGGCACATAATGTGACCGGCGGGGTTATAAAGATGTCGAGCTTGAGGGCCTCAGCAAGTTCCACGTTTGAAGAGTAACTTAAAACAAATTCTAAGAAGTGTCAAATGTTATATACGGTGCTGCCACCCAGTTACCATATTTTTGGGCAGAAGGCTCCAAGTCGGGAAGTATATGGTTCTCCACGGAGCCTTGTTTAGCTGAGCCAAGTTGAGGCCTCCCCCACATATTGTTCGGGCGTTACTTCATTAAAAAAGAAGGTTTAGGCTTAAGAGGTCCACATTTTGCTTTGGAATCGGCGATCGATTGCTATAAATAATTGCAGTACTCTGCTCGGCTGTCAAATTGAGATCCAATCCCACTTAAATCTCCACCTAAACCACCACTCTCATACCCGAGCTCTACGTATGGCTCGTACTGTGGGCTCTCATCCCAGACCCCAAGATTCTGAGAGTCCCCAAGAAACTGAACATCCTCTCCAGTAGTCGAGTAGACCGGATCTCTTGCTCTGAAGCTGCCATGTTGATCTGTGAGAGACAGTTGCAGGGCTGGTGATGCGTTTATACCAAGATTAACAATCCCAGCGGCGACCTGCGCTGCGTATTGCTGGCCGGTATAATATACATTGTCAGTGTATCCATCGTGGGGGGCCCTTACACTGGGCTGCGCTCCATACTGCTCGCTCGTACAATGCCCGTTCCCAGGGGCGTCTATGGAGGGTCGTGCGTACTGCCGCATATCTTTATGCCTATAATCGTACCCGGCTCCAACAGTGACCTGCAATTTTTCTGCGCCAGTGCTTTGATTCGCGCACAAATCCATTCTCGACGATGGCGCTTGTACCGACATTGATGAGACCGATTGGATCTTAGACGCTTTTGAACCCCTCGGCTCCCTTTTAACGACTCGTTTCGACGACCTCAGAAACAGTCAATTCCACCATATCAAAAGTTTTTAGACACATAAAATACTTAACTTTTAGATCGAGGCAATTGATGAGGAGCATTAGAGGACATATTGTCGGTAATATACTTGATTGTTTCTGGTAGATGGTTTGAAATGCTGTTGGGAAAGAAGGGAGTTGGAAAGATGGTGCTTTTCTCATTGAGACCTGAGAGAAATTGACGGCATATATACCACGTCGCAAGGAAGTCACTTCATATCACAATTTTGAAATTGCAGGCGGCCTCCATCATCTCCACCCACCACCTATAATAAACGACGCCCTATATCATAAGTCTGACGAGGAATTGCTGGCCTCCAGAGTCAGCCATAGCCATCTTTCAAATCCTAAGCTCTCCAGTAGCCCTACCTCGCCTTCGCCGTCAACAACCCCCCTCGCAACTCAAAGACGCTTCGGAGGCCTCCGAGTCACTCTCCACATCACAAATATTGGAAATACACTGCCCGTGACCCTGTCACGATGCGTATCACAAGTTTTAAAAAAATATCCTCAGCCTGCAAACCCCGCCTCACATTAAGACTCAACAAGGACGCTGGGGGCCTCTAGATTTCTATACCTCGTCACAGAGACCGAGGACCAAGTCAGCCTGTTCACTCTCGATAGTCGTCATTGCCTTGTATCACAGCTAGAATGATTGAAGGCACACGACTGACTCCGTAGTAAATGACACGTCATGCTAGGGCTTGAAACACATTGGCGACCTCCAAGGCTCTACACCTCGCTGGATACACCGAAGACCAAGTCCGCCTACCTCACTCTCGATGATCCAGAATACCTTGTACTACAGGTTGAAAGCACATGGTGCTCTCCATACTCATGTCATACTTCACATCACCGCCTCAAAGACATTGGAGATCTCTAGGTGTGGTTTCGTAAGCAACAGGTGCCTCAGTGCTCTTCGCTATCCCTCATCCCCTATCATCCCTCCGGCTTACCCCCACGCCCCAGCACATGACAACACATGCCAGCCTCACTTCAAGACACCAACATAATCATATCTCCATCTGCACGACATCGGATAAACAGATATATACACGGATCCAAGATTATACTACACCAGCCGCCTTCCCTTGGCGCCTTATACACAGTCATACCCTGTCGCTCACTCCGCATACATACAAAAAATCCCTCTGTCCAAGCGCTCTGAAGAGGCGCCATCGCCAAAATAACGCCTGTAATGCCCACCCACCTTATTTCATGTCCCCTTAGTATCATATCTCTCATACAAACACCACGCCCTAGCCTCAATGCCTCGAATACTCCGCCGGCATCTCATAAACAGGACTATTCATCGTCGCGCTCATAGGATACGCATACATCTCATGCGCCTGTCCCGCCTGCCCCCCACCACTAATGGGGCTCACAATCGACCCCGTCGCCGACCCATGCAGCTCCGGCCTTGCCTTCCCCGCACCTGCCTCATGAATCGTGCTCCCGTAAGGACTCCCAGGAGACTGTGAATTAGGGTATCCCTGACCCCCAGGGCTAACACCGCCATGCAACTCAGAATGCGTTGGCGCGGGGGAGGCATACATCTCCGCACCCGGTCCGTGTGGTGACCCTGACCCCGCTAATTCTGAGTGCTGCTGTCCAGGCGAGGAGCCCACGAGTTCTGTCCCAGCTCCCTTCCACTCTTCCTTCCCAGCCAACTCAGTCGGGCCCGCCGTCCCCGATGTGCCGGGCGGCTTGTCATCTGATGCATTAGCGAGGAGGGGCCCAGACACAGGCCGTTGTTTCCTACGGCGGAGGAAGAAGAATAGCGCGCCTGCGCCGATGAGGAGGGCGCCGAGGCCGCCGACGACACCGCCTGCTATGGCGGCGGTGTTGGATTTCTTTTGCTTAGGGGTACCGTCGGGGTTTGTGTCGTTGCCGGAGGAGCCGTCCGCGGAGTCGCTAGAGCCCGGGGACGCGGGTTGGCCGGTGGTGGGGGTCGGGGTTGGAGGGGCGATGTCGCCGCCGGTTGCCGGGGCAGGGACGGTGCCGTAATTCGAGGTTGGTGCTAAGGGGTCTTAGTAGGGGTGCATGAGGAAAAAAGGGAAAAAGGAGGTTTCACCTGATGCGGTAATCCCCGTAGGGGTAGTGAGGCCACTCGCGGCGCTGCAGTAGGCGTTGTAAACTGCCATGGCGCTGGAAATATCGTCGGTTGCCGTCTCGCTGCACTCGTATCTTACGCTGTCGGTGAGAATCTTGGATACTTGGAGGCTGTTACTGTCTTTGATACATGCGCAGCTAGCAAGTGGGCCGGCTTCCGCGGGGCACAGGGAATACGTTAGGGTAGTGAGGGCGTCGTGGACCGCTTCTTGCGCGCAGGAAGCTAGCGATGAGTAGATGGGCATGTCGGTGATGAAGTAGGTCATCTGTCCCACGGGGGTCGATGGAGCAGGGAATGAGGTGACGCCAGAACCGAGCTTGCAGTAGCCGGCGAGGACGGCCTGGGCGGAGGAGATGTCGGCCTTGTGGGTGCTTCCACAGCTGCTTTGAACGGCTTCGACGAGAGAAGAACTAGCAACGAAAGAGTTTTGGTTCTTGGTGCACACACAGGAATTAAGCGCGCTGGGCCCCTCCGGGCAAATTGTGTATGTCAATCCTTGAACGGCATAAGAGACGGCACTCTGTGCGCATGGAGCCAGGTATGAATACGCCGGTAGGTCGGTGATGTAGACGGCTAGGCCATTCGGGTTTGCCGCTTTCGTACTCACCTTGTCGCCGGGATTACAGTACTGGCTGAACATCTGCGAGGCGCTCGCAAAGTCTTCAGAGGCGGTGGTGCCACATCGGGAGCCGACGCTCGTGAAGATTGACTTCTGCACATCCGCCGCGATATTGCCCTTGGTGCACGCGCAGGACTGCAGCGCTGCGACGCCCGAGGGGCACGCATCGTAGGTGAGGGAGTTGACCGCATAGCCGACAGCGCTCTGCGCGCACGGGGCCAGGGAAGAGAAGTCGGCCATGTCGGAAATGCTCAGCGTGACGGGTGTCGGGAGGGTGGCGGGCGCGGTGACCTTGGCGTCGGGGTTGCAGTACTGATTGAAAACCTGGGATGCGCTCGCAAAGTCATCAGTCGCGGTGCTGCCGCACTGTAAGCTGACGCTCTTGGAGATGGTCGTAGCGATGGCGGCGGCATTGTTATTCTTGGTGCATGCGCACGACTGGAGCGCGGTGATGCCTTCGGGGCAGATGCTGGAGGTAAGGCGGTCGAGGGCATAGCTCACGGCGCTCATTGCGCAGGGCGCGAGGTCGGAGTAGAGAGGGACCTCCTTGTAGTCGACATAACTGACGGCGCGGGCTGATGATGAGAGGGTGAGAAGCAGCCCGGCGAGGACATTGCGGCGGCGAGCTCCCATGGTGAGGATTGGAGAGGCTTGTAACGACAGAAGCGGGCGATGTTTTGAGAGACGGGAGAGAAGGAGAGGAGAAGAGGAGGAGGACGGGGAGGAAAAGGGAAGAAATGAGGAAATGCTGGACCTACTCCACAGCCGCGATGTGCACTGAGGGACGATCTCCCTTCACCCACAGTGTCTTGCCATGCACCACGCCTAACTTATCTCGAATTGGGTTTCTTGGCGGTCCCTCTCTGGTTCTTACTTGCTCTCTCGTGTCTCGTCCGTCAAGGCTGAGTCGCTCTCGGGCTATGAGAAGACAGCCCGTGCTAGCCAGATAGAGCTAGCGGTTCAAATGTGGAAATTGTAGAGAGGGCAGTGAGTGACAGGCGGGGGGGATGGAGAATACCGGACCAATCCTGGAGCCCATTTAGCGAGAAACACAGGGATAAGAAGCTGTTAATAGGGGCCGGATAGGCCCCCTGGTTAGGAGATCATAGGTTAGGCGGGAAACGTAGGCCGAGTTCGCTGTGCATCAAAGCCCGGCGCAATATTGAGCCGGCAGTGGAAATGCTTATTCCCCTTTTCTCACTTTCGCACATGGGGTGGAAAGACCCGACGACAAGCCGGCAAGAGTGGGAACTAATATCACGTGCAGACACTTATTTCTGACAGAGGATCACCGTTAACAACGACACGGCTTGGCTTGGATGTTCGATCTGACAATTCTCAAAATTGGAGATTGTTGGAATAGCTTCGTAGTTAAGTATTGTGTGGATTTTAGAAGTTGGTTTCCACGTGATACTAGCTCCCCTCCACCCCTCCTTCCTCCCACTAACCGCTCCACTCCCTGGTTCCCGGAAGCCTTAGTCCCCGATCCCCCCGCCTATAACGCACATGTTACTATCAAGGGTCCATCTTCCAAACACTCCTGCTCTAGGGCATCATGAGGAGGAACTGTAGCAATAGAACCATACTGTTTTCAAAGTACGAGGCTATGGCATTGTCCTGTGAAGGCAACAGCGAGCAAGGTTATGATCTATTAGTAAGCACCTGAATCGCTGCTCTCACAGCGATTTGATTCGTGCATATAACACTGAAGGAGCCATCCCCACGCTGCACTACCAATACTCAGCCAATGATAGGTAGATATGGTTATACCCAGTGCGGGGCACAGCCTCGCGTTGGTATAATATGTTTATTCAGCTTCAAAATCCCAAGAGGCAAGAGCGATGATACCAACCGCTCCTTCCCTAATACCTTCACGCACTAAGGCAGGGTAGCGCTCTCCTTCCCTCGTCGTCGCGGCTTTCCTCTCTGTCCGCCACCGTTGCTCCTTCCCTCTATGTCTCCCTTCATTGGCTTTTCCCACTTCCCACGATTGCTCCTTCCATTTTATTATCAATCTCTCTCACCAACGCTCCTTCCCTTCCCTATCCCACCATCGCTCCTTCCCCGCCATGGCCGCCGTCATACCGAGCGCCTCTCCATCTTCCTCCGACCAAAGCTGGACCTCCGCCCAAAGCTGGACCTCCGCCTTCACCCTCTATAAACAGCAAACACACCGCGACCTCGTAGCCTCCCCCCTCCTCCCCAGCCTCCACACCATCGACGACGTGCTCGCGCAGATTGAAGCCTCGCACACGGCATTCGGATCGTGGAGGAGCAAGCATAATCTCGTGTGACGGAAACTGTGGGGCGGTGTTTGGGGCGGTGGTTTATTTACTTAAGGTTGGTTTGTTGGCGATTCCTTATTTTCTTGTCCCTGTGTGAGTAGTTCGTGGGGGAATTTGGGCTGACGAGAAATAGGCCTGTGAAGAAGTAGAAAGGAGTTATGATCTCGTGGAAACGCTGTTTGAGGAGATGGCGGAGTTTACGGTCCGGTTGAGGGAGTATGCGAAGGTAGAAGTTGGGGAGGCGATGACGAAGAAGGTAGTGGCGACGTTGGTCTGGTGAGTATGCATGGAATGGGCTACTTAGAAGCGAAATTGGCTGACTTAAATAGCATGCTGGAGATCATTGGAATGTACGATGTTGCTAAGTAGTTCGTTAGGTGGTGGAGACTGACTATACATGAAGATCCGAGGAGTTGATTCGGACAAAGCGATTTAGTAAGTCATCATTCTGTCTGGTGTTTGGGGAGCTTGGACGAGAAGTAAAGGTCTCATGTCGAAGTTGACCTTAATGAACCCTAAGAAATAATAGGACATTTTGTCGGCGTGGCATGGGTTGGCAAGGATGAAAAGACAAAGGATGCCCTCGACCGCTTCCAGAAACTGATAGACGGCGAGGAGCGCCTCTGATCCCCCTTCTTGTCATCTTCTGCTAATATTTTCATTCCCAGTCTCTACACCCAGTTTCCCCTTTGAGTCCAGATACGTAATAATATGCGACGGCCCCTGTAATACCCCTGACTACGAACACACCTCGGTCTATTCATGCCGCGTATGCGGGGACATCAATCTCTGTGGGCCGTGTCTAGAGCTGTTTAAGAGTAAGGGGTTCGCGAAGAGGATGTGTAATGTTAGGCATGAGTATTTTAAGATTTTTCCGCTTCCGCCGGGGAGTGAGAACTTGGCTGTTAGGGTTGTTGAAGGACTGATAGAACCGAGGGAAGAGTGGTTGAGGGAGTTAAGAGAAAGACATGGGGGGGTTATTGAGGAAGGGCTAGAAGTTGGGGCAGAGTAGGATGTCGATATGAGATATTTACGAACGACACACGGTTTTACGACTATATAGCGGCATATTAAACTAGACTATGCATTTATGGGGGGCTAATACAAGAAAGGCTGAGTTGGTAAGGCACTTGTGAATATGAGGAACTAACAGCATCGAAGGGCGGAAGGAAATTAAAGCAGCCCATTTCGTGTATGAACAACATCATCGAAGGGTATCAATTGAGAAGGGATTGGTGGAAGGAAACTAAAGCACTCCGTACTAAGTATCATCAGACCTATGTAATATGGAAATTTTGCCATTCTGAGGTCACCAGCTATTAGATAATTTAGTATACTTATGGTGAGCATGATCAGCTAGGCGATGTAGGTTTCCGTAGACGGAGATTAAGCTCACAGCAACCGCTACATATCCCAAATCCGTGTACATTTCTCGCGACAGTCACGGAAGACATTTACTTATAAAAGAAATATACCGATTCCATAAGAAATACTAAACCTATCTACCAATAATACTTTCATATCCATAATCCATAGCTCATAACCAGTACACATTACCCCTCCCTCGCCCCTAGTTCATACTCCCCCCGCTCCTACCCCCCCCAATAATCCCCGCCATCTCCAAAAGCGCCCTATCCGCATCCGTATCCCCCTTCCCAAAATTAACCCTCCTCCTCGCCTCCGCCTCCCGCTCCTCCCACTCCCACCTCTTCCTCTGCTCATCTGCCTCCTCCTCCCCTCCACAACCCCACACCTCAAGAGACTCGATAGAAAAGCGCTCTTGCCAGTCTCCTCCCCCGTGGCCTTCAGCGGAAGAGAATGCCCCGCCGCCGCGGGAGTCGTGCGTGAAGACGCCGAATTCAAAAGAGGCGTCTATGTGGAGGGATACTGGGCCCAGTTTCGCGGGGTTGGTGGTGCCGGATGTGGATTTCGATGTTGGATGTGGAGAGCCCAGCGCGATTCCGGGGTGCGAGAGGGGAGGGTGGGTGAAGGAGAGTTGCTCGGTGGAGATGGTGGAGCGGTGGATGGTGTGGGTTGGTGCTAGTTGGAAGAGGATTGTTCCCGGGTC
The DNA here is from genome assembly GCA_030180035.1 of Pseudogymnoascus sp. SDFLT0511. NCBI lineage: Eukaryota > Fungi > Ascomycota > Leotiomycetes > Thelebolales > Thelebolaceae > Pseudogymnoascus > Pseudogymnoascus sp. SDFLT0511. Next base: position 445,948 of record JASCQD010000016.1, read on the forward strand.
GGAGAGGCAGGTTTTGTAGGTCTGTTGCCAGGGTTGGGGGATGTAGGCTCCGAAGATCATACGCGATGGAGTGGTGGTGGTGCTATCGGGAAGTCGTTTAGGCGGCAAGGAATCGGCAAAGGCACGCTCGTTGCTGCTTTCCGGGATGGCAGGCAGCCGGCTACCGGAGACGAGCAGCAAAGAAGGAGCGCGCCAGTTGAAGACCCTGGTCTCGAAGCTGCGCATGGAGAAGCCGGCTGAGCCGCCGGAGTAGAGGAGGCGAAGGCGGTGGAAGAGACTGGTGGGCGGGAGGAAGAAGGAGAGTTGAGAGAGGAGGGTTAGGTCGAGGATTTCCGCTTCTTCGGCGTCGGCGGGGGTGAGGGGGGGGGGTGGGGGTGGTGGCGTGGTTGGTCGTCGGAGAGCGGGCGAGGAGGGTGCCGAGGAGCGGGGTGAGGTGGGCGGCGTGGTGGCGGGTGAGGTGGCAGTGGGCGAGGGTGTCTTGCGCTTGGAGAGGTCGAGATTTTTGGAGAAGAGAAAGTGGGAGAAGAGGGCTGAAAGGCCGTTGAAGAGGTTTGGGAGGGAGGCAGGGATGACAGTGTTCCAGCCGTGGATTTTTATGCCGGTGTCCGTTTCCGTGCTGACGAAGGCGGACAGAATGGCATCGGCCGTTGCCCGGAGCTGCTCTAGGTTGTCTCCTGTGAGACGGTCGGTATAATCTGAGAGAGGTTGGTTGGGTTCCAGTGGCGCAATGAGGAGCAGGAGCATGATAATCTTGCGGAAGTTGTCCACGGGGATTAAGCAGTGGGATATCGGGGGTGCGTCGGAGTACTTGAAGACATCATTGGCGTCGAGAGACTCCAATGCCGAAAGTGCAAGCCCATCATCATCATCATCGCCTTCTTCGTCGTTGGCTGGCTGATCAACCGCGAAGCCTACGGGCGCCTTGGCATTCCCATTGACTTCCTCCCCCTTCTTCTCCACAAGTTCCTTATCACCTCCCTCTTCAGCCTTATCCGACCCCTCCTTCCCCTGCAGCCGATCGAAAACCGTCAAGCTCCGATAAAGCAACACATTCCTTCCCTTCAACCCTCCCCTCAACACCTTCCCATACCTCTCCGTCAAAATGACCACTACAACAACCATCTCCTCGAATCCCAGCACCGCTGGTGCCCCTGCCGGGAATGGGAATGCGCCTAGGTACGAGACCATCTGGAACAGCACCGGTGCAACGCCCAGGGCATCGGGGACCTGGAGGAAGCGAGTGAGCGTGTCTTCCTTTAGGTAGGAGACGCCGTCGGAGGTGTCGGCGAGGCTGCGGAAGACATCGCGGAAGGAGTAGAGCTCGAGAGGCGTGAAGCAGCGAGTTGCGAATTTTTGTGCCTGGAGAGAAAGGTCATTAGTCAACAAGTTCGGGTAATGATTGCGAGGTATGAGGACGGCGGGTGGATTGGGGATTGGGAGAGCTCACCAGCTGTTTACTCAGCTCTTCAGCGGTAGCTGGGCGGGTGTCCGCGTGGGATTGAGATTGCCCCATGATGTCGTAGTAAGGCCACAATCATGACGGCGCCGTAGGACAATGTTGGAGTGTTGAAGCCCTGATATGGCAGCGGGGGAATGGGCAGAACGTGGTGTTGTCGTACTATTTGTTACTGTGATGGTACAGGGCAGTAAGGTGGTGTTTCAGCGGTGACAGGTGTAACAGACCGGTAGTAGCCTTGTTTTTGCGGGGTATGACGGCAGCTTTTGTACTTTTTGTGGCCCGTGGTAACTTTGCCGTCCTGACCGTACTTTCCACTGAATTGCCACGCTAAACTTGGCGCTCGACGCAAGGTGACGACCCTCCCAAAAGGCGGCAAAGGTCTGGACCGCGCTCTCCTTTTTTACAGCCAATATAGCCAATTTAACCAAGTCACGCTGCAAATACCCAGCCTTTCTTGGTCTTGGAGATTCTTGGATATTATCAAATAAAATATACTATTGGTATTTCTGCTAACTATGCCTATTCAAATCATTCCTCCCACTTTCTGCTTCTCTCATTCCCTCATTCTCTCTCTCCCACTCGTTCCCCTGGATATTGCCAATTTTTTCGCCACGTTTCGCCGCCGCCGCCTCTGCGCCAGAATGAAAAAGCCATCACACCCCGCTGACTATACAATAACAGACACAACGCTCCGAACGCCCATTCAGCAAATTCGTAATCGTACAAGACAAATGAAAAATAGACAAATGAAAATAGACAAATGAAAAATGAACAAATGAAAAGTTCGAACCAAAAAGGAAAAGATGCAAAAAACAAAAAAAGTAAACGACGATGCCTCCCCTGCCACTCTTTAAACTCCGGCCGGTCCTCTATTAATGATGCTCGGGATACCCATGTTCCTCTCGCTCGTCGCGCTCCCGAGGCTGTTGTGATGGCTGTGTCCGCGTCCCTGCATGACCTGTCCTCCTATGTACTGTCTGTTCTGGTGATGATGTTGCTGCTGCTCGCGCATCATCTGCTGTTGTTGCTGCTGGTGGATCTGTGCACCCATCATCTGCATCTGTTGCTGCTGGCGTGTTGGGTCAAAGCCGCAGTCCGTGTCGGGGCTGACGCTGAAGTCTCCCCCGTCTAGGTCTTCGATCCCGATCGCGCTATCGTCGGTGTACGATGCGGGTGCATTCTGGCTGTCGTGCGAGGCCGAAAGGCGAGCACGGCGGGTAGAGGCGCGGGCTGCGGATTGCAGGTTCTTAAGACCGCTTCCGAGGATCTGTTTATGTTAGACTTCATTCATAGTAACTTAAGTAGAGGTGCCATCACGTACCTTAGCCTCGACAACGGCCCATTTGTCGCCAGTGCGCTCAGCGAGCGGACTCCAGATCTCACGGCGCATGGCCATGTACTCCTTTCCCAGAGTCTCGAACTTGAGGGTGTCCCAGTCCTCCGAGTTGCGGCGGTCCATGAGCCGCTCATGGCGCTTGCGGCACGCGTTGGCAGTTTTGGTGGGGAAGTACGCGTCCTGGATCTGTCCCCAGTTCTGGCCTTGCGTGCGCGCCGTCATGAGAGTGATGTCGTCGGCTGGGGACCAGGCGCCGGAGGAAGGGCGGGTGGAGATGGGGATAGGGGCGGACTGGATGTATTGGGGTGCTGATGCCTGCATCGGGGGATTGGAGATGTAAGAGGGTGCTTGTTGGTGCATGTGGGTCATGCGCTGTGGTCCGAGGTTGGACTGCATGGTTGCGGTGGTGTTGATGGGGTAGTAGTGCTGTTGGGCTGTGTTGTCTGCGATAGCGACGGGAATCGAGCGGTATTGACCTTGGCTGACTGAAGCGCGGCTGGTTTTGGGCATGGTACTGCCCTGGAGATGGTCGAACGAAAGTGCGGATGGGTCGCCCGGAAGGAGGTCGAACGAAAGTGTGGATATGTGTAATGAGAAGTTCAGATGAGAGAGTGCGTGTGGTCGAATGAGAAGAGCGGGTATGAATCGAGCGGAAGCGATTACGTATTAAGGGCCTCACCAGGAGGATAGAGCGTAGTGTCGATAGGAAATGAAATGAAATAACCCGAGACGAGAGAGACGACTAGGAAAGAAACTGAAGAATAGGAAACGGGCAGGTGGAAAATTGAAGGGTTGACTGATTGAAGCAAGAAACAAAAGAAGAGGGCCATGAAGGGTCGGTGCCGGGTCAGTTTATATGTAGAAACCAAGGGCCCGACGAGCTGCAGACGTCGTCCACCAACAAAGCATGAAACAAACCATCTCTTGACGCTCCCGGGGGCCCAGCGCCGACCGATTCCAGGGTCATGGAACGGATTTAGTCCAACTTTGGCTGTGGCGACAGGCTGAGACGAGAATAGGAGCCCCGCAGTGAGGGTAAGTGAAACGAGGATAAACGCCGTGGGGAGGCGCGACAGTCCATGACGTTCGAGAAAATGTAAATTCCGGGCCGAGCAAGCTCTATTACTGGCCGGCTGGGTTGTCGAGGTTGTGGAGGGCGGTTGTCTCATCTCAAATGTCAGCGGTTAGGATTTGGCGGGCGGTTAGAACTCAAAATCACGGGGTATGGGGACGGGGGGCAGCCAAAGGGACCAATAAAAGACCCAGTCGATCGGATGGAGAGCCAACAACCTTCCTTTCCACGGGTTAGAGTGTATTTGTGGGTATATGGGGGGTATTGCGACGATGATGGTCTGTTATTGTTTACAGAATCGAATATAGCCAAGCACATGCCACCATTTAGGAGCGCGTCTATCGCAGGGCAGATCATTTAACCGACGACTCTATTTTGAGCCACTCACACCCCCTGCATCAGACGACCAATGTCCATATTTACCAAAACTCCCACCCCAGATCCAACACTCCAAAATTACGATTTTGCCGTTATTGTACACTAACGGTGTTTTTATTTTAAAACTCGAGGGCTTGACGCGGACTTCCATCTTCAAACACCAACAATGCACGGCGGGAACTTGGTTGCCCCTTGAAAGAGTTCGAGGGAATCTCGTCCCATCCAACATGGGCGGCTACTGGGACGTCCAACAAACAACGGCCAAATCAGAGTTGCACAGTGTTTACCGCTGCAACTGACATGTTTCCTCCTCAAACCCACACCGGTCCCAACCTGGAACGTCCGCTAGAAAGCGTAATAAGTGATGCGTACATAGTACAGATTGAGATGATCGATCGACCCTATTGAACTATTGAATAAGCAAAAATAATGAAAATTGACGATGCAGCCCACTATTGTACATCAGACCTCAACTCCGCCAATGCACGTCTTGTATATATATACACCAAAACCGTGAACTCATTAGTTCCGGGCAAGCCACGTAGCTTACCCTACACAGACGAGACCGTAGTCTTGACCGCGACCTCATCCTCCTCCATCTCCTCCCACTCATCATCATCCACAGCCCCCCCGACGGCCCTCCAGACCCTCTGCCACATCCCCTTCTTCTCAACCATTGCCAGCACCATCACCGCGGGCAGATGCCACACGCTGGCCCAGAAGAGGCCCCGCGCACTGCCCTTCAGCCCCTCGTACTTCCAGAACCGGTACGCCTCGCGCACCATCCACAGGTTGACGGGCGTGCTCGCGACCGCGAAGCTCCACTCCGTCACGCCCACTGCACAGAGGCCTATACATAGAGGGAGCATGACGAGCGAGTAACGCAGCGCCACGCGTCCGTTGCGCGCGGGGTTCGTCCAGGCCAGCATCTTGTAGCCGGCGTTCTTGTACTCATGGCGGATGGTCCACGACAGCGCCATGAAGTGGGGGAACTGCCAGGCGACGAGAAGCGCGGCCAGTAGCCAGCCTCCCAGGTTCTCGTAGCCCAACAACAGCTCCTTCCAGTCCCCGGAGCCAGTAGCAGTCTGCCCGGCCGCTGCGGCCCAGCCCATCAGGGGGGGGATTCCACCAACGAGGGCTCCGACCCAGGTGTTTAGGACGGAGACGCGTTTTAGCGGTGTGTAGACCCCTGCGTACAGGAAGATGTTGAAGGCTGCGAGGGACGCTACGGTGGGGTTTACGCCGTAATATAATGCCCCTGTTCCAATTGCCGCGGAGAGCGCAGCAAAGAGCAAAGCGCCGCGGGGTGAGATGAGACCGCGGACGAGAGGGCGGTTCTTCGTGCGCGACATCATAGCATCCCACTTGGGCTCGTAGAGCATGTTGAGAGTGTTTGCGGACGCGCATGTCAAGGACGTGCCAAATGTGAGGAAGAGCAGCGTCAAGGCCGATAGCGACGGTGTGTCGGTGATTGCGGGTGAGAGAAGAGCGGGAACAGGATAAAGGGAATAAGCGGAGGTGGTGGTGAGAACAATGAGAAAGGAAAGACGCGGCTTCGTCAAGGCGAGCAGCGTGGAAAGAGTCCGTTTGATGGAGTTTATAGGGAGCTTCGATGATGCTGTCGTGAGGACTGATGAGGCGTCTGGAGGTATAACAGGTTCCGCTGCCGCCGCAGGCCCTGCCTCTGCAGATGCAGCCTGCGCATCTTTGCGAGCTTTCTGCCGCCGTCTATGTGGGAGGTCGACCTCGGGAGTTGTCTCTGTCACCGGAGCTGCCGCATCTCTTGGTGGAATTGGCGGCTGCGAAGCCGTAAACGAGGTGGATGTCGACGACCGCGCCTTCGAGACAATGGCAGTCCGCGGAAGGAAAGAGTTATTGAGAAAGTAGCCGGGACGTAGTCGCTGCGCCTGGCCCGGGCCTTTTGACAGTGCGTTCCTCAATACTCGCGCGGTCGTGAATGCACGCTGTGTTGACTGTGCGGACCTCGATTGTTGTCGCGGGAGAGCGGCAAGGCATTGCTCGCCGATACTGCGAAGCGCGACGGGTGTCGCAGCCCCGAGTGAGAGCGGCCTTATGATCATCGCGGCATCTGGGTATGTAGAATGGCCAGCGCTTTCACAATGAGCGTTCCTTCCGCGTAACTTCGTAAATGTTGCCCAGGAACTTCCTCGGGCAACTCCGCGGTTAATGGTTGTTCCGTCGCCGAGCCGTCCTCCCTTCCAAAATCTAGAGGTATAGGACGCGTGACCTCTTCCACGTGACTTCTGGCCCCGCAAATAATGACGAGGCTGACATTTTGACCAACGGCGAGTGGCCAAGCTTTCTCATAATGAAAACAAAGCAAACACGTGACTAGAGACGGACGAATGTTTGGCGAGGCTGACATTTTTGACATTTTTATTGACGGTAAAGTCGGCCGTGAGTGGACCGTGCGCCGCCAAATGTCGCTGTCACCTCCACCTGGCTGCGTTGTGGCGCCAATTGCCGCCCAAGCTTGCCCAATATGGCCGTATCTAAGCTCTTTCCGTCTTCCCTAATATATAATCGCCGACCTGAATTACTCTATGAGGAAATCTGCTGAAGCTATCCACCAACTCAGCCCTGGCAAGGCATAACTGGCGTGTTGTTCGGCTTGAAGTCCATCGCGACAAAGGTAAGACCCTAACGCCATCGTCTCGGGTCGTTAATTTCCTTCATTTCCCCCTCTTATATATCCCCCATTTCTTTGCGTTGTTGTTGTTGTTGCTGTTGTTCTTCTCGTTCCTCTAGATATGTACTCTAGCGCTGTTGTTGAGCCGGCATACTATTCCTTCGCGCCAAAATTCCCGCGCTTCGGAACCTCGTCGGCATCGTGAGCAAAACCGTGTGTCTAAGCCTCGGAGATCTCCAGAAATAATTCAATGGGTACCTCGGGGTATCCTCCCGGTTGGGAAGCTGACTACGATGGAGAGACGGAGCGATGGTTTTATACCCATAAGCCGACAGGGGTCAGGCAGTATCATTTTCCCAAAGCTGGCGATGAGGTCGAGCTAGCTGCTGCCATGAGCAGGACCAAGGCTGCCAATGAAACCAAGTTGAAAGAAAACAATACGGCCGAGAGCTCGAAGGACCTGGCAACTGCCAAAGTCAAACCAGGCAGCACACAGACTCAAACCCCAGACGCTACGTCGGGACAGCAAGTGCAACCCAGCATATTTTCGACCAGAGATGATTTGAGCCAAAACCCTCCTATCCGGCGCTCAGTATCAGAGCGTGCCACCCCAACATCGCCACAGCCAATACCCAATGTGTTCAGGCAGAGCTTCCAAGCAGCTCAGAGTACCAATGCAACCACGGCCCAGCAACTACCTTTCCAGCAAACCAGTCTGGCGGCTCTTCCTCCATTGAATACACAGCTGCATGTCACATCAAGACTTCCATATCAAGTTGCCAGCTCTGCGCACCCCTTGCGCATTGATACAAATGCACTTAACCAGGGCGGCAATGTATCTCCGGTGCAGAGTATGTCGGCGGGGCCTTTGAGCTATTCGACTTCGAAGGGCGCTGGAATGGGCTCCGGTCATCGCGGCGCGCCTTACTTCACACAAGAGCCCCAAATGATACCTGATTCTTCCACTCCGGTTGCCAGCGACCCTCCACCGGTTCCACCGAAGGTTACGGAGTCCGACAGAGCTCCAGCGGCCGCAAACACATACCTAGGCCAGACGCAAAGCCATTCCTCATCGGTGCCGAATAACATTGCGGGTGAAGTTATCTCTTCCAGACTTGGTATCCTATATCTTTCGGACTCCGACAAGGAGGATGTCATAACGAATCTCCGACATTTGGCCCGCATGTATCCAGACGTTACTCTATCTCAGCTCGTAGATCCTCTCATGGAACTACCGAGGGCAAAAATTCCCGACCCACCAAGCTCCTCGCAGGTACCTTCCGACCGAGACGGGAAAACCCATGGAGCGTTTCAATCAACCAGTCCTACTCCAACCCCCGTAATATCAGCAGATGCAAGCCTTCCCATTGCTTTCGTTGCTTATTCCCGGGAGCCTCAACCAACGCACAGAACCTACACATCCCCAGTTGCTGGTCCAAATCCTAGTATCGGTGCGTCATCACCCAGCTCTTCGTTTGATTATCAAAGGCGCCCTCATTCAACGTCCAATGCATCGATGACCTCCGCTGCCATTCAAACACAACATGATAGGACACACTCTTCGAGCTTTAGCTCGAGGCGGCAAGATTCGATCGGGACACAGACGTATTCACCTCAAACAAGGTCTGAGCTTGCTCAGACCGCTTGGGGCCTAAAACCAGCTTCCGCCAGCTCTGAGGGGCCAGGGATGGCGACCGGTACACCCACTAGGCCTGCAACCACAGCTCCTATCCAAACCTCAGAGTCATTTTCTGACGCGATGGGAACTCGACCATCAAGGCAGCATAGCGTTAGCAGGAAGCCGCTGTCGAGTCAAAGTCCCATAAATAATCGTCCGTATCGGTCACTATCTTGGCAACCACGCGACCATTCACCAAATCCCCAATTGCCATCTTCTTTAGTCAGTGAAGTTCCCGAAGAGCCATATACACCCCCGGCCGGTATTGCACAGCAGGGATCGCTACGTGCTTCAGCTTCGTCAGATGCTTACTCCGAAGAAGCTCTACGATCGTCAACCGACGTTACACTGCAACAGCAGCCCCAGGGAAATAGTGAGACCAATCAAAATGAGCTCGATCGGTTAAACTCTATTATCAAAGAACAGAGCAAACAATTGGCCATGCTCCACCAGGAGAACGTACAAAATCAACAGGACCTACAGAACCAGCAAAATGCAACTGTCTTGCATCAAGTCAGACAACCTGAAAATATTGGGCACCAGCGCAACTCGAGTGTACCAGCTCCACAATCTACGCGGAACAGTATTTATATACAGTCTTCTCTTCAAAATACCCACTATCCTCCTAGTTACCCAAGTGTTCCAGTGTCGCCAATTAGCCGACCAGAGTCTCTTGTATATTCAATCCGGGATGAACCCCGACCTCTGTCACTACCAGAGCCAGCATTCAACACAGACGTTGGTGAGCCCGAGGATATTGAGCACATATCCGAGAATAATAACCTTCCCATCGATGAGTTTGAAGTCAACGCGAACCCAGTAAGCGATGCCTCGCAACACTCTGCGAACGAGCCTGATCAGGCGCCGATGTTTCATGGTGATGTAACCCAAGGCAACATCGACCAAGATCTCGGGGTTGATGATAAAGTTATAAGCCATCAACCAGTAGACACAGCGAACGAGATGGGTGCGGCGACTACCTCGGTGGGAGACCGATCGGAATCCCGCGGATCAAATCAGACGGACTCTAAACGGGGATCATGGGCCCACGCACGGAAACACAGCGCTACACAGCAAATACCAGGCCAAAATGTACTCCAGGTTGATACCAATGTTAGAGACAGGTCGGCGTCTCCCGGATCAAATCGTACAGAGTCCAAACGTGGTTCGTGGTCTCATGTGCGGACACACAGTGCTACGCAGAAAATACCAGATCAAACTGTTCACCAAATTGAAGTATCAGATGCTGCCATTGCGCCTACCAATTCAGCAAGTGTTCAAACCGCCGACTTTTTGGTGACACAGGAGTTATCGAGTATATCTCCTCAGATATACCACCAGGAACCTCAACAGGTATCACACCAGCAATACTCGCTACAAGGAAATGTCCCTTCCCAGGATGTGCACTCCACGCAAATTGTACAGGCTCAGTCGCCAACCCAACTGAATACCATCCAACAGCCCCATCACGAAGCCTCGAATGTCCCACAGTCAAACGATCAACGGTTGCCAAGCCACCAGAGGCATAGCTCACAGCCTCGGATTGGATTACAAATCCAGCAGAAATATGCTGTACAGGCGAACCCAGCTTCTCAAAGTCAGCCTCAATCAGCCCACAGTTACCAAACGCCAAACGTTATTGTTAGTATAGAGCCCAATTCTCACGCAGAATGCAGTTTACTCACTCCTACTACTAGAGTCAATCAGCGGCACAGGAGATAAGCTTACAGAAGGCTTTGGAGGCGCAAATCCAACAGCATTTCGAGGCTGCAGTCTCGCCACAATCCGCGGTCTCACCTCCAGATCCTGATCAGACACTATACGGCGTCAATTCAGACTCCGCGGTTTCTGACATGTCCACGCCTGGGCTATTTCATAAAGAGTATTTTGATCCCGTTTCCGTCCGGCATTCGCAGGTCACGACCGCAGCGCAGAGGAGGATATCTAAGGACTTGTCGACTTCTGCTTCTATAGCCGAAGTCGTAAGGCCTACACAAATCCACGCGAGAAAGCCCTCCCTTCCCAAGTATTCCATTTCTCAAGAACCAAGGGAGTACGAAGAAAAGCAAGTTTTCTTTCCTGACCACGCTCCGTTGAAAATTAGCTCTGTCCAGAATATTGGACAAAACCAGGTATTTGCAGAGCAGAAGCCTCCAGTGCCTGAAAAAATCAGGGCGGTATCCACTGGATCAAGTCCACCCAGACCGGTTATTAACGATGGCTCGAAATCTTTCGATACAGCTACCAACAATCTGCCAATACAATTCTTCGGCCGGTCTAATGACACAGAAACAGCCCCCAAAGCCACTGTTTCGCCAGAACGCAAATTGCTTGCCGCAACCCTACCTGCTGATACCAATACCAATACCAATAACAGCCAAACGCACACTCACTCCTCAAGGCCAAGGGTATCTTCATGGTCCGAGATGGCAAAGCCCTCCTATCCCCCGCAACCGACATTTACATTTGGCACGTCTGGAGATAAACATGACGACGCTGCAGCGGCGGAAAGCTTGTACGATGGGGATGGATACGGGGACTACGACGATTATAGCGACGACGGGCCAGCGCCCCCGCAGTTTGTCACCTCCCAACCCCACCTGCTACAGGTGCGACGAAGCTCCTAAACTTTTATAATTAGCTACATTCTATTCCCGAAGGTTTGTTGGATTTACATGCAATATATACCCACTTTTGCAAGCTTAGCCCTCCCTCATACCCAGATCTAGTTTTTATCACATACATAGGATAGGATAGCTAAATGGAAATGGATATCTTACAGGCACGGAATAAAATGTTATATATAGCGCAGTGCATAGCAATAAAATTAATTGCGCCAAAATAACTTGGGGGTGCTGTCGATGAGCTTGGCTGAAACTTTATTAACCAACTACTGTCGCCAAAGGAAGCGGGTTTTATAGGAGTCCGTCTTGAAGGATTGGGATAGTGTCAACCCCAGCAATAACGACAAAGAGTATCATGGGTCTAGGATATGATCGCAAATATACATATATGGAATAGGAAGACCACAAAAATATCGTCTCTTTACAACCCGCAGTTACAATAATTCCACAAAAATGACCAACTCACCCGCCTGCTCCTCCAACACCCCAACCCCCTTCTTCGCACACAGCTGCTCTGTATCAGCAAGACCCGGCTCTAGACTAAGCCAATTCAGCGCGCTAGGTAAATGTTGTCCAGCACCTGGCTACATTAACGGCTTCGGCGAAAGTTCTTCAATAAACTGCTATGCCTACTGCAACACCACCGGCGTACAAGAGGCCAAGGAGGCAGAATCATGCATAAAAGACTACTTTGCGAATCTTCCGGATAGCACCACAGAGTGGAAGTGCGAATGGCGAATACTGGAGCGGCGATTCGAGGGAGGACAAGCGGTTGGTGTGGCTTAGTGATGTTGGGTCTAGTAGTCTCGGCGGCGGCGACTATGTTATAGGAACAATGGTGAGGGGATGTGGGTAGCTTAGGTGGTTGTTGCAGCACTAGGTGGCGGAGGTTTAACGGCAGTGCGGGTTACTACAACTAGAGGCACGGGCCCGCAGTGTATCACGAATGGATAGTCAACTTTTGGTGTTGGAAATATAATTTCAATTGGCAATGAATGTGTTGACGAAAAGGTATATACGTGAAATCAATCGCCCGGACCCGAAAGTAAGCACCTCAAAGCAATAAACCGCCCCAGAGAAAAACTCAAGAAATACAATCCCACGCCATCCCCATCCCATGTCCAATCTGCGCCCTCAATCACATGTAATAATTATAACATCCTCTACTGCCTCGCCAATGGACTCCCCACCTTGGGCGCCCACTGCAAGCTCTTCCTCCTCGCCATCATGAGTCTCTGCATCAGAGCCTCACTGCCCATCTGCGTCGGCTCACCCTGGTCACGGATGACCATCTTATTAGCTGGCACCGTTCGCATCACCAGCTCCTCCTTCTCCCGGCCGCTGTAATACGGCGTCTCCTCCACTCCACCCTCGTTATCGAGGATGTGCTCAGCGTACATACTGAGCGACTCAGCGCTGGGAGTCATGGGAAGGGGACTAAGTTCCGCGAGAGTATAGTCAGTCATCTCGACGTCTTGATCTTGGTTCTGCGTAGCTGCTTCTGCGCTGCGGGGAGTGCGGATCCACTGGGTACTCTCTCTGCGGCCGATGCGCGCGGGGCGCGCGGTGGCGGGAACAGTAGGCTCCTTAGATGACGCGCGCCCAGGGGTGGAGACCAAGGTGCCGTTCATGTTGGCGAGTGCGCGTGGCTCCATCGACTTGCGGCGACGGTTACCGCCACGGGGAACGACAGCCGTGTCGATGGAGTAAGGGCTTTCGTCGAGCCATTGGTCCATGCGCTCGCAGCTGTATCTGTTAGTAAATGTACTATGCCTTAGAAAAGTGGAAATACATACTCTAGAACCCATCCAACGCCGACACAGAGCACAACCCCGTTGGTTTCCCGCACCTTCTCAAGTGTCCTCTTGCCGCCATCTTTGAACACCACATGCGTAATCCCAACCTTGGCTGATTCCGCTGTCTCGGGGCTGATTACTCCTCCGGGTGGGCTCATGGTGTTTGGATTCCAGCCCCAGCTCTTCACGCACTTCGCGCCCATCTGATTGAGTAGCTCAACAAAGACGGCGCTAGCATCAGCGCCCTCGCTGGTGTGTACATCGACGTAGACAACAGCGCCCCTGAGGACTCTGTTGTCTAGGTCACGGCGTGGTGTTCGGGTTGGCGTAGCTGAGGTCGACCAGTTGGTGGCTTTGGCTGGTGTTGATTCATCATGGCAGACGACAGTTGGTGGAGGTGGTGGTGTTCTGTGTGCCGTAACGCGTGATGCTGATGCTGGACGCTTCCTCGGCGATGGCTTAATAGGCGACTCAGCACCCTCTGCCTTCAATGGGACTTTGCAGACTGTATGAAACGACCTTCCGATGGTGGGTCTGGCTGGTGTGAATGGGTTGGCAGTCTGCCTGATGGTGCGGGGAGCGATCGGGGTAGAATGGTGCTCCTCTACCTCAATCTCAGTTTCCGGGACAGCACTTGTCACAGTTTCAACACTCGGCTCCTCGTGCTCCTCTGGGGCATCTTTCTCGCCAAGAGCTAATAATTCTGGATCAATCGGAAGCATATTCTCATCGCCGTACTCTTGGCTTGCTTCAGAGACGGCCTCGTCCCCAACAGCATGGGCAACGGCATCAACGATATCATTTGAACCGACGGTTTCCTCTTCAATCAATGACAGCTCATCGGCTTCGGCGGCAAGAGCCAAATCTTCGTCGTCTAGCTCAGCTGGTGCAAACTCAATCGCTTCCATGGCTGTATCCTGCAAGTCATGCTCGGATTCTAGCTCAGCGGGTGCAAATTCGAGGACACCCACGACTTCTTTCGGGTCGTTCTCGGACTGGAGCTCAGCTGGCGATGATTCCAACTCGAGGACTTCCATAACTTGCTCCTTCCGGTCGTGCTCAGATTCCAACTCTGCCTCCTCTCGAACAATCATTTCATCTTCAAAAAAGCTGGTGGGCACTGGTGACTGCTCAACAGGCTTCTCCTCAACATTCGGAGTTACAACTGGCTCCGGCTCCTCGTCGTATACTTCCTCCTCAATTTCTGGTTGTGGATCAACTGGCGTCATCCAGATATCCAACTGCTTGGCCAAAGGCGTGAAGCCAATCTGTGCCGAGCTCTTAGCTACAGGAGTCTTCTCGCCAAAGGAGAGTTTCTTGGGGGTCGAGAGCATTGCGAAGTCCTTGGAAGACATCTTCAACGCGCTGATGGGACTTGGAGAATAAAGCGGAGATGCAGATGCCAGCTCGTCTTCAGAGTCGGAATCTTGGAACGGGTCTTCTTGCTCAGGACGAAGGCCGAAGCTGCCAATGCTATAAGCAGATGGAGAAGCGCTTGGCGTAGTGCTCTGCAGCTCCTCCACGACAATTGCCGCCACGTCTTCACCGCCCTCCATAGCCGTGCTCTCCTCAGCCAAAATTTCAGGGTCGTATTCAACCTCCTCAGCGTTAATTGGGCTCTTCGGGGAGGTAGAACCAGCAGGCACCCCGTCCTCAGACATTGTCGGATCAGCGTGTCTCGGTAACACGGCAGACAGTCGTCCTGGGAACGGCTTGATACTGACTCCATCTCCAGAGACCTGGTCCTTTCCCAGCAGTCTAGACTCAGTGGCCGGCTTCACAACGCTACTGAATGGTACTCTTCCAGGGCGAAATGCGCTCTTCGTCAGTGTCCGTGGTGTCGTGAATCTCGAGATACTGAAAGTGTTGGGTTTTGGTGTCGCATTGAAGAGATTTCCTGACACTGTGCGGGTTGGTGATCCTCCGGCGGAAATCTTGGTCGGGGACGGCGGTCGTTTTGCTGGTGATTGAAGAAGAGAAGCCTTGAATGATGGCTTCGTAGATGATGGAGGGGGCATAGAAGACTTAAAAGGCGACCGCACGGCATCTCCGAGCCCGGTTCGTTTTGGCGATTCACCCAACGTTCCCTTCCATGGGCTCTGCGGTATTCTTCGAGCTGGGCTGGCCATCATCGACGAGGTCAAATCTTGCGGGGCAGTAACAGCACGGTTCACCACAATCGATGTCGTGAAATCGAGTCTTTTAGCTGAGCTGAGGGTATTGGTGGTTGGCTTCAATGGACTCTTCATCAGAGGCTTCATCGGCGTCTTCTCCATTGTGGCAAGCTCGTCGTCAGAGCTCACATCCTTGGCAACAGCAACCTGCGTCACCTTCTTCGGGCTGAGCGGAGACTTCTGCTTCGCTTGGTCGGATTCAGAAGTCGCTCTGGCGCGCCCGCGTGTCACTCTGGGTGCAGCAGCAGGTTTCCTCACCGGCTTGGCCTTAAGACCAGTAACCGTAGCCACTGGCGCTTTGCCCTTGCCTGTAGGAATAGCATTCTCCTTGTCCAGCTCCGCTGTATCCTGGAACTTGACAGACTTTTTCGGTGCAGCTGCGGGCTTTGTGATGGTTGTCTGGCGGCCTCTGACTATCCTCTTTGGTGCTTCAGAAACAGGCGGTGCCTGTTCATCCGCCACAGCCACCTTCCTCCCTCTGGCTCTTGTCCTCGGAGCTTCCACAGCCGGTGCAGCCTCAACCACATCCTTCTCCTCCACGACCTTTTTCGGCCTCCCCCTCGTCTTCGGCGCCACCACCACAGCCTCCTTCTCCATCTCCGGCTCCGCCTGCACCATTGCAGCTTTCCTTGGTCGTCCTCTCGTCGCCCTCGGTTTCTCTGGCTCAGGCGCTGTCAGTTCATCCTCGTTGTTGTCATCGTCGTTGGCAGTATCATCGACCCTAGTCTTCCGCTTCGTCATTTCAGGGGGCATCGTACGCGTCGCCTTTGCCTTCGCCGCGGCAGTAGCGACCTTGATGCCATTGTCGACTGGAGCCTTCTTGGCGGCCGCGCGCGCGCGGGTGACGCGCTTTGGTGGCGAGGCCTCAGGATCCATGATTGTTGTGTTAGCTTTATCGGTAGGTTAGTTGTTTGTGTCGCGATTTTTCATTGATGTCGAGTTGATATTTGGTCGGTGTCGATTGTCGTGGTATAATCGGTTATATTGGGGGTCGGTGTGTTCTGAGACGGGGGTGTTTATCGCGGTGCGCGCTATGTTGACGGGGCAACCGGGTCGGGCCAATTGGTGATGGCGGTTGCTCCGCTGGATCTTGGAAGTGAGCGATATGACGTGAGACGGATGGCGATCAGAATGGTCACGGGAGTATCATCTGTTGATTTATGATGAATGTTTATGTTTTTAATGCCAAGTTGGTAAAATCGACCATGTTTCCTACGAATTCTTATTAAATCGGGTGTTTTATTGTTTGTTCGTTTATGTCGCTATATTTTGAATAATAAACGGGGATTTATAATAATACTAAAGATTAAATTGTGCTACTTTACACGACCATATCTCATAACGACAAACTCACTCAATGTTACACCCGTAAGGTCTCCTAATATGTTACTAGACTCGGAGCCAATGTATCAAAGATAGGGAGTAGGTTTCCCACTCCGTACCTTCAATCAACATTAAGTGACCCTGGATCCTCATACCAAAGGTAATAGCTCATATCGAAAATGTCGTTGTTGGAAATTCCCGCCTCATCCCACAATCCTTCTCCTAATGTCTGAGCCTGGTCAAAACCAATGGACTCGTTTGTGAAACCTGTAGACGAAGGGAACTGATCGTCGACCTTCTGGTTCGCCTCCAATTTCGCCTTAGCAACCATTTGTTCAGTGAGCTGTAGAATCCGACCGACACCAGTAGTGCTGATCATTAATAATCGGTCGGCAGGGAGAAGTGTGAAGCAGTGGAGACCTTGCGCTATCGCTTCAAAGTTTCTTTCGCAGCCATCTCTCGCAGGGTCCCGTATAACATCGAAAAGCAAAGCAAAGCATGCAGCTTCGATGAAAAATCGACTGTGTCGCATATAGCCTATAAAGGAACTAACTTTCACCGCACGAGAGAAGAGGTTGATGATAAGTATAGATGCATCCCTGCACCTACCAGCGGCATCATTAAGCCAATCTATCGTTTCGCTTGGGATGGCTGACTTTTTGGTACTCCGTCTCCTTGCGGCATCAAGCACTAAGCATGGACGTAGAGTAATCATCATCGTCTGAAAGAAATGGAAAGCTAGTATCATCTGACTAGCGGTGAGTTTGGCGGAATACATTCCCAGCTCGGATTCGAAAAGGGGGAACTTCTGATCCAGAGGTAGGGACTTATGAAAAGATATCATCTCCTCATACATCTCTTGGACTTTTCGACAGAAATCACTTACGGAGCCTCTGTTGCGGCCGTAAATATTGTAATTCACCTTGTATGATATTCTGGCCATAGTAACTGCAGCCATGAGCCTGTCATCCCATGTCGGATCTAGTATGTCGACGTCTAGATCATTAATTGACGCTGGTCGTCCCAACGAAAGAGAAACGTTTCTGTCGTGTGCGTATAGGGACCAGAACGTTGCCTGACGTTCTCGAGATCGGTCCGATTCTGTAAAGTCTCTCGTACCCCCTTGGGATGGCATATCTCGGTGCAGGCCGACGGCGAAGGCCTTATGCACTGCTCGCCCTATTGCCAGCATCGCTGAGTTCGGTCGTCCTTGACTGTGATGGTACTCTGACAGAAGCATAGAGACTTGAACACTTCTAAGACTTACAGAGTCACCCCAGCTATCTAACCTAGACTTGACCCTCCGATGGAGAGAATCCGCCCAGATGGGATAGTTTGATAGAAAAGCTCCTATGGCCAGCACAATCATCATCAAGGTCGAATCCCTAGAGTTTATATTGTTGGACGGAGCCGAGTACATGTTATAGAAAAGCTTTCTTAAAGTTCCCTGGTCGCAGACGATAACAACGAAATGGACAGTGGCCAGATATGTTTCAAGAAAGGTGACTGCAAGGTCAAATGATGGGAGCTCTGGAGAGAGCCCTGCCGAAGGTTCGTTGCTATCCGACTCATTTCCAAAGAAGATGCCACTGTACCCAAACTCGCTGATTGCTTCTGAAGTGTAGTTCGTCGACCGACTATTTATCGTACTTTGCCGTGGAGCCCCACTGTTCAAGAGAAACCGATGGAGTTGCTGCAGGAACACAAAAGTCGAAGATGGCCCATAGTGTAAGTTCATGGTTGAAGATTCCGACGCTTCTGAGCCCCATATGCTACAATGGACTTCTTGTTTCAGTAGGTCTGCTTGAGCCGTCGATCCCGGAGCCTCTCCATCGCCCACCCTTGCATTCTCATCTGAAGATGGAATCGCTGGCTTTCTAACCGGCTTTCTGCGCTTTACTCCGGGGATGCAAACTATGCCACGGTCTGCGCATCGAGTACATGGATCTTGACCATTGCATTTGGTTTTGCTAAGGCGGCAGGGTGCACAAGCTAGAGCAGCTCGGTGTCTGGACTTTGAAGCATTTTGAGAATCGTCGCCCAGATTACGTGAGGACATAATCCTCTCTAATGCTTTCGCTTCTTGGTCGGATATACGGCGATGAAAAATAGGCTATTCGTAATCCGTAGCAAGGAGAAACAATGTATTTATAAGTGTGAAGAAGCCGACAATTTCGGATGTACTGGCATCAGTCCAGTTATAAATGTCTATAGAGGTAAGTTTTTGTGGAGACATTTCGGCGCTAACCTCGTCATCACTGGATTTTCGGAATTGAGGAGAGCGTCTCATCCGAACGGATGAGAAAGAAAGAAAAATCAAATCCGATCGGATATCTCATATATTATAAGTAGTCTGGCTCTTAATAAATGACAATATGCTCTTATCAATTCCAACAAGGACATTGGTATCTCTCTTTTGTGTGTCCTTGAATTACCATTTATGGTCAGCCACCGCGTAAAACACCGCCACACGCCACAAAAAATGCCGCCAGAAAAGCCACAAGCGACCGAAGCCACCCCTGACACTACCGACATGGGGGTTCAGGTGAATGAGAAAAGCGAAACCTTGGACACCAGTGGCTTCTCATTTAGGCAATGGTTAGAAGACAATGAAGCCACGAAGGTCCTCGAGAAAATCGAAAAGAAGCATCTTTCTTTAACATGGAGGCATTTATCTGTAACTGGAGTTGATTCTCGAACTGTGTTGGGACATGATGTTCTTTCGTGTGCCAACCCAGTGGAACTCATCTCTAATGCGAGAGGGCCAGTTAATGATATTGTAAGACATGGAACCCCCGATATGAAAACACTCTAACGCCAACAGACTATTTTACACGACCTAACCGGACAGGTGAAAGCTGGGGAAATGGTAAGTATAAGTACCCTTTTTATATATGTCGGTCGTACTAATAAACCAAGATGCTCGTACTTGGCCGCCCAGGATCAGGATGTACTTCGTTCTTAAAAACCATTGCCAACAAGCGTCACTCCTTCAAGAGTGTTGCTGGTGATGTGTTCTACGGCAACATGAGTGCCGAAGAAGCTGATAAGTACCGTGGTGCAATTCTGTACAATAGCGAAGGTGAGCTCCTCAGACCGCTGAGCATAGCATACTAACACAGTGAAGATGATATCCACTTCCCCACTTTGACAGTCGCTCAGACACTTGGCTTCGCTGTCAAAAATAGGGTTTCACGCCAGACCCGGGAGAAGAGCGCAGGAGTTGAGAAATATCGCGAAGAAATGCTCCATGTTATCCCCGAAGCCTTGGGAATTTCCCACGCAAAGGGAACCCTTGTAGGCAATGAGTTCGTCCGGGGAGTTTCAGGTGGCGAAAGGAAACGTGTTTCCATTGGGGAGGTCATGGCCGCGCAGGTAAGCTATAACGTCCTGCAATGAGTGCAATGTATTAATTTATCAGGGCGCGATAACCTGTTGGGACAACGCTACCAGAGGGCTTGACGCTTCAACAGCCCTTGAATTTGCACAGACATGCAGGGCCTTGGTGGATAAAACCAAGGCTGTCGCAGTAGTGACATTATACCAAGCCGGAAATGGGATTTTTGATCTATTCGACAAAGTTCTGGTCTTGGATGAAGGGCGGCAGATATACTATGGCCCTGCCAGCATGGCAAAGGCCTACTTTGAAAATTTAGGTTTCATTTGTCCCCAAGGCGCCAACATCGCGGACTTCTTAACATCTTCAACTGTCGAGACCGAAAGAAGGTTTAAAGCTGGCTATGAACATTCTGCCCCAAAGACATGCCAGGAACTTGAAATGGCTTATCGAAATAGTGATATAGCAAGGCAAATGGAGGCCGACATCATACCTCTAGCAGAATTAGAGCAAGAGACGACCACTGCAAGAAAAGCCCTTGAGGACGATCAGCCGAACCATAAATCGCCACTCCAGAGCTCCTATACCATTGGTTTTGGTCATCAAATTCTCGCATGTGTTCAGAGGGACATCCAAGTGATGCTTGGAGACAAGGCATCATTTGGCATGCAGCAAATTGCTGCTCTGATACAATCATTATGCTCAGGGAGTCTCTTCTACAACCTCCCAGACTCTAGCGCCGGAATTTTTGCACGCAGTGGAGCGATTTTCTACCCACTTGTGTTCTATAATGTGAGACTTCCATATTCCCATGAGAAGACATGAATCTAATAGAGTTTCACAGTTATCAGCAATGGCCGAAGTAACCGCGACTTTTTTCGGGCGACCCATCCTCAACAGGCATCGGGACTTTAGCTTCTATCGTCCTTCCGCTTTTGTAATCGCGAAGATGATTACCGACATACCCAATATTACCCTACAAGTGTCGATATTTGCCATCGTCTACTATTTCTTAATCGGGCTGCAGATGGATGCTGGCAAATTCTTTACCTTTTGGGTCATCACCATGATCAGTGCACTGATGCTCACTTCACTATATCGGCTCATCGGATGCATGTTTAGCAGTTTCGACGATGCAGCTAAACTATCCGGATTCTATTCAATGGTCATGATGGTGTATGGGGGATTTTTTATTCCCTTCCAGACGATGCATGTCTGGTTTCGCTGGATTTGGTATATTAATCCTTGTGCTTACGCCTACGAGGCGCTCTTAGCAAATGAATACTCCGGGCTGGTTCTCGAATGTGTTGGGGCCGAGCTCATCCCCAACGGCGATGCTTACTCTGAAGCCCAAAATCGAGCGTGCACAATACCTGGCGCAACTGCAGATGGTATCCAGATCATCGGCGAAGAGTACCTTCAGACTGCTTTTAGCTACTCTCCAGCACATATCTGGCGTAACTTCGGCATATGCGTTGCTTGGTGGCTAGCCTTCACGGCCTGCACCGCCATTGCCATGGAAAAAGCGAATACAAACAGCAGCGGCAAATCTTCCATCATATTCAAGCGCGGAAACAATAATAAGAGTACATCCAAGTCTTTCCGGAAACCCACGGACGAGGAGCAGCAGAGTGTCTCAACTCCGATCGGATCGTCATCATCGTCTGCTACCCAGGTCCCCGAAGATGATGACTTAAAACTAGCGCGGAACGAATCAATATTTACGTGGGATCACCTCTCATATACAGTCGACGTTCCAGGTGGAAAACGGAAGCTGTTAGACGACATCACTGGATGGGTCAAGCCAGGGCAGCTTGGAGCTCTCATGGGAAGCTCGGGTGCTGGAAAGACAACTCTCTTAGATGTTCTCGCACAGCGTAAAGATACCGGTGTTATTACTGGTGAGGTGCTTGTGGATGGTAGGCCTCTTCCAGTAAGTTTCCAACGTTCTGCTGGATACTGCGAACAAATGGATGTTCACGAGGGAACGTCAACCGTTAGAGAGGCACTTATCTTCTCTGCCCGCCTAAGACAACCAATGGAAACTCCAGATGAGGAGAAGATCAAGTATGTCGAGAGTATTATCAAGCTTCTTGAGCTCGAAGATATACAGGATGCTCTCATTGGTGTACCGGGTGCTGGCCTTACCATCGAACAACGCAAGCGCCTTACTATCGGTGTTGAGTTGGCTGCTAAGCCGTCAATTCTTCTGTTTCTTGACGAGCCTACATCAGGATTAGATGGTCAATCATCCTTCAACATTGTTCGTTTTCTTCGAAGGCTTACGGCAGCCGGTCAAGCAGTGCTGTGCACCATTCATCAGCCATCGGCGTCGCTTTTCGAATCGTTCGACTCCTTGTTGCTCCTTGCAAAGGGTGGACAAACTGTTTACTTTGGGGAAACTGGCGAGAATTCATCTATTCTTCTGGATTATTTTGCCCAGAATGGCGCGCCATGTAACCCGGACGTCAATCCCGCAGAGCATATTATTAACGTTGTGTCTGGATCTGCCGGAGCAGGTCGTGACTGGCATTCCGTGTGGGTCGAATCCCCTGAACACACTCGTGTCGTTGAACATATGGCCGAGATCAAAGCCGAGGCCCTATCCAAGCCATCTACTCTCAAGACCGACGACCGTGACTTTGCTACGCCACTTTGGACACAACTAAAGTTGGTAACGGCGCGCCAAAAGACCGCTCTTTGGAGAAACCCAAGCTACGTCTGGAACAAGTTTACCCTTCATATCAGCTCCGCAATCTTTGCTGGCTTCACGTTTTGGAAGCTAGGTAATAGTGCGAGCGACCTGCAGCTGAGGCTATTGGCTTGTTTCAACTTTCTGTTCGTCGCCATTGGCGTCATCGCTCAGCTTCAGCCCCTCTTCATGCACTACCGTGACATTTTCGAAGCCCGCGAGAAGAAGGTAAGTCATACCACCCCCTTGTTTTAACTCTCACTAACAGTGACCAAAGTCAAAAATGTACAGCTGGATTGCTTTCGTCAGCGCCCAACTTATTGCAGAGATGCCTTATCTCGTAATCTGCGCCGTCCTATACTTCGGCTGCTGGTATTTCACCATCGGACTCACCGTCGCAGGCTCCACCTCTGGCCAGGTCTTTTTCCAGATGATCCTCTTCGAATTCCTGTATACCGCGATCGGGCAAGCCATTGCTGCCATCTCACCCAACCCCTTCTTTGCCTCCCTGCTTAACCCGACCATTATCGCCGCCTTTTTCATCAACTTTGCAGGTGTGCTGCAGCCGTACTCGCAGCTCTCTGTGTTTTGGAAATACTGGATGTATTACTTGAATCCATACAACTACCTCATTGGTGGGTTGGTGACACAACCGCTATACGACGTGGATGTGGTATGTTCACCACAGGACATCGCAAGCTTTGCGCCCCCTAATGGAAGTACTTGTGGAGAGTACATGGCGAAGTTCTTTGAAACTGGTTTTGGGTATTTGGTTGACCTGGAGAGTAAGATTAATTGCGAGTACTGCGCGTTTAAGACGGGAGGGGAGTATGCGAAGACTCTAAATTACAACGAGAGGATGTATGGGTGGAGAGATGTAAGTCATTTTCGGGTCCCTCACGTATCTAGAGAATTTCGGTTGCTGACCTTGTGGTAGACTGGAATCACGGCATTATTCTGCATCTCAACTTATGGATTCGTTTTCTTGATGATGAAGCTGCGCAACAAGAAAACTAAGAGCGCCAAGCTAGAGTAGATGGCGTATGGTATAGTAGTGAAACTGCACGGAAGAAACACACTCTCTTGAAGCTTTTCTTTAGTTTGTTTTCTAATAGATTGTGGTTATGTCGGAATAGATGGAGAAATTGGGAGTTTCTTAGATGAGAGTACTAGACACCATAGATTGTATAGATATATAAGTTTTATAAGCAGATGCCGCGTTCGCACACTGAACTGCAGCTAATATGACTACCTACCCATAGAGGTTCCAGTTATCATGAGTAGCTGGAGACGGATGCAATCCCTTTGATGTCTGTTTAGATCCTATCACGGCACCCTACATCACAATTTCTACCTTCTACATCTCACGATGGTGATTTGGTCTCAATATTCTGCTAGTATAAATGCATGCATCCCATCTGTATCAGATAGACGTTATCGGACATTATTAAATAACTGACCTTGCATCTTGAATACATATAGCCGTGTCCAATCTGGGGTACCGCGACGTCTGGATATCCAGCGCCCCCCTACAAACAAACCTTTTTTTATATATATACACAATAACAAAACTTCCGATATGACACATAATCCTTATCATCCTATTGCTCCCTCAATGAAGACACATCAACACTTAAACCATCATCAACCCACCAACAACAACACCTACCACCACAGCTACCACCTTCCGCGGCACCGCCTTCCCAGCCGCCGACTCCTCCTCCTCCACACCCGCAACCTTAAACGCCGGGTTATAATTCGCCGGCACCGTCGAATTGACACTCCCATCCCAACAATACCTGTTGAAGCACTTCGTACACGCCTCCGGCACCGTCGTCCCTGTCCTATCCAAGCTGCGACTCAGCACCGCACAGCCGACACAAGTCACCCACTCCGCATCCACGGTCCCATTGCCCATCGTCGCGACGTCGTAGCCGTTCTGGATGATCAGGTTACGCTGCGCGTCGTCGTAGGAGGGGTCAAAGGTCGATACGTTCGAGTGCGTTACGTATGGTGCGTTGGGGACGTAGACGACTAGCGGCGTGAGGGTGGTGGTGTTCTTGGGATCGCAGCCGAAGAAGGTTGGGCGCGTGTTGAGGCCGAGGTTGACGAAGGTGTTAACGTCGGGGACAGCGGGGAAAGAAGTCCCGTTGCCCATGGTGGCGTTGAGGGAGCGCTCGTAGGTGGCAACGAGGGCGGTACCGTTGGGCCAGAAGAACTCGGTGTCAGCGCTCGAGTCGACGGCGAAAATGACGTCGACAGCGCGATTGGGCTGGATGAGCGGGTGCAGTGGGATGTTCTGGAGATCCTCGCCGCCATCCACGAGGGAGAGCTCCGTGACTTCGGCATCACGGTTCGTGGCAGGGTTGTAGTGATAGAAGGGGTTGGGGGAGTACTGCGCGATGTCATTGTTGTCCTCTCCGATGGACGTTAGGACGCTGGTAAGGGCGTCAGTGAGTAGATTTGAGTCTGTCCCGTTGATGCCGAGGAGGAACTGGTTGAAGAGAGTAGAGGAGGTGCCGAAGACGTAGCCGGCGTTGTCGAAGCCGCGCACGCACGAGGCGGAGGTGGGCAGAATGCCGCCGTCGAATTTGGAGCCCAGGTAGCGGGTTGGCGCGAAGCCGTAGGTAGTTGGGTCCCAGGAGCCCATCTCGAAGGGGTTGAATTCGTAGACTGTTGCGTTGAGGGAGACGATTATGTCACCTGGAGAGCGGCCATCGGCAACGATGATGGGGAAGGGCGCCTCTCCGTTCAAGAAGTTATCCTGCAGCGCAATAGATGAGTATGTATAAGCTGGCCCTCCATCAGTAGCATTGATGAGTTGGTAGCTGAGCGCTCGGCCCCAGTAATCGGTGATCGAGACCTCATACCCAGCATTCTTCTTCGAATCAACCTGGCTCATGATGTTTTTGTAGTACTCAGCAGTATTGAGGATCGACAGTCCATCTTCCTTCGGTCCCTGGAAAATCGAGTTCCCAAACTGCCACACCGACGACCCAGGGCTCCCATCTCGGAGTGTAACCACCGAACTGAAGTTATTCGAATATATCGACCCAACCAGCCAGCTTCCGCCCGACAGGCCTGAAAGATATGTCGCTGCCTGCAACAGTCCTCCAATCCCCCCCTTTCCGGTCGCATTCACCGTCCGGCTATCAGCCGCTGCCAGGAAACCCGCACCGTTCATCAGCGCCCTGTAACCACCTCCTGAGACTGCAATCCCAATATTAGGCAGCGCGGTCGCATTGTCGCGGTGCGTCTCGATATAAGCCGCGGCGTCGAACCCTGAAATGTTCGCGCGCCCAAGCAAGTCCTTCATCGGATCGATCGTGTTATTCCGGCGTACGGGGAGCCATTCCGTCTCGTTCTTCGACAGGGAGTCGGCGACACGGATGGTCGGGCGGGCGCTGGGACAGCTAACATTGCCCGGGGCGTAGCCGTTGGTGGGGGAGTCTGGGAGACCACGATCGAGGAGTCTAGAGGCGGCGACCAGGGCGACTGCTGCGTAGTCGGGGTGAGCGCCATCGCGGGGAGAGACTATGGCCGTTGCTTCGTGGAGTTAGTATTCGTTCGGAGGTCCGGATGGGCGCGTGCTTGGTAGCACAAGGAGCTTACCATGGCTGAGCTGTGCGACAGTCGCCAACGAGATGATGCCCGAGAGAATCTTCATCTTGATTCTCGCAGTTAGGTTGATCTAACAGACTGTGCCAGTGTTTGGAGCACAATTCGTGAAGCTGAAGCCCGAAAGCTTTATGGCCTAAGCAAGAAGTGGAGTGGATTGGGTTGTTATTCGGGGACCCGAGTGGCCGTGCTTGGGGTTAAAAGCTGCGGGAGTACGTACTCACTAGCTTTAAGCTTATAAAAGGATCCTCGATACTTTAGATAAGGCTGAGTGACGGAGAGTTTCACTTATGAACAAACAGTTATATCAGCTCCTATAGAGTCACCGGATGCTTCGGAAATCACAAAGATGCATCCGCAGCGAGGAAAATAATTTTGACGGAAATCCTCCTTATAAGGTAAAGTCATGCAGCCATATTTCTTACGCAGGTCAGCTCAGCTCAAGTTTAGCTGGGCGCCCAGATGAACGCGCACACCAACACCAGATGAACGCGTCACACCAACACATCCACTAGGGAGGGGTTTTATGAAACAAAAAATGGGATTAGATTAGATCCGAGCAGATCTGTTGGACAGTCGAGTATTTCGGCCATATGAACCCTGCCAAGTGAGATGATCGGTAGGGCAGACAGCGCGACGTATAGCGGTTTGGGGTTTAGCTCGGAGACCCTGTTTGTTAAAAGCTCCAAGTCCGAGCCGGACACGAGGGTATCACAGATTCACAAAATATCAGATTACCACTAAACTGAAGATTGGTATAGTAGGGCTCAATATGAAGTTACATATGCAGAACTAAATCAATTGTCGGCATGGTCCTAGAGCAAGGAATACGAGGAGGATCACTTTTATGCAAAAACAACAAATAATTCATTAATGCCTGAAATGCAAGGCAGCAATAACCATCAATGTCGTAGCTACCCCAAAAAGTTGAAGCTCCACCAACTAAAGTTACCAGCCATATCAACAATCAACTTCGAACCCCAAAAACCTCACCCCGCAAACACCTCTCCTACCTCAACCGCCACGCCCCTCACATGCCCACCGCCTAACACCCCCCCAAAACCACAGCAATGGGCAACGCCGCCTCCAAAGCCGCCCGCTCAACCCGCAAATACCCAACCACCGCCTCCCCATCCATCTCCAACCGCCCCACGCCCTCCTCCCGCTCCACACCAAAAGCCTCTAGCACACGCGACGCCGGTATGCCTCATGGCCCCCCCCCCCCCAAAGGAATTTGGAAAACCGAAGCTAACTAGCACTCCCAGAAATCACCCGCGACGCCCAAGACCCCGACTTCTCCTCCCCCCCCACCAGCGCCTTCGCCCAGCGCCTCCGCACCCTCGGCGCCGTAAAACCAATGCCTACACACTCCCCCAGCGCCACGACCGCGCAGCCACCGACCAACTACCCCACCTCCACCGTATCCAGCTCGTCAACCTCCAGCTTCCCCGCCTCAACCACCTCGTCGCCTACCTCCCCGGCCGCTGCCGGGGCAGCAGTGCCCTCGAACCCCTCTCTTCTAATATTCCACTCACGCACGCGCTTAGCGCGCGAAGCAGAGGCGGAGTTTGAGGCTGCTACGAGGAGCGGGAGGCAGGCGCCGAGGAGGTTTCTGGATATTGGGGGGGTGAGGGCTGTGGTGGGGATGGTGGGGGAGGGGAGGGGAGGGGAGGTAGAACAGGAGATGGGTGTTGATCAAAGTGTGGTGAGGGCGCTGGGGAGGGGGGTTGTGGGTGTTAGTGAGGTTAGGGAGGTTAGGGGGGAGAGGAGGTAGTAACGGAGATATGAGGGGGGGATTGATAACGGCAGGGAACGAAAAAAAAGGGGACGGGGAAGGGGAAGGGATGAGAGGGAAGGAAGAGAAGAAGTGTATATATGTATGTAAGATATACTGTATTTTTTGTATACTAGACATAAACAAACCCCATCGATCCATGCAGCCCCCTCCCAACAGCAAGCAAGGAAGAAAAAGCAAGAACCGAACCATCCATGTCATTCACCAATCAATGGCACCAATCGCACCCCCCACCAAAACCGCTCAGCAATGCATCCCCGCTCCACGAAACGAAGAAGACAAAAAAGTAACCCTCCAACATCCAAATGTCCTGCACCACTACGCCTCCTTCCGATTGCACCGCTTTCCCTCATTTCTCCTTTCACAATCTCCCCACAACCCTCGACATCCAAGACTCAGCAGCCATCCTCGAACCTACCAAGCAGCATGCCCCCCATCCATCCTCAAATCCGCTCCCGTCATAAACGAACTAGCATCGCTAAGCAAAAACACGGCAGCCCCCCTATACTCCTCTGGGCTACTCAGCCTCCCCAGCATATTCTGGGACGGCCAATCGGTCTTGCGCTCGGGGAAGCTCTCGAACAGCTCAAGCACCATCTGGGTGACGATGTAGCCGGGCGATAGGCTGTTGACGCGGATATTGTGCATCCCCCATTCGGAGGCGAGGTTGCGCGCCAGCTGGAGGACGGCGGCTTTGGAGGCGTTGTAGGCGGGGCAGATGAGGCCCTGGGGATGAGGGGTTAGGGGGTAATGAGGTTGAGGGGAAGGCGGGTGAGAGGGGTGAGAGGGGTGAAGGAAGACTCACCCTATTAGCCACGGTGCCACTCATACTACCGATCAACACTATCGACCCTCCTTTCCCTGAAGCGATCATGTGCTTCGCCACAGCCTGCGCCGTCATGAAAACCCCCGTGACATTAATCTCGAACATACGACTACCCCTTCGTCAGCACCCAGTTCACCCAAAACGGACAACAAAACTCACTTCGCATCCTCCGCCGAATACTCAATAGCCGGCGTCTCCTGCTGAATCCCCGCCGCAGCAATCAACCCATGAATCTCCCCCTCCCTCTCCGCAATCCCATCCACGACCTGCTTAAGCACATCAACATCCCTAACATCGACGCGCGCGTACTCGAGCCGCGTCCCCAAGGCAATAGCTTTCTTCTGCACGCGCGCGAACTCGGGGCTGGGATCGGCCAGCCGGTCGAGGGCGTAGACGGTGGCGCCGGCTTCGAGGAGGGCTTCGGTCTGGACGAGGCCAAGGCCGCGGCCGGCGCCGGAGACAATGATAACCTTGCCCGCGAGGGAGAACTCAGGTAGGACGGATGGGCTCGGGGAGTTCGCCGTCCCAGTCTTAGCTGTCGTGGAACTAGCCCTGGACGAAGCGCGGTTCGTAGCTGTGAAACCAGCGGCAGCGTTGGGGGAAACGGGACGGCGAGCTGCTGCTGCTGCTGCTGCGGTGAGACCAGAACGGGAAGTGAGAGTGGCGCCGGCAGCAGGAACGACGGCTTTAGGCAGGGTCCCGTGGCGGTGCCTGGCTGCGCAGCAGGTGAAAGCGCGGAGGGGGGGTCGCACAGCAGTAGCAGCGCGGGCGAGGGGGCGGGCGCCGAGCCGGGTTAAGCTGCGTGGAATGGTGAGCATGGCGGCGCGGGGGGCAAGGGGAGGGATGGCGGGCTAGTTCGTGCGAGGGGATGGGCGTTTGGGGGTCTCGGGGGAGCGTGGCGGCGGCGCTGTGTACGGGGTTTTGGAGTGCGTTGTGCGTGTGTGAGGTGAGGTGTTTGGGGTTTGTGTTATCACGGAGGAGGTGGGAGAGAAGATGGAGGAAGAAGGGCGCCGCTGGCTTTGGCTGGCGGCTGGCGGGCTGGGGCGTTGGTCGTGGCCTTGGAGGATGTGGAGGTGGGTTTTTCTTGGAGGTGGGTTTTTCGTGGAGCTCGGTCTTGGGTTGTTGTGGCCGCCCGCGCGCTGGGCGGGTGTTGGGGGCCGCGGGGATGTTTGAGCCAACGATAGCTGGAGCTATGCAACGAGTCACTCGACCATTCGGAGTACATTCTTCCTATAGAGCGTTAGTAGAGGTTCTAGTATAGTCCTAGTAGAGTCGTAGCACGGAATAGCGCGGGATGTACTTAGCCGGCAAGTCACTGATCTGTATGGCATGTGTGGAAGCCCGAGCCCAGAGGAAAAAGCCTGCACCAGGGCCAGGAGGAGGGAGCACCAAACCAGGAAACCGTGGAGGTCCCGTGATCGGCGTGTATGGGCCGCTGGTTGGTGCCAGCGGTGTTTTTCTGTAGGGCCTCTATTGGTTTTGGTCACTTCCGTCACCGCTGTCGTCACTTTGCTTATCGCAAACGCGGTTAGAAGGTACAGCTACTCAAGCTAAGGAGTGCGAAGCAATCTAAGAAGCAATATATCCGAGTACTCATCGTACCCCTCATACCCCGCAGTACTTGCAATTGTTGTATCTGCCGTCTGTGTCATGTTTGTTGGAGTACAGAGGCGGCGAGTAATGGGTACATGGGAGCACAGAAACAGCGTTGGGATCATTCTGCTATTGGTGTGTTTAGATGTCGTCAGGTCGCGGTGATAACACAATCCAAATAGAATAGTTAGAAAATGATAAATATATGAACTAAGTAGCTAACTAACAACTAAATACTAAATACAATAAATAATCCCATTAGCCCCCGACAAACAGCTAAATTCTAAATTCTAAACTCTAACCCGTATTTATTTGGAGTGTGTATCATTTCTCATCATCGTCCCGTGAAACGGCAATCCCAAAACGGCAATCCGGGAAAATCGGTGCCGTCAGGTGGGGGACAGCGGTAAGCGGGTCCTGTCAGAATTGACCCCCACTTGCTTACATGAAGTCACGTGGGGTTTACCATTTCTAATAAGCACGTGATAAGCACGTGATTATCTCTGTGCGCCCCTTCCTAATACTATTCTGAACTCCTTCTAGCGACCCTAATTGCTTACAGTAACGTGATTTAAGCTAGTGAGGTAATGGTGTAAAGGTGATGTCACAAGAGCATATACGCTATTAGCTTTTCTGAACATCCCAACGAATGTTCTTTATCAAAACGTGAATGAGTTTATTTACGTGCATTTACAATGTCAGTGAATGAAGCAGCTTGGATTTTAGAGGCAAAGGGGGACCTTCGGGTTCAATCAGCCCCCTATCCAGTCCCGGAGCAAAATGAAATTGTCATCAAGGTGTGCAATGACTGTTGATGTTCCCTGGTGATCGCCAGGTCCACCAGACGGGCGACAAACTAAGTTAACGCCTAATAGAATCAGGCATTTGCCATCCAGCCCTTTGATGCAAATGTTCGCGGCAAGGCCTATATTGATGTGCCATATCCCTTCATTTTGGGGAATGGTGTGGCCGGCGTCATCGAGGAAATTGGGCCATCAGTTACAAAGTTCAAAAAAGGCGACCGCGTGGTATCGGACACACCAACTTACCAGTTGAAGGAAACTAAATACGGGTGTTGGCAGAAGTACGTGGTGGGAATCGAAGCTACGACTGCAAAGATTCCGGAAAACACCACGTTTGAGGACGCTGTAGCGATCCCTTTCGCACTTTTAACTGCGGTAGCAGCCCTGCATTTGGGGTTGGGGATGAGTAAACCCAAATCGAATTGCAGTGGAAAGGCACTGATCTGGGGCGCAAGTGGATCGGTGGGAGGATACGCTATTCAGTACGCTTCAAGTGTAAGTTTTTGAAGGGCCAAGAAGCACTGGCAAGAAAACGTGTTGACACCAGTGTTAGGTTGGATATGACGTCGTGGCAACAGCATCGCCGCGGAAATTCGACTATGTGCGTGGTCTTGGCGCAAGAGAGGTCCTGGACTACAAAGATGACCAGATTGTAGAAAAGCTGCGGGAACTCGGCCCATATGACTTTGTCATGACAGCTTCTGGAGATGCAGTAGGAGCAGCAGCTATCAGCGACATTCTGCAGCCCGCGGGTGGTAAATTCGCCTCTACCCGTCCGAAGAGCGACGAGATGCATCTTGCAGCCAATGTCAGCCTCATTTACGACTTTTTCAGCATGACTACCCAAAAAGCGGAGAATGCAGCGTTCACAACATGGTGGTATGGTGACTATTTACCCACAGCTCTTGCTGGCGGTGTTACACCGACGCCTTTAGAAAAGCGACCTGATGGGTTATATGGAATCCAGGCAGGTTGCGAAGACGTGCTGGCGGGGCGTAGCTCGAAGAAACTGATTTTTAGTCCCTAGATAGGATTTAAATAGTCCCCTATTGATACTTGGATAAATTTGGGTTTTTTTTGCGTTCACGTGTGATCTTTACTATTGTACGCCCGCCTGCCGACCCATTTTATATTTCAGGAACCTATTTACCTCTAAATCAGCGAACCTATCTTTGCCCTTAACGGGCTGGTGAGATCCTCCAGAGTTTAGTTGCAGGAACCTCTAGATGCCGCTCCAGGGTTTATGACCTCGCTATGGTTAGTTTTAAACACTGCAAAGTAAAAGAGACAGCCCCATCGCAGTTTGGAGGTCATATTCCATGCTGGCCAGTCTACACTTCTAGACAACGAGGTACCATTTCGTACAAACTTTATTCCTAGATATCCTACTTTGAGTGCAAGACTAATTAATATGCTGACATTGGAACTACATCTCGATGAAAACCCCTGCCGCAACAATGAAAAACCTATCAGACAAAGTCACCACTGATTTCCTAATACGAGGGAAGGCAAAAGCCAACACCATTTTTAGTATCCAGGCGAGACACTCAATTTCATTCAATTTGGGAATTTTCCAGATCTTGAAGTACGCCTTCCGCTTCAATTTTGTCATATTGTCAATATTGCGTGATAGAACACTATGTATCAAATACTCAACCGGGTAAACGATAGATAAATTTAATCTCAAAAGTTTGGCTTAAGATGTTAAACCCCGGACCTCAAATGTAACAATCGAATCAAAGCACCAATTGAGTGTTTGGGGCGCTACCTCTTTACTTCGAGGCATCCTTGGATGCCATATAGCTTTGCGTCAAGCACCTGTAACCCGGAACATAGTCATTCCAGATTGCACCGAACCCTTCGATATCCCGGCGCCAATCTCTGTGAAGCTCAGCAGAAATAGCTGCCCAGTTGAGAAGCTGGCATCCTGCTTGGACCATCCGCTTATGGGCGGCTTCCCTCGTATGCTCCTTGAAGGTACCAGACGCATCAGTGACCACAAAAACATCATACCCACGTTCAATCAAGCTAAGAGCAGGGAAGGCAACGCAGACTTCAGTCAACACACCACTACCGATTGTTAGCAAGGCCGACCTACAGCTGCGCTAGTATATTATCTCAATCCTTGACTTACCTGATGATAACCTGCTTTTTGCCAGTTGCCTTGACTGCATTGGCAAAATCCTCGTTATCCATGGCATTGATTTGCCCGGGTCGGCGAATCAGGGGTGCATTGGGGAGCATCTCTGGAATCTCTTTAGCGATGGGGCCATTGGGCCCACGTCAAAAGAGGTAGTCAGGACGGCAGGGGCTTTGAAGTAAGCTGCCGTCTTGACTAATGCCAGAACATTTGTGTGAAATTCATTCGGGTCAAAATCACGGACCAGCTGGATTAGCCCCGTCTATAATAACCGGAAATCAGCCAAATCGAATTGTCGATGAATTGATAACGGGAGGTACCTGGTGGTCAACAAAAAGGAAGACGCAGTCGTCTTTGTCAAGTCGTTTGTATGCAGGAGGAGACATAGTGATTCGTAGAGGGAGTACTGATATGGTATTGTTTTGATGGTTGTTGTGTGATGTGCGACTTCAGCAATCTACTGGGGGAAGCTGTCAAATATATCGTGCTGCCTCTCGTACTGAATCTACGAATTCGCACACTCAATCTAGATACTTGCATAGCCTCGGTCTACGTATTTCACATATGACTTCATCCATTTAAATCATTCACGTAAGGCTTATTAAGGTTTCCAGCACACATTCAGATGTAACTCTCAAGCGAAATATATAATCTAGATGGTCATGACGAATAAGCGTGTCCAGCTATAATTTGTACGCTGACAAAGGACACTTAATATTTAGCGTGGCTCGTTACCCAGGGTCACTTATTAGTGGAAACGGGATACTCGAAAGTCATGACGGGCCTTGCCAAAGGAGGGTATTTTTCTAAATGCCGCCTACGTCATGACATTTTTATGGGAATATATCTTCGGTGTTTGAAAATCCCAAAGTAAAGTATACAGAGCCCTCACGATCTTCACGGTCCGTTTCTATCTTAAGGCAGTGTGCGCTCGCCAACGTTGAAGTACGATGAACCAATATTGATGGGGGAAACGGGCTTTCCTGTGGGATGCTGTGGGAAACTTTTGGCTTTACGCTAACAGGATTCCCCCCAGGGATTGTCCAGCTCCCCAGTCAGTCCACGAGTTAGCTAGTGGCGCTATACTATTAGAAGCTACAGCGTCAGGTTACATCAGCTGAGCTAAGAGCTTATTAAATTCGCTACGCATGTTGAAAGTCCAAAAGTCTGGACTGGACTATACTGTGAATCCATACCTGTGCCGCGCATAGCCATTTATTTGCCCAAAATCGTTAGGGGGGTTTGGGCATTCTCCCCAGGTCTACAAATAGCGTACGCAGGCCCGTGGATTAGGTAGTAATGCCGTTGATTGTTATATTCTAATTTACTGTACTCTACTGTGAAGCTTCTGCTCGGTTGCCCGAAGAAATCGACTACGGGAACTAGAGACTATCACGCGATTTTGTGTGCATTCCCACCCCCGCTAGCAATTACTGACCCCGATTGGTGATGTCTATTCTCCCTCAAGCCAAATTTTGGAGAAGCAAGCACGATGCCGAGAGATTACCAACACCGGCTTTCGTCGCTCCATTCGCTGGTCGCCTTGGGGCCAATCAAGAGTTCTCTCTGGACAAAGACAACTGTGTGCACTTAGAACTATTGCAGAAGTTTCCTGATGCTGCTCCTTGGATCCCAATACGAGATGCAGTATCTTTGAGACATATTCTGCAGCCAGAGCTATGGAGGGCTGCAACTATCGAAGCAGTAGGTCCGTGAACCCTTACCATTATATAAGTGACATTAATGTTCACATCACAAGGAACATGTTTGCTAGTATATTTGACCTGCTTCCTAGCAATAGGCTTAAGTCAGACTGTGGAGTAAGTTCTTCCTAGCTTCTTATTCGCCAAGATCTTAATAATAACGCTATGAAGCATCTTTGCGACCAAGGCACTTGTGCCTAGCTTGATTGGTGCACTTACGACGATCCTGGTCCTTCCTTTGTTCATCTTCGCTGCAGGCCCAGTTTCTGGAGCCCACCTTAATCCTACCATCACTCTCGCCACATTGTTCGGGCGCCTGTCGTCGTTGCCACGATGCATTCTATACATCGGATTTCAGATGTTTGGAGGAGCCATGGGGGGTTTACTGTTGAGAGCAAGCTTCGACACGAGATCCGTATGTTGCCACTCATATTCGTTGGGCCGTAAAAAAACCATGCTGATGCGCCTAAACAGTTCATCGTTCCCGGTTGCTTTATTGATACGACAAAAATCTCAGTGGGAAGCGCATTCGCCATAGAATTCACCACAGATTTTGCTTTAATCTTTCTCGCGTTTAGTGTTGGACTTGACACTCGACAGCGCTCTGTATTCGGGCCAGCCTTAGGCCCTATCTTTGTTGGCCTTATTTTAGGAGTGTGTACTTTTATAACGGGTTTTGCCCGTGTTGGTTACACTGGGTTCTGTGAGTTTCCAAATTAACTATATTTACAAGACTTAGAATTCTAACATCTCAGAAGCAGGAAACCCTGCACGGTGCTTTGGGGCAATGGTTGGTTCGCACTTTGCTCCTTACCATTGGATACATTGGATAGGGCCGTTGAGTGCCTCTATTGTTCATGGGGTGCTATATCATTGTATTCCACCTTACTCCCGAGAGAGAATTTCACCTGTGAGGAGCGAAACATCTTGAGTTGCGAAATCATCAATCGATGTCACAATCATAATGTTTAGGTAGCCCCGAACCTGCTTAATTCAGAATTACCGATGCTGCTCCTCTGTGCCCGCAAAAGACAACATCGGCAATAAGTAGGTAGAAGGTCGCAGCGGACAAGAAAGAAAAAGCCATGGGTCTAGTCTATTAGATATCTATCCAAATGCTTCGTTATTGTAATGCAGTGTTATCCGAGAGAAACGACATGATTGTAGGACGAAGCGGTTTGTGCCAACCTAAAGCAAGAGGACGCGGTTTGCACTACTCTAGGGCTAACTTTTCAAGTAGCTTTCTATAGCAAACTATATGTAAGTATAAAGGATCAATAAATTATAAAAATTATGTCGCTTTACACTGAATTTACTACCAATAGTACAGCTGTAACCCGCTTCCCCTCTGGCGAGCTGCTCCGACCCGCTTCCACCCACGATTATCTATAACCTTTTGGGTTATGGAGTGAGCCGGTTGGTTTTGGGAAATTTATGTGTCAATTCTGTGACTCGTTAACGTCACAAGTCGCCCCTTCCTAACATCAACGCCTATGAGACATAATGCGCCCTTTGCTTTCTCCATATCTCAACAGTAGACTACAATAGATATCCACCGATAGTGGTTGATCTGTCATACTAACGGCTACAAAACCCCCTTCTTGTCCTACAATTGGAATCTCTTTCCCATCATTCGGCTATATCGACGGAGAGTTTCAGGACGACGACCAAGTAGCATTCTATCG
Source organism: Pseudogymnoascus sp. SDFLT0511 (assembly GCA_030180035.1). Classification (NCBI taxonomy): domain Eukaryota; kingdom Fungi; phylum Ascomycota; class Leotiomycetes; order Thelebolales; family Thelebolaceae; genus Pseudogymnoascus; species Pseudogymnoascus sp. SDFLT0511. The sequence continues at coordinate 482,630 of JASCQD010000016.1, forward strand.
AGTCAAGAGGGCACGGGTGGTGTTTCACTGCTTTCAATTTCTGTATCTCCATATCCATCTTGTTGCGAGATTGATGACCGCAGTGTCCTAATACCTTTGTTAAGATATATCAACTCCGAGGGTTGTCTCGATGCATGGTTGTGGGAGCACTCTCACGGCATTCCGACGAGTCCGTGGAATACGGTTGGTGTTTCACTATAATTGACCAGGTATTCATCATATCTGTGGCGCTTATGCAGGTTGGTTACGAAGCATGTGTTATTACTGTTCTCAGTTATATGTTGCTTGTTCTTTCTGTTCCATGTGTTGGGTTCCATTGGTTCATGCAGTATGACCCGTTACAAAGGCTCTGATATTTTATTCACTGGAGCTGATGCGCCTCAAAAAGAAGGGCCTGCCATGGAAAGAGATACATACGGCTTTTATCCGCGCTTCCCGGACAGGAGCATCGGATCGCTTCAAGTGCGCTATTGTAACGAGTTAAAGGACAGAGACTATATATTTACTGACGAATGGAATTTTTTGTTAATTGTGCGGGCTTTTATCTTCTTGAATTCCCTTGTGCGGATCGTTCCCCGAGAATTCACATGGTCATGTCTAGCAAGCTATAGGGCGGGTCGGAGTTGTGTCTTCTCATACTCGTCTGATTTCCTTCCCCCGCAAGCTGTTTTAAACAGCAGGCCCCGTGATTTCCAACCAGTTCAATTCAATCAAGGACATTGGTTGGTACAGTAGTGTGTATTTCATGACCACGTCCATCACGCAGTTGCTGTCTGGACAGCTCGCAACAGCACGCGATCGCGTGCTGCAGCGCTTGACTTGTCTGGCGAGACAGCAATTTCCGCCTCCAAAACTCTTTGGGTTTCGGAGGAACGGTTACGGTTCTTGGAGACTTAATCGAGCACCACTCCCTTGTAATAAAGTCATGAGATTTGCGGGAAGTGTCAACACTGGGTTTCACACAGAGGCTTCTAATGGGATGCTCGAAGAGGGGCGCAGCTTCTGAGGTCACTCCCTTGCCAGACTTCGCGGACCTTGAGTATTGGGCGAAGCTTGCACACCCTTAGCTGCCGGGTTCTGTTCTCCTAGTAACTAGCCGAGAACCAGCTGAGAGACAGGCTTAGACATTGAGATTAATATCTCTGTTGAAGCTTCACCATACCAAGCAATTTGCGTGCCGTTGCTGGTGGGATCATCTACCATTTATTTTATGACCGAAGCCTTGCTTGCACGACCGTTGCAATGCTGTGATTCGGTATTTTGTTTTTTACGTTGCACAAAAACCAATATATGGCGGTCTCGGGAGCAAGCATAGGCTGCATGAGCGGAATGAAACATTTTTTCAGCTCACACCAGCTCATGTCGGAAATTGCCGCAGCTCATCACCTGAGACTAATAGTGCGCGTTTTTTTCCCCTCATCGCCGATGCGCAGATTCCTTCGAATGGGATCATGAAGTTGTCGCTGGTGGTCGCTCAATTATGGGACATGCAGCCCTAGTGGTGTAACGTCGGCCACTTGTATTTTCGTCAGATTCTAATATTCAATGAGTCAAGGAATGCTCAATTGAGATGGAGTCACGTTCTTGTTTTGTCATGACTATGAGCGTTATCGGGGAGCATGAAGTATATGACCTAGAAGATCACTCCACGATGCTGAGCCTTGAGATCAGCATCACTGACCTCGATTGAGTGGGACGATCACAAGTTCTCGCCATCAAATGAACTTTGTCATTTCAGAAACAATACGTTCACTTTCTCGAGCTTCATTGTATACTCCTAATTGTATACTCCTAATTTTATATCCCTAATTGTATACTCCCAATTGTATACCCCCAATTATGGTCAATCTCAAAAGCATCGCCATCGCGGCGACCTGCTGGTCTGCACAGCGTATTGATGTCTTCCGAGTCGGCTTCAACTCCGACCTTCAACGTAAGACACTTGTTCCCTTGCTTCATTCTCCCTTCCTATATCTCCTCATAACTCCGTGAGCCTCAACTACCTCATCAACCCATCCCCCCATCCTCACAAAATACCAACCCAACCACAGACCTCTGGTACAGCGGCTCCTTCTCAGCATGGGAGTCGCTCGGCGGAACATTAACTAGCGTCCCTACCGTTACCTCCTGGGCTCCCAATCGTCTTGACATCGTCACCACTGGCGTAGACTACGCCGCTTACCACAAGTGGTGGGATGGCTCCATCTGGAGCGGCTGGGAAAACCAAGGCGGAGTCTTCACCAGTGAGCTAGCCATCACGTCTTGGAACGCCAATCGTCTCGATTTCTTCGGTCGAGGAACAGACAATGCTTGTTATCACAAGTGGTGGGATGGATCGGCATGGGGCGGGTATGAGAATCTTGGTGGGATTCTTGTTGGTCCTGTTACTGCTGTTAATTGGGGCAATAATCGCATGTAAACACGAACTCCTTTCTTGCTCTTGCAACCTCTTTGATTCGTGAGATGTCCTATATGCTGACTTATTACAGCGACCTCTTTGGAGTCGGAACAGACAACGCCTGCTATCACCGCTGGTGGGACGGCTCATCCTGGGGAGGCTGGGAAAACCTTGGCGGCATTCTTGAATCTAAAGTCGTCACCACATCATGGGGCGTAAATGACATCTCCCTCTTCGGCATCGGCACTGATAGCGCTCTATACTGGCAACACTGGAACGGCATTGCTTGGTCTGGATGGATTAGTCTCGGCGGTGTTTTCACTAGCGTCCCCGCTGCGGTTTCCTGGCGGCCGGGAAGAATTGATGTCTTTGGAATTGGGACCAATGGGGGCATGTACCATAAATATTATAATGGAGCATGGTCTGGAAGTTGGGAGGCTTTGGGTGGCATTTTCATTTCTGCTCCGACTGTTGTGTCTGTAAGTGATTAGCCTGCCTCCATGTTCTTTGAGGATAAAAGACACTGACTCGATCTTCAGTGGGGCGCAAATCGGCTAGATATCTTTGGAGTTGGCACAGACAGCGCAACTTACCATAAGTCCTGGAATAGTAATGCTTGGTCTTCAGGATGGGCCAGACTTGGGTGAGGCACTCACTCCATCGCAGCCTCCGCTCGGGAGGATAAGCTGCAAGAAGCTAGGGATGAATGGCAAAGCTCTGTCAAGAACGTCTTTTCATACTACAGGTCATCGTTTTGTCTGAATTTTTTTGATTCAATATTTGGAAAGTAGGGGAAACAAGACTTATCTCGTCTATTCGTTCTAATCGTAGTTGGAAGCAAAGTGCGTTCGCGACACATATGGAAGCAAAGTAGGTTCGCGAGATTTTATATAGTTTTACATAGTAAATTATATGTAAAGTGACTTAAATTGCAACTACTTCATTTTTATTAGCTATTTTACTATTTTCTTTATAATAGTTAAGGACTTTATAATAATAATATAAAATTTAATTGCTTTTACGGTAACGTATTTCACAAGCGAGTTGCGCACACAAGCGAGTTGCGCACGAAAACACCAGAACGCGTAAACATGACTATAGTCAACTATGCCACCACCAATACAAGCCCAACACTCTAATAAAGAGGATAGACTTTCTCAAGCTATTCAAGCACTTAAACAACATCAATTTAAGAGTGTCCGAGCTGCTGCAATGTTGTACGATGTGTCGCCTAGAACTATTGCTAACCGAATGAACGGAATGACTTCCCGACGTGATTCTACCCCAAAATCACAAAACCTAACTTCGTACGAAGAGTCAGCTCTCGTTCAGTACATTCTCGACCTAGATTCACGTGGATTTCCGCCCCGGCCGCAAGATGTGCAAGAAATGGCTAACCTACTACTCGCTGAACGAGGCGAGAGCCCTACTGGGAAGAACTGGACTACCAACTTCATTAAGCGTCGTACGGAACTTAAAGCAAAGTTTAGTCGGAAGTACGACTATAAACGAGCAAAATGCGAAGATCCGAAGATAATTGAAGGGTGGTTCTCTCTTGTACGGAACATAGTTGCAAAATACGGCATCTTAGAGCAGGATATCTATAACTTTGATGAAGCGGGTTTCGCAATGGGAGTTATTGCTACTGCAAAGGTAGTTACAAGCTCAGAAGCAAAGAGCCGTCCGAAGACTATACAGCCAGGGAATAGAGAGTGGGTGTCAATTATCTAAGGCGTCAATTCGTACGGATGGGCACTCCTAGCATTCATCATTTTCAAGGCACAGAATCACCTCTCTGCTTGGTACGAGGACTCGGGATTACCAGACGATTGGGTGATTACGCTAAGTGAGAATGGGTGGACTTCAAATTCAATTGGGTACGAGTGGATTCAACACTTCGATCGGCATACAAATGCTCGTACGATCGGAACCTATCGCCTTCTTATTCTCGACGGACATGAGAGCCACCTCTCTGCTCAATTTCAACACTACTGCACAGAACGGAAGATAATTACCCTCTGTATGCTACCGCATTCCTCACACATTCTTCAGCCTCTTGATGTTAGCTGCTTTGCTCCGCTAAAGCTTTCGTACGGAAAGCAGATTGAAACCTTCGTACGGAACTGGCTAAACCACATTAGGAAGCTTGAGTTCCTCTCTGCATTCAAAGAAGCATTTAAAGCTACATTTACAGAGCAGAACATTAAGAGTGGATTCCGAGCTATAGGGCTAGTTCCGTACGAGCCACAGAATGTCCTCTCTCACTTAAATCTACACTTAAGGACTCTAACTCCTCCTATAGTTGAGAGTAACAATTGGACTTCAAAGACCCCTCAAACTATAAGGGAGCTTAACTTCCAAACAGAGCACATTAAGAACCGCATCGTACGACATTAGAACAGCTCTCCTACCTCAATTAATGATGCTGTTAGCTGCCTTGTTAAAGGAGCGGAAATGATGATGCATTCTGCTGTTCTACTTAAGGCAGAAGTTAAGGCTCTACAGGCTGCAAATGAACAGAAAAAGAGGAGGGAAAGGAAGCGTAAGAGGCGTATAATGCAAGGGGGTAGTCTCTCCGTACGAGAGGGAGAGGATATCCTCCAGAGTGCTGAGGTTAATGCTCAACTCCGTACGGAGGTGGCAAGTAAGAGTAGTCGGCAGGTGGGCTCCAAAGGCCGACAGAAGCGTTGTGGCTTATGTGGTATTATGGGCCATAACTCCCGTACATGTACGAGGCACGAGGATTTAATTACGATTGAATAAGGGTTATTATGTGAGGTGGTGGTGTAGTAGTAGGTAGTAATTGTCAATTCTAGTGTTTTCGTGCGCAACTCGCTTGTGTGCGCAACTCGCTTGTGTGCGCAACTCGCTTGTGAAATACGTTAAATGAAAATTACAGTTATAGCGACAAAGCGAATCTCTACAAACGTGGCTCTAATTACATCCCCGTCTCCAATTCAAGGCAAAAAAACACACCTGCGACTTCGTACTGCCAAACTAGAAAAAAAGCTGTCAGTATAGTTAGCTAATTGATTGATTTGTCTACTCTACTATGGATTCCTGCTACCGTTAACGATGCTACCAAATGGGAGAATTTCGCTAGCAACAGCATCGCCAAAACAGCATTGCCAAGCAATTCGTGGGCCAATTCCCAGCTAGCGCAATCGCCCCACCTAAATCCATTAGACCACAAGGCTACAGAGCGAACCAAGCAACGTTGACTCGGGAGTTAAATGTTGTCGCACCTTAGAGTCGGATATAGATGCTTACTACAAAGAATGAGTTCTGTAACCTCTAAGTCTTCTAAACAGAAGTTTTCAGCTTAACTCAAGGAGCTTTTAGTGTCTGCAAAAAAAGTCCTAGGTAATAAAAGGGACATTGATACTCTTAATGTAAGTTAGGGGCTCATAGGAACTAGAATCACAAATCTCCCAGGAATGCAAATGGCGGAAACTTGTGTATACCAAACGGAAAGAATGCACCTTTAAACATACAGAGTGGCTGAAACCCCCTCAATTCCTGTGGTTAACGGTCTCTAGGGCTGAAAAATGGTCCGAGAAAGATGGGAAGAAACGAAGTTTGCAAATATCAAGGGAAGAATGCTTCCCATATGTTATGGGATGACTGGTCACAAATATGCCCCTTTATTGAACGAGCTGCTGGAACCGAAAACAAGGGAGCCTCGCATCGATGAACAGGAAGAATGCAATGGCAACTTATAAATTAACCGCACCCACCTCTGTGGCTGCATCCCGAGCATCTCATCTCACACCAGACTCCATTTCTCAAGGCAAACACTATAGACACACCACAACCAAATCTATCGAGCACCAAAATGCAACTCACCAGCCTCTTCGCCCTCGCCACCCTCCTCCTCTCCACCGCGGTGGTGGCCAAGGAAGACTGCTACAAAGTCAGACACTTTGGTTACAACCGCCACTGCTCGTTGGGGAAGTGCAAGGATGGTTACAAGCCGCTTCCAAACCGGTTCTGCGACTATAACACGGCATGTTGCAATACCTACTGCTGCAACGGAGCATAGGATATATTAAGAAGTTAGGCAAGAACCTGATATGCGAGGTGAGTTTGGGAGTTGGAGGCCGCGCACGTTGTGAATTTTGCGGGGTCGAAGCTGACTTGATAAGTAGGGAAGAAGTAGTAAGGAGGATATATTGGTATTTTGTTGCAGTGAGATCTGTGGGGATTTGACAGGGAGGGATTGAGAGACAACCTTGATAGGAAATAGCTTATTTTGAAATAAACAAGGCTAAATCAATAAACTTTCCGTGATGTATGTGCTGCAAGGGGCTGTAGCTCTATGCAAGGGTAGAGTGAGGCATCACAACGGCCCTTTTGCAAACCCTAGAATTGCTTGCCCTCCCTCGAGTCGAGATACGGCATTTTCATTTATCATACAACTAAAATCTAGTGAATCTACCTTACTTCCAACGTTAGAACACAAAACTCTCAAAGGAGGAGGGAGATCAAATATTTATGGCTATTATTTTAAGGTCCAGAGATGCTTATTGAGGCTGGGGATTACTTATAGACCCTCAATGCCTCCCCATCTTTCTGCAAGATACAAACAAAGTCTCACTATCACGCTCCGTGTCATACACCACCCAACAAGTCTCACGTCAACAAACACTCACATACACCACCCTCGCAATGCGTCTTGCCGCCGCCCTCGTCATCATTTCAACCCTCGTCTCCGCCTCCCAAGCATGGGAATGTTACGGACTTCTTAACTGGGGAACATCTGGCAATTGCGCGCCGTGTAAGAAAGGGTATGGTGTTAGCTTTGAAGGATTTTGTGATACAAAGGGTCAATGCTGTCATGTCAAGTGTTGCAAGATGTGAGCAGTGTGATGGGGGCTGGGGGTTTCTAGGGGTGTTGTGGTGGAGGCAAGGGGGGAAGCGAGGGGCGCGGCGGGGGTTCGCATTTATCGACTCCGACAGCATATGGTGAAACTACCTTGCTTCCAGCGTTTGAACACACAAGATGTTGGAAGAAGTGCGGGATAAAATATCTGTGACTTTTGTTTTGCGGTCTAGAGATGCCCATAGGAAGTAAAGATTACTTATAGCCCACGATTCCGCTGTCCTTCTCCACAGATCACACTTGTCAATCTCACAATCACGTTCGGTCTCACAGATCTCACACACGCCCCTTCTAGCGCCACCTCAACCCCTCTAACACCACCTCAAGCCTACGATTATACCAAGCTTCAGCACCGCCACAATGCGTTTCGCCGCCATCCTCCTCATTTCAGCCCTCATCTCCGCCTGTCAAGCATATGATTGCTATGAAAGCCACAACTGGGGGACTTCAGGAACTTGCGTACCGTGTAGAGCGGGCTATAGGGTTCTTTTCAATGGATTTTGCAGTCCAAAGGGTGGTTGCTGTAATGTTAGGTGTTGCAAATAGAGAGACACGCGACAGGGGATGGGGGTGTCGGAGGTACTTTTTTTTACTGGTGGATTGTGAATTTTTGTTTTTGAGGGTAGGAGGTGCGGTGCTGGTTTGGTGGGTCTGGAAATTGGGAGAGGAGGGGTTGCAATTGTGGGTGGTGCTGAGTATAAAATATACGATGCCAGTCTAAATTTCAGCTTTGTTACCAAGTCATATGATTTAGTCCGACAATGTGAAGAGGCTTATATTCTGGGGTCAAACAGTAAGGATATAATGGGAGATGTTCGATGAGCGCGGAACGGGGCGGGAGGGGTGAGGCGGGAGTGAGGCTTATCTGCTTGTCACATTGCCTATATTTATCATGTTCCATGGCTTTCTCATGTAGCATGCTATTCACACACGAGGTCATCTGCGAGACACCAAGCATATTTACGTCATCTGAAGAATTAAAATGGGGCTTTATAGGGTGGTACAGGTAGAAAACACGTTGGACAAACAAGCTGTCAACTCAAATAGCTTAGGTTACCCCTCTCGGTGAGCTCTCACTCGAGGAAGAGATTCGGGGTATATAAAGTTAAAGGTAAACCCTTTGCTCTAATGAATAACACAACTCTGTCACATTATTATCATCTAGTGAGAAAGTACTCATCTCAAACCCACAATGAAAACCTCTCTCGCCGCCCTCCTCACCTTCACCCTACTAGGCACCTCCACCGCCATCTACGAATGCCTCGACTCAGCACCCCACCTATATTGCTGTAAAAACCACCCTTTCGGCTGCCAAATCTGTGTGACCCCCTTTCTCGCCCACTTTACCCATTCCTACTCGCTGCTGCAGCTAACCGCTTCTCCCACCCCCATAGTACGCGACCCAAACCAGGACCCTGCAAAACAACCTGGAGCTTCGTATCGGCCAGCCGACCTCACGGCGTTCAATGCGGCATGTGAGCGCCTTGGGGCGGGATCATGGGCAGCGTGCTGCTATGTTGACCCGAAGATAGTGGGTTTGCCCTTTTTCTTTGCCCGTGGTTGGTATGGTGTGCTGACAGGTAGGACAGACGTCGTGTAACCGGGCATTCAATACTCCTAAACCCAGAAGGAATAATAAGATAGCGAAGTATGAAGATTGATCACTTGAGGGAGGGTGTTTTTGGTTGACAAAAAACTTTCTAGCTGGGGTACTTTGGAGGGGTACGCTACGTCTCCGATGCCCCCAGTGCGGGCATACCAGACACAAGCCTGAAAAATAACGGTGGGAGAGGGTGATGAGTAGGGTTGATAATAACGATTATTTATGACTGAGATGGCCAATGACTGCCATGCTGAGACTGGTATCTAGCAATATATTAGGCTGCGGCAATAAGCCGTCTGATTGAAAATCCGTAGTGACTTTGTTCCTTCTTTTAGAAGTGGTTTGTTAAATCGTTGAGTGTTGTGAAAACCGTTTACTGTCATATCTCAGTCGTACAATGTGAGACTTAAAGTTCCACACCAGACGGAACACACATAGCAATCACCTTCTTTTCCCAGGCACCAGATATCAGAGCTTAATCATTCGTCGGTAGTTATGTTTAAATAGCGGGAATACCCCACCAGTCCCATATCAAATCCCGCGTCACAGACTTAGTCTTAAGTTCGCCATTACAGATCCAGCCCCACACTACTCCATATAAGACACTCTCCTATCTACTAGCATGCATGTCAAATTCACACTCTTCTTTGCTGCCTTACTTATCTCCACCTCAATGGCTGCTGCGTGCAGTGAGATTTCCAACTTCGGGCTGCCTGACTCCTGCCAGCTTTGCGGAGGGCGAATATTTCAGTCCACTAGTGACTGCAATTTTGAAACAAGCTGTTGTCCGGGTCTATGTTGCCTCCCAGAATAAAGCGGGATTTTCTAAGGACTACAAAATGGGGTAAGTTGACTCTCTTTGTCCCTGGTGTTGAAGCTAAGGCGGTGTCTGAGATAATAGAATAGCAACGAGTTTGCGAGTATTTGGTATGGCTACGTCTAGCCTTGAGTAGGTCTGCGGAATTCTATATTATTAAGCATGCATAGAAAAGATACAGTAATATCTATTACGAATAGAAACCTGCAGCGGCCCGGTCGAATGCTGTGTAAGACTGCCTCCTGGATTCGTCTGCCATTCAGAATCTAGACTCGCTGTAGATTGTAATCTACTTCTATATTCATGCAGTCATACCTCACCATTTCAAAATGTGAGACCCCGCCGCAGTCACGATAATTAGTCTATTAACCTCAAAATATTGTTTCACATTCGTCTTGCTCCGTAATACCCCAAGCAATCAACATACATATAAACCTCCTTCGCCGGAAACTTGAATCCCCATCACATCCAACCCACCTAACTGTACTGTCATCATTCTAACCCCACCCGATCTAACTCCAGCGCCTCCATATTAACCCTCATTGGAAACGATGCATCTGCAAGCTATTCTTTTCGGCAACACCGCCTTCTTCGTATCTTCTTTGTAGCACAGAACTGCTGCTTGACCCAGAGATAGGAACGATAGATAACGGCTGCACGCCTTGCAACAACTACACAAGCACATCCTCTGAAGTGGTCTGTAATTTTACTAAGGCATGCTGCCGCAGCGTCTGTTGCAATCCGACACAGACATCGTTTGGGCGATAGGTCGTCGGTGAGATTGACAACGTCAATGTTATTAGGCTTCTGTTAAAGCTGACTTGGTCACAGGACATCGTATCAGAGGACACAAATCAGCTTTGATTTTCCATGACTTTGTTCCCCGGGAGACTCAAGGTTTGGGATATGAGGTCTAGGAGTAAACAATGTTGCGATCGCGAAGCTTAAATGTAGAATAGTGGTAATGATCAATGTTTAGCTCAAAAACAACAACAGCCTTGCTGGACACCGTAAAAGCCTCCCTAATATATTTGCCCAGAAAGGAGAGTTGTACGTATTCGATCGCGAGATCCCACACATGCATCATTATTAGGTCTCGCAGCTTAGCTTCAAAGAGTGCGACCACGCCCTTACCACCATGCATCTCAACACCATTACTATCGGGATCATCGACGTCTTCGTCTCCGCCACATTAAATTAGCATCATAAATTAGTCCAAAGCTACAGACCATGCGAAGCAAGCTGCCCTTTTCATAGCTGATTACCTAGTAATCATCCGCGAGTGTAACTTTGATATTTAGTGTGTGTCAAGGATCTTGTTAACCGTATTACGCATGTCTAGTCTGATCCCAGGTCCGTCATTGAATGAAGACGGGACTGATATCCAAGGGAATTGAGGGAAATCATGTGGTTTGCATACAAAAGCAATACTAATATGCGTGTAAATCGACGATTCGTATCAGCCCTTGCCTAGACTTAATCTTATTCCTTATCATAGACTCCATTATTTGATCGCTAGATCTACACCTAGAACAGCAACCCGCGTGTTTTTATAATACTCTACTTTGCACTTTAGTATTTTATTCACATTGGCTATTATATGACAAATACCACTAATCTTATCTGTAACTAGATCTGCGAGACCATTTCGTCGATTAGCTATCACAATCTCACAGTTTTTCGAACAGTAACAAATCACATTCCACTTTCTTTTGCAGCCTGGCTAGTACTACTATTAGCACGGAGAAATGTTTAACTGCAGTCATGGTCACACTGTTAAAAGACATGGCTCATAAATCGAAGGGAGCAATATCTTAACATGGGCCCTTGCCCCTTGCTTCAAAATACCCCCCTTCTTCGGGGGTCGGGAGGCGCTACATACGTAGACAATACGTAGCACAGTCATATACTAAACAGACCGATATTTTGAAATTAAGCCGTGTCGTGTTGATAAAATATAACTCCCTTGCTTCAGAATGTAGGCCTGTGACTCTTTTACGGACTCTTACGGTGTAACTAAGCTAGATGCAATTGACTATCCAAAATAATATTGTCCTACTTATAGACCCTCTTCGCCTGGTTTATCTTGTCCAGACATTCCACCACAGATCAGATCATTCTCCTGGAAACGAATCAACTCTTCGGCTGCCACCACGAATCTCAAATTTATTTTTGTCGGTATCGCTGTAATGTCAGCCTCCGCTTTTTCATCCCCGTGGCAGCTCTAGTACCTCTAACCGCTCAGTAATGCGTATGGATGAGCAATGCTTGGCTGCGCAACACATGAGTGCCCGCCTGGCCTAACATTCATCCGCACATTTTCGAGTCGCTAGATTGAACGGAAGGGCTGCCTGGAGAAATGCTGTCCATAATCATGCTAAGTGTGGTGAGCTGGGCTCTACCCCTTGCATAAACGTGGTATGATCCGATGACTTAGGGAATTGGCAGATTTGCGTACACAGAATACAATCCAAATTCTCTGTAGTTTATGGGACCACGTGTATTTAGTGCAACATGCTCTCGCTCGCTACCCTCGAGATATGTCTACTATAAAATATTTATTATCCTCTTACGCCTGTAATAGTTGCAACTTTCCATATTACATCCATTCTAAGAAATAAATATACCATTCAGCTACAGCCATGCAACTTAAAGCTATTTTTTTCGTCGCCACGATGCTTGCATCGGCTTCCGCAGCCCCTGGGGCCCCTCCTGCCCTTCCAATGCCTCAGGGGTGTATAAGAGTTGACAATTGGTATGGAGATAAAAAATTTGGCTGCATGGTGCATAGCTGCCCTCCTGGAACAAAATTCCTCCGTGCAATGGAGAGTTGTTGGATTGAGCGCCAATGCTGTTTTGGCTTCTGTTGCCCTACATAGGCATGCTCATATGGTTCGTTAAGCAAGATTCACCTTATTTTTGGGCATAGTTCTAACATAATTTTGGAATTATAGTCTCCCCCATATGCCAGATGTGTTGTTCGAAGGGCTATATGGAGGGATTGTTCACGTGGACCTAGTGCATTCTGAGGAGCTTCGAATGATGAGATAACATGCTATCCATGAAATACAAGATGGATCAGTGTCTAAAATCTTCCTTACTTCAAAACGAGCCATTTATTACAGTCTTTACTCCTATAGCAAGAATGATGAGATTTCATAACCAACAATTAACAGTGTTCGGCAGATCGTGATCCGGATCTGATCCGTAGCCCTCACGGGTCAGATCATGATCCGTCTAATATCTGGCGGATATATCCGGATCAGATCCGGATCTCTTAAAAAATGAGGCTTAAAATAGAATAGTATAATAATAGATCTAATTACTCCTCCCTTTCGTCATCGGCGTCTTCGGCTTCGCTCTCTTCGGTATCTACTATGTGACCCCAGTCTCTTAAGCAGAGTAAATATCGTAGTGTTTCAGGAGAGAGCCTATTCCTCTTCTTCGTTAGAATATCAGCTCCATTACTAAAGACCCGCTCTGACGGAGCTGATGTTGCGGGAATTGCCAAGTGGTCTCGAGCAATTGCAGCAATAATTGGATACTGATACTGCTTTGCCGCCCAATATTTGAGAATATCTGTTGCTGGACCTGGCCGGGGCTCAACAAGCCAGCGCTTCCATTCTGGTTCTTGGTAGATACTATGAGAAATATATAAATCGTCGTCGGAGTCAGGTTCTGTAGGTAATTGTGGTAAATTGGCTTCAGCATCCCTCTGCTCTTCTTCGAGGAAGTATTGGCGGTCTCTGTACTGAATAAAAACGTCATGGAACTGCTGCTTTACTCTATTCCGTTTGACTTCTTCAGTATTACTTGGCCAAAGACTATTGAATACGTTGAGATTCATGCGCGGATCACAAATTGTAGCTACCCCTGAATGACTCCATCGATGATTTGTAGCAAGCGTATAATACTCATTAAGCTTCTTAGAAGCAGCGATACAAGCTAGACCAATTGTTGATGATATACCAACCTCTTTCTGTAGTGCCTCGAGCTTCTTTATCATCTTTAGATACTGAGGAATTGCAAAGTTGAGCGTTGGATATACACTTGCTTGAAGCTTCTGCGACGGCTTAACGAATATATAGAAGAAGTTCTGAAGAGCGTGAAGTGTTATCCAATCCTCTGGTGTAAGAGCAATATCTCTCATACTCAGATCCATTTGCTGAGTAGCACAGATTGCTGTAATCGGGGTCTGTAGCTTAATGACAGCTGAAACCATTTCGTACGTTGAGTTCCACCGGACTGGCATATCAAGTGATAATTGTAGCTTCTTTAGACCAGCAGCAATAGTCTGCTTTTGAAGAGCATCTTTCCATTGCCTTCGATTCCTAAATACGTAGATATGCCTTCGTAGCTTACCAAGGGTATTCTTGACTTCAATATTGCTTTCGGACGAGCTTGTTGGAATCCGCGCAGCTCCTTGCTCACACCGATAACTTTCAGCTTGCTCAGCAGGAGCAGCTTTCAAAGTCTTAAGAGCATCTTGAACAGCAATATTGATGATATGGGCTATACATCGTACGTCTCCTTCCTTGACTCTAAACGTCCATGGCTGTTGCGTCGTCACTTCCTGGTCTTTGGCTATTTTCTCATATTCCGCAAGCATAACAGTATTAGCTGAAGCGTTGTCTCTTGTACAGGTAAAGACAGCTCCTGTAATACCCATATCATCTGTTACGAGTGCCAATTGTTGAGCTAGATATTCGCCGCTGTGGATAGGCTCTTGAAGATGTATAACGTCGAGTACTTTAGACTTCTGTTGCCATTTATCGTTGATCCAGTGTGCTGTAATAGCAGCGTAGTCTGTATAATTCCGTGCAGACCATGCATCCGTCGTTATTGAAATCCGGCCTCCTCTCCTAATATGAGAATTAAGCTCGAGTTGTAGCTGGCCTCGGTGGTATGAGAACTGACGCTGAAGTTCTCGGTGTAGCGTACGAGCTGATATTGATATAGTCGTTGGGCTTAAGAATTGAACTAATTCACGGAACGAACGGCTTTCAACAAGGCGTATCGATAGATTATTTGACACAATGAACTGTAGTAATAACTCCTTATATTTCGAAGGATTACTAGACTGCTTTGATATAGCTAATGGGCGTGGGTTGAAGAACGATGATGTACTACTTGACGTACTAGACGACTGTCTATTCTCATTTTTAAGGGCATATGATACTGTTGGATGCTTCAAAGAGTAATGCCTCCATAAATTACCCGTCGACGACTGCTTTAGCCCTTGTGGCGCTATTGAAAATCCGCAGTCTGGCTGTAGGCATACCATCTTTATGGTTGGCGGCCGAGTATCAAGCAGTTCCCGACGATATAAGCCCTTTGTGATAGCTTCGAAGTCGTTGGTGGTAGTACTACCCTTGGACGTTGGAGTATATTACTCAGTGATCCATTGACTACTTCGACTGATGGCAGAATAGGGGTAGATTGAGGTATAAGATGTGGTAACGACAGCTCTTCTATTTGAGAATAGCTCTCATGATCTGACGGCAAATCTGATAACTCAGAGTCGCTCATTATTACAGCGGTAATCGTCACAATATGGTAATTAGACTGCTATTACAGATTCAATTATACTACGTCTGCTGTGGCCTTGGCATCCTTGGCATCCTTGGCAATATCCGTATGATCCGGATCATGATCCGGATCTCACGGATACACCAAAATTATGACGGATAGGATAGATCCGGATCATGATCCGGATCGGGTCGGGTCATCTACGATCTGTGCCGAACACTGACAATTAAATATTGAACGAAAAAATGTCTTAAAATTACACTGCTATCTTATCAATCCTAAATTTGATCCCAAATAGTACTTATAGTTCTCTATTCGCACACATTTATTCAGAGTAGCATCATATTTCGCATTCTCTCCAGCCTGGTCTTAAAAAATCCACGCCTCTACCACTACCATGCATCTCGAAGTTATTTTTCTCGGCCTCGCTGCCTTGTTCGCATCAGCCTCTGCAGCACCTGCAGCACCTGCTGCCCCTCCAGCTTATGAAGATTGCATGGCCATAAACAATTACGGCCCCACGGCTATGGGATGTATAATGTGCCCTGCTGGCCTGAGATACATTGGTTTTAATAGCGACAACTGCCATTTTGGATACCAGTGCTGCCATGGCTACTGCTGTCGACCAAAGTAACCAAGTCTCACGTTCCTTCCCAGACGTTTTGCTAACATAATACCTCAGATAGTTAGCAAATGCTACGCACACAACGCAATAGATTACACTTCAAGCTCTCTGCAGTCCGGGAAATTTCTCAAATCATTGTCTTGTCATACGCTGGTCATGTTGTCTGAGGGGCTCTGGGATTGTTGATTTGGATTTAGTACATGTAAAACAGTGCTACGAGCAATGAGATAACATAACCTTCTATTAAACAGAGCATGATGATTTACAATCAAGCTCCAATTTAAAATAATACTCCCTCTTGTTGCGCCTCTATATTTGTACTAAGAAGTATTTAAGGGGTCCTCAATGCCTCAATTCAGAGCAGCATCTTTTCCATCTCATATCCAATCTAAAATCACAAATCCATATTTCAGCCACTACAATGCATCTCAAAGCTGTTTTCCTCGGCATCATTGCTGTCATGGCCGCCTCAGTCTCCGCAGCTCCCCCAGCACCTAACGGTTGCAGACCCGTCAACCGTGGATCATTCGGACCCGCACATTTTCACTGCAGACAAATTCACTGCGAGAGTGGTGAATACTTTCACTTATATATGTTCCAGGCCAGCCGCCAATGCTGCTCGTTGGTGAATGGACTAGACCATTCACCAATGGCCTAGGCCACCCATAAATACGAGCATTGGTGGGTGGCCTAGGCCACCCGTAAATGTAAGCAGAGTAGCGGTGAGTAGAGTAGCGGTGAGCACGAACATGTAGATAGCCTCAAATAATACACTTCGAAAACCTATTAACTACAACAATATGGCTACTATTGCTGCTATTAATCCGTTTCCTAACGACGTACGTGCTGCATTTGATTCTTATATTAAGAGTCCACAGTATAGTAAGCGTAATAGAGAGCGGATTCCATACGCAAAATGGTGCCAAATGTGTATATTCCTTACCGACTCGACTTTGAAGCCACAGAACCCTACAGAATCAAACTTAAGGCACCGTACTCTTACAAACTTCCATCTTATAGATGAGAAGCTATATCGGAACCCTGATTTAGTTCATAAAGAGCCACGATATGTAGTTCTAGAGAGTGAAGCTCTTGATCTTATTATTAGTGAGCATCTACAGCTTCTACATGCAGGACGGGACAAAGTATGGGCATCTGTTCAACAGAAGTACTACGGAATTAGTCGACAGGAAGTAGCTTTTGTCCTTAAGCTCTGCAAGAACTGTGTTCTAAATCGGCCTGCTACTACTAAAGCTCCTTTAGTTCCAATTATCTCTAGCCAAGCATGGGAAAGGGTCCAAATCGACCTAATTGATATGCGCCACGAGCCTTCAGGGCAGTATAAATGGATTTTACATATAAAGGATCACTTCTCAAAGTATACACAGCTATACCCATTGAAAAGCAAGCACGCAGAGCCAATTTCAGACTGCTTTGCTCAATTTATTGCAGCTTTCTTACCTCCGAAGATTATGCAAGCTGATAATGGAAAGGAATTTAAGGGAGCTCTCCTTATTCTACTCCGGAAGTATGGAATCCAGGTGGTAAATGGAGCGCCACGGTCGCCACAAACCCAAGGCCTAGTTGAGCAGGCTAATGGAGTTGTTGAGAATAAGCTCCGGGCATGGAAAATGGACCATGGGTCTACTGAATGGAAGGATGGGCTACTTGAGGTTATGCTTGCAATGAACACTCAAATCCACTCTACAATTGGGTGCGCACCAGCTGAGCTGCTGTTCCGAGACAGGAGCTCTCATATTAACTGGCTTAATAGCCAGGCCCGGAAGGATCTCTCAATTGGAGTTGAGCAGGAAGACCCAACGATGGCACCAATATTTGAGAGTGAGCTCCAGCCTGAGCTTGAGTCGGAAGCTCTAATCGACCCACGGCTCCGGCAAGAGCTAGAGCTCGAGCTCAATTCTGGCTCTGAGCTTGAGCTAGGGCGAGAGCTCAATTCTGAGCTCCAGGCTCGAGCCGGAACTCAAGCTCGAGCTCAGACCAGAGCACAGCTCAGAGCCAGAGTTGAGCTTAGGGGCTCGGCGGAGCTGGGCTCTGGCCTGAGCTCTGGCTCGAGTTCCGGCTCGAGCCTGGAGCTCAGAATTGAGCTCTCTAGCTCAGAGCTCAATTACGAGCCTAGCTCTGGCCCTGAGCTTAGGCTTGAAATAGAGCTCAATTCCGAGCTCCGTCGTCGAGCTCCTACTCGAGCTCAGGCCCGGGCTCTAGCTCAACTCCAGGCCGAGCCAGAGTTCATTCGCGAGCTCGAGAGCTCAGGAATTAGAGCTCGAGCCCCTGAGCCTATAATTGAGCTCTCTAGCCCAAGGCTCAATTCTGAGCCTGGCTCTGAGCTTGAGCTAGAGCTCAATTCAGGACTCCAAGCTCAAGCTGGAAGTCGAGCCGGAGCTGGGCTCGGAATTGAGCTCTCTGGCTCAGGGCTCAATTCCGAGCCTAGCTCTAGCTCTGAGCTAGAGCCGGCTCGAGAGCTCAATTCCGAGCTCCGGCGTGGGACCCGGGCTCGAGTGCCAGCTCAGCCTAGGACTGAGCTTCAGGCTACACCCGACCCTATAATTGAGAGAGCTATAACAGCTACTCAAAGGGCGAGGGTTTCTATGATACGCAAGTATACAAAGAAGCATGATATTCAACACTTTGATATTGGAGCTATAGTCTCTATAAAGATCCCTCGGCCTGATAGAACTTCAACTGATAATAAGAGGCTATTTGCACGAATTCTAGAGGAGCCTTACCCTCATAGATATCGGGTTCTTACATATTCTGGCATTATACAACGCCTTATCCCTACAAAATCACTTGGAGTTGTAGAGCAAGCTCTATGGTCTAATATTATAATTCCTACTTCTACAAAGCAAGTAGCCTTAGGGCTTGCAGCTAGAGAGGCTTCTACAAGTGCTCGGGTTGGAATATCATGTCAATGCAAAGGGCAGTGCAGTACAAAGAGGTGCCGGTGTTATAAGGAAGCTAAGGAGTGTAGTGTACACTGCCATAACGATGATCATGACTGTGGCTACTTATCAGGTCTAGCTATACGTACAGAAATAGCTTTAGTTGAGAGACCAAAGCGGAAGCGGGCACGAGCGGATACAGTAGGAAACACTATTTAGAATCAATTTACTATTGCCTACTTACATTTACGGGTGGCCTAGGCCACCCACCAATGCTCGTATTTATGGGTGGCCTAGGCCATTGGTGAATGGTCTAGTCCATTCACCAACGAGCAGCATTGGCGGCTGGCCTGGAACATATATGTTCCGGCCCAACCACGAGATATGCCCGCTCGTGAGCTGGCCGGCCCGCTCACGAGCTGGCCGGCCCAACCACGAGATTTTCCGACTTTTGGTTCGGCCGGCCAGCTCACGAGCGGGCCGGCCCAACCACGAGTAATTAGAAATAGAAGTAATCAATTGATCTATAACTACGCTTCCCGTGCTCGTTTCCGACGAGGCCTCTCAACTAGAGCTATTTCTGTACGAGTAGTAAGGCCTGATAAATTACCACAGTTATGGTCATCGTTATGGCAGTGTACACTACACTCCTTGGCTTCCTTATAACACCGGCACCTCTTCGTACTACACTGCCCCTTACATTGACAGGATATTCCAACCCGAGCACTTGTAGAAGCCTCTCTAGCTGCAAGCCCTAAGGCTACTTGCTTAGTAGAAGTAGGAATTACTATATCACTCCATAGAGCTTGCTCTACAACTCCAAGTGATTTTGTAGGAATAAGGCGTTGTATAATACCAGAAGCTGTAAGAATCCGATACCTATGAGGGTAGGGCTCTTCTAGAATTCGTGCAAATAGCCTCTTATTATCAGTTGAGGTTCTATCCACTCGAGGAACCTTAATAGAGACTATTGCTCCTATATCAAAGTGCTGAATATCGTGCTTCTTTGTATATTTACGCACCATAGAAATCCTTGCTCGTTGAGTGGCTGCAATAGCTCTCTCAATTACAGGATCAGGTGTTACCTGAAGCTTAGTTCTAGGTTGAGCTGGAACTCGGGCCCGGGTCCCACGCCGGAGCTCTGGCTCTAAGCCAGAGCCAGAGCTAGGCTCGGAATTGAGTTCTGAGGTAGAGAACTCAATTCTAGGCTCTGGCGCTCGAGTCTGAAGCCTTGAGCTCTCGAGCTCAGAACAGAACTCAGGCTCAGCCTGGAGCTGGGCTAGTACTCGAGCCTGAGCTCGAGTAGGAGCTAGACGGCAGAGCTTAGAATTGAGCTCTGGCTCTCGCTCAGAACCCGAGCTGGGTTCGGAATTGAGTTCCGAGCTAGAGAGCTCAATTCTGAGCTCTAGTGCCTGCTGGAGCTCAGCTCTGGCTCCAGCTCTGGTTCTGGCTGGAGCTCTAGTTCTGGCTCGAGCTCTGGTTCTGAGCGAAAGCTTAGAATTGAGCTCTCGCTCTGGCTCTCGCTCAAAACCAGAGCTGAGCTCCGAATTGAGTTCCGAGCCAGAGAGCTCAATTCTGAGATCTAGTGCCTGCCGGAGCTCAGCTCTGGCTCCAGCTCTGGTTCTGAGCGAAAGCTTAGAATTGAGCTCGAGCTCTTGCTCTCGCTCTGGCTCTCGCTCAGAACCAGAGCTAAGCTCCGAATTGAGCTCTCGCTCTAGCTCTCGCTGCTGAAGTTGTAGGTCGAGTAGAGCTTCCGAGCCCAGCTCGTGGAGCTCGCTCTCAAATATCGGGCCCATGGTTGGGTCTTCCTGCTCAATTCCAATTGACAGATCCTTCCGGGCCTGACTATTGAGCCAGTCGATATATGAGCTACGCTCTCGGAATAGGAGCTCAGCTGGCGCACACCCAATTGTAGAGTGGATTTGGGTGTTCATAGCGAGCACCACTTCGAGTAGCCCATCCTTCCATTCTGTAGACCCATGGTCCATTTTCCATGCCCGGAGCTTATTCTCAACAACTCCATTTGCCTGCTCAACTAGGCCTTGCGTTTGTGGCGATCGTGGTGCTCCATTTACTACCTGGATTCCATACTTCCGTAGTAGAATAAGGAGAGCCCCCTTAAATTCCTTTCCATTATCAGCTTGCATAATCTTAGGAGGTAAGAAAGCTGCAATGAATTGAGCAAAGCAGTCTGCAATAGGCTCTGCGTGCTTGCTTTTCAATGGGTATAGCTGTGTATATTTTGAGAAATGATCCTTTATATGAAGAATCCATTTATACTGCCCTGATGGCTCGTGGCGCATATCAATTAGGTCGATTTGAACCCTCTCCCACGCCCGTCCACTTATAATAGGAACTAATGGAGCTTTTGTAGTATTTGGTCTGTTTAAGGTGCAATTCTTACACCGTTTGAGTATGAACTCTACATCCTCTCGCTTTATTCCATAGAACCGTTGCTCTATAGTAGGCCACACCTTATTCCGGCCTGCATGTAGGAGCTTAAGGTGTTCTTGCGCAATGATATCAAACACCTCTGCTTTTGGCACTACATATCTAGGCTGTAGGTGGCGTATATCGCTCTTTCGATAGAGCTTATGGTCTAGAAGTATGAAGTTTAATTGCGTACGGGTTTTAAGGTTCACAGCTCCCTTATTCTGTGATATATAGGCAGAGGGATCTTCGAGTATTCTATGCATATGGTGTAGTTGCTCGAGTGAGAATTGCTCACGGTTATAGTAAGTTGTACTATTACTATAGGCTTCAAAAGCAGTGCGCACATCGTACGGAAATGGGTTTATTGAAGTAATAGTAGCCATAATTACTACTGTAAATAGGTGTAGGATTTGAAGGTTTTCCTACGTTCTACGTTATTACCCCGCTCGCAGTTGGGCTCGTAGTTGGGCTCGTGGTTGGGCTGGCCCGCTCGTGAGCTGGCCGGCCGAACCAAAAGTCGGAAAATCTCGTGGTTGGGCCGGCCAGCTCGTGAGCGGGCCGGCCAGCTCACGAGCGGGCATATCTCGTGGTTGGGCCGGAACATATACCAAGGGGTGCAACATCGAACGTCAGTGCTGTGATGGCTACTGCTGTTCAAACTGGTGAGTTAAACTCCATCTTTCTTGTGCTTGTTGTTGACTTGGTGACAGACGCCACGGATAGTCACAGACAATGCCCCTTGGATTCTCATCAGAGTGGAAGTGTTCTCAAAGTACAAGCTTGTGATACCCGGGCTATGTGGTTAGAAAGGTTCAGGATATTATACAAACATGGTGTGCTTCTAAAAAGCATAAGAATCAAGTTGCATAGCTATCTATCAAATAGACCAATATTTTCAAACCAAACCGTGCTGGAAAAGATATCCCCCCTGACAAATAACTTGGAAGAAAGCTGTGGTGAAGACGTAAACCCCATTACTTCGAAATGAACCCATTGTGAGGTGAAGATCGAGCGACCCTTGCTGCATGAACCCAAATTCCCCTCTGACCTACACCTCGATCTCCATAGCGTCCCCATAGTTTGGTTACACAGGTGCGGCAATGCATTGATGATCCTACGAACCATTAGTTCCGTGCCAGTCATCCCCCGAACTCGCATCTAAGACATGGCTTACATTTTCTCCGTGACAGCAGCCCCGCATATGGCCCCCGTTATTCTTCTCATCGGAATACATGCAAATCTGC
Source organism: Pseudogymnoascus sp. SDFLT0511 (assembly GCA_030180035.1). NCBI lineage: Eukaryota > Fungi > Ascomycota > Leotiomycetes > Thelebolales > Thelebolaceae > Pseudogymnoascus > Pseudogymnoascus sp. SDFLT0511. Next base: position 505,061 of record JASCQD010000016.1, read on the forward strand.
CTGAAATCATTATAAGTGGACGGCATCCTGGTGACTGAAGTAGTACGCGTGTTAATAAGCATCTCATCTAATCCCAACGCCATGGCGCACGTAGCCGTTGATATGTGGGGACAGAGTCTTTAGACTAACCAGAGTCACAAGATTCCGGAAAAACAACCTTGTCGTAGCCCGCACAGCATTTTAAGATTGTGTGGTTCGTGGGGCAGTGGTAGGTAGGCGTGTCGAGGGGTGTTGGGAGCGTGTGGGCGAGCCCGGCGATGAACAAGATAAAAAATACGGCATTCATATCGAAGTGAGAACAAAACTAACTATGGCTGTGCGAGAATTATATTGTCAAGGTTACCATTTATAACTATACTCCGAGGAAAACCTAACTTCTATATACCGCGCGGCGCAGCTCGTATTCTAATATCGCACAGCCCACGTATAGACAAGGAGCAGTCTTGTGCGACTGGTCAGTTTTTCTCCCTGCAGGCGCTAATTTGAAATCTGTTGCACAAACGGCCTTACTTCAATCCTTCGGGCACTTTGACAGGATTGTGGGCACTCGGACTGTAGGCGCTGCGAAAATGCGCTGGGTTTGCGGAAGTGTCGAAAGGTGACGGGAAGCAAGGGAGCGATGGGTAGGTCGGAATCTGACAGGTAACGTCGTAGGTGCCATGAAATATGATATTGCATTGAAGTGTTTAACAACCTGTGGAATTCATGGGACCTGTTGTATACTGTATTCTGCTGAGTACTGTTTTTACTCGTCTGTCGACATTGGAACTTTGTCAACGTTGCTTTAGACAGTTATAGGCCCGATTCTGCCATCTGTATCCCTTCTTCAAAGACCGAGACGGGCTGAAATTTTATATCGATTAACCACTGTGGCCGCCTGGGTGAATCTGAAATGGACCTTCGCCTTACGGATCTACATTATCAATTAGATCATCCGAGTCCCCCGACAGCGACTCATCTGAACTATCTTCTCCTGTCTCCCCATCCGAGCCATCTTCTCCTATCTCCACATCCGAGCCATCTTCTCCTATCTCCACATCCGAACTATCTTCTTCTGCCTGCTCATCCGAACTATGTTCTCCTATCTCCTCATCCAAACCGTTTTCTTCTGTCTCTTCAGCCGAGCCATCTTCTCCTGCTTCCTCATCCAAACTACCTTCACCTATCTCCCCATACGAGCCATCTTCTCCCATCTCTTCATTGGACCCGCTCTGGCTAGCAAGCTCCTCTGCAATTGTGACATTTATGCACCGGGCACCCCGCCTAGCTCGCCTTTTCTCCTCTTTTGAGACCACAATATCCATAGGTGCATACGCATTACATCTGCACGAGTACGCCCAAATTGCCAATCCTTCCATCTTTGGCTGGAACCCCTTCCGGAGCATGCTAAAGCATTGGCGGATTACACGCTCCCATTCCGCTACTTCGTACCATATGTAATCGACTTGAAAATTTTCCCCGATAATATAGCGGTTACGGCAGGGAACATACAGACCGAATTGACTTTGAGTGTCAGATGGGGTGTCGGCAATGAGGGAAATGAAGGCAGAGTCCACATTTGGACAGAGGTTGATGAGAGACAGGAAAGGCTCAATTATCTGAGTGAGGAAACTGCACCGGTCAATGGACCTGCCCTTGAATCCCCCTTTCCTGGATAATATTGGGGTAGAATAAACGAGTGTGATGTTTCGGGCGGATAGGCGAAGAGGTTCTCTAGATTTAAAGGTATTGAGGACCGCGTCGAAGTTGCCCATTCCGAGGTCGTGGAGCCGGATATCCTGGGCATGTGACATGCTTACCTCAAGCACCTCCCCCCGGATTTGATGGCAGAGTAACTGAAGTTGTTTAGAGCGAAACGAGTATTCAAACCTTGTATCAGACATGGGTCGATCAGATTTAGTCCAAGGGACCGATGCAATCATGGTAGCCCAGTGTTCCTCGGACGCTCCGAGCACGCGGACGTAGATATCATCCCTGATTTCCCTTGGCAAGTCGAGGAAGGCGAAAAAAGTATTATCTAACTTCTCATTTTCCTTTGTCCTTTCAAATGTTAGTTATGTTTGAAGAGGCTAGAAATGTATATTACCCTGGATCTTGCTTTTTTGGCAAATTTAATGGGCATTTTTTATAGAATTTTGGGTGCGAGCAGCTCTCCGCACACCCCACACACTCCATATCGTCGCCACTATCTGGGGCTAGCAGAGACGCTGAGGGGCCGTAGGTATATTCGCGAGTCAACCTCATTGATCGACCAGGACGTGGCAAACAAATATCGGGTGTGTCGAATGCAACAATAGTGTGACTGAGTGGATGATTATATTCCGAGTGTTGTCTTGGGTTACATTCACAGCTGTGATGCTGCTGAAAGTAAACTCTGGGAGGCGCAGGAATAACCCACTCCATTGCGGTTGAAAGATGCAACGGAGTATGGGGATAATATTTAAATTTGTTGAGATGCGAAGTCGAAGTCGTTCGGTGGAGTTTAGGGAGACCAAGATAGCTTGTTGCGAGAGCAGGATTGTTCAGAGACGAGGACGAGCGATCTGCGCGAAGCAGGTAGGTTTGAATATAATGTTCGACTGAGACAATGCACGATATTGATTCTGCAGAGCTGTTTCTGAAATGGTCGACGGCGATGATATTCAACGAAGATGGAAAGGTAAACAGATATTGAGGCTGGTTGAATTAACAACAAACAACCTTGCCACTGAAAATGTGACCGTTGGTTGTAAAGAGCTGTATGGTTCCGGGGAAAGGAGAAATATGTGGAGGAATGGAAAAAGAAGGAATTTGTGGTGTGGTGGTAGATGGGACAAAAGGATGGCGCGTTGTGGGAGGGCAAAGAAGTTGTTGTGTAGTATGTGTTTAAAGTAAAGAAGAGAAGAGACAAAAACAAGATCAAGCTCACTTGTGAACCTTGAACTTCCTTCTCAGAAAGAACATCATCAATGAACAACACTGGGTCTCGCTAGTTAGATTTGGGAGTTGAGATGAATTTGTAAATATTCAGCAACCGGGGTGCACATGGAGCCTTTGCGTCCTCTAGGAACCGACCCTAAGATTAAAATATAGGCAAGAACTGACTATTATATTTCCTTTACCAGTACGAATCTATTTACCTTCCCGCTATATCGCCGAATTCATTAGCAACCTACAATAACCCGATAATTTTATTTGTGCAGGTGTCTCCTTCCAACATACTGCTGGTCCCGTCTAACTTTCAAAAAGTGTGAGTGGATAACCCCGACCGTGACGCAACAAAAGAAAACGCTCAAATCCCAGCCCGTATGAAAGATGGAAGTCCTACAAACCCGCCATCCAATCTTTACAACTCCACCTTGTACTTGATCCGGAGCTTCTCACCCCACACCGAAATCCACCACGGCACCCATATAAATGCCAGCGCCACGAACGCAAGCAAGCTATTACCCCACCCCAGTCCAAGGGTTTTATACATATCCTGCCCCGCGAGCGGCAAGACGGCGCCGAGGATACACCTAATCACCGTATTCGCCGCCAAAGCACTGGCTGCAAATATAGTGAAGGCATCAACCATATACATCTGGATGCACATGAAGACGCCCAGGTTTCCGATGCCGATGAGCAGCGTCCCGAAGATGGGCACGATGTAATGGACCTTGTATTGCGCGGTCCAACCATAGATGAACAGTCCCGCAGGGATGAGAATGGAGGCAGGAAACAGGGGCGGGAGGCGGTATTCAGGTTTGTAGACCAGATCCTTGTCTTCGGTGCCCGGTGGGCAGGCCTTGCGCGCTTTGGACTTGAGGATGCGATCGGAGGTGGCGCCATTGATGACGAGGCCGATGAGGGAGCCGATGCCGATTCCGAGGAAACAGAGCCCGATGGAGCCGGAAGAGAAGTGATATTGGTCCGCGAAGACGACAGTGAAGGTCGTGAAGAGGAGGTAGAGGTAGCCGTATACCACACCCATGTAAAGCGACAAGGCCAAAACGATGGGGCTTAGGACGAGGAGCTTCATGGGGCGCACGATAGCTCGCGCGAACACCTCCCGCGGCGTGAGGCCAGTGTCGAGTTTCGACCTCAAGTCGGTGTTGCCCGTTTCCTTTATCAGGCGGGCAGTCTTGCGTGCGAGGAGAACCGGCGCATAACTCTCTTTGAGAAGGACGAGGCACATGAGCGAGAACACACCTGTGGTGATGGCGAGGATGTAAAAGATCCAGCGCCACCCGATGCTCTCAGCGGCGAACCCTCCAGCCACGGGCCCAATGACTGGCCCGAGTAGGGGCCCGAGAACAAAACCTGACATGGCTATCCCGCGCCGTTGCTGTGCAATGAGGTCGGCAATGGTGCCCCCACCGATGGTGAGGCAGGCGGAGCCCGCCACGCCAGCTAGAAAGCGGAAGCCGATGAGCATGTTCAGGTCAGTGGCCAAGGCGCAGGCGACGTTGAAGATGACGAAGAGCGCGTTCGTGACGTGGTACACGGGCACGCGACCGTAGATCTCGGAGAGCGGAGCGAGGAATAGGGGGCCGACGCCAAACCCTAGGATATACACCGAGACGACAAAGGAGGCCAGTGTTTTGGAAGTTGAGTTGAACTCATCCATGAGATATGGCACTCCAGGGGCGAACATGGCTGAGGGGTGGATTAGTGTCTGGTCGATCAACGCGGGATGAGATCAATACGTACAGGATGCGAGCGGCGCGACAAAGGTCAGCATACTGACGAGAGTGACATTTCCTGCCCTCTTCCACCTCGGCCAGTTCATAGGGTTCTCTGGATCATCGGGTCCATCCCACCCAACGATATTCGGGTCAGCGATCTCCTCCTCCGCCTCCTTCTCGCCGCCCTCGACGTCTTTCTTTGTGTCTACCTTTGCGACAGCGGACCCCGCCCCGGCCTCCTCCAACTTTCCATTCCGGTCTGATCCATTGACAGAGTCGACGTCGGTCTCTTGAGCGCTGGGTGAAAGTCCCTCTGCAACGAGCTTATGCTCCTTCTCCACCGAGTGGGATGATGCGGAGCTCGACATGACCTGGTGGCAACTGCAAGATATCCATCGTTAGTTTGATAATCCAATTAGACATAATCACGGGAGTCCTTGGCATCGTCGTTGACTTCGTGTTCGAGACCGAGGCTCGGTGTTGCGGCCATCGTTGTCTCGACCGACATGCCAAAGCCAAGCCGCGCGAGCCGGGTGGGGTAAATGTTGGGGTCTTGGAGAGAAATTCCCACGGGAGCGGAGAGTGCTGAGTCAATATCCACCATCAGTCACGTACCTGAAAGCAAGCCGTTCTCACAATATCTACTCCGCCAACTGTTGCGCTGGTTCAACTCTACTGTTCTTCGACTTGAGGATATCAGCAAAAGGCATAGTATATATTTGATCGGGGAAAGGCTAGATTAATCGACTACTGTATGACTGTTATTATGAGATTTAAGTCCGTCTGTAGGAGCCAGGGACCCCACAGTGCGTGCTGATCCCATCCCTCCATGGCGCGGAATCGGGGTCGGAAAGTGTTCAATCGGTTTGCAGCTTAAGGCCGCACAAACAGCCGCTTCTCTTTGATCCCTACCAATTGTTTGAGCATTGAAGCGTCATTGGATGGGTAGATCGGCACGCTCGACATAATTGTGAAATGCACACCGATGCACACGCGAAGCACACCACAAGCTTGTTAGCCTCAATGCTAGCTCGATGTTAGCTCGTTCTTAGGATGACGCCCCGATAAGTCCTATTTCCGAAGGCGGACTGTCCATGGAGAGTCCATGGAGAGACCATGGAAAGTCCAGGGATAGTCCAGGGAATAAGCTTTGTGGTGGATAACAGAGCGCATAAGTAAGGTCAAGGTTGAATAATGAGAGTATAAGGAAGGATAAGTGGCCATGATCTAGAATCCTTCCCGACTGGCCGAGAGACATGCCCATTTTTCCGCCGAGTGTCGCACTCATTTCACGATGCGCACCTTACGAAACATGGCAACCAGGGAGGAAATCTCCGGACCGGCGGTCGACTGTGAATGCTGAGATTCTATGATTGTCGCGCTGATGGCGAAGTGAATTCTTTCTTTCTTCTCTCGACGCCGAGTCCGCTTTTGTTTAGAGGCCGAGTCCGCTTTATTTGAGTGAGGCCGAGTCCGCCTTCTCCTCTTGAGACCGAGTCCGCTTTCTTGTATTGAGACCGAGTCCAGAGTCCGGCAAAATTTCCACGTTGATGCTCAGCCATGCGAAGCCATGACACGGCAGTGGTGTGAAGGTTCGTGTTGTGGCTGTATGACCGCGTGCCTCCCTCGTGCAACTTGTCTTAGATGTGGCCGCCTAGGAAAATTCCGGAGGATGAGAACATGGAGCCCAGCCCAGCCAACCAGTGAGGCGATCGATGGTGACCTCCTACATGGTGACTTGACATGAATCCGTGAAGCCGTGCCTATTGCGATTGGACATACACCTGCGAGCGCAGTGGTTTGACTGCCCTAGCCAGCATTCCTTGCGTGGCGTAAGCCCTCTATTTGTAGAGCCATACCCGGTAATCTTCGGTAGGTCGTCGGTAGCTTCAGAGCCATGGCACATTCTTGACTCAGTAGTATCTGGGGTATGATCTGATAATGCAGCTAAAGGCAATATCCCGGTGAGGGGTGGGGTTTGGCGGCTCATGTTATTATAACTTCTTCGAGGTAAGTAACTATATGTGGTTTAACGCAAGGTACTGCCGTGCGCGCCTTTGACTCGGTTCTGAGCAATGGAATGGTATTAAATATATCAATGAGTGTTGAAGGCCAAAACGTACGAACAGTACGTTAAATTCCACTAGGAAGCTGGTGTTGAACACTCATAGCTTCAATTTTATTTAGTACCGTTATTAACTGATATTTTAACAGTGTACTTCTTCTTCCACAAACTTAGTTTTGTTCCCGTGGATACGTGGTTGTGATTCGTGACTCTCAGCACACTTGGCACACGTGGAATCCATCAAGGTGACCCAGAATTTAAGTTTAGCGGCAGCTGCCGCACAACCTCAGCTGTCAACTCTCACCACCGCAGGCAACCATCCAAATTCCAACTGTGCATTTCGTCCAGTTTCAGGTCTCTCAGTTTCTCTATGGCGATGAAAGGGATTGTTTGAAACAGTGCTCTATCTCTGATATCAAAACGACTCATCCAAGAGCTTGCAGGCTCGACACCCTCTTATACGAGACCATGGACAAGTACATCACCCCAACCTCCAAACCACCAGCTGTGCATATCTAACTCAACTCCAGACACTTCTACCGCCGACAGTCCGATGCGTCTCGAGGCAGCTCCAACAACCTCTCTTCCTCCCCGTCATCCCACGCCCTAGACGACCTACTCCCGCGCCCATACTCCGACGTCCCACCCTCACGCGACCGCTCCCTCTCCTCGAACACCGAATCGCGCTTCCCAGCATACTCCGCTGCACCGCCATCTCACCGCTCGCGCTCCCAGAACAAGCGCGTCCAGATCTCCATACCTCCGCCTATAACAGCCAGCGTCCTGCTGCCCGCCATAAACTTGACATCCTCCTCCGTTTCTTCTACACAGACCCTCACTCCACGACTTAGCGGACGGAATTTAGCACCTTTGATACGTAAGGAAAGGGCACTACAAGCGGAGATACAAGAGCTTCTCGATGCCCAATCTGCCGGGCTCCTACGTGGTCGCGCACCGAAACCCCAAAATGGCAGCAGGAGTACATCTAAATCCCCACCAAAGCCAGCAACCACACCCAGAACCCTCCACACCGCCCGCCTGGGAATCCTGCGTGCTCTACACAGCCTCCTCGAGCTTTCGCAGACAAAACACTCCATCCTCCTCACCACACACACGACCCTCCAAAGCACCCTCAGACAGCTCACGCACTGGCAGCGAAAACTCGCCGACCTAGACTCCAAGATCCACGCCCTCTCCCCACCTCCCACCTCCACCTCTGCCCCTCATTCAATATCCCCACACCGCAACCAATCCTCCCCACGCAACGAAAATTCGGTGCTTCCTAACGACCTCCCCACTATCGACCGCGAAATCAGTAACCTCGAAGCTCGGCTCTACACCCTCCGCACCCACCGACGTCTCCTCGCGCGCGCCCTTCTCGAGCAGCGAAGCCGCCACGAGGCGCAGGCGAGTAGTTGGGTCGGGGCAAAGCGGGAGGTCGAAGCTGAGGTCTCCTCGTGGCTGCGGAGGCCTACTGAGGCGTTGTCGCTTGACGGTGAGGTAGCGGGCGAGACTCAGGAGCTGGATGCGTTTTTGGCTTTACCGCCTGGACGGAGGACGTTGGGTGGTGCTATTGAAGCTGTTAGAGCCGTTATGGCTGAGGTAGCAGGGCAGATGGAGTCTATAGAGCGGGAGGGAGACGCGGTGGAGAAGGGTGCAGGGGTGTGGGAGGGTGTGTTGGAGCGGGTTTTGACGTTCGAGAAGGAGCTGAGGGGGTGGATGAAAGGGGGTGGTGCAGGGGCGGAGAGGGTGCTGGAGAAGATGGGAGGGGTGGGGAGGGAGATTGAGGGGTGTGCTGAGGTTGCGGAGCGGGAGGGGTGGACGTTGCTTGTCTGTGCTATCGGGGCGGAGTTGGAGGCTTGGAGGGAGGGAGAGGGGGTGTTGAAGGGGGTGGTGAGGGGATTTTCGCCAGAGGGGACGAAGGAGGGGGGGGTATCGAATACTTCTTCGCCTCCGCAGCCGCTGACGAGGGATAATTCGGATGTGAAGGGAAAGGGCAAACGAGTCGATAATTTCAACTCTAGCATGGGGAGTGACGGCACCGATGTCTGGGGAAGTGCACTCGACACCCCCAATCCCGCACCCAACGAAGAGGAGAGCACCTCTCACGCCGACAATCACTCCCCAGACGCTCTATCCGCATCTGAGCAGCGCGGGCGCCCCCGCTCGCTCAGCCCGACTCCCAGTCCTAGTCCCACATATTCCCGCCCGCGCAGTCCGAGCCCAGATCCAGACCCAGACTTCAATATCGAGCTTGAGGGGCTGAAATTGTCGGGTGGGACGCCGACGACGAGGAGTCCTGCGTTTGGAAGTGCAGTGGGAATGGGGGAAAGTAGGTTTGTGGAGCCGTTGAAGAGGGATGGGGGGAGGTATAGGGATAATGATGGGGATGGGGGAGGGGAAGATGAGGAGGATGATGAAGGCCCGGGGCTCGATCTGTTGACCGAGGTCGTTGGGGAGGGGTATAGAGACGATGAGGAGGACGAGGGGCCGGGAGATGATTTGTTGGTTTCTCCTAAGGAGAAGTAGGGAGTTTAGCATGGCGCTGGTGTTGTGCTGGTTGTATTCTACGTTATGGGTTTGAGAGGCGTGTGATATTCTAGGCTGGATGGGGGAGGCAGGGTGCTTTTGCTTGCTTGCTAGCTATACCCATGACGTACATAGCGTGCGTTTGAAATTGTATGAGTTTATTTGCTACTACCGCTAGATTGTTTATAGTTTGGCTCGGAGAAGGGGGTATGCCCATATCTATTCTCACTTCGGTTCATCCACGACGAGCTCCCATCAACTCCCACCCCATGTGCGGGACACAATTCTTCTCTTTGGGAGCTTTGACGTTATAAATATGGAAGGAACGATTACCAAGCAAAGCCTCAGTCGCAGCTTCCTGAGGAGTTTTGAAGTTATACATATGGAAGGAATGATTATGAAGCAACCGCTGGTCGTAGTTTCCTCGGGGCTTTCGAGATATAGATATGGAAGGAAGGAATGATTATCAAGCAACGACTTAGTCGCACCTTCCTGGGAAGTTTTGAAATTATATATAGGGAAGGAATGATTATCAATCAAAGGCTCAGTCGCAGCTTCCTTAAAATTTATACCCCTATATCTGTGGAAAGAACGATTAGCAAGCAAAGCCTTAGTCGCAGCTTCCCTAGAACTTGCAAGTTAGAGATATATATATGGAAGGAACGATTATCAATCAATCTTCGGCTGCAGTTTCCTTCAATATCGAAAGAACCATCCATTACCAACCCAAATCCCCTAATCGCACCTTCCCCAAAACCTCCCAAGTTTCTCAAAATCATATTCCATGTCACGTGATATCCTAAATTCGCCCGAAGGTCCCCGCTAACCCCAAAAAGGCCAAAGGAAAATAGGATCGGGTATCCTCGGGCGAAAAGCACCCGCGAATCGGGCTGTCATGTGGGGGTCACGGGCCTCGGTTCCTGGATTCTCGGGGGGAATTGTGTGTTTTCGTTTCTGCATTGCATGAAAGGAACTGGGCTTTTTTTTGTTTGTATTTTTTTTGGTGCAGGTGCTGCGCAGGGCTGATTTGAAGTGTGTCGGTTTTGGCTTTCTTGCGTGGTGGGATTAGGGATGCATATGCGTCTTGTTGGCTTGTAGGGTGTGAGGAGTGTGATAAGGATGCACGCACGGGCGGATGGAAGAAGCACGTAAGTGAGCGGGACTGAATCTTCACGGGCTTGCAGACGGATGCTTGCATTTGGAATTCGCCAGAACGCCGTTTCCCCTCGCGCAAAGACGGAGCGAAGTGTGTCCCTCTTCCTCATTCTCTTTCACTCCAACATGGTATATACAGTTCCCTCCACAGGCTACCAGGCCAGTGGTAGGTAGGTCTCGTCTCTTTCCTTCCCTTCCCCAAACCCAACTTGACTCTTTCCTCGCGTCTCGTCATTTGTCGTCCTTTATTGTTATACCCAACTCCAACCCTCACCTCCTCCACCAATCCCTCCCCGCGATCGCCTCCTCAAACGGATGTCATCTCACATGCTTGAACCACCCGCTGGCGGCCGCGACAGCGACCGACTTGTCCATCACCCACTCGCCGACGTCGAGGTACGAATCGATCCACTTCTTAACATCTTTGTTGTCGGTGATCTTGTCGGTCTGGAAACTGGGTCTAGGGCCCAGATGGGCGTTGTTAGCCTTGTGCACTAGTTGTGTCGGCTGGGGGCATGGTGTCGCCAGAGAGATAGGGAAAGTTGTTGTGTGTGGTGGCGGAATGAATGGAAAGGTGAGGATGGGGGAGCTCACGTCAAACCCGTGGATCTCTTCATGCCAGCGAGGATGGTGGAGACTACTCGATGTTAGCAGCTGTTGCGACAGGTACCCGTGGGAGCTTCGGGTGCGGAGTGGAGAGACGTACTGAGCACCGCATCAAATGCATAGTGAGTTAACCTCCCAAACTTTCCCCAGAGACCAAAAGTTAGCAGGTTGAGGAACTGAAGGGCCGATTAGGACTGCGATGCAGGTGTCTCGTGGGTGGACGGCGCAGGCAGGAGTGACGGGGATGGAGGGACTCACGACCATGGTTGTTGTGGGTGCGGAGTGCGCCGAGTATTTGCGATGGAAGTAAAAAGGTATGTGAATCTCAAATCCCAGGGGAGGATAATGAGGCTGATCGACGTGGGGTGTAGAGCTTTTGTTTGGTGGTGGGTGTTGATCGCTGTCTTGTTGCTATGGGCGGCGAAGTGTCAAGTGGGTGACGACGGGAGTGTGACGAAGCGATGGAGACAAACAAGCACAAGGTGTTGTTGCGGGGCGCCGGACTGGATTTTGTGTGTTTGGTTGTTGTGGGCAACCGTTGCAAATTGTCACGTGTACGAACGGCATATCACGTGGCATGAAGTCGACAAATTTCAGAAAACGAGCAAACACGACAAACACGATCGAAAACAAAAAACAGCACTTCTGGCAACAACCAACCACCGTACCCCACCGGATTCCAAGCGCTGTGCGACTACGGACACCTTTTCAGGATAAAAACGGCCGCACGGCCCGAATGAACGTCCGATATAGCGGCCAATCAGCTTGACACGTTCCGGTGTTTGTGGTGGTTTTAGGTATTTGGGCTGGTCGAGCTGTTTTTAGCTGTGTCGGTGGTGGTGTGTGCTGTCAGAGATTTGGAGATTCTGACTGTGTGTGCCCGCCCGCCCGCCATTTTTTTGTCCCCTCGCCGCTCATCGCTCACCGATCCCCCACGGCTTTTCTTCCCCGCCAGAACCTTCACCTTCACCTTCACCTTTTCTCTATACAACAAACACCGCAAAAAGAGGACAAAAAAGATCTATTACTCTTACTTTTACTATCTATCTTCTCTGTGAGTATTTGCTTCTTTATTCCTGTATCTCAATCCCAATCCATCCATCCTCCAACAAACTTGACCCCGCCCCCTCCCTCCAATGCACACATTATTCGGCGCCTTGGCTTGATACATGACAGCATGCAATTGGGGGTTGGGCGGGGGTCGGGCAACCTAGCTTATCGGCGAATCTCAACCATTCCTCTGCCCCACCACAAACGAGCAGAATCGGAGAATAACAGACAACCAACCACCAAACCACATTTAACCATTTACGCTTGCTCAAGGCTGATATATCTTCTTTTTTTTCTCCAGCTGTCCTCAGGTCCAACAACAACAATCTCCACTCCGACCTTCTTCTCTCCTCTCCAACCCTCATAACTCGAAAAATTCACTCTCCCACCGCCTCACTACCTACCCCTCCATCAATCCTTCACAATGGCCACGGCTTTGGAGCATCTCTCCAACCACACCAAGATCGCCTGGCTGAGCGGACTTGACACCGAGTTCAAGCCCACCAAGAACTACCGCCGCACCTCCATCATCTGCACCATCGGTCCCAAGACAAACTCCGTCGAGGCCATCAACAAGCTCCGCAAGGCCGGCCTCAATGTCGTCCGCATGAACTTTTCGCACGGCTCATACGAGTACCACCAGTCCGTCATCGACCATGCCCGCGAGGCTGAGAAGGTCCAGCCTGGCCGTCCCATCGCCATTGCTCTCGACACCAAGGGACCGGAGATCCGCACAGGAAACACAGTTGGTGATGCGGATCTGCCCATCTCCGCGGGTGACGAGATCAACATCACCACCGACGACAAATATGCCACTGCGTCCGATGTCCAGAACATGTAAGCTGGCCTCCTTTGTTTCAAAACTCCCTGTACGCCGACTAACACGCACAGGTACGTTGACTACAAGAACATCACCAAGGTGATCGCCCCAGGCCGTATCATCTACGTCGATGACGGAGTCCTCGCCTTTGACGTCCTCGAGATCGTCGACGACAAGACCATCCGCGCCAGAGCCCGCAACAACGGCAAGATCTCCTCCAAGAAGGGTGTCAACCTCCCCAACACCGACGTCGACCTCCCCGCCCTCTCCGATAAGGACAAGGCCGACCTCCTCTTCGGCGTCAAGAACAACGTCGACATGGTCTTCGCCTCGTTCATCCGCCGCGGCGAGGACATCACCGCCATCCGCAACGTCCTCGGTGAGGCCGGCGCACACATCCAGATCATCGCCAAGATCGAGAACAGACAGGGTCTCAACAACTTCGCCGAGATCCTCAAGGAGACCGACGGTGTCATGGTCGCCCGTGGTGACCTTGGTATCGAGATCCCCGCCGCCGAGGTCTTCGCCGCCCAGAAGAAGATGATCGCCATGTGCAACCTTGCTGGCAAGCCCGTCATCTGTGCCACCCAGATGCTCGAGTCCATGATCTACAACCCGCGCCCAACCCGCGCCGAGATCTCCGACGTCGGTAACGCCGTCACCGACGGCGCCGACTGCGTCATGCTTTCCGGCGAGACGGCCAAGGGCTCATACCCCGTCGCCGCCGTCACTGAGATGCACGAGACGTGCCTCAAGGCCGAGAACACCATCGCGTACATCGCCCACTTTGAGGAGATGTGCAACCTCGCCGTGCGCCCAACCGCCATCGTCGAGTCCGTCGCCATGGCCGCCGTGCGCACCTCGCTCGACATCAACGCCGGCGCCATCCTCGTCCTCTCCACCTCCGGCGACTCCGCCCGCTACCTCTCCAAGTACCGCCCCGTCTGCCCCATCTTCATGGTCACCCGCAACGCGTCGGCCAGCCGCTTCGGTCACCTGTACCGTGGCGTCTACCCCTTCCTCTTCAACGAGGCGAAGCCCGACTTCTCAAAGGTCAACTGGCAGGAGGACGTCGACCGCCGCATCAAGTGGGGTATCGCCGAGGCCTTCAAGCTCGGCGTCCTCACCGAGGGCGAGAGCGTCGTCGTCGTCCAGGGATGGAAGGGCGGCATGGGTCACACTAACACGTAAGCCTCCCATTTTCCTAATTACCCCTCTTCACAAATCACTGTTACCCACTCCCCTTACCCTGCCCCATTCCCCTCTTAATTAACACCCCGCCAAACGGATCACTTCTCTAAAACTGCTCCCGTCACAATAGCATCAGAGCTCTTACCGTCGATGATGAAGTCATCAAGCTGAGTAAACTCCCCAAGCGCATGCGCGGGGTCTCGGAGGCGCAGCCGCTGGGGGGGCAGGGAGGGCCGCCCGCGAACGGCGCAAGGGTGTCCGTTGCGTCGTCGCCGAAGCAGAGAAGGACGTAGATCGTTCGGTCGATCTACACGTCGATCTACCAATTGGATAACGATTTGAGCGACTCCGAGAGGGAAACGCGGACTTATCTATTTTCTTTATTTATTTTTTGGATCACCGATAAAAAGCACATCAAAAACACATATTTTTTGGTTTAGACTTTTTTTATTTTTGGCACAATTTGCTAATTACTCTTCTTCACACACAGCCTCCGCGTCATCCAGGCAAGCGAGAGCCTCGGACTTGCAAAGGTCTAAACGCCCTTTCGCACCGGTGGTAGCGTTTGAGTCGGAATTTTTTTTACAAAAATATAAAACGGGGAAATGAGAAAATGAGACGATGGGATGGATGACTGAACCCCGCGCGCGGGCAACCGGGACGCCGCGGTTGGGGGGAACTCGTTATGCCAGACAGGGTTAGTTGGATGGCTGGGTGGGGGTATATGGATGATGGATTTTTTGATGGATAGATGATGATGGATTGAGAGGGGTTGGTGGGGGACTAGATTTGGGAGAGCGGGTGCATAGGATAGCGTGGGGGATAATAGACTGCTTCTTTTTCAAATGGGTCTATGCCATACCATTCCATGCGATGCCGTGTTTATCTGTCAGGGGAGGCTGCGGGGAGTTATCGACATCCACGACGAGACGACATCAGCGCTATTCAGACAGGCTCATGTGTAAGTGATCAAGAATTCTTACTCGGGCCTTTGCTAAAACTGGGCTGTTATCCCGTTGTATTACCATCTGCCCTTATCCGAGTATGGAAATACTGGAAGCCAACAACCCTTACTTTCCCAACGCTCAATCCAACTTTGTTTGAAGAATATTAGGAGCAAGTATAGCTTTAGAAAGAAAGGAAAATACGGCTCCCCCTCTTACTCAGTATCTCCTCTCGACGGGACTGCACAAATCGGATTGCTGCCAAGGAGATAATACTTACTCATCGGCGTCTCCAAGAGCACGGCACAGCTCATCCAGCACAAAGCACGCAGCTTCCCAGCTCCAGGACCAGCTTCCCAGGGTCGGGGTCGACGCATGGAAGGAATCGCGAGCGTTTCCACAAAACCGGCATAGCATCAGCTCCTCAAAAGCTAGTCTTGTGATCTCGTAGTGTGTAAGCGTGGTATAGATTCGTAATGAGGATGCGAAATGGCCAGGGCTTGGCAGGGATGAAGGTCCGAATCCTTGGCGCTAGGAACAGCTTGTTGGAATAGCGCCACTGGACACCGTCCGGATTCCGGGGTAGGGGTTGGGAGTATAAATATGTGATTGGAGACGTCGATGAGGGATATAGGGAGTTACATTGTTGCCTAATTCAGCAATTCAGGGCTGGTATAATTCTGAAGATCCAAGTGGGAGCAATTCACGATGAGGATATCAACCACCTTCCTACTCACCGCGCTGGTCACACTCGTATCCAGCACCTCGACATGCGTAATAACAGCCCCCGCCCCTCCCAAAAGAACCAAAACCTCAACTAACACCCCCAGTGCACCCTCCTCCACCACTCTCTCGGTTCAAAAATCGCCATCCCCGGCACCTCCCCCTACAATTACACCACCTCCTCCTACTGGTCCCTCTCCGAATCCACCCTCCGCCCAGCGTGCATCCTCCTCCCCTCCACCGCTGACGACATATCCCTCGCCCTCTCCCTAATCTCCTCCGTGGAGGCATGTCACTTCGCCATCAAAGGGCGCGGCCACAACCCCGCGACGGGGTTCGCAAATATTGACCACGGGGTTACGATTGATATGACTACTTTGTCAGCTATCGAGGTTAATGCAGATAACTCTGTTGCTAGTGTCGGCGCCGGCGCAACGTGGTTGAGCGTGTATCAATTCCTCGACCCCCTTAATGTCTCCGTAGCAGGTGGAAGGAACGGGGCTGTCGGCGTCGGTGGCCTGCTTCTGGGTGGTGGGATCGCGCATTTCTCACCCCGCGTGGGGTGGGCGTGTGATAACATCGTTAATTTCGAGGTGATCTATGTGCCCTCGAGCTTCTAAGAAGTACACTGCTGATGCTGGGAAAAGGTCGTCCTAGGGAATGGCACCCTCATAAACGCCAACCGCACGTCCCACCCTGACCTCTTCCGCGCGCTCAAGGGGGGTTCCAACAACTACGGCATCGTAACGCGGTTTGACCTCTCCACCTTCCCCCAGGGCGCCATCGCATCCTCCCGCGTCTTCAACGATATCTCCCAGCGCGGGGCGGTGTTGAAAGCGTTCACGGAGATCGCTGCAGCGGCGGAGTTCGATGTGTATGCGTCGCTTGTGACTTCTTTGGTGTTTACTTCGAGTACAAAGGAGTGGAAGATTATTAATATTGTAGCTTACACGAAGTCCGTCGCGCAGCCGGAGGTTTTTAAAGGGCTGTTGGCTATTCCTAGTACGACTAATAGCACGACGCTGGATATTACGACGCTGGCGGAGCTGGCGGATGAGTCGGAGAGTGCATCTTCGTGAGACTCTAGATTCAAATGTATAATGAGTACGAAGAACTAACTATGGACAGCAATCAAATCATGGCCACTGCAGCATTCAAGCCATCTCTCGACCTCATGCTCGAGTTCTATGACCTGGCGAATGAATACTTCTCTTCCTTCAACCCTGTTGGCGGCATAACATGGCTTCTCACATTTGAACCCCTCGCAGCTGCCATGCTTCCAAAGTTGAGAATCAACCAAGACAACGTCCTCGGTCTTGGGCCGGAGGATAACGGGTTCAGTAAGTTTACCAACGCCAACCCCTTAGTAGATAGATGCATGCTAAACTCCACTCTCTCACAGTTCTTCTGCTATCAGCTAGCTGGGCTGATGCCGCTTCGACAAAGGCAGTGCAAGAAGCTACGCGCCATGTTATGTCGCTACTAGAGTCATGTGCTAAGACAAAGGGGCTGTTGTTGGGGTTTCAGTACCTCAATTACGCAGCAGCGTACCAGACTCCGCTGAAGGCATATGGGGAGATGAATCTACGGTTTATGAGGGCTGTGAGTAGGAAGTATGATTCAGAGGGGATCTTCCAGAAACGGGTCCCTGGGGGGTTTAAGCTGAGCCGACGAAATAATGGCGAATAATGGGTTGCTTTAGCGCCCGTGCTTAAGGATCGGGCCGTGTGGGGCAGAGTAAAGTGGCGCAGTGGCAGGCTCGAGACCTATTACATGAGGCGCACGCAGCTGCAAATGTCAAATGTCTCAAATACAATAGATGGGCTATGGTGTTTGGATCAACAATTGTCCACTCTGAGCGTGACGTTTGAGTAACCCTAACTTTAGTCTTAAACTATTCCTAAAAACTGTCACTCTAATTAGCTACACACCCTTCTGGAATTCGGTCTAACACACTTGGGATATGCAGTTATTTATCCCAACGACCAAGCACAGTTATTACCTCGCAAAGAAAATATTCGAAAGATAGAACTAGTCGGAGGTAGAAGCGAAGTGCGTTTGCGAGATTTACATATAAAATACTATGTAAAGGTAGCTATAATATTTAGTGGTCGTGAATGCACTTATTCTTGCGGACGCACTTCGCTTCCACACACAATTACATTCGAAAGAACCATCGCTATATTGAAATAGTTCAAGGCACTCCTACCAACTCTAGACATATACACCGCCATTGTTTTAAGTCCTCTGAGCAAGGCTGATACTCGTGGCTGAAGAAGTGCAGCCTAGAGTGGCGCAGTGCTTGCCTACAGTTAGGGCCCCCAGACATGTATAAATACTATGGCGCTTAACCCCCTCATTTGAAGACGTATATCTCAGTTCGTCCCTTCAAAATGACGGAACAGTTTGTAACACCAAGTCCAACAACAGCCTCGTCATGGCCAACATCACTTAAGATCAGTCTGGATCTGTCGAAACGGTCGTTTTGCCCCAGGTTTCGCTGTAGTCCTATCGGGTCTGTGAAGCAAAATATGCTTTGCAGTTGTGCTCAGATACCGGCATTCAACGTCAATGGGATTAAACAAGCAATACTATTTGACTTTCCACTAGATTCAAACAAACCTCAATTCGTGTTTTATGACTCAACGAGGGTCGAGAGTGCGAGGCAGTTGTGCGAAGCCGCATCGAAACGCAGCACCTCAGCAAACTTTATTCCCGTCGTAGAAGAGCTGCTACGTAATCTTGCCAAGATATGTGAAGGCAAAGAGACACCTGACCTGAAGAAAAAGGTTGGAGATACCAACTTACACCCCTTTCGAACCGATATCTCGGACAACAAATCGGTGTGCGAGGAGCTACGAACGAAGATTTGTGCTCCATTAAACCCAAGCGAAGTCCGGGATCATGGATTGGGATACATATATATTCTCCGGTCTCAAAGCTTCGGCACCCTAGCGGAGCTCAAGATTGGTTTTTCGAAACATCATCCCGAGCATCGAGCACATCAGCTAGCTGGATGTCTGAGAAACCCCGAAGTAGTCGCCCATTCGCCATTGATACCTCATGCCAATCGGATCGAGGCCATTATCCACGCTGAGCTGGTTTTGTTGAGGAAGACTCAAGTTTGTGCACAATGTCAACGTCAGCACAAGGAGTGGTTCACGGTATCTCACTTACATGCTCGGCGGGTAGTAACTCGTTGGTGTAGATGGGTACTAAATCAGCCATACGAAAACGGCGTCCTGACAAGTAAATGGAAGGACCATCTCAAAAAGCAAGATTTTAATCAAAATGGGCTTTCAGACCGAGTTTCAAGGGTCTGGACAGATATCGTTGACAACTATCCGATCGATGAGTCAATCGACTCCGCAGATGAACAGAGAGCATTGTATATCAATGCGATTTTTCTGGAAAGAAATCTACGACCTGTATGTGATTTACTCCAACTACCAACTCTCAAAGGCGACTTTGGAGACTTGATGCGGATTGCACGAACGATACGGAGTCGCTATGGAGATTTATCATCCACGCTACCGACTATGGAAGGTCTCGATAGAGATTTCATCCATCTTTTTGACAGTGTAATTGATTTCCCTTCACCTCAACCAAGTACTTTGAAAGATGCACTGGTCGACCACATATCATATATGCAGGAGGGTGAAGATCTTGTGGAGCATATAAAAGCCATCCAAACTGGATGTCTATCAGTCAGCAGCCCCAGCTGGGGAATAAGTGAATCCCCACTAGGAGACGCTACACTTCTACCTATCGTGACGATAAAAGAACTGAAACATTTTAACGGTCAGGCGAAGCTAGGTATTGGGTATAACCCAACACATTCTGGATTTCACTTTCTACAAGAGGCCTATCAGCGAGGGGAATGGGAGGGGCCGCTTCCTCGCTTCAAGAGAATAAAGGGGCCACGCTTACTCGGTCCTGGGAAACCCCCCTCTAGCAAAAACCGACAAACAAATTCGAAATCTCATGGTCGAAAGGTTTCTCGGATGTCCCATGACGCAGAGGCTCCTAGTTCATACCGCATCAGGGAACACGACCTACATGCAGCAAATTCGGAGGAACCGGGATTTACCGACATGAATCCCAGAGTGGGATCCAACCCACAGAAACGCAAAATGCAAGACAAGGCATCTAGTTATACAGATGGTGGGAAAAACTCCGGGGAAGCTACGACCGCTTTTGCGCAGCGTGTGGAGGTCAAATATCATCCTGGTGAAGATGGTGAAAAATCTAGGATGTCAATCAGCACCCCATTGACAAGTAACTTCATAGATGAGGTAAATAAGGTGGTGAAGGAAATCCAAAATGGAGGGAGAAAAAGTGTGGAGAAAAAACTCAATCAATCGCTGAGATACTATGGCATTGAAACGGGGGTTGTGTCTGATGATGACTGGACAAGCGATGATGGAAATATTTTGTCGGAAGAGGACACTCCATCATACGAGGCGAGCCCACGACAAGGACCTGCAAATCGGGATGAGAGTGATACAGGAAATCTGTTTTCCAAGAATGTGGCGGCTAAATGGTTTGAACTCCTTTGAATTTGAGTTGCTAGTTAGTTAGATTAGCCTTTCCTCTTATACTGTGTCTTAGATGCATTCTCAGCGTAGGTGGTTGACTTTGACATCTAAAACTTTGCTCTTCTTACTTTTTCAGTTTTAAACTAATAATATCAATGACTTTCTCGAATGCTGCTAAACGAGATACCCGTTTCCCGAAGCTATAAGATTCAGGGGTTACGATGTAGTATCTTGGCTGAATAAAGGAATGGGTCTAACAGGAGTCCTCAGTTAAAAATAAAGCTATTTAGGCTACGTGTTCGATATATGGAGTGATGAGTAGTCACGTAGGTGTGCCATGCACTCCTGCTAGAACAGAATTTAGACGTGCCTGCCAGTAGAGCATACCAGTCAGCTGAAGGCTCTTTCACACCCCGGCTTCTCAACTGAGAGGAATTGAGTGCGATGCCGTGTTTATCTGTCAGGGGAGGCTGCCCGGAGACGACGGGACGGCATCAGCTATGCTAAACCACACCCGGCCCAAGGAAAAGCTTACCCGGTTGATCCTACCCGCCTAGTCCTTCCTACACACGACACGGCCGAGGCACCTAACCTTCACACGACATCTTCATCGGACCTCCCCCTCCCCCAATCCGGCCGTCACGAACCACATAATCTGTCGCCTCCATCTATGCCGCTACTCAAAAGCGCCGTTGAACAGCAGATTACCTACCTACCTACCTACCTACCAGCATCCTGGATTCCGAGCCGTCGGCTGCGCCGCAGTGGGATGCTAGACACGTACTGCGGGATGCATTCACTACAGGATATGGCTGGGGCTTGGCGGGGATGAAAGTCTGGATCCTTGGCACTGGGAGGAGCTGTTGGGATAGCGTCGCTGCGGTGGACGACGTCGGCATTCCGGGGTAGGTGTTGGGAGAATAATGGAAGTGGATGGGGGGTGGAGGTGGGGGGGGGGGGGGGGATGAGTGGTGGCTTTCTCGCTCAATTTAGTATACTTCTTATATCCGACTGGGAGGGGCATTCACGATGAGAGAAACAAACTACCTTCCTAGTCACCGCGCTGTTAACTCGTCGCCAGCACCTCGACATGCATAATCCACCTCTGAGCCCCCCCCCCACCTCCCACCAACCAGAACCAAAATCTCAACTGACACCCCCAGCGCACCCGCCTCCAGCACTATCTTAGTTCCAAACTCAACTTCCCCAGCCCCCTCCCCAGCCACACCTACTAGTCCCTCATCTTGTCTAGTTAAATGACAACAAGGAGAAAAGGAGCAAAACATTTTGACATAAATTAAGCGCAGCTATGCATCATTATCTAAAGAGGAGACGAGAGAAATGAAATGAAAAATGGTTTATACCTTCTTAAACCACCTAGACAGGTTGTATTGAAGATGGGGACATAGGACAATCTCCGTGGAAAGGCACAATTTGTATCTTAGATATTAGACTTACAGCCTCCTGCCTTTTTGCTGATTTTTGAGTGTGGGAAACCGCTTCTTGAGCATCTCGACGTCGTCGAAGCGGCGATGGAACATGTGTTTGTTTTTCATAAACGGAATTGTAAATGCTATATCACCTAGGAAACCCTTATGAGGGCCACTGTTACTCTGATTCCTTCACACACACTAATCAATAATTGTACAAATACCTGCACATTCCAGATAGTAATACTACATTCACTTATCATACTTCTATGCTATTCATGCCCGTGTCACAACACTGCAGGGGCTCAGTTATCTGCTTACTGTGGTTTGCAAACTACCGAGCAGACCTCGTCCGTTCGAGTAGCCGGCTGACCTTTCCTCTTCCGTGCACCTTCGAAGAGATATGGTGACTGATTACAAGAATCAGGGCAATTCCTGCTTCACAATTGTCGTCGAACCTCCCTCTCTTCAAACTACATGATGGAGGTGCGTGGTACTGCAACCAAAATGCGTGCGGCCGATCCTAAAGTTCGTTGTCGATGTAGTACCAAATCCTGTTTGGGCTTCTACCCTCCACTCCGGGCGCTGTTCGTTTTGTGGGATCTACGACGCCGACGCCGTTGCTGGAGGCGCTGGATTCATTCTTGATTTTAATGTTTTCCAGTTCACAATAAGGGTTATGACGGCCACGATTAATGCTAATATGCCAACCACAATACCGACAATCTCACCTACTCCAAGTTTATCTTCCTTAGAGGAGGACATCTGCGGAGTAGTCGATTCGTTTGGTTGGCGCGGAGCTTTCTTGGGCGACAGAGGTAGATAATGGTAATGAGGTTTTCGAAGCTTGAGTGGCTGATGTCGAGGTGTGCACTGTAGTTTGTGCTGTTAGGGTCGGCGTTGGGGAAGATAGGGCAGATGTTGAAGATGAAGTTGCGGGGGAGCCTGCACAACACACAAGTATTAACAGTTGCTAGATGGCAGCCCAGGCGAGGAAGGTAGTGATCCCGCTGGCCGCTACCAAAAAAGCCATGTCGAAGGAATATACAAGTGATTGTGCAGCACTCCTCGTAACAGTCCTCGCGACCGTTTCGGTGACAGTGGCGGTGGCTACGGCCAAAGTTGCCTTCTCGGTGATATAAACGGTGAACGCACCTGAGTCTTGTGCGGCTGTTGTTGCCAGGGTTTCTGTAGTATACCCATTATTCGCGCAATAGTTGTCGTAGAGACTCGTTGCAGTACTAATGTCGCGTGCGTTTTTGCTACAGCGGCGGTTGATACAGCTAGAAACGTACAGGTGCGCCTCCTGTTGGAGGTCGTGGCGGCAGAAGCAGTCATTCATGACTCTAAAAGTCGGGCATGATATCTCCTGGGCAATGGGATAACCAATGTCGTTAAAGTCCTGGAAGCACCCAAAGGCGCAAACGCGTTGGTTGCTGTATGCATCGCTTTGGTCGATTGTTACTGGGGCATCGCACAGAACGAGAGGGAATACCAAAAAGAGGACAACAAGGGCTCGGATTCTTGACAGTATTCGGCTTGCGCCGTCGGCCCACATGTTGACCGGATTATTGATGGCTAAACCGACCAAAAGATAGCAAAAAAGTGTAGAAGAATGCAGAGAAAGAAGGTGAATGAGGGGACATGATAGTGGCCGAGCGGGTACTCCTCTAATATAGGGGCCTCCAATATATGGGCGGGGGTATTTATCACATCTTGTATCTTTAATCTAGACTTGGCAGCGGACATCCCCTTTGGCATGCTGGATGCTGAGTCCTGGCGTGCCTGGAGAGATAATAAAGGCCTCGGACGCCGAGTCCAATGAAGTCGTGGTTGCAATGTTACTTGCGCGCGCATAGCCTGGGAAGACATTATTAGTGGCGTATACAAAGCGACAGGATTCGCTGGTGTCAAGAGGTCTGCCTCGAGTCATTACTTGGCGTAATCTAGGCCTATGGTAATCAAAATGATTGTCCATGTAGCTGCAGGGATACGGGGTCATTTGAACAGGGACTGATTTACAGTCCCAAAAGCTCTCTTCTGCCATTCCTCGGACGTCTGGCCGATTCGTATCACACGCTCCAGTGACCTTGAGCCAAATAAGTTGAACTCTGTATTCATAAATTATTAGTAGGTCTTTAAAATACATAAGGCAGCAGTGGATTCTCAGAGGCGCTGGGAGACGGTTAAAAAAATAAGACAGATAGGACAGCGAAAATGCTATAGAGGATTCTCATAAGCTGCGGTTTACCCAATTCTCCACCGTTAATAGCTGTATCCGCCCTTGCCGCCACTTGAACAAAGGCTCGACCTTCTTGATCCTCAGCTTCAATCACGAGGACACGTCGACATCCAGATGCTGTCACAGTTCGTAGTTGCCTTTATTGCCAACACTTAATCCATTGTTATTCGCCCATGGCCATGCAACTTCATTACGATACCACTTCAAAGAAGTTCACGCCGCGTAGCAGCTTCACTAAGGCGCCTTTGTCACTACCACTTACAGCCACAAAACCATCGAGACGCGTGGCGAGAGTTCTGCGATTCTTACAAATCTAGCAATAGAGCGTTGAGGAACGCAAGCTGAACCTATAAACATTCGTTAAGGTAGCAATGGGTATCCTGTGTCTAGAGATATTCTTGCATCTAAAAGACATCTTGCTCTGTTGCAAAAGGATTGTCGTACTTCTTTGACATTAGACTGAGTTGATCCGCTAAGTCATTTTGGATATACTAGAATTATCGATCAACACTGGCTTTCCTTCTTCCGAAGCGTGAGAAACTCACAAAGACGAGCTTATTGTGTGCTTCTTTGGGAATTGCCACACCATGTTTTTCAAAATTAAAGCCTAAAAGGCATACCGTAGTTGCGCATGCTATGCATCAGAAATGATTATGACAGCCTCAACTGTGCGCCCAGGATGTCATATCTGTCGGGGCGTAATCCTTAGTTCGACTTTGGTGGCAACATAGTATCGACGAACTCTGCCAGGGAATATAAGGGTTTGGGGGACATAGTATGATAAGTGTCTATTTAAACAGGCTTTTCAGTCGTCACATTGTCGGCATGTGGCAACAGCAACTGCTGTGAAGATAGGATGAACAGAGGGGTAGTAATGGATGCATTATAAATGAAACCAAAAGATGGGAACCAGGAGTTCTTAACAACAATAACATAAACGACTAAATAGAGAATAATAACAGAAACTGACGACTGAATAGAGAGTTATGTTATGATATTGGGGATGCTCCTTGGGAAAGGTTATTATTCTCAAGACGTCAGGAGGAAAGGAAAATATAGGGAAGAAGCACATAAGCCATGCTTCTCTATAAGTAAGGCACGATGGACGGTGAAAAACGCGGGGAAGGAGTCTGTATTTCTATATTTCTGTCCTTCTGTCTTCCTGTCCTACTAACCATATATCCTGTGACATCCTGTGATTCCGTTCTGGGACATGTAACCAGAAGTAACCCTGTCCCCAGCGACGTGGACATTCATTGTCTGGTCACGGGGAGATGGACCATTGCTCCGTCAGTACTCTGCATTGCATGCATACGTAATAGGGTAGGAGAGTGCTTGCGGCTGGTTATATTTTCTCGGCGATAGGCCCCATGTTCGGTGAACATTGACATTCCGTATGACTTGCTCCACGTCTGTTCAGTTAATAGCTAGCCATCACATCAACAAAAACCGTACAGGGGGGGCTTGAGCTCTTGGAAACATATTCAAAACGATTCTATCTACAACATCTATCATCTAAAATCTCAATTAACACTCGTGCAGGATCTATCCACCACCGGCCTCCCCCCTTTCCTCGCGTGCACATTCCCCTCCCCCCCATCCCCCCTCCCGAACACGGCCCTAGCCCTCAACTCAGCCACCGCTCGATCCAGCTCGAGTTCAACACTACAATGATTCCTCACCCTCCCCAGCAGCGGCCACGTGGCCCTCTCCCCCGCCTCACAGGCCCTCACCATAAACCCCGGCGATGGATTCTTCAAGATAGACACGAAATCGCGATACTCGACTCTCGGCAAGATGGTGATATCGCCCGAGTACTTCTGGGACAGCATGTTTCGCGCCTTATTGCAGATATTCGGCAGCACGCCCAGCTGCGCCAGGACGTGCAGGCGGTGGAGGGCTTCTGACTTGGCGAGGCGGGTGAGCGGGGCGAGGACGGGCGCGAGGTGCGAGTTTAGCTTGAAGGCGGAGGGTTGGGAGAGGCTGGGGGCGGAGGAGGAGAGGAAGGGCACGATGTGCGGGTTCACCTGCGAGACGATGAAGTGGTTTACGTTGAACATCTCGGCGAGGCTGGTCATGGGGAGGTCGTTATCGACGCTGCCGTCGATCCAACGGAGCGGGGTGGGGTTCCAGGGGGAGTGCTCGCCGGTAACGGGGTTCTTGGCGAGGATGTGGGCGGAGGAGAAGACGAAGGGGACGGAGCAGGAGGCGGCGACGGCGGACCAGATGAGGACGTTGGGGCTGGTGATGTAGTTGAGAAGGCGTGGGAGCTCGTAGATGGAGGAGGGCGAGACGCAGATGTTGAGGATGCGGCGCGTGCGGTTGTAGGCTTCTTGGAAGGTCATGTCGCCGAGAAGCTCCTGCATCACCTGGGTGAGGTGCTTGATGTCTATCCAGGCTCCTTGGGTGAGGAGTCGAGCAATGTGTTCCAAGGCGCCCTCTTCGCGATCTTGTTCTTCGAACACGGCAAGATTTCCGTGGGGAAATCCTCGCAGCACTTCGGGAATCTCTTCGTCCGTGCGTGTGCACAGCACCGAGCAGACTATGGAGCCTGCCGACGCCCCAGAGATGATGCGCGGAAGCAACTTCTCCTCAAACAGCGCTTTGAGAACGCCAATATGGTACATCCCCAGCGTCGCCCCGCCGCTGAGCAGCAACGCACTCCTTCCAAACGCCTGTCGCGCAAGCACAACCTGCTCCATTATATCCTTCGTCACCAGCCCCGCTGGCAACGCCCGCTCGTCCGTCCTAGCCAACTTCTGTATCGTCTCGATCGTCGCATCAATATAACTCTCGATCAGATCCTTCGTCCCCACATGCGAATGCTGATATAACTCCACATTCCCCATCCCCCCCAGCCCACGGGATAGAGACGTCCGTACAAGATACAGCATACGCCTTATATCTCCACTCGCCCGCGCCTCATTCAAGAGATCCAACCGAGCCTGGATCAGCGGAGCGTCGAATTCCGAAGACTCATTGTCCATCTTCCACGCCTCGTTTCCCTCGAGTATATCTAGCTCCCGCGCAGCAGCCCGCCATTCTTCGACCCGCGTGGCGTCGCGCAGCCGCTGGGTTACGAGGTGGATGTTTTCGGCTCTGTTCTGGGCGGCCAGCCGCTGTTCGGAGGTGAGGCCATCGCGCAGGTGGAGGACGGCCGAGGAGAGGTAGGTACTGGAGGCTTGGGCGAGGTGGGCGAGCTGGGGGAGGCTGCGTCGGGAGCGGGAGGTGTTGGCGGTCTGGGGTGTGGCGATGGAGTCAACCCAGGTGGCTGCGGAAGAGTGGTGTGTAGGAGTGTCGAGGAGAGGGAACATAATGCCCCATGGGCGAGCGTTCGGCCGTGGTCGTGTCTGTCAAAGAGTGCCGGTATATTCGTCGTCGGCCTATAAATTCATCTTCGTGGTTTGTGCCTTTGCGTTTCCTGTCTTTCCTTGGGACAAAGAGTTGCCAACATAAGAAGAGACTAGGACTGTAGATGAAATGGGGAGAAAATGATGCTTAATACACGAGAATTTATGTAGTTCCATGACCTACTGAGAGAGAAAAGGCTTCCTCGGCCTACTACCATCATCTTGCAGTCATCATCGTTGGCGTTGGCGTTCCCGTGATGTCTTTCACATGTCTCGTGATCACAGCGCAACTACCATGGTGTCCGAACCACCAAAGTTCCCCCACGGCCCAGCGCTGATCGCCCTAAATGAGGACCCGCCGGTGCCGCCGTAACCACAATTGGTTCCACACTATCAAGATCTTGGATGGCAATGTCCAGATCCAACAACCGGATTTCACAAAACCCCACAGTGTCATGCCACCGGAAATGGCCAAATTTCCATGTTGGGAGTAATTGGAGTAATCTTTTCCCGCTCTTTAATGAACGAGTTAGGATGTTCGTTTGGCAGATCGGGAGGAAGGATGGGGGAAAGAGAGAAATGATACTGAACTCGGACATATCACCACGTTATGGCTCTGGAGTACTCCATACGTACTCTGTTCTCTAGCTAATCAACATGTTGCAATTTTACTCTTCCTTTAAAAGAGGAGCCTCACATAAGTGGTAGGAAAACCGTTTCATTCTTTTAAAATCTCCAAACTCAGGGGGGCAGATTGAGAAATCATTTTAATTTGTATAAAATATACATATTCGCAGTGACAGCAGCCTTGGAACCAAAGTCGTGATGACAAGAAACCATTTACAAAATCTATAAACTCGCAGTGGTGGCAGCGTCACCCTCGAAGCATTATCAAAGGCGTCGCGATGACGAGGAGCCATTTCATTTTCGTGTAAATCTTCAAAGGGAGGCGTGGAAGCGGCAGCAGCAATATCAAAGGCGTCGCAATAACTTCTGACTACTACATGCACTCTGACCAAAATTGCTCTCGGGAATATAGAATTAGAGATCATGTCTAGTTTAAAACCCTATCTCTCCTATCAAATGACATTGCTTGATCCAACCTCAATCCTAGCATGTTGAATGTTGATACTAGAGTAATCCCCAAACCCCTCCACAAAGGAAACAAAAAGAACGGATCCGAAAGGAATTTTGGTTTTCGATCAGGAGTGAAGCGTTGATGCTGTGCAATAATCATTTGATGATGATGTCGCCGGGGCTGAATTCTCTAATCTGACGTTAGTGAATTCAACAAATGCTACTATATTACTCTCACATACCTGGGTATCCCGCAACTCTCAACACTGGAAAACTATGATGCCTAGCATGGGTTCTCGGTCACCCTGAAGCTCTTCAACGGGTCGGCGTCACCAAAACCGGTCCGGAAACAGTAGTTGTTCCGTAGGTACCACGCGTCGCCTGTGCAATCGTAGTTCTCAAAGGCATAGATGGTGAATCCACATCTGCTGCCTATAGTAGGTCCCTCCGCTTTAACAGACGTGATCGGGGGCAACCCATCAAAGCTGAAACACCCTGTGCCGGCGTCGTCGGCGTACCAGCCAGTGGTATCGTCGCAGAAATCATCTGTAGATATCTCGACGCTCCAGGCCCCTTCTGCTGCGGCAGCGTTTCCAAGCTGTAAAGCCCAGACTGCAATCATAGACATGGAGATATCGGTAAAGCGCATCTTGATGAACAAGCTGGTAGTCGTGTTAACAAAGTGTGTGTGAATTGTTGGATGATTTACACTATAAACATCAGGGTGTATCCTCTGTTCTTATAGTTCTTTTCCATAGTTTTTTGTAATCAAGATATTAATGATATTCAACGCTGAAGGATGCTGAGTGTCTTACAAGGCCTCAGCACTAATGCAATACGACCTAAAAATTCTATAAAGTGTGACTATAGGTGAGAGGGATCTGCTAAACTATAAGATGGGCCACGAAGATTGTTGGTTTTCTAAGAACAGTAGGATTCTATGTCTTAGACTCGGATTCCTTTCACTAATTAGGATCTGTACTTGGAATCACGTTCTTATTTATAGACGTTCATCCAGGGTTTAGATTCCCTTAGCTCCGGTAGTTTACGGGGCGGTCAGGTCAACTTGTGAGAGGCTTCAGCTTTAATCCTCAGGCATCAACATCCCACAGCATTCAATCACTGGGGACACACCTAGAATAACAAGGAGTGCGTTTAAATATACTTGTATAAGCCACTCAGCACGGGCAAGTTGCTGTACAAATCCCAGTTTCAATTTCACAAATCTCCAAATCCCCACGATAATTTCGGGCAGCGGCAACCTGGAGAAGGCGCCCTAAGCTCTATCTCCAACCCACATTGGAGATCAACTACAGTACGCCGCTACAACCGCCTGCCACAGCCGCTGCCGCCCTACGGTCGTCCGTTCATCCTCCCCCTCCCCCTCCTCCCCTACCTGCGCCCTCTCTCCGATCCGACCCTCTTGAGAATGCCCTTGTTCGGTGGACATCATAGGTCCAGCTCTTCGACTGCATCTTCCGCACAACAGAATGCGCCAGGAGCCACGTCGAATCTGCTCCAAGCTGCGCAAGTTCTAGGCTCCGTGGGAACGCCATCTGTGAGTACTCGGACCACTGCGGCGGCTACAGCCACAGCTCCTGCAGCTCCACCAGCCAGTGTGTATCCGTCCCCCACAGCCTCCTCCCACACCTTCAATGCGGCAGCCCAACCCGCCGCCCAACCTCCCAATCACAGCCCCGCGCAGACCAACCTGCCCTCAAACGCCGTGATGTCGAACCCGGCCGCTCCCAACAACGCGCAAACCTTTGAGACGCCGCGGCGACAGCAAGGGTACGCGCGACACCCCGACGAGCTGCACCTGGGCGACGCAGACGGCGCAGCTGCACAGAAAGGTCCCCTCTCACCACGCGACTACGGAGCCGCAGGAGCACCGCGTATAAACCTTGAGCAGGCCACGCCCGAGACCTCAAACTACCAAAGCAGCCTCCCTGGCCCTCTCCAGAGCGGAGGAGCTACCCACAGGCCGCCAACCCTGTCCTCGAACAGCACCCCCTCCGTGCCCGGGCTGCAGACTACAATGCCGGCCGACCCATTCGCGACGCCGCTGCGCTCGAACCAGAACCTCTCGCACAACTACTCGCGCTCCAGCCCGTCAACGGCCTACGATGGACAGCCGTACCAGCCGTACACGACCACGCCCGGCGGCGGATCGGAGCTCTCGCAATTCTCGACGCCGAGCTCGCTGAAGTACGCGCCAGGTCAGCAGAGGAATGTGTCTAATACACCGCTTGGGCTCGCGGATATCCGACCGCGCGCGGACTCGACACTGTCCGATGCGGTGCTGCCGGGTGCCAATCCGTATTCTTACGATGGCGCGAATGCGGTGCCGACGAACAGCAATTATCTGGCTCCATGGGCGATTTACGCGTTCGATTGGTGTAAATGGCCGTCGCACAATAACGACGCTGGGAAGGTTGCCGTAGGAAGCTACCTTGAGGATGGGCACAACTTTGTAAGCCTGCTGTGCTTGGGTCTGCTTCTGCTTCTTGTGCTAACGTTATTTTGCAGATACAAATCCTCGAGACATCGATCAAGCCTTCGTCACCGGAGCCGTACTCGGCATCCGCCCCAAAGTATGGTCTCGAATTCTCGAAAATCGCAGAGGCTACCCATTCATACCCCGTTACACGCTTGCTATGGGAACCGCCATCTTCCCAGAAGCAGTCGACGGATCTTCTGGCGACATCTGGTGACCACCTCCGATTATGGTCTCTCCCAGCAGACATTTCCATGTCAAGCCACTCCAACTCCATAACTCGCTCTTCGAACCACGGACAGTCTCAGCCTCCCAGCAAGCTCACCCCGCTAGCTCTGCTGTCCAATTCAAAGACGCCAGAGCACACAGCTCCACTTACGTCCCTGGACTGGAACACCGTCTCTCCATCTCTCATAATCACCTCGAGCATAGACACCACCTGTACCATCTGGGACATTCCCACCCTGACCGCCAAAACGCAGCTAATCGCCCACGACAAGGAAGTCTTCGATGTCCGATTCTGCGCCAACAGCGTCGACGTCTTCGTGAGCTGCGGCGCCGACGGCAGTGTCCGCATGTTCGATCTACGCAGTCTAGAACACAGTACCATTATCTACGAGCCAACCGCCAAAGACGATAAAGGTATGAATCCACCCCTCCCTTCCATCAAGCTAAACCAAACTAACTCCCCCCACAAGACCACAATTCCTCATCCGGCCGCATCTCCCCCACCCTCGCCCAACAAACCATGGCCTACGCTCCTCCGCTCCTCCGCTTGGCCGCCTCCCCCCACGACACCCACCTCCTAGCTACCTTCTCCCAAGACTCAAAAATCATCCGCATCCTCGACGTGCGTCAGCCCGGCCAAGCACTCCTCGAGCTCCACGGCCACGCCGCCGCGATAAACTGCATAGAGTGGAGCCCGTCGCGCCGCGGAACGCTCGCGAGTGGCGCGGACGATAGTCTGGTGCTCGTGTGGGATCTGCTTAATGCGAATCCGACGCAGCAGCAACAAGCGGTTAACGGGGTAGCGGCTGGGGCTGGCGGGGGTGAGAATATCAGGAGCCCGACGGCGAGCTGGAGGTGTGATTATGAGGTTGGGAATTTGAGTTGGGCGCCGAATAGCGCGTTGGGGAAGGACGGGAGCGATACGCTTGGTGTTAGTGGCGGGAGGGGGATTTGGGGTGTTAAGCTTTGATGATGGGGGGTCGGTTGGGGGAATAGGTGGGAAGGGGGGGTAGATAGAAAACAAGGAGCATAGCTAGCATGGCGTTTTGTGGGCTCGTGGCCCGGGTTTTAATTGTTGGCGTACGTAGGGATATATTGTGAGGATGCACGAAAATCAAAATTCTATCCCCAACAGCTCCTTGCGCAGTGAACAGCGCTGGCCCCCTTTCTCTGCCCCCACTGTCCATTATAGCGACGGCGACGCCTTCCCGCTCTCCTCCGCCCTCTTCCTCCGTATCGCAGTGCTACTTATCTTCGCCGCAAAACTCTCCGTCTTACTCCCTCCACCCGCTGTAGCGTCCTCCCCTGCGTCCAAAACATCAATCTCAAACACCTCCAGCGCCGCCCATCCCTTCTCCTCGCGCTTGGTATTCACTGCCGCCCCTCCGTCACGAGTTTCCCCCGACACGACGAGCGCGGACACCGATTCATTGGTGATGGTTGGGCCGAAGGGGTCTTGGATCTCTACACACTCTATCGTGAGGCCCGCCTGCTTAAGGTGCGTTGACACACCACGACCATTCACGACGGGCTCATTAAACGGCGTTCTCGTGACATCTTCTGCGCTGCCGGGGAGCGTGAAGGATAGCAGCGGGACGAGGAAGTTAATCACCCCCTCCTCGCGCCGCTTCCAGCTCTCGAGCTGCTCAGCGTATTTCTTGTTCTTGAGCAGCTCGTCGCCGGTGATGCCGATGATTAGGCGGCGTGGCTGGGAGGTGCCAAGAGGGGGGGGTTGGAGCATTAATGCTGTGCAGGTGAGGAGGAGCTTGTGCCCGGCGTGGAGGTGGTCGAAGGTTCCGCCTACGGCGACGACGGAGTGGGTTTTTGACGAGGGGTAAGGGGTTTGGCTGGGCTGGCTAGTTTGGGCGACGAGGGTGGTTCCGCCAGGGACAGGGCGGATTTGGCCGCGGAGAGGGGGGGTGTGGCTGTTTGCGGCGGTGGAGTATTTTTGGGAGACTTGTTGGCCTTGCTCGCCGTCGACGCTGAAGATGAAATTCCAGTTCCTCCGAGTTAGTGCGAGGGTTTGGAGATCTATGATGGGGCCCCCAGTGGCGGCGGCGACGTGCTGGCCCCCTCCAAGGGACAATTTTTGAGCGGAGTCATATTCCACCAGCAACACCCTTGGATCAACCCCCCCCGGTCCATCAAGTTCGATTTTCTTCTGTGCGCAGACAACGGAAATGAGACTGTACAGCTCCGCTAGTAAATGCTGTGTCTGTTTGAATAGATGGGACCTCGGCTTCTCCAGCTGTCCGCGCAGGGCTGGCCATGGGACTGCGATATCTAAAACTGCGATTGGGCTCACTCGGGCAGATGCTAGTTCGCATAGGGCGGCTGTGAGTGCGGGGAGGTATGCAGCTTTTAGAGAAGCTCGGTCTAGAGATGGCGGGGGAGGAGGTAGAATTAATAGCGATGGGGCGGAGGTAGACATGGTGTGCTTAGAGTTGCCTAGTGAGAGGGAATTATATGCCTCTGGGTTGGTCAAAAGTGATAAAGGAAGGCAGGAAGTTAATGGATGGAACCCCTCCAGGCGGCCCGAATGGTAATGCGCTTGCTCCGAGGCTGTCGGCAGCTTGTCCTAGCTCCTTATTGGTTGGATGGAGAGGAATAGTGTGCTTAGTAAGCGGAGGCGGAGTGCGGGGAAAGGTGGCTCCGTATCCAGCGTGATTTTGTGCAATGGCGCTGTTCACGTCAGTGACCTATAATTAAAATAGAGTCGTTCAAATACCTAGCGTTATAATCAATAAGCCGGTTACTTAGAAATACAACTAAAGAACTGAAATATGTTAGCTTAAATTTATAATATGAATCCGTTGGTATACACAGTCTCCTCCAGACTTCTGGGCCGCACGAGTATGAGTACTGCTACTTCACATGTTGATAAGAAAGTCATTGGCCTAGATGAGATGACAATTCTATACGGGCTTCATAATGCACCGTAATTGCGACGTCGGCCACATGTCACCCTGTGTGTTTCCTTTTTCGCCCAAAACCTGTAAGCACTGGCCATATGTGCGACATGTGGGGTCCATTTCAGCACGACAGGCCCGCGAAATGGGCCTTTTGATCGCCGGCTGATGGTGCACAGGGTCACTGGCGCACAAAGTGTTGCCAGATTCTGCAGTAGACAACGATAAGGATGCATAACATACCTTACCATAGCACTATGTGGAATGGCTGGATTCGAGCACAGCCCGCCGATTGCGTCCCGAACCGCGCGCGGCGCGAGCCGGGGACATGGAGTCGGCCCTCTGCCACTTCAGTGTATGGTCAATGTATGGTTCACACACTATGGTGCATCTCGGCGATGGAGTGGGATTGGAACCTG
Source organism: Pseudogymnoascus sp. SDFLT0511 (assembly GCA_030180035.1). NCBI lineage: Eukaryota > Fungi > Ascomycota > Leotiomycetes > Thelebolales > Thelebolaceae > Pseudogymnoascus > Pseudogymnoascus sp. SDFLT0511. The sequence continues at coordinate 539,480 of JASCQD010000016.1, forward strand.
GGACCTGGTCGTCATCGATGGAAACGAGCTGGACACAGAACGTGGCTTGCCCCTATGCCTGGGGCGGTAAGGTTATATTGCTGAAATGCATGAGATTTGGATGCAGGTGGTTGAAAGCGACGACTTACTGTGCTGTGCATATACTCTAGTACATTAGTAGAGTACAGTACAGGACCGAAGAGTACATAATATGTAACCTAGCTCACGCACAAAAGTCCGTACCCGGATATCCCGACCGTCTACTGCACCCGAGCGGTGTGATCAATTCGCTACAATGTGAAGAGAACTGCACCTCTTCAAGCACAGCCTCTAATCTAATGAAGATTTGCGGCCGAGTTTACGCCTACGCGTCAGTCTACTCTCTCCTACGCCTATCCTACGGCTACGCGCTGCTTCGCCGGCGCTTCATGCGCCAACGGAGCCGAGCCGGCTTTGCAAGATCTAGAATGGAAATCCTTTTGGCGCTCCAAAATTAGACATGACAATCGCCAACCACGCAGGCCACTGGGCGGTGATCTTACTCCCTAGCTTCTCTCCTGGCGCTTGCGTTGGGCGTTGGCGGGCGCTTGAAGCTGTCGGTTGGTGGTTGGCTGGTGCCACAACGTGCACCGACACCACCATCCTGATTCTTCCACTGCTGAAGATCTACAGTACTATACTGGATTGTAACTGTGCTATTGCTAAAGATTGCAGTATAGTATAGTACAGTGCATACATCCAATGTCAGACACGGTATTGAGTCGATTTCAACTTGATTCTAATATTGCGTGCTTATACGGAATTTTACTCTAAACCCCTGCCCTGTGTCATGCCATGTTCCATGTTCTACGCAACATACCTTTCTTTTTTTTCCCCCTTCTTGTTAATCCCCTAAGATCATCCCCCGTGGATGCAACTCGTTTTCTCTAGACCAGGCCCGCCATCCTTCGGCCATGCGCATGCTTATGAATAGTGTGCAATAATACTCCGTACATGAGCATTGAGGTGCATATATTAGTACATACACCACAGTATACCACCGTATCCCACCTATATAGTACACACCTCGGAAGTCCTTCCGCTTGAGCGACGCCTCATTACTACATTGGGGGCATCTTCGGCATGCGCTTCAACGTGGCCCAACCCCAGCGAATCCTCTCTCTTCACATCTTCATCGCGATACAGGCCAATACAGGGCACTGAAGACCACAATCCCACCCACAGTCGACACACCTCTCCCCTCTCCATTTGCTAATTTGGGCATCATTTTATCACCTGACTTACCCGGACCCGAGAATGTGGTTGAGACTAAGATAGAACTCTGTTCAGCGGCTGGAGGTTACTGCAAGACGTCGCATGTCTCGTCCATTCCACGCTCTCTACTCGTCAGAATCGCCATCTACACCAGATACACCAAGTCCAACACACGTATGCTTCATGCACAGTATACCAGCTTAGCCTATGACGAGATAGTATCTGCACTTCTGCATACTCTCGAGGAAAAAAATACTTTGAGTGGTTCTCTGCTGTCGGCCATACTACTACTGTGCATCAGAATTCAACAAACCCCTCTTCGCCCCTTCTTCGCAGCACAACCACCCCCCCTCCTCCACCCCCTTCTCCACACGATCTGCCGCAAACGAACGAACAGTAAACATCAGGCTCGCAGTTACACGCCTTCAGGTTCCTTCTGACGTCTCATGCACTCGTTCTATCCTCTCTGCCCTGTGCTGCCACACTCACGAGGGTGAGGGTTGCCACTAGAGTCAGATTGGCAAGTTAGCAGCTCGGCAAGTATGACCTTCGAGGGTCCTGTCGCTCAATTCTTGGTTACCAGTTACCAGGATCGCATACTCCCCCATTCGTGTTCCGTGAGATATAAGTGGCCGCTTCCAAGCCTCTCTGTCTGAGATGACCTGGTCTCCTGGTATTGAAATTGAATTTTCCCCAGCTTTGGCAAAATCCATAATTTATTCCACGTTATGGCTCCTCGGAGGCAGATTGGCATTCTAGACCTTCCCGACGAGGTTCTCCTAGTAATACTTCGTGCCGTCGACACCGATCCCGGGCCCATCAATATTGACCATCGCGCATGGATGAGTGTCGTGAGCTTTAAATTCGAGAGTCGGCTGCCGCGCGAACCTGAGGTGGTAGGCAACTTCCGCTTCACCTGCAGACGCTTCTCCGAGGTTGGATTGCAGCATCAGTTCAAGACCCTGGCCACGCGCTTCGACGAGGCGGGCCTCAATAGACTGAGGAATATTGCCCGGTACCCGCATCTCGCCACGGCGGTCAAGAAATTCACGTACCTGGTGCCCAGGCTTTTCTTCAATGGTATAGCGTAACGCACATCGTCCCATGCTGTGCGTGCCGGCTAACCGTGCCAACAGATCAGGCGCACATTGAGCGCATCAGCGAGGCCATCATCGCGAATGGCAAGAGAGTCCCCGACCAGCTCATCGCGCAAGCGAAGGAGCAGGTCAGCATCGTCGAGTCCAAGATCGACCGGGAGACCCTGAACGGCGCCTTCGCCTCTTTCACTTCCCTGCAGCATGTGGCTCTGCTGAGCCTGCAGAACCAAATCGACGCGCGGTTCATCGATTTTATGCAGAATAATGTATTCGACACGGCACTGCAGCCCAGTCGCACTGCAGCCTACCTCCATGGCGTGAAAACACTAGGCAGCGCCTTGCTCTCCTCCCAATCACCTGCTAGCCGGCTCTCGTTCCCGATGATTGACGCCCAGACCGCCATCTCGCTGCGGAGCATCCCCAGCGCACGAGTGCAGAGCATATCGTCTCGCCTCGAGTGCATATTGGCCCGATTCGTCGATCCGGTGGAGTTTGAGGCCAGCTTTGAACAGTTATCGGGCGTTATTGAATCGATTCTTACTTGCGCTACCAACCTCGTGACTCTGCACATAGGATTTCCCAGGGGTAGACCTGCTTCGATTCCACTTGCAGACGTTTTTCAGAATGAAAATCTCACGAGACTGCGAGTTATCTCGCTAGAGTCATGGAGACTCGATGCGGTCGAAATCATCGACCTTGTCCGACGACACCGGAGCATGCTAGGCGGATTACGACTTCGCGGCGTACTACTGAAACCCGGGAGCCGCTGGCGCGATGTCCTTATCTTCCTGCGGCAGGAGGCTAAACTCACGTGGTTGAGTCTGTCGGACGCGGATTACGCAGCTAGCTTTGATGGAAGAGTACCAACTGGATTTGACATCACGGATAGAGACTCGACTTACAGCAATGTCGAGGACGACTTCGATGTGGCAGACATGGATTACGACCAGAGCTCCGGCTCAGACGCATCCGCCGAGGCCAGCGATCAGGAAGATCACAACGAAGTCACAACAGACGTCGATAGCGCCCTAGACATCCCGTACATAGAACCCACAGATACCGAGCTAGAGTCCGACTTAGAAAACGGCATCCCCGACTCCTCCGATCTCCCCAACACCGACGAACTGTGGGAGAGCATAAGCCAGCGCAGCGAGCACATCGCGCCCTCTATCGACAATGAGGCCGACACAAACGGCCACATCAGCGGGGACGAGAACGACTTCCCTGATCCACCACCCCATGTCGCGACGCCCATCCCGAAATCTCTGTGTACGTGCCCCACGCTGCTGGAGCTTGGTGATGAGGAGGGTGCGGAGGGGACGACGGCCCGCGTGACGGCGAAGCAGAGGGCGGTGTGGGAGGAGTGGGTGCTGAGGAGGTGTTTGAAGCATGGGACGTCGGGGGTTGTGGTGGATAGTGAGAGGTCTAGAGAGTCGAGCACTTGAGCTGCAATATAGTAGTGTAGTGCGAGGTTCCGAGGTTATACGTTTAAGCTTTAGGTCGGCATGTAGAAGTTGCCGAGGCGGGTTGGTGGTGGTGTGAGAATCCTGTCTTCATGAGCGCGCGTAGGGCAAGTTTTGACCTCCTAGAGAAGGTCATTTTTTAGTCTCCCACTACTAGGTGGGCGGATAAGGGGGTATTAGGGAATGATTCAACATGGGGATTTAGGAGGGAGATATTGTCTGCATCTAGACAGGCAGGTGGTGGCGCTGGTGGCTTACGTCTATTTTTACTGCTCCGTGTAATTAAGGAGAAAAAGTTGTTAGTGTCATTGACGTCTCGTGTGATCGATGCAATGTAACTCGACACATAGTCTACGTGGGACTAGTCATCTCGTGTGGTTTCAATGGAACCTATCACATTATGTTGAAGCTCGGGATCGAACGACGGACAGATATCTATAGCGCTTAACTTCCAAAACTTCCAAACCCACACAACGTCTGCCATTGGCATGTTAATTGATGCCCTGCTAAAACAACAGATGGATAAATGGACTCATTGAATGACTCAAAGGAAGTTAATATAATTATGAAGTTTTCTTTGCCAGTATATATATATTTTCGCGCATTTTTAGAAACCGACCCTAAATATTATATGTAATTTCAGATGAAACTATCCACCATCTACAACCTTGGACCCCTAACATTAAAAATAATGTTATTTGAGATACAAAACCAACCTATCACCAATGTTTTATTATAGCTGCATTCAAAGACACCGGGTTGGCTTTGCGGGTTGTGACGTTGGTCGTGGGGTTTCTTGGCTTGATTCCCAGCCCCGCGATTCGCGGATTGGCCCATGTTGGTTACGTCGGTACCGCCCGCAACTGAGAAGACCACCACAACCTCTCCTCATCGAGACAACAAAACCAGACCGCCAGTTCCATGGGCTCCTAAGCATGCGGGCCGCTGATGGGCGATCGATTTTACCACATCTACGCCTCAATGCCTCCTAGTGGGTGATTTAAGCGCCGTGCCCACCAAGGCGACTCGACCGACTCGGAACAGATCCCGCAAGTGACAGGATGGCCCCCAAGCCCGAGCTGAGCTTGACACTTCCTTCGCTGAAGGACGAGACGGTGCTCGATTGCCGAGTTTATCTTCCGGCGACCTTATACGACGGTGCCGCTTCTACGGACTCGTATTCGGGGAACTCGACCGGCGATGACGAAACACAATGCGGGGGAGACGGGACGAGAGGCAGCAAGCTGAACAGGGAGGCTCACACCCCGCGCAGTCCCAGGCGGACAGAGAAGAGAAAGAAGGCGGCGATAATAGCACATCCGTATGCGCCGCTAGGCGGGAACTCTGACGATTACATCGTGCAGCAAACCGCAGGAATACTGCTGAAGCAGGGGTTTGTGGTGGGGTTGTTCAACTTCCGGTATGCTGAGTATTGGTTCATACTTTGGGAGAGATGCTAACTTAGGACAGTGGTGCGCCTACCTCCAAAGGCAAGACATCATGGAATGCGAAGCCGGAAGTATGTGACTACCACTCTATGGTCGGGTTCATGGCGGTTTTCATGCATCACCTCGACTTAGCAACCGCCTCGCCCACCTCATCTGTCGCTGATGGCGGCACCTACGAACTAATGACCATACCCTCACAGCTCCCCGCGAACCCCATATCCCCACCTCCAGCGCGTCCCACAACTTCCTCTAGCGCGTCAATAAGCCGAGACTCTTCAATAGTGGACAACAAGCCCCTCCTGCTCCTAGCGGGATATTCCTACGGCTCCCTCATAACTACCATGCTCCCCTCTCTTCCCACCCTTCTCGCCCCTTTCCAATCACCCCTCCCCGGCACCCCAGCCTCCGAAATAAGACTCCGTGCCCAACATCTAGCCGAGGAACAAAACTCCTTGCACACAGAGCGACTCAAGCGCGCCTCGGAGGCCGCTTCACGACGACATCATGCGAGGATGGTGTCAGCGGGAATACGTGTCGGCGGCGACGAAACGTCAGACGCACACCATCGGGCGAGTCTGGACTCGCACCACGGCCGGAGGAGCTTGAGGCTAGACAGGTTAGAGCACAGCGATTGGGGTAGGAGGAGTGTGGAGCGGGTTCGGAGTTTGCGGAAGAGTTTGGATGGCCACCGCTTTTCGCCCCCCCCATCTCCATCGCGCCACACGTGGCAGGGGAATAGCTCGTCTACTACTGATGACACACCCGGCGGCTCGTCCGTGCTAGTGAGCCAGGAAGAGGCGTCTGAAGCCGCGACCGCGACGGCAGCAGCAGTTCCTATGTCACACCTCGAGTTTGGCGAGGTGGACGCGGCGTACCTCCTAATCTCACCCATACAGGGTGTAGTTGGCGGTTTAGCAACTATGTTCACCACCACATCTGCGAAATCGCTCTTACCCAACCTCTCATTACGGAAGAAGGAGACCCATGTTGGCACCACTGCCCTTAGCGCGGGGGATAGAAAGTTTGTGGAGAACAAGACTCTGGTGGTGTTTGGGAATAAGGATTCCTTCTCGAATGCTGATAGGATGAGGAGGTGGACGCAGAAGTTGGAGGGGGCGGATGGCAGTAGGTTTAGAGCTGTGGAGGTAAATAATGGGGGCCATTTTTGGCATGAGATGGAGGAGTTGGGTATTTTGAAGAGTAGCGTTGAGGGTTGGGTGAAGGAATTGGGGTGATTTAATGGGAGCTATGGGAAAGGAGGGGTTGCTTGAGTAATAGAGAGAGGTCTAGTTGTAGAACGGCCCGCCAGGCTGGTGTAGTATACAACTTTTAATCTATGACCGAAAGTTACGAGGTTTCACGCATGATTTGTGCTCTACTGATGTGGTTTGAAACGCCAGCAATGATGCCCGACTGCATTGTGTACAACTCCCGATCCATATAATACATGTACAAACCAAGTTCCCATCTTCAAGATCCCCATAGAGCCTCTAAATTTAAATCCCCAACAGCCTGACAGATCAGCCAAACTCTTCCGTATCATAGCACCGCACTAGACGCTCCTCACTCGTCAGTATATCTCGGGCCATCCTCATTACCACCCTCCGCCCCCCATTCACCCGGCGTGGGTGCTCCCCATCCACCCGGCGTAGGCGCCGCCAAAGCACCAGGTGTAGGTGCATTCTCCGGCGCTCCGCCCCATCCTCCGCCTCCCCACCCTGCAGGTGTCGGCGCACTCGCAGCACCGCTTGCACCGGGAGTCGGGGCACTATAAGCGCCTGGAGTCGGTGCATTCAAGCCACCAGGCGTAGGGGCCGTGACTTGCGCACCCGGAGTAGGAGCATCATACGAGCTAGCACCCCAAGAGCTCCCACCACTGGGCTCGTTCGAGGAGTAGGCTGGTGTTTTGGAACCCGCGCCCCAGGCATCGCTGCCACCACCACCATATGCGGGCGTCTTTGAACCGGCTGCGAAACCGTCTGAGCCCCCCGAGCCGAAACCTCCGTAAGCTGGGGTCTTCCCGCCAGCTTGCCATGCGGGAGTGCGGTTTCCGGCCCCGTATGCGACGGTGCGGGAGCCATCTTGCCAAGCCGGAGTCCGTCCACCAGCGTCTGCGGCTGCCTTCCATGCTGGAGTTCGACCACCACCATTTGCTGCCGCAGCTGTGAGATATGTTAGTTTGGGACTAACAATTGGATTGTCCAAATTGAACTTACCTCTTCCCCATGCAGGGGTGCGGTCGCTGCCGCCCCCCCCCCCAGGTGTACGACCACCATCCCAGGCGTTTCCAGACGGAGTAGCACCGCCGAAGCCTCCACGTCCTCCTCTTGCGCCGCCGCCGCGGTATCCACCACGCGCATTTGGATCGATAGTATTACCAGTCCTTGGATCCTTGAACGCAAGGGCATCTTTTGGTACGTTGACTGTTTTGCCCTTGGTATGGAGTTCGACACGTGCGGTCGTGTCCGTGGTCTCCTTGACAATCCCCAGAAGTCCTTTGTAGGGACCCTTCTTGATTGTGACAGTTTGGCCAATTGACCTGTCTCTGCCAACAAACTTGGGCGGAGGCATGTCCATATTTCCACCGGCAGGGTTCAGTTTCATTGCGGGGTTCATAGACGAAAGATCTGGACCAGCCGACGCAATAATCCGGCCACCAGTTGCCGAAATAGTTGCGATATTGGTTGTGCGGACCACAAACACTCCGGCATTCTCGTTCTGCTCCGCGCTGTGGAGGAAGAGGAATGATCTGTGAATGTGCATGATCTTTCCTTGCCTGCCACCCTCACCTATCTCCTTGACAACATCATCGGTGCGGACTTCAGAACCGTTGCGATCAGTGGCAACGGCAAACTTGCGCCGTTCCAATTTGTTCGCAATCTGTGACGGCATAACAGTTCTAGTCTGCTCGTTTTGATCAAGTACAGTCAGAGACTCCCTGTCAACCTTGATGATACATGCAACTGTCGCTGGGTCGAGCTGGACAAGGTCCCAAAGCTCAAATTGTCCCAATGAACCAGCACCACCCGAATCGCTGGATTCTCGCAAGTCTTTGCTGAAAACCGTAATTTCGTTGTTGCCTTGGTCGGTCAAGAGCGTAACTCGGTCCTGAACAATCTTGACAACCATTCCGACTTCATCCCGGAAGCGACTTCCGCCAATAACCTTGACGTGATCTCCCTGCCTAAACCTCTTCCTGAGGCCTTTGGTTGGTACCTCGATTGTTTGGCCCTTTAGTGGTCCATCCGTCACAGCCATCGTAACGATATCCGCTTGAATGGCTATCGCCTTACCATAAACGCCCTTCTGCTCGCCCTCGTAAACCTCGATGATATCGCCAGGGAGGTAGGATGCGTTTGCGGTACTGGCTTTCAAACTCGCTGCCAGGGCATTCAGGTCAAGATTCTCGGTGCCATCATCCGCGCCAGATGCAAATCTGGTGACTTCTTCCAGCGTTGGGTTCACATCTTTAACCTGGATCTGCTGGATCTTAACATCCTTCTCACAGTATCCATTGTTATATTCGTCGCCCATATAGTTCCAAATCTTCGTCTGTGGGTTGCCGGTGAGGTATCTGGCATGTCGCTTCTTTGCTTCAACATCACTGAATAGCCTTGGTGGCGGCCTTGGACCAGCGTTGGCACGCTTTCGCTTGCCTTGCGCATCGAGACCTGAACTATTCATATCTTCGTTTAGGCCGTAGTCAAGGCGTGGCACGAATCTGACCCTTACTTCCAAACCATTTTCTGTGACATCGACAACCTGCGCAAGGTCCCCGGAATACTTTGCTGGCCGCTTGAGGCGCACATATGCACCGGGCTCCAGCGGGGCGGTCTTTGACACTCTCAACAAATCCGGCATCTCTTTAATCTCCACCAGTAGCATCTTCGTCCGGGGATATACATTCATAAGGCCATCGAGAGCAGATTCAATCTCTGCCTGGCGCTGAGCTTCGACGTAAATGTATCCTTTGATGGGTGCCGTTGCGTTTGCGCGCTCAAAAGCGGATATAATGGAGAGCTCATCTTTCGTACCGAATCGCTCCTCGAGGCGTTTCGTGATCGAAAACACGACTTCACGCTCTTTGCCTTCTTTACACTTCACAGCCCAGATGCTTGGATCGTCGACACTAGGAAGTAGCAGTCGCTTTGGAACGACCGCTGAATCCCCTCCGAGCTTCGCACTCCTGGTCTTGGCATAACGTTGTCGCAGAATCTCAGCCTGTTTCTCCGCGTCGAGACTGGATTCCATCTCTCGCCTCCTATCGAGTTCACGATGGCGCCTATCGTCGGCATCGCCACCAGCCGGAAGGTCGAAGGCATCGTCAGGGTGTGTATCCGCGATGAAGTTGTCTTTGAGTTCGTTCAGCTCGTCATCGTCGTCATCATTTTCGTCTTCGCTTTCGTCCACTTCGGCCTCTACATCGAGGAACTGGTTGCGCCGTTCCCTTCTGCGTTTTCTTCGGTGGCCCTTGGAGTAAATTAGTTCTGTAACTAGAAAGGGCATTGATCCATATCGCGTCGCGACATCGCGACAGGCCAGCGCAATACCAGGTTGGGCCATAACTTACTGTGACCTCTTCCTCTTCTTCATCCTCTTCCTCATCCTCATCTTCCTCGTCTTGCCCAGCACCAGTGTCTTCGTCGTTATCGTTATCACCGCGATCCCCTGGGGTACGACTCCGCGATTTTGACTTTCGCACAGGTGATGTCTCTTCCTCACTCTCATCTTGCTGCCTGTTGCTCACCGAGCTCCCTCGATTCTTTGCTGGCGAACTATTATCGTTGTCTGCGCCCTCCTCATCGGATAAATCAGCGGGCGCTGGGTTGAAATCACCCTCATCCTCTGAGTCGGAGAAGTGCTGATCGAGGAAATTCGCCGTAGACATGATGGTGACTACACTCCGTAGGTATGGACAGAGGTATAATGCTCCCGTCTAGATCGATGATGAAGTTGAGGTCAAAGGACCAAGAAAGTGAGGCCAAAGTGCTTGATCTACCCTTGTCTTGTTGCTTTGGTGTTGCCTCTGGCTCAATTCGCGCTAGCGACTCACGGCATGTACCGGTGATTGTGCACTAACCAGAAGGGGATAGGTCGATCTGGTCGGTAATATCAATGTTCAGCCTCGGCTTCAGCCTTTCCCTTCAAGTTGAACTGAGAACGGTGACGGCTATAACAAATTGCAAAAGTGCTTGTTTTGAAAGAAAAATGAAATCACTTGTCGTGGATAAGTTTGTTAAAGTAAGTCTTTATTCAAATATGCTATGATATTGCGAGCTGACCTCTTGATTTAGAATTATGACGAGCTTCAAGTCACTGAGCTGAGCAATCATGATGTTCCATATGGCCATGCTTTGGTGCAAGTGAAAGCGGCTGGCCTCACCTTTGTTGACCTTTTATATGTGTGTAAGCCTTTCAATTGCTATACTATGCTCAAAGACTTTAGGTCTCTTTTCTATGACAATATTCCGCCATTATTTTGCATTCCTTGCTACGAAAACCACCCAATCTACCCAGAGCCGAGCTAGAGACTCCCTGAACTCCGTCACTAACATCCACCAGGCCCGCGGTAAACACCAGAACAACAAATCACTTCACACACCTCCTTTCACCTTAGGCAGTGAATTTTCTGGCGTCATCCTCTCCACCAACCCCCCCGCGCTGTCCCTCTCATCCTTCTCACCAGGCGCCCGCGTCTACGGCTCACACCTCGGCGCCTTCGCAACACACATCTACGTCCCACTCTCTTCCCTCCGCATAGTCCCTTCATCTTGGTCTTTCCAGGATGCAGCTGGAATTAGCTCAACTTTGCCGGTCTCATATGGCGCGTTGAAGAGGGCAGGCTTGGAGAGGGGGCAGTCTGTGCTCGTGCATGCTGCGGCGGGAGGGCTCGGGTTGATGGCTGTGCAAGTCGCCAAAGCACTTGGATGCACCGTTGTTGCGACGGCGTCTACATCTTCGAAACTTGCTGTAGCGAAGAAGTTCGGCGCAGATTATTTGGTGAACTATTCCGACGAGGACTGGGAGAAGCGGGTTCTGGATGCAACCAACGGTGTGGGCGTAGATGTTGTATACGACCCCGTGGGCCTTGTTGACCAAAGTTTGAGGTGCCTGAAGCATGGCGGACGCATCTTGCTTATTGGATTTGCTGGCAGGGAGGGGAATATGGAGAAGATAGCGATGAATCGCGTATTGCTGAAACAGGCGGTAATTATTGGATATAGATATGGGGAGACTCACCGACGGAACCCGGAAGAAACGATGGCTATTTGGGAAACCCTAGATTCAATGATCGCGAAGGGCGAGATCAAGCCAACTGTATACGATGGTGACTTCAAGGGCCTGGAGAGCATCCCTCGCGCAATGAAGGAGATGGCGGACCGAAAGGTCTGGGGCAAGGCTGTGATCACCCTTGAGGGTGCGGACCAAGCGGAAAGAAGACAAAGAAAGTTGGATATCCGGGCGAATATATAATTATATATGTACATACTGTCTATCTATATTTTATTTCCGACTTTTAAGTTTGGCCCAGTGAACAATCACGTTTGTGCTCCAATTATTACGTCCCGTCCCGCCGTCTAATCCACATCGTCTGCGTTAGTGTCGCCATACTGCTCTTTCTTATAGTCTACCTTCTCCCCATTCTTGGCAGCAGGCTTTTCTTCTTCGTCTTCCTCATCACTGCTGCTGTCGCCTTCCTCTAGATCTTCCTCGCCGACAGTGACTTGCTTTTCCTTACCCAAGTCGACGCCTTCTTTGATCGAGCCATCCTCATTGACATCTTCTTTGAGATACAACGAAAACAGGACGACAAGATACACAACCCCAGTAACGCGATTCTTGAGCACATATCTGAGGCTATGTGAGCGTTTGATCGTTCTCTTTTGTCCACTGTAGCTAGGTTGGCCTTTCGTGATCGATATAATGCGGGGAAGATATTTCCGCCAACAATTTCAACAAAACAAAGGGAATGGAAGGGTAATTACTAGAAAGGGGACATACCGGAGTGGTTGCCCGTCCCAGTAAGACATGATGGGTAGGTGGAACCCGGGCAGCTTGAGAGCAAATTTGTTGAAATCCAGATACGGGTTCCCGAAATCAACGAACACGGGCCGGCCAGCCTCAAACTCGAAGCCCTTGCGATTGCCTTCTACGAGGAAATGTTTCTTCCGAGCCGCAGCACTATCAGGTATGCCCTTCTCTTTCCGGTAAGCCAACCCATCAGCTTCCCCGCCTTCCTCAACCAGAATGCCGATCTTATCATCGAAGATATTCCCGCTCTTTGTTGCACCTGCCGAGCCCACTGGCTCACCGCTCTTACTGCCGAGCCATAGCTTGTCGATGCTACTCAGAAACTTCCCAAACAACCACGGCTGGTCTGCATAGACATCCGCCTCGAGGCCTGGATCAACAGCCCATTTGACAATCTTGAATGCGGACCCAAACGCCGGTGGCAGCCTGTCTCTTATAGGGTGGTCGAAATCATTTCCAAACACTAGGTCATCGCCGGGGATTGCTTCGGTAGGTGTGAACGAGAAGGAGATCGAATACTGGTGCTTGGTGTAATCGGGTAGAGAAAAATACGGGCTGTTTGCCGGGGATGAGCGGGGGAGACCGTGGTAATCCTGGAGGGAAGATAAGTTAGCTCAGAGCTTATGGCAAGTTAAGGGTGGACATGGAGAGGAGAGTGCGCGTGCGGACCTGGATGCGGATGTTGAGCGAGACGTCGGTGTGCTCGGATTGGATCGAGATGGGCGCCGGGTGGTTTACTGTGACTGTCTGGTGCGTGCTGGGATCATAGGAAGTGCCCGCCGTGACACGGAGGGTGTAATTATTGTGCGCCATGGTATGTATAACCAGCGGTGAAAAATGTCAAGACCGGTGCCCTGCCCCGCCTTTTGTATGGTTTCTCCGAATTCCACGTAGTACAGAAGGCGGCAACGCAGCGATTGTAGCACTATAACAGTCCAATTAATTCGAGTATAACTTGCAGGACAGAGTTCACAACAGATAATAGCCCGCGGGTTGATGCGCGATCACAATTTGTTGAATTTGCCAGGTTCGAGGCCGATCGGAATCGGGAGGCAATTCCGAGGGTTCGGTGCCCCACATCGGGAAACGGAAGCGATGACGACGTTGATGTCAACCATGGCCGAGTTTAGCCCACCTCAGTATGGACAACAATGTCATATAAGGTCGGGTTAGTAAAAAAAAAAAAAATCTCAAAATAACTTATAGATATATACCATAGCCGATGATTTTTCAAGGGAAAACTCTATTTATTCTTGATCCTGTATCTTAGGTAGCTCATTCAAAGCCTGTCCCTCAGAAATAAAATGAGACGTTCAAGCGTACCCGATTGACTGAATATATTTGGTTATTGCTGCTCGGAAACACTTCCTGTCAAACCGCCACATCGATTTTATGACTCAGGGATTATAAAATCGTCGAGTTTGACTCTTTCATGGAAACTGATCAGCTCCAGTGATTTCCAGTAATGGGCGATTCTATCAGGGGAGATGAGGATGAGCTCGCTCTCGCAATACTCGGCTGCATTCGTTAGATAAGCTCCTGTAGTTTTACATCAGATCTAATGGAAGAACAAATTCTTACGGTCTACGAAATTCCTTTCCGCAAGTTGTCCCATGCTCTTGACGATTCTTGCGCCTTTGAACTGGTGTTCCTTGGCAATACGTACGAAACCCTCGTCTCCAATGTCCTCCGCAATAAACGTATATTCCCCACGCGGAATATTTGGATCCCCAGTGAGTTTTATTGCCTCCAAGCGGCCTCTGTAGATCTGTGCATCTGTTTTGCGAGCCAGAAACTGCTCTGGGCTCTCATCGGACCGCCTGGCAATAGTAGACTCATCAAATGGCTCCTCGGCATCCGGCTGGTTCAGAAGAAAGAATTCACAGCCATGAGTAGAGCTAAAACTATCAGCTGAGTATATAATGACGGAAGAACAGACTTACTAGTCGCCCACCCAGATCCCTCGGAACGGCCGCGTATCGGTGGGAGTATAGAGTGCCGAATCAAGAGTTGCATATGTATTTATTTGCAGAGGTTCTCCCCGGTGGCCAGGAACCATGTGCATCCAGTGGCGTATTCTGAAAGCTTGTTCATTTATCTCCTTGCGATTCCGTGGCTTTTGTGCTTCTGTGAAATTTTGGCTGAACCCCATCGTTCGCACCAGGGAACTAGCACGACGATGATCACCGCCGAGGCTTATTACTCGCTGGCTAGCTGGGATTATATCAGGCGGCCACACCGGCGAACTTGGATGAGCTTCAGCCGGCCGGGCCAACATAAATGTCGACTGGGCTATGGTGTCTGTTAGATCGCTGAGAGACATGGGGATTTCAAAGTCGTAACGGTAAGAAGCCGTGCCGGATGTTGAGCTCAGTGCCTCCAGTCTCAACAGTGGTATGTCTGTATGGAGCCTCACGTTGGGTTTAAACGAAAAAATAGTGACGTCCGGGTCGTGCTCCCAAGGGTGCTCGATTGTCGGAGCCCGCTCTGCAACCAGCCGGTACCCATCGATGGTACCCAGATGCGGGTTATAATAAGTGATCATGATCCGGCCAAAGAGATGTTGATCTCCAAACCATATTTTCATTTTGGGAACAAACCAGTGCGGATCGTGGGAACGATACAGACTGCGATAGCTTGAATATGGCCAAGATGACTCCAAAACGCAGCCTGGAATGTTTTCTTGGACAAGTGGTTGCCAGAGGCGATCATTGGTTCCCCGTATATAGAGGTGGCGGCACGAATAAGAAACTGCTTCGAGATCCTTGGGAGACAGATACGACAGAATGAGATCAAGAAGCTCAGCCGGAAGATTTAACAAAGATGAGCTACTTTGAGATAAAATGCTGCGCTCATCGTCATCGTGCTCTATATGCGCATCAGCAGCTAATCCGCAACTTCCGGAAGAGACGCCATTGATGGTATCCGGATCAAGGTGCAAATGTTTAGCCCCATAACCTCCCCTGATTGGAATTTTTGCTGGGAGCACAATCACAGAGCCTGGATTAAGAAATTTTACTCTACCTCGTGATATATATGACATCTGGTCGAAATGTATTTGGGTATTTGATTCGTGTGCGTCAGCGACTCCACCCGATGAATCACCCGTACCGTCGACATCCATCACGGCTGAATATGGCGACTAGCATTAATAGGATAGTCAATCTATGTCTTATACAATTTGGTATATCCCGTTGGAGGCGGTATTAATCAAAGTAAGTCGTTTCGCTCGTCAATATAGAACAGTGGCTGTGGGTCAATCCGCGTCGTCGAGACTTTCGTGGTATTCCCATAAATAACGAGTAACTACACATTCATCAAACTCGCTCATACCATGAGACCGAGGATTAAATGAATGAATGCAATATTACCGCACATCAAAGTTGATGGCCGAGTCGCTTTATTTATGATCGGAGGTGACTTTCTTTCCCGAGGTGCAATGGTAATTGCCGCCAACCGATTTAGCGGGCCCCATCACCCACTCCTAGGCAAGCAAGGATAAATGGTCTGACAACTCTGACAGGTTGAATGGCATTGTTTAACTAAACTTCATCAAAAAAGAATAATACATATTATTTATCTTTTGCCTTATCTTAGTACATCTCCAAGATTATTATCCCAATAAAATTGCTGCAAAATTATTTGCGTGTCGATGCTTTCGGTGGCACCTTCAGGTCGTCCAAAGGCACCTCCTGGATCTCCAAGTCTTCATCGTCCATGGTCCCGCGGTCAAAATCCTGCTCTCTCTTTGCAACCCTCTGCTCCAAACGCGTCTGCGCCCTTATTTTATTAAAGAAATAATAGTACAAGCTGAGCAGGAGAATAGTGACGAAGGCGACCGCAAGGAAAATGAGGCCCACTGTTGCAGGGTGCTAGAGCTGTTAGTTGTAAGTCAATTTCATCGGATGGATTACCTACAGGCCCCTTAATCGGTTGAGTTCTTTCCGCCATGTTATGTTTCTTGCTATA
Source organism: Pseudogymnoascus sp. SDFLT0511 (assembly GCA_030180035.1). Lineage (NCBI taxonomy): Eukaryota > Fungi > Ascomycota > Leotiomycetes > Thelebolales > Thelebolaceae > Pseudogymnoascus > Pseudogymnoascus sp. SDFLT0511. Next base: position 555,722 of record JASCQD010000016.1, read on the forward strand.
TAAATATCAGGTTTTCTATGGTTATCCCGATTTGACTATGTGGCGGCGAGGTGAGGTTTGTGTCTGATCGTCGCGGCACAGATTCGATGAGATCATTTATTTTTGGCCGACAAACAAACATAGTATTTAAATACTTAGATGACTGGGACTAAGTTAGGTCTAAGTTTGACGGTGCCTGGAGCTATGGGTTAGTTCCATATCACGTAAATGAAGCTTTAGATGGGACCATTCTCAGTTTACTAGCGCAGGCTAACATCACCACCTGCTACTATCACCATACCAGAGAATAGAAACCCCTGGACGCTGCTTACAGGCTCCGAGTTGCGTACTCTCATATATTTTAGCCTGAATATAAACGAGCCACAGAGCTGTCGGGTCGAGAGAAAGCCTCAAAGGGACTCCCGTGACCTGCATTTAATTGTGGGAGCCACTGAGCATCCTCAAAATACCAACATGCCTAGAAAGCCTCACTTTGGCATGTGAGTGCCTGCAGAGTTACACACACGAGTAAAAAATGCATCACAAAGGTCAACCCGCATCGTGTTGGCTACGTCGCCAAATGCAAGGGTACGTACGGTATATAATTTGTTGCACCACACCGCGACACTATCCAACACCTCAGAAACAAACTATCTCGACTGAGACTTGCGACAAGCTGTCATGAACGCAACTTCAGGGGCTGCGGCAGGTCAAAATGCTGAAAACCAGTTGGAAATAAATATGGATTGTGCAGAATGTGTGAAGCTGGCCGAGAAGCTGGAGAAATGCAAGGGTAGCGCCGGTAATAAGACGAGTGTGGAGTCTTCCGATAAATCGCCAAAAACACGGAAAGAAGAATGCAAACACTTACGGATGAGAATCAGAAAGAGCAGTTGATGTTACGCTATAGGAGGCTCACTTATCTATTATTAAATCATCGGAAAAGCCGCACGAATGTTGAAAGGCTGGTCTGTGGTGAGAAGATGGCGGCTGTAGTTAGCCACTACGGAATCCTCCCAACTCAGACACCTACGAATCGAATAAGACTTAATAATTAAACAATGGATGCCTCGGATGGAATAACTTTGCGGAGTTCTTTGTTATACCTCTTGTTGTTGTGGGTAGCTACCAATGATCGACCAGCTATCTGATACTATAAGCGCTCTCGGCCACTCTCGGCGGCGACTCAATAACGCCAGCGAGCGACGTTCTGGAAACCGAAAGGTACTATCACCATATTCGTTGAGTGGGTTATATAATGGAAGCAAATTGAGAAGATGATGGCACCTGCAAAATATTGTGGTTAATATTAGATTTGGCTTGTAAAATAGGCCAACTTGATATGTAACGAATATGAAAACCGTCTTCCTAGTTCGAGAACATGTTAGTGTGCGTTTTCTATGATTATTTTGTATTCCAACTAGAAGTCTGGAGACACTTTGTTGAATCTGTCTTTGTTTCTAACTAACCAACGTAACCACCTTAACGACCACAATTTCAACAGGTTTTCATAACTGCCATATCCACTCGGCACCTCACCTTCCTTTTAATGATCACCTTTTCATGATTACCATATCCATCCACTCAGCACATAGCCTCCGTTTCAAACATCACAAGCTTCAAGATGTGTCTCTCGAAAGAAGTACACTACCTGCCATGCAAGCACATATACAAGCAGCCATTCGAGTTCTGCCAACCGATGAAGGAGAGATTTCGCAGCGTTGACCCCCTGCTTGGATTTGACTGCGGAGTTCATAACAGAATTGTCCTGGAAACCGAGGACCTTTGTGACGACTGCGCTGTTAAAATGAAGATCACCGCGGGCCACGCTCTAGACATGTTTCGGGAAATGAATAACGCCCAGGTGGATGTAGTGAGACAAAATCTGAAGAATGGGAAGAGAAAGAAGAGGAGCAGTGGGTCACGCAAGGATGATCCTGGCTATCTTGCTGTTCCTGCGTGGGATACCAAGATCGTAAGTACAGCTATCTGATTTTATCAAGACAGCAGCTTCTCAAGTTTTGATTAAGTGAAAAGTAGCTAATTCTAACAGAGTCAGCGCAAGAACAGGCAAAGATCACGCTCAGTGGGTCCACACAAAAAACGCAGCCGGCGAAAGACCAGTGAGCAGGCCAGCCAGCAGATCGGCCAGCGGACCAGCCAAAACACCACTAAGCAGACCAGCCAGAACACCACTCACAAGAAAATCCGGAGGCATTCTCTAACTACCATTGATCATCATGATAGCTTTGAGGAAATTTGCGCTGATTAGTATGTGCCACGGTAAGGAAACAGAGCATGGGTTTAGAGTCAGGTACAGCAAGCTCACAAGGTATACAGTTCCAACACAAGTGCCTCAGATGCCAAGCCCGCTGTCGGCCACGAGCAAAACGTGGAGTCTCTGTATGACAAGATCAAGATGCCACCGATGGGTGGGAAGGGGGGGGGGTCCGGTTCCAGGAAAGTGGTTATAAAGAAGGGAGGCCGAGAGGGAGACCGACGGGGCGGGGAGGCTATAGTATGGCTGGTTGATGGGATGGGATAATCTGTAGGCTGAGCTGTTCTGATCTTCTTCTGGTCATGGAGTAGTTATGGGACTTCTAGACGGTTGGGGCATGTTGTGTTATTCTGCTCTATGACTGTGGTTCTACTGCTAATAAGGGATGGCGAGTAAGCTTAGATCTATTCTAGACGATGTATGTTGGCTGCTCTCTCGGGTCTGAATGCGAGACGTGGCTGTCCAATTGACCAAGCTAACTCCTCTTATTTTCAACAGCCTTTTTCTGAGGTTACCCAAGCGCTGAGCCTTGTGCCATCGGCCGTTTAATTATTCGATAGAAACATCGCACGCCGTCGAGCAGGATACATTTGTCAGGTGGCACGGTCGCTGAGAGGAATGGACCAATAGATGGGGTTTGTTGGTTGCAAAAGATGTAAATAGCCGTCAACAGCCATTTGTTAGGGGACACAGCATGCGAGGCTCTCTCTGTATCAAATTGTTTCACAACAGTCAGACTTCAATGACTATAACTTGACCTTTTCCTCCGGGATGTCCCTTCTTGCTAGCCGAGCATCAGATATCGCAACCTCGGATTTGAGGAGTGAAATACCCCTCATATAGTATCTCGAACTCGAGTATTAAAATCCATCAAAATTCCTCCATGATATCCAGATTTCTTAATGAATCTAGCCTCGAACCCGGCGGTCGTGAGTGATACCCAATCACCATCGCACTGTTCCAGAAGTCTTACCAATCGGGTTTAGCCCATTCCACCTCAATAGCGCGACGCCAGTACAATCGCCGACCCGCCGCCCGATCCCCATCCCGGTCTGGATATGTGTCTCAAGACCGAAGCTTATTACACGGAATGCAGCCACCGGTTCCCTCTGTCCTTCCGCCACTGCACAAAGATAATCGAGGAGCGTACGACGAGGGGCTGGTGGCCGTTCTCGCTGTTGAACGCGGACCCGTACAAGGAGTGCAACGACCATCATTTGGAGAAGAAAAGCAGCGAGGGGCTGTGTCCGACTTGCGACTGGGATCTGAAGGAGAAAATGAAGCAGATCGAGGAAGGCAGGGGTGGCTGAATGGTGGGGGTTGGTTGGTTGTGGGTTGAGCTGTATTCGTTGAGGCCTTGGAGTTCCGTTTTACGGCGGAGTAAATAGTTGACATATATATATATTTTCTGTTGGTATTTGCACCGAAAGGAGTGATATATGCTGCGATTGAGTCGCTGAACAAGGAAGGCTACCTGAAAATAAAAGCATCACACCACAAGTAATTAAAGATATCGGAGTTGGGGAAATACCAATGCTGTCCCATCCAGCTCCCGAGTCCATGTTGCATATTGACTTCCATGGGCCTAAACTCGGAATTTGTCTCCTCCAATACCATACCAAGCCCATCAACAATAACTGAAAAGACATTATATATCCGCTGCAGCTGCGAGGTTATTAAATGACATGCGCACGGAGGGCCCCCCCAGAGAACCACCCCAAGAGCAAGATAGCACCGCGGTTTGGTCCTACCTCCACGGTGCCTGTTCAAGCCTTCAGATCTGAATCAACGCTGGTTCGTGTCTCCATCCATCAAACCGCACTTCATAATCGCCAGAAACGCCAACCTTCGTCTCAAGGTGCTTGAAGCCTATAAAGGGTCGCTTCACCCGAACCACCGTCCCTCATTCAGCGTAGTCTTTGTGTGATACGCTATCTCAGGGTTAAATATCGTGGCTAGGATGCACAGAACGACAATAAGGGCCAGGGCCGTTAGGTTTGCAGAATGGGCACTCTCTAATTCGGCGACCAGGACGACGAAGGCTATCCACAGAAGGATGTAGATAGCAAAAAAGACGCGCAGGGAGTATGGCTGTTTGTAGCGCGTCTGTGCCATCGCGCTGGAGTAAGCCACTAGTTAGTTATCGCATCTCGAGATCAAGCTGTGGTTTTGTACGAACGATTATCCCGATATTTATAGTCGGCCGCGTCAAGGGGGGGGGGGGAGGGGGGGAGATTCAAGCTTTTGGCGAGGGTCCTTGGGACTTGGCTGCGGGGCAGGGTCGATCGCGATTGATAAATCGGGTCGTATCCTTTCCTGAGATGTCCCAAGTTCGAAGCGGCAACATAATTGAGGTCTCCGGATAGCACTCCAACTCGAAAATAGGCAACGATATGGATATCGTCGCGCATTTCTGCCGGAATTCTTCATACCATGAAGGGCAAAGAGCCATGGAGCAAGTGTGTGCTATTTGTAGAAACAGATGCCGAGAAATAGCGAACAATGACGGAATGGCAATATCAAATCATCATGACGAGAAGAAAACAGGTACGCGGTTGAAACAATAAGTGGCACGGTTATTAGCACATTTCTAGTAGTACTCAGTCAATTTCTCCCCATTTTTGCGTTTCTGTCTCAAGCACTTATTACAAGCCCTTGATTTTTGGGTCCAAGTCAAATAGTGCTCCGGGCAGCTCTCCTTGGCTGGTTCACAGTATACCTGGGAGCATTCATCAAGTTGCAATATCTCGTCTCCTTTTTGATGTGTTCGCACTCCCACATGGTCTTAGGGGTGACACACATTCTGCGGCTTACCTTGGTTTGGGCTGGAGACTGGTGAGGATTGGATTGATTGGGGGTGGAGACACTGTACCTTTCTGTGGTGTTTGTTTCAAGATTATGAGAAGGAATCCTCCCATCTCATATATGGCGATTCGAGGCTCCCCGAGAGCAATTTAGTCGCAATAGTAATGAATAGTATGAGTTATTCATTCCGTACTAAGCCTAACTTCAAAAGGCCAGTCGTTCTCTGTTGTCAAATATCCACCAAAATATCTTCATATCCATTGCCACTTTGTCTAGCGACAAAGGCTTTGTTTGCGTGAACGCGCTGCCATAACGAGTCCCGTGGCCATCTGTAACCATCCTCAGGCCCATTGTCATACCCCGTTCCTTCTCTATTCGGATTTCCCGCCTCCTTAGTCCTCCACGTGATAACCTCATCTGTATTTGGGTCGATTGAAGCTCCGTCCCACAAAGAGTCAAGCAGGCAGCTAGCCGTTCTTCAAAGCCACAACAGTCACCCTGCGTTACCTACAACACTGCATTCACCCTGCACTACCTGCAATGTGCAAAAAGATCAAATTCCACTACTGGAAGTGCGGACACCGAGTCCAAATGGGCATCCGAGTATGCAGCCCCTGGGCCGAGCGCTCACAGATCCTTGACAGCAACGGAAAATGCCCAAACGACTGCGTCTCGGTGGAGAAATGTGATGCAAAGTGTTGGGATTGCAGGATTGGCGAAGTGGAAGGGCCGACAGTTGCTGGGCTTCTTCTCGCAAAGATGCATTCGAATCCAGACAGGGGCGGGATGAGAGGAGTAGGTGCCCTGGGAGGTTGAAAGGGCGGGAGCTACAGATTCAAGTATGAAGGTAGGTGCTACGTCTCATTGTGATATTAACAAAGTGCTGTTTCTGACGGTGTGATTGGACTTAGATTGGCATTGCGTATGGACGTCAAAGAAACTGCTGTTCACTCCAACAGCTTGGCTTGAGGGGCACAATACGGACAAAGGGCACAACAAAGGTTATTATTGCTACTGGAGAATGGATTGCCCATCTGTTTTGTTTCGGCGGGAATGAAAAACTTGCCAATGATTAATGTTGTTTTATTCCTTCAATGGTTTCACCTTCAAAACAACAACTTCATTTCCAAACGCGAAACCGTTCTGCTCCAGCTATGAAAGAAGAAAAAAGTATAAATATGCCCAAAATTCTCATCAAAATCCTCAAATCAAACTCACCACCTTCATCATCGCAATCCCCATCAGAATCATCAAGTCTAACAGTAACCAGCCAAACAATTCCAACTCCACCACAAGCCAACCACAATCCTCACACAAGCTCACAACCACCTCAACCATGTGCTGGCTAATAACCTTATACTATTCCTGCGGCCATACAAGCTACGAGGAGAGACCGTGTACTTCCGTCCGACGCGGCCACCGATGCACCGGCCAGACTACCGACTCTGAGGAGACCGATGAGCACTGCCACAGATGCATCCGCCGCAATAGGGACCACACCGCGCGAGGCAATCAAGAGACAAAATAAAGAGGTAAGTCCCTTTCTTCGGTATTTGTTATTGACGGTAAATTAGGCATACAATAGACTTATGATTTTGCTGCCTCCATACCCTCATAGTGCTCCAATCGTGCTTGTGGTGTCGAAAAGTGAATCCTGATATCTGTATAGATTGTCTCGTAGAAGAAAACAAAATTAGGCCAAAAATGGTAAGATGTATCTTCGCAATATATTAGTGTTTTCCATTATTTACGCCCGTTGCTGCAGTTCCATGAAGAATATTCCGGAGGTTTGATTGCCATGTCAGACCGTGGACGCACTTTCTTTCTTCCAGCTCCTCAAGATCCTTTGAATATTCCAAATAGTCTTCAAGAATACGACGAATAACTTCCTTTGCAGGTGTTATGGCAAGTCTAGCCACATATATACTGCCAATGTTCCCGGTATGGCAAGGCTCTTCTTGGTTTGCACCGTGTCGTAACATAACTTTCATCGTCTCAATCCAGCGTCTCTTATCTTGAGCAAGTATGCTTGTCGCAGCAATACCTAGCGCAAACGTGGTTTGTTGATAGTAAAAGACAGCGTAGCCGGTTTCCACGGCTTCCCTCCACACACTTGTACCATTATATTGCTCGTTTGTATCTGCTCGAAGTGATAGCAGGAGTTCGACAACACGAACGGAAGGAAGACTATAGCCAATAGCAGAGTAATTTTCTACCCCATTACCAGGTAACGCTAAATACGGCATTCCACCGTTTGAAAAAGAAACTGCATACGCTAGGAGTGGCTTTCCGAACTCAGCTCTGACTCGGATACCACCTCTAGAGAGTTTACTTTCAACATAGGAGGCCAACCCTGCCTCAACAGCAAAAGATAGAAAGTTGTCGTATTTTCTGCGTTCTCTGCGTTCTTTGTGCTCTGATGGATCCCTTTCCATAGGTTCAAGTTTACTCCAATGGAATCCTTCTACTTTAGAACGATGCTGGGTGGATACTCGGGGGTCTTGGCGAAGGGCAAAGGTGCGGGCTAATTGTGTGCATGTTAAGTCGAGCTCGTCAAGAAGGCAGAAGTATGCCTTTTTATTCGCGCCGTGTTCCTCAGATGATGCTGCATAATGCATTGAATCGGCGACATATATATAGTCAACACTAAACTGACTGCCGTTTTTGAATGGCTTGGAGATTAGTTCTTCCAGGCACTTGAGCCTAAGAATGCATGCATGGTTAATCGGAGCCACCGCTTTGTTCTTAGCATGCACAATCATTCCGCATGATAGTTTAATAGCACTCTGTGATGTGAAGCGCGGTTTATTCCGCGCTTCCAGAATACGAGTACCCGAACAATGAGAAGAAACTACAGGTACCGGACAATGATATGGGGGGAGGGCAAAAATATAGGAGCTTAGCTGCGACGGCCGCAGTTCGTAGAGATGTCAGGACTCCAGACTCCAGAGTTTTGAGTTCTATCAACACCAGCGCTCTGCGAGGAGCGAGTATAGTGGCCGTCTGCAGAGAGAAGACCACGAAGAAAAACCACATGCAGCCCCATTCTCAGAAGTACATTATGCAGCAATACAGTCTCCACCTAACTCTCAAGATAACTTGAAAGGTTCGACACTTACGCTCGTTCTTATTCTTAAATATGCGGCTGCTATATAATAGAAAAAAATGATGATGAATTGAAAATTTAGTGAGAAATTCGGAAGGAAAATGCTTAACTCCAGACTCAGTTCCAAAATTACACCTTCAAAAATAGATGATTTTATATTATTCGAACCAAACTGCGACCACCTTTTTGATAGTTCAACAGATGTCAACTTAAAGTAGCGGGGCACGGGCCATAACCGAAACGCTACGCCAAGAAAAGCGATCATCGCTCTCCAACTTCAAGCTTCCCGAAATCTCAAGATCCTCACCAAACGACCCAATCCCACCAAAACCGAACCCTCCCAAACAGCAAAAATGGGCTGGTTCTGGGGCGCCACCGCAGACGACAAGAAGTCCTCCGCAGACCCCCTCCGCGACCTCGATCCCAGTCTCCAAGCATTCCTCAAGAAAGAATCCCCCGTCCAATACTCGCCCTCCGCGCCCCCTCCAACACAATCCCAAGCGCAACAACCCTCACAACCTACCGAAAACGCATCCTCCGAACCACCCGCCGACCCCAACGCACCCCCCACCCTCTTCAAAGACAACCGCTACGCCCACCTCTGGAAAACGTACACCCCCCAATCCACCGTCGAAGCGGCCTCGAAATCCGATGCTGAAAAAATCTCCGACGTCCTCGAGGGCTACAAGTACCGCAAAGCTGAGATTGGGCGCGCGGCGCTCGAGAACTGCGCCCTGGAGCAATGGGAGGTGAATGAGTGCTTCTCGAACGGGGGCGTCAAGGCGCGCCTCACCATGTGTCGCACGGAGAATAAGAGTCTGGAGCGCTGCGTGGAGATGCAGCAGAAGTTCCTGAAGGCGCTGGGGTATCTGAGCACATTTGATAGGGGCAAGGATGTGGATGAGAAGATCCAGATGCATGCTGATACGCTGTATCACCGCATGTTGGATCAGGAGAAGGCGGTGCAGGAGGCGGAGAAGGAGGGGAAGGAGTTACCGAAGTTTGCGCCGCTGCTAGAGAAGGGCGGGAGCTCTGTTACTGCGACTACTGCTGCGGCGGCGGCTGCGACGACGGAGGAGGCGCCGGTGATACCGAAGACGAGCCCGCTTGCGAATCTACCACTCGATATCCAGGCGCAGATTAAGGAGAAGCTCGAGGGCTTGTCAGGGATCGAGCGCGAGCTGCAGGAGAAGGCGTTGGCGGCGGAAGTGTCGGCTGGGCGGGAGGTGAAGGCGAACCTGAAGGATATTTATAAGGACTCGAATGCGGAGAGGCAGAAGCGGGTGGAGGAGGGGAATGAGACGATTGTGGATAGGGTCTCGTCGATATTCGGGGGATGGAAATAGGTGGATGGAATAACTGTATGATAGGGGTGGTGGATGGGGAGGCGGGTCGCTCTGTATGATTGGGATGGGATGTGGTGTATGAAAGGAGGAGTTGGATCTAAGCGCTGCTATTTATGTGTACAAATAAGGAAAATATACCTCCCACATTCTCCTCGTGCCTCGGTCTCAACATGCCGTGCCAAAGCTCCGAGTATCCTGCACCTCGTCATGTAGGTCACGCTCATCCATTGCCGAAAGTGGTTGGAACAGAAACACAGATCTCGAATGGACAATGATACAGACAATGCTCTATTAAACAATAGCCTGCCACTACTCACAACAATCAAGCCTTCCCTCCCACCCGCTGTGTCCTTTTGCAATTCTAAATCCGATCACCACTGCACTAAAGCAAAGCCTTAATAGTCACACCTCCCTCCCAAGCATCTCCACCTTCCAACTTCGTCCACCCCGCCACCTGTCCCGCCTCCACACATAACATCTCCTTCCACCCATCTTTGGGCGCGAAATCCTTAATACCCTTCGCCTTCTCCTCCCACGGGTTCCAGACAACCACGTTCTCGAAGTTCTCGCGCACGATCTCGAATGCAGGCGTGCCGTTCGCAGAGACCGTTAGTGTGGTCTCGACGGAAGCCGGGGTGTACACGCGGTCAGTCTCGCCGGTGATGGAGAGCGTAGCCGGTGAGGTTGGTGCGGCCGAAGTGGATGCGGTGACCTTGTCGAAGTACGGCGCGCCTGCCAGGCCCTCAACCGTCGTCGTAGTGATATCCTACATACATTAGCCTCACTTCCTTACCCCCTCCAAAATCCAAAGCTATGGGAGAAACCAACCTTAACCCTCAAATAAGTATGCATCAAGACCTGAAAGTCCCACGCCTCCCCCCCATCATTCCGCACCAGCATACTCGTCCGCAACGCACCCCTCGTCAGCGCCACCGAGTAAATCAGCCCAAACTCCCCCTTCCACGCCTCCCTCGCCTCGGCGCTCAGGTTCTCGGGCCCGAGCCCGAAATCGAGCTTCACGCCGCCGTCGCCTCCCTTTCCGTCGGATTCGGTAGTTGACTTGCCGAGGAACTCCCAGCGCGAGGTGCGCGCGAAGCCGTGTTGGGGGAGCGCGGCGGTGGCGGGGTGGTCGGTGGATTTGCCGAAGACCTGTGGAGGGGGTTGTTAGCATCTCTTTCTAGTACAATCTGGTCGATCGGATATCGGCGTGGGCAGAGCCCATCACTGGCACTGGACCAGGGGAGAGATAGGTATACGCACTGGGAACACCAAAGGCACTCCTCCCCTCACTGCTGAACCCCCGCTCAAGTCCGCGCCCTCGCTAACCCACAGCTTCTCCCCTCCCTTATCCTTCCAGCTCACCACCGTCGCGCCGTACAGCAGCACCTCGACGCTCTCGCCCGTCGGCAACGTGGCCGTCACGCGTCCGTTGTCGTGGGTTATGGTTGCGCTGGCGGCCGGCTGCGCTGGGGTAGCGGAGAGGGAGAGGTTGTTTGGCTTGGGGCGGGTGGAGGACATGGCAGCGGTGTTGGGTTGGAGATGTGGTGGTGGTGGTTGTGGGTATGAGGGGTTGACTTTGTCGCGCTGTGTCGTATCGAGGACGAATCGTAATGCTATCTGTCTACTACCACGCTGTAATGAAGTTTACGTAGTATAGGCAAGTAACTTAATCGTAGTCGTCGTCGAAGCTGACGTTGGGAATGTAGTATATGGAAATGTTGAGTGGTGATGGCCGTGGTTGTTGTTATAGCGGGGCAAAGCCAGCCCAAATCCGCTGAGCGATGATGACAGAGGAATTGAGGGGAGGAGGGGAGCTGAGCTGACGCGAAACATGCGGGGTCCCTCGTTTTACCCACTACCACATCCACCATCCAACACCCCGTCCGCATCCTCAGCCGCCACCCACAGCCAACCATCCGTGCATACTCTGAAACGAGAAACACGGAATGTCAATGGAAGAGCTCGGTGTGGCGTTTGATCTGCTGTACCACGTCGCATTGATGGGGGGGATGTCATGCCTTTGCAGTGGTGGAACTTGGGCCTCATGACGGGGCTGAGATCTCCATCAAGGGTATCAAAAGGTAGATTATCCTTATCTACAGGACCCTTATATCCGGGTTTCATTATATATACACTGTGGTACAATAATAATGGTTGTCATAACACCTATACGATTCAATTCGAGATAAACCACATCTCCAATTCCACAATTCCCCTATGATACAACCGTACTCCATACAAGAAAAACTCCAATACAATTATCCTTCCCCCACCGAAAACAAATTCCCCCCTTTCATCCGCGCTATGCTCGCTATGCTTATGTACTGTACGTATGGGTATGCCTTCTCTCCCCCCGCCCTCTCAGTCCAGATGCTTGACCCGACGACCGAGTACTTTTATATCATATCCTTCCCAATCCCTTCGCTGAATGCATAAACACCCCTCCAACCACAGACTTTCTTTGAACACCTACGCAGCACTCCCCCTTCCCCTCCTCTCCGCCGCGTAAAGCTCCGCCTTGAAATCCCACACCATCTCCTCCATCTGCATCGCCTCCACCCGCGACACCGTCCCCGTCTTCAGCCCCTCCATCAGCCCTTTAAACATCGCCACCGCCGTTGCGCCAGTGAATTCCTTCTTCTCCTCCGCTTCCGCTTCTGCAGCAGGGGTAGATTCCACCACGACTTCAGGCTCCACAGACACAGCGTCGGGAGAAGCACGGTCAGCAGCATCCACAAGCGCCTCGCGCACCTCCGCCATCCCATCCCAGATCTGCGCCTCGGCCTCCTCATCAGAAGCTACCCCCTCCCTCTGCGCCTCCTGCACACCACCCTCCCCAGCACCATGCATACTAACATCCTCCTGCCCCTCCATCCCCTCCTCAAACTTGACAAACGAGTCCTCCACCACCTCCGCAGACGGGGCGTCAAGATCAATCGACCTTCTCGACTGCCTCATCTGGCTCTCAGCCTCAGCCTCAGCCTCAGCCTCTTCATCGTCAGCCGTGGCGCGGCTCCTACGACGACGCCGTCCAAGGTCGCTCTCCTCCCACTTCGCCGTGGACGTCCTCTCGCGGCGAGAGCGGCGGCTGCGGGGTGTGGTGTCGATTATTATCGCCTCTGTGTTTTCCGTCGTCGGTTCAGGGGATACGTGGCTATTCCGCACCTCCTCCCTCTCGCGGTCAACGCGCTGTCTCTTCGCGCTCTGTGACCTCGTCATGACTTCCTCATCCTCATCTTCATCCTCACCATGTGGAGACTTTCTCCGCCTCGTCTCCCTCGGTGCGGACATAGCTGCTATCGGACTCTCAGGGATCGTGCTCGCAATCTCGCGCTTCCTTGCATGGGATCTTGTTCGCGTGGGTATACTTGCTTCCTCCTCTTGCTCCGGCGCCGCTGGTTCCTCGGATACAACAGCCTGGGCCAGTTTATCAGAGCTACGCATCGAGCGCATCGATCGCGGTGCCGTGGCGGGAGTGGACTGCTCCTCCTCAGCTGCAACGGCGGCAGCACGGCGCCGCTTACGTGTTTTCCTAGTCTCAGGCTCAGGTGCAGATGAGGGTTGCGGGGACGCGGAGACAGCGGCGTAAGCGCCATCATCGAGGTCTGCCGTGGGATTGAGGAACAGACTGCGCTTAAAGGCCGCAGATCCCCCTACCTCCTCGGCGGGAGGTTCGTCGTTTTGTTCGGTAGGCAGCTGCGCGCTCTCATCTGCGACAGAAGCAGACGCGCTGGCCCCACGACTCACGTCCGCATTTGAGCCCCTGCGATTGCGGCGGCGTCTCTTGCGTCGTCCGCTACTCTGTGCGCTGGGTAGATCGGCCTGTGCCTCAAGCTGGGGCGAGGACTGCGCGTCTACGAAGACTTCGTCTGTCGTTACGTCGTCGCGCTCGCGGATGGCGTCGAGGTTTGACAGGGCGTCTGAGAAGGTTGATTCGTGTATTGGTCCGTCGACTTGCTCGTGTGCTTCCACGTTGTGGGGGAGGGGAAGTGCTTGCATCAGTATAGACGAACTGTCACTTCTCCCATCCTCCTCGACCACTTCTCCATGCACCACCTCCGGTAGCCCAAGAGCATGCTGCTCAAGTAGCAACGAATCAATCGACCCAAACGAGGTAACATTCCAGAACTCATCACTCGCCGACGGTCCTCCCCCCGCATCCCCTTTGGGCGGCGAAGACGGCACATCCCCGTCCGCCTCCTCCCCCACCCCAAGCACCCCCTCGCTCGCTCCCCGCCGCGGCGTGGGCGACGACGTAATAAAATCATCCTCCCTCTCCGCCACACGACTAATACTCGGCGTCCCCCACGTCGTCGCCTCCGCGACCGGCAAATCAGAGCTGAGCGCCAACCGCTCCCCCGACCGCCTCGTCTTCATCCTCGGGCTCTTCCGCAGATCCGGGAACATCGATGCGGTCTCCTCTTGCTGCCTCTCCTTGACCTCGCGCTGGCGATCGGTTAGGAGCTGCGAGTCGTCGGCGGTAGGTGAGGATTCGATGGCTGCGAACTGGATCTGCGAGTCGTCGTGACGGAGACGGGGGGTGGTGTCCCTCTTCCCCTTTTCGCGTTTCGAGGTCGAGAGGCGCTTTTTGGACGCTGATTTGGCCATCTCGATGCTGGGATGTGGGGACTTCGTTTTCCGGTGGGAAGGAAGGGGCGAGGATTCGAGATACGGTGTTACACCCCGACTAGCCGGGCGGCTGGAGAGGCGGAAGGACATAGCTTGGCTGTCTGAATCGGACTCGATGAATTGGGGACCGCTGGGTGTGGCAGCCTCGTCGTATGTAGTTGGGAAGTTTGGGAGCTTGAGGTCGGCGACGGGACGGAGACGGGCTAGTGCCTTTGCAACGTCGGCGGGGTAGGAGAGGGTCGATTGGGTCCCGAACGTGTTGTTCCAGAGGGTGATAGCAGAGTTGGCGATGGGCTTGCGTTTGCTGTTTAGGCCAGCAGATAGGAGAGCATTTAGTTTGGAGAGGGCGATGGTGCTGTCTACTCCAGAGATCGCGATTGATGCCTGCGAGCGGATCGCTGCCCAGAGAGCTGCAATAGCCTTAGAAGTCGAGCCCCGTGATTTCACCACCGCATTCGCATCCCCTATCCAACACGCACCACCACTCCCAATAGCCGCAAACAAATCCAGTGAATGCGCACCAGGACACCTCTCAATCAAAACAGTAGCACCAGCCAAAAGCGCATCCGCAGACGCCGGGTCCCCGCTACACTCCTCATAGCACTTCTCCAAATACACATTCACCGTACCATACAGGTATCTATAAGGATCTGAAGTAGCCGGCTTAGGACTGCTCGTCGACGCGCCCCACAGCCTCCGTCGCGCCGCCTCAAGCGAGTGCGCATCAACGGGGTAACACGCATCGCCGACCAGGACGGCACACATGCCCGCAAGGGCGCGCACATCCGTGCGTCCCAGCTGATCGCCCAGGCACCTTGCCAGCGGATCAACAAGGCACAGCGCATGCCCGCCATCGCCGACCTCAGCCCTGATATAGCTCGAGGCAGCACGGAATAGGGTTTCCAGATGCGGAATCCCCTCTGACACGACGGTAGTGAGGCCGTACTCGAGGACGCGGACTATGCCGCGCAACACATCGCCTTCTTGCTGCTTATTCGCGCTGGAGCTGGGGGTGTGGCTGTGTCCGTCTTCGGTCTCGTTGATGGCCTGGGCGAGCATGTCGGCGAGCACGCCCCAGACTGTCTCGGCGGGGGAGATGTCAGTCCCACGGACTGCTTCGGGGAGACACTGGACCAGGTCCTGGCAGAATTCGAAGCGCGATGTCCGCGAGGTTCGCGCCTCGTAGAAGGGGTTGAGGATGGCGCGGACGGCGGCTTTGTAGGTAGTGCTGCATTGGAGGTCCGATGCTGCCTCGACGAGGAGGACGATGAGGTATTGTAGTGGTG
Organism: Pseudogymnoascus sp. SDFLT0511; assembly: GCA_030180035.1. NCBI lineage: Eukaryota > Fungi > Ascomycota > Leotiomycetes > Thelebolales > Thelebolaceae > Pseudogymnoascus > Pseudogymnoascus sp. SDFLT0511. The sequence continues at coordinate 571,151 of JASCQD010000016.1, forward strand.
ATTTGATGGTTTTCGGGAGGCGGTGGGAGGAGGGCGTGGCGACGGCGAGGAAGGCGTTTTGTTCCGTGACGGAGAGCTTCTTCTCGGTAAACGGCAGGATGCCTAGGACACCCACGCTCTCGGTTATGAGGTAGACCATGCCGTCGAGGTAGGCCGCTGCGTCCATGGCTTCGTTCTTCTTGGCCGGCTGAGGCCCCTTCTGCCAGAATCGGCGCACCATGGTAAAGATCCGCGCTACGCATTCCATCGTCTCGTTGGAGACCTTGATCTCCTTCGCACCAGCAGCAGCGACGGTCATTAAGAAGCTCCTCCACAACTCCGTGGCGGGGCTCTGCGCCTTCCCGAGGTCGGCAAAGCGCTGCTCGAGAAGCTGCTCCATGACGTCTATGACGCGCACGCAGTTCTTGCGCACCCACTTCGAGTCGAGGGATGGGAGTTCGCTGGGCTTGACTAGTTCAGCGGCCATGGCGCGGTCTTGTTTCCATGGCGTGGCGGAGGATTGCGTTGAAGGCTCGAGTAGGGAGCGTAGGATTTCAATTGCCTGCTCGACGCCATCCATGCTTGGTGTCCCCTTATCCGCGCCTTGTTCTGCAGTAGCAGTTGCCAACTTCCCAATCAGCGGCACGACGTAGGCGTCCCAGTACAAACCAAGCTGCACCTGCGACGCGGCCGGGTTCAAAGTATAATACAGCAAGTTGCAGATACTGCTAATAGTGACCTGAAACATCTCCCTGCCCTGCTTGCTGCTATTCTTGCGATTGAGCTGTCCGATAAACGGCTGGTGCAGCATCTTGATGAAGCGCGGGTTAGTCTTCTCGTCCGGCCGGATGGCAAAGACGAGTCTGTTCCAGGCGAAGTTGGCTTCGCGCTTGACCTCTGGGTCGCCGCTGTTGAAGCACTTCTGGAGCGTCTGGAACCACGGGGTCATGAATTCCCAGTGTTCTAATTGTGAGGGGCGAGAGCGGAGAAATAGGGTGACCACACTCCAGATTTGCGGCACAGATGGCACATCCTGCTTAGCTTGGATAGCAGCATTGAGGCGTCCGGCGTAGTAGTTTCCGTATTTTCCCCCCTTCTCGTGAGGTGCCTGGAACAGCTCCACCACAGCCCGAGATACCTTTAACTGCGTGCCAAACTGCAGCGCAGCCTCGAATCCAAATGCTATAACCGGGCTTCGGACCTCCTTGACGCTAACGAGCATATCCTCAAACATATCCTTCAGCCAGTCATTATTCGCCACCAGCGCCGGCTTCGCCTGCTTAAACAGCTTCCTGTATATCCCCAGCCGCCCAAGCACAATGCTCTTCCCCCTAACGTGTTCCGCGATTTCGTGTGTAGCCTTGAGCACCCGCGCCGCACGATCGGGCGTCATGATCTTCGGCGGGAAATTCTGCTGCCCAACCACAAACATAAGGTGTTTCGCGACATCCTTCGAGACCAGCGGGTCCTCAAACGCCGCAATCGCATGCTCGAGGACAAACACCGAGAAGTCCGCCGGCAGCGGCTCCGTCTTCCAGAACAGGCTCGCGAGCAGTATGAGCGCGTTATTGATCAGCACCGTATCCGCCGCCCCCGAGGCGAGCACCGCACCCATATCCCGCTGTATAAACTGAGCCAGCAGCCCCGTCTTATCCCGCAGCGCCCGCGGATCGGGGATATTCTCCGTCGCCTTCAGGACGCCAGAGAGAGACATGTACGCATCGACCCTGCTCATCCGATCCCCGCCCGCCAGCTGCTTCGCTACCGACTCGAGCATCACCGCGAACCCCTGATCCGTCAGCGGCGAGGCGTCCTTAGCGAATCCAGCTGCTGTCCGTGTGTTGACTAGATTCGCCCCGTTATACGGCTTCAGTATCGACTTTGGCGGCTTCTGGTCGCTCGAGGGGGGCAGCGATCGTAATATCTGGTTCGAGAGACTCGTCCTCTGATTTAGCGCCCGCGGCGTCTCGGCACCCCCGTCGTCGGCGACGTCCACAATCGACCACCCGACCTTCTTATGCGAGCGGTCCGACGGCGTCGAGACTCCCGCGGTGGTGCTGGCGGACTCGGCAGACGACTTGGGCGAGGCGTTGGGCGGCGTCTTGGTCCCGAGGCCCATGGACAGGATGCGGCGCAGGAGTCGTGGGCGTGGCTCTGGCTCTGGCTCAGCGGGTTCGGACCCGCGAGGCGGTGTTGGCGGGCGGGCAGGGAGCGATTCGAGAGTCCGCGTTGTGCTGGGTTGCGGCACCATGGCTGGGAGGTCCTGTTCTAGGCCGTTCCGTTGCGGGTGGTTGCCGGGGTGGATGGGGTGTTAGGAGGCCATGTGGAGGTTTGTGTGTGTGTGTTGTGTATGTGGGAGTACCGCAGAATCGTGTGAGGTATGCTTGTGTTGGAGGATTTTTTTTTGGGTCGTCGACTCCTTGTTTAGGAGAGGTAGTTGAGGGTTTTCGTGATGCCTGTCAATGCTCTGCTCTGCACGTTACTTTTTGGCGCGACGCGTTAATGCGCGTCGCCAGAACCACTTTACGCGACCCAGGTGGCTATTTTCAGCCTCGTCAACAGTCACGTGGAGAAATATAGCGATTCATCACGTGAGGAGTACGGAAATATCTAAATCACGTTATTTTTAGGGTAACTGCGATGTGAGAAGTAGAACTGTGTAAGCTTCTTTAGCTGGGAACTATTCCCACTAACACGGAAAATTAGATATTCGCGGGCAGTATTCCTCCACTCATCTTCTACATCCATCTATCCATCAGGAAACACCACTGTTCTCCTCCCATCCAACACCCCTCCCTTCACCTCCCTCTTTATCATCCCATTACCCCCCGCCGTTGCTCCCAAATCCCCATCCCAATTCCCAGATCAAATTCCCAACATCGGACCCGTATTTAGCATATACACAAACAACACCCCCAAGATTACCCGTCACGTGTTTACCCACCAAAGTATTGGATGGCTAAATACACCACCCACCACCAACACGGCCCTCGCACCCCTCCCCTGCCCTCCAACAACAACGGCACTACAGCAGAACAGTACAAACAGCACGCTACTTCCATCATCCCATACTCCCCCCCTACCCCCTCCCCTGCCCACCCTTCTAGCCCCCGCCACATGTCTCACCCCTCCGCCTCAGCGACGGTACAACAACCCTCGCTCCATACCCCTCGGCCGTGCACTACACGGCTCGTCCATCCCCCGCCCACGCACACAGAAGGGAAGGTGCAACAGATAGTGGCGTTCAATCGATGGACCGCCGGAGGGTGCCGGGACGGGATGTGACGAGATGAGATGAGATGGAGGAGCCGAGGCATGGCGAGATTAGGTAGGTAGGTAGGTGTGGTGGGGTGGGTCGGGGCGGGCTGGGGTCGAGTTGTCTGGACTTGGGTATAACTAAAAGGGACGAGCCGAGTGTGGTGGCAAGTTTGCCGCTCTAGCACGCTGATCCGGATGTGATGCCGCCATGGGGTGGGTGTTTATGGGAACTGTATGCAAGGTGTGCAAGTACACTGCTATCTATTGGTATGCTATATAGTATATCATTCTCCCACCGGAAAGGGGACAAAACATTCATAACTCCATTTTCCCCCAGCTTCTAATTTCCTCCCCCCCGTGCTGATACAAGCTAGATCGGTTCGTGTATGGTAGGTAGGTAGGGTAGGTGTGTGTGCCCGTGGGTGGAAGAAAGGGGTTCGACAGAGAGTTTAGAGAGTTTATATGCCTGCCTCCCTGCCTCCCTTCCTCTCGTCGACTTCACAACCTGCCTGCCTGCCTCCTCTTCTCTCGTTTCCCCTCCCTTTCATTCTCCGAAACACGCATTTCCCTATCCAACCCAACCCAACCCATCCATATCTCAAGTAACAAACTTCATCATCGCCCTAACAGCCCTCGGATTCGGGCCTGCCCACACAACGTCAGCACAGGCCCTTCCAAAAAAAAAGCACCCCAAAACACACAAAACAATCGCCGCACACAGCCAGAGCAACTCATCTCAACCCCTTCGGAACAACAAGACTCATCCTACCTTTCCTATCCCTCCTCACCGCCGCCACCGGCTCCCTCCCGCCCCTCCCATCCTCATAAAGCACCACCTCCCCCCCCTGCTCCTCCCTCGCCCACTCCGCATCCCTAATCCGCTCAACCCGCACCACCCTCCCCTCGTCATCATACCGATAACTCCTCACCCGCCTCTTCCCCTCCGGAAACACGGGAATGGGCGCCACAGCGAGGGAAGACTCGATGTACTCCTCGTGCCGCGGCGTCGGGCCCATGCTGCGGCTGCGGTGGTGGTGATGGTGGCCGTAGTGGTCGTAGTGGTGCCGGTGCGGACTGCCGTAGCGCTCCTCGTAGATCGCGGCCGTGGTGGTGGTTGTTGTTACCAAGTCCGTGGAGGGAGGCGGGGGTAGGAGCCGCCCGCGCGTGTGCGGGGAGACGTGGATGATCTCGGGAACTTGGGAGTAGTCCACTGGCGGCGCCGGGGGAGGGGTGGGGACGTGGACGAGGTGGTGGTGGTGCTGCGTTGGGGGGGGGGAGTAGATCGGGGCGGGGATTGGGGGGGAGTAGACGGGGCGGTGGTGGACTGGGGGAGGGGAGTAGATGGGTTCGGGGTGAGGGTGTGGGTGAGGGGCGGGGGGTGGAGGGGCGGGCGCGGGGGGGGTGTAGATTGTTTCGGTGTGGGTTTCTTCGACGATTTTGTCGTGGTGGTCGGTTTCTGCGAGAGGGTTGTGTTAGTGGGGAGTCTCTTGAGGTTGTGTTGGTGGAGTGGTGGACGAAATGGATGGGATATGACGAGGGAAAAAGAGGTATGGCGGGGTATTGTGACGTACTAGTCTCTCTCCTATATTTCTCGCTGAGCTGGAGAACCTCATCAATGTGTTCGCGCCCGAGTGCCTTCTGGATAATAATAGTCGTGTCCTCCCCAAGCATTAGCACACGCCCCTCAACCCCACCACGAAGAGACCAAACTCACCTCCTCCACAAACGGATACCCCAACTCAATAATAGCGCGCTTACTAACCATCCTTGCCGGCATCCTCGTCTTCCCCCTCTTCGGGAACCTGCTCCCCCCCGTCCTCACCGTGCTCGCCTCCGAGCTCGACGAGCTCGAAGAACTCCGACTCCTACTCCGCCGCCGCTCACGCACCACCTCCCTCTCGCGCACCCTCGCATCCTCAAACCTCTCCCCGCGCCGCACAGCCAGCGGGCCCGCCTCCTCCCTCTCCATATACCTCGGCAGCGTCGGCCGGCGATCAAACGTATCCAAACTACTCTGCCGCCTCAACATCGTAGGCCTTGCAGGCCTCACCGGCCGCCTCACCCGCTCCGGGCTCGGGCTGCGGTAGTACTCCCTCTCCCTCTCCCTCTCCGTCTCGCGCTCGCGCTCCACAATCGGCGGCTTCCCACGCACAGGCAGGTCGCGCGGGTCGTCGCGGTACACCTCGCGCTCGCGGTCGCGCACGTAGTCGTCTTCGTATGTACCACCCCGGGGGGGGCGACGCTCGCTGTAGGAGGAGGTGGAGGAGGCGGAGGGGGAGGGGGAGCGGCGGCGGGACGGGCGGGAGGGCGCGGGTGCGGGATGGGGGAGGCGGACGTCGCGGTCGCGGTCGCGGTCGGCGTCCCTGGGCCGGGGGGCGTAGTCGGCGTATTCGTCTCGTGGCATGGTCGGTTGGTTATGGGGATGTGAGGTGGTGTTTGGTTCGGGGAAGGTGACGTGGGAAGAGATTTTTTTTTGGTTGCACGAGGGGTGGTTGTGGTGGTGAGTGACCCCGCTCTGGTAGCTGTCGTTTGAGCTCTTTGCTTCGGCCGACCTCGTAACGTGAAGGTAGTAGTAGTATTCGAGGAGCTGTTTCTTTGCTTCGATAATAGAGAAGTCGATGCTGCTAGATATCTCGGGTCACTCGTCAACGGCGTGGTAATGTATGTTCAGCTCTTTGGGAGTTTCACTTTCTTGTTCTCGTCTGCCGAAAACAGCTTTGTAGTGGGGAGGCGTGACACGCAGGGATCATTACCAGATCGTGAATCTTGGCGACAACTACGTAACCAGCCACCAGGCCGACAGACAAGAGAAGAAGTGTGTTAATCTCGCACCCCCTCGTCGTCGTCGTCCCCCCCCCCCCCTTCCCCGAGTCTCCTCCCCTGCCGCCCCCTTCCTCCCCGGTCCTTCCCCTTCCCCCTCCCCTCCCTCCCCGGTCCTTGCGATGCCACGCCACGCCACGCCATGCCATGCCATGGACCCTCGTTTTTCCGTTCTTTTCCCCATTTCCATCCCCATCTCTCCATCAAATTACTCACTAGCGCATATCGTCGTGTCCACTGCCCTGCCACTGCGACCTTCCATCCTTCCACAGCTAAAGTAGAGTGCAGTACTGTACAGTAATAGTGCAGAAATAGTGCAGAAATAGTACAGTGATGGTACTGTACATCGTATAATCGCATAGTGGTTGGTTGGTTCTCGGAGAATTGATTGTAAGAGTCCTCGACATACAATTGGACTCTCGACTGTACTTCCACACTCATCTCACTCATCTCACACACATCACACACACTCAGCCTAGACATTTTGAAGCTCAGCCTGGACCAACCTGCATTTCCCTGCGTCGTCGCCCTGCATCTCTCCGGAGCTACTCTCGGGTCTGTCGTTGGGTCTCTACCTGTCTGTCTCACTGCCTGGGATTCTCCAGGATCCTCCACTATCCTCCACCATCCTCCATCATCCTCCAGGATACTTCCCTGTCCCACATCAATACCCAGCGGCTTGGGCGATACATATTGCGCACAAATCCAACGAGAGTACTGCATACTGTATAGAATACAACCGTACGGTACGGCTACAATAATATCGAACTAGACCAGCCTGAAGGACACTATTGACGTCCATTGGCGTCCCATTTACACCATAAAAAGGCCCAGAGACCGCGCGCGAGGGAGGGGAAGAGGGGTCAAGAGGGGCTCGACCGCGGTACTACACACTACTCGACCCGCTGGGAACAATCACTCGCACTAGCACATATCCACAATCACCTGCAATCCCCAAATTTACACCACAAACCACAACCACTCGACCACTCTTTCACCTTCTTTTACTCTACCACCAATACCACCACTACCACCTCCACAACCTCCACAACCTCCACCTCCACTACTACCACTACTACCAATACCACCACCGCCACTTTACATACTTCGCCGCCTCCCCACCTGTCACCCAGACGAAGAAAAAGACCGTCCAGCCCTGCCCTCCGAGCCGTCTTTCGTCTTATTCATCCCCATACCCGGATACTCGACAAACCGCTCGTGCTCGTGCTCGTGCTCACCTCCGCACTTTCATCCACTTCTGACACACCCCACATCTCATCACCTCCTCCTCTCGCTCTGCACCACAACCAACCTGCCTCGACTTCTCCCGTTCGTCCTCTTGCTATATAAACATGGGCGATTGAGTCAACACATTCACTCCTTCCGTTTATACCCTTTCGAAATAAAAACATGAGATCCTCAAAGAGCGCGTCGGCCGCGAAGGCGCCCCCGCCGCTCCAGACAGGCGCAGGTACGTTCCCCTCGCCACAAATTCCCACGCACCCTCCAATCTATGATCACGAGCTAACGAGCTGTCGCAGCAAAACTCGCCGACGTGAAGCGCCTGCTAGACAAGCTATCGCTAGATCTCGAGAAGATCTGCATGTTGCCACATCGTGAGCATGACGTAGAGGTCGACGTGGATTCCACGAGGCTGACGGATACAGAGCGAGACGCGGCCCTCGAACAGCTCAAGCTGTACGGCCGAGATCCGGTGGACGCCGAGCCCATCTTCACCCAAAAGGTACGTGGGACCAATTACACCTGCGCTCTCTGTATTTTCTACGACGATGCTAATACCAGTGCACCAGGGAATCGAGACACTCACCCGCCACGCCTTCAACAGCCCCTCCTTCACAACGTCCCGCAATGCGCTGCGCTGCCTTGCGAACGCCCTCCTCCTCCGCGCCTCGTCGCGGGCCGTCTTCGTCGATTTACACTATGAGATGAAGCTGTGCCAGCGGCTCAGCAACGACAACCGCGAAGACGAATTCCTCGTCTCGCGCATCATATTCCTCACCACATACGGCGGCAACATGGACCTCGAGAACCTGATCGACAACCACCACCTCGCCGACAACATCAACCAGAACATTTCGCGCCACGCCAAGCAGTACGACGAGGTGCAGAGGATTGAGAAGAAGGAGAGCGACCGCTCGTCGGCGTCGTCCATGTCCACAAAGGACAAGGACAAGCGGGAGAAGAAGGAGAAGAAGGCCAAGGAGAAGGAGGCCAAGAAGAACGCCAAGAACCCCGAGGCCTCCTCGGAGCCGGACCCCATGGAAGACATGTCGCTGGCCGAAACCCTCAAGCTCCTCTTCAACACGACCCACTTCTGCCGCGAGCGCGCCTCGTCCTTCGTCCCCGCCGTCCCCTCCATCCTGCGCCTCCTCCTCAAGCGCGCCGTCTCCCCCGCCGCCCCCATGGAACCCCCGACCGCCCAGCTCATCAGCGCCCTCATCAACATCCCCCTCGACCTCGCCGAGTCCCACCTCTTCCCCCGCTCCGACCCAAAGATGCACGTCGAGCGCCTCGTCGCCCTCCTCGACCTCGCCACAGCCGCCTACCCCGAGCGCGACCTCGAGCAGCAGGTCTCGCCCCTCCTCTCGGTCCTGCGCAAGGTGTACGCCGTGGCCCCGCGGCCCGTAAAGGTGCACCTCCGCATGCTCCTCCTCCCGACGGCCGAGGACCGCCTCAAGCCCCTCGGCGCGACCAACACCCTCTCCTCGCGCATCCTGAAGCTCTCCACGTCCCCGCTCGCCCCGACGGCGCGCGAGGAGCTCTCGCACCTCCTCTTCGAGATGAGCGACAAGGACGCCAAGAACTTTGTGCAGAACGTCGGATACGGCTTCGCGAGCGGGTTCCTGTTCCAGAATAACGTGCCCATCCCCGAGAACGCGCTAGATGCGTGGAGTATCAATGATTCTGCGAGCATGGGGGGCAGGAGCAGTGTTGGGGAGAGGAGCAGCAGTTCTAGCGCGGGGACGTTTGGGATGGTGGGCGGGAAGCCGGTGAATCCGGTTACGGGGCAGATGCTGGAGAGTGAGGAGCCCTGGGAGGGGCCGAAGATGACGAGGGAGGAGAAGGAGAGGGAGGCGGAGAGGTTGATGGTTATGTTTGACCGGTTAGTCTCTTATTTTTTACCCCCTTCTTTCTACTCTACTCTTTCTAGAGGGGGGTTACTGGGTTATTCATTTGTGGTTATGATGTGCAATAGACGCTAACGTTTGGTTGAAAATAGATTACAAAAGAACGGCATCATCAAGACAGAGAACCCGATGCGGACGATGCAGCAAGAGGGCAGGTTCGAGGAGTTATCAGATGATGATTCGAGCTAGAAGCTCTCTCGTCGGCTGGATTATGTTTTTTTGCAAAGTTCGGAAAGAGGGTTGGGGGTTGGGGGTTGGCATTGGATTGATATATTGGATTATTGGGTAACCGGGCGGGGAATCAACACAGGGACAAACGGGGTAAAGGGGGGAATAAAGCGGCATTAAGGATGGGGAAAGGGAGGATAAAAGAAGGAAGGAGAGAGAGAGAAAGATTAATTTTTGATATTTTAATACCCTGCTGGAATAGAGTATGTGTTTTTTGTGTGGATTTTGATTCGTTACCCCTAGGCTATGGTCCTTTTTGCACGTGTTACAAAGGTTGAGTAGTGGGTTTGATAGTTATTCGAGATAATCTCCTTTTCTTTTTCTGTCCCGTCATTCATAGGTAGGTTTTATGGTTTGGCAGCCGCCTGGTTCTATCGACCCTTGATATCCGTGTTTTTGTTATCCCTTACCACAAAATCGCCACGGCTATAGATAGAACAGTGGATCCACGATCTACACCACCTCATTTATAGCCGTACACCCCCTGTGCGCGCTCCCCTGCAAACCATCGTGGACCCAGCGGAGAGGCCACGAGCCTCATCTCATCTCATATACACGTCTCCTACACCAGCACCTCGACTAGCCGGCCATCCATCCAGCGACTCGTTTGGATTTGGTTGGTTTGGGTTACTCAGACAGATACGAACGAGCGTAGAGCCTTGACGAGGTCCCCGTCGTTGGCTTTGAGGAGGTCGGTGGCTTTTGGTTTTGAGAGCTCGCAGTGCTCGATCTAGGTCCCAACACATTAGCTTTCACCCATTGGACCTCCCCGCCCCCTGCAGAAACTCACCACAACCTTAACATCCCCCGCCTCAACCTTAACAACCCTCCTCACCTCCTCCTTCTTCTTCTCCCCCCCCTCCTCCTTCCCCCCAGCTCCCCCACCCCCAAGCCGATCCATAGCCTTCCTCACCGCCTCAACATCAACCTCTCCTCCCCCCTCCTTGCCCCCGCCCGCACCACCGTCATCATGTGCATCGAGCGCCGACAGCGCGGCAGCGGCTTTGCGGTCCTCGGCGCTGGAGGGGAGCTCGAGCTCGTCTTCGATGGCGCCGGAGGGGGTGGGGCCGGGGGTTAGGTGGGGGGGTTGGGTGTCTGTCATCTTTATGGGGGGGTTTGGGGGGATGGAATGTGTGAATGTGTGAATGTGGTGCTGTGAGGTGAGGTGGTGCAATGTTAAGGTAAGGTGCGAGCTGAGATGTGACGAGATGGGATTATCGGGTGTTATGGTGGGAGCTGAGCTGAGACCTGGCGGTTGGGGTGGAGGTGGGATTGGTGCAGTCGGTAGCTCGAAGACGAGTTGGGTGATGCGGTTGTCGTCAGGGATGTGGGGTGGTGGGGTTGTTGCTTGGCGTGGGCGGTGAGGGGGGTTTCTGCCATATATTTGTGGTGGAAACCTGTGACTCGACGACTCCCGTCCGTTCGTTTGTTCACTTCACTTTTTGCATTGAGTCACCTTGGGAAGTACAAGACAAAAGCGAAGCTGAGGAATTGGAATTGGCTTTTGAAAGTTTTGGTTTATAGAAAGATCTTTTTCTTACAATCTTCACTTGATTGCAACTATATTTCAGGATATATCCACCTCGTCACATAAATCACACACCCACATACCACAGCAATGGTTTCCGTCCCCCAACCCCCCGCCGCCCCCCAGCCAACACAAGAAATCAAACTCGCCGCCGCCAGCGCCACAAACACCGCCATGCCGCCCACCACCTCTGCCGCCCCCAGCACCTGGACCCCCTCGTCCTGGACCACCAAGCCCATCAAGCAAGACGCCATCTACGCCTCGCGCCCGGCCGTCGAGCGCGTCCTCGCGAACCTCTCGCGCCTCCCCCCGCTGGTCACCCCGAACGAGATCGAGAACCTGAAAGCCAAGCTGCGCGACGTAGCGCGCGGGGAGGCGTTCCTGCTCCAGGGCGGCGACTGCGCGGAGCTGTTCGACTACTGCCAGGATGGCGCGATTGAGAGCAAGATCAAGCTGTTGCTGCAGATGAGCTTGGTTCTTATCTCGGGGTGCAATAAGCCGGTGGTCAGGATTGCGAGGATGGCGGGACAGTATGCGAAGCCGAGGAGTAGTCCGATGGAAATGGTGGGAGGGAAGGAAATTCCAAGCTTTAGGGGGGATATCTTGAATGGGTTTGATGTCGAGGAGAGGGATCTGGATCCGGAGAGGTTGAAGAGGTGAGTTTGGGATGGTGTGCGTGTGTGGAGGGGATGTGAACTGACTGGTTATAGTGCCTACTTCCATTCTGCGGCGACGCTCAACTTTGTGAGAGCCAGCTTGGCCAGTGGGTTTGCGGATTTGCACCGTCCGCTGGACTGGGGATTGGGACACGTCCAGGACCCCGAGCTGCAGGCCAAGTACACGGCCATTGTCGACTCAATCACCAACACTCTACGCATGATGCGTGCTGTTGGCGCAGAGACTTCCGCCGGCCTCCAGACCGTCGATCTGTACACCAGCCACGAGGGCCTCCTCCTCGAGTACGAGCAGAGCTTAACCAGGAAGCTCCCCATCCCAAGCGAAACGACCTCCACCGTCCCCGCGCCCGAGACCGACGCAGCCGCCGGCGCAAGCAAGAAAGCCTACTACAACACCTCGGCCCACTTCCTCTGGGTCGGCGACCGCACCCGCCAGATCGACGGCGCACACATCGAGTACTTCCGCGGCATCGCCAACCCGATCGGCGTCAAGATCGGCCCGACCACCTCGGTCTCGGACCTGATGGCCCTGCTGCGCACCCTCAACCCCACCTGCGAGGTCGGCAAAATCACCCTCATCACGCGCTACGGCGCGGCCAAGGTCGCCGAGCTGCTGCCCGCGCACATCCGCGCCGTCGAGGGGAGCGAGTACAAGCGCTGCGTGGTGTGGCAGTGCGACCCTATGCACGGCAACACGCGGTCGACGCCGAGCGGGATCAAGACGAGGGTGTTTGGGGATATCTTCTCGGAGCTGCAGAGGACGCTGCAGGTGCACAAGGAGGAGGGGAGCTACCTTGGGGGTGTGCACTTGGAGCTCACGGGCGAGGCGGTCACGGAGTGTATGGGCGGGAGTGAGGGGCTGAATGAGGATGATTTGGGGACGAACTATACGAGTTATTGCGATCCGAGGCTGAATGAGAAACAGGCGCTTGAGATGGCGTTTTTGATTGCGGGGCATTATAAGGGGCAGGAGGCGGTTTGAGGGGGAGGTAAAATGGGGGTGGTGGGATTGGGATGCATTTAGATGGGGAGACACATTCGTGCATATTACTGCATGGTTTGTTATTTTTGGTGCAGTGGGATATGGAGTTTGCGGCGGCGTCCAAAAACAGGGAAAATGCATGCGGCACGGTGTGGAATCTCCATGGCACTCGTTTCTTTGGCTGACGGGTTACCTGGAAGCCATTGAAAGGGGGTTTATGGACAGGATTGTGGTTAGACACTTGTAGGTAGATAGGATCTCAATGGAGGAATGCTCAAGGGTAAGCTGAACTAAGTGGTCGGCTTTTTATATGACCTTTTCCCAAGGCTAAGTGCGAGCCCACAACACAAGACGTCAAATTCACCACAAATTCACCTCCCCCCCCTTTTTCGCCACAGCGGAATAATGAATACCCCTCAAGGTGGTTCTCCAGGGCAACGCGTCTACAACACAACACCAATATTTCCACAACCTCACTTGATGCACCTTTCCCTCTCAACTCAAACGAACTGCCAACAAAGTTCACTCCTCTCCATCTGAACCCCTCACATTTGACCTAACCCTCTCAAACGCACCTTTACCGAGGCGCGTGCCTGCATTTACCAAAATTCCAATCTTCTCTTGTACTAAGCGCCCACCTCCATTTACCCAACACACCCTCGAGCACTCCATGGACAATTGCAACACACCATGAAGAGAGAACGAGAGTCAGATGCCCAAGACAACAATTCCATTACCAGTGCCGATGCCACTGCCCAGTATGGAATCTACAACCCAGGATACAGCTTTGTCCGCCCAGCTCCAGTGCAGAGCAAGCCCATCGCCAAACGTCCACGTGTTGGGGAGGGTAATTCTACTACTGGCAATGTTCTTGTGAAATCCGAGCCCGAGACTGAGAGACTCAGAGAGCTCAGCATTAATACAGAGCCTGGGGAGGACCTTTATGGGCTTGAACCTCGGATCGGGCCGTCGAGACGCAGCAGCTCTAATGTGCGTGATATCCAGACACCGACGCCCAATATACCCATCCTGCCCGATGTCCGAGCTCCGTTGTACAACTCTCATTTGCCCGCTGTGCAAACACAGCCTCTGGTCCAACGTCCATGTGAAAACAACAGACCATCCACTACTGAGAATGGATCTTCGGAAGACGGTAAGTCCCCATCTGTCTTGTTCCCTCCAGGTCAAATTCCTGGTACGGTCACTCAAGAGTTTCATCACATGGCACACCAGCTTTCGGAATGGTTACGGAAACTGCATGTAATTACTTTTTCAGGACCCCAGCAGATGACCCCTCAGCCCCAGGACATGAACCCTCACCCTCAGGATATGAGTCCGACAGATCCGCCGGAACCGGAGAATGACTGTAAATTCAAAGCATGTCTAAGACTCGCTTCTTTCCTTGAAGAACCTACGCTCATGCACGTTCTTTTCGAATTCAGCACCGAGAAGCATTTCGCTCACCACAAGAAACATCACTTGCCCCAGATCACCAAAGAAGGCTTCACACATACATGCAAGACCAGTATCCAGATCAATGGTACGCTAAACTACAAAGTAACTATTCGGCGGTTATCTAGTAAGGCCAAGAGAGTGAGGCAAAAGATAAGAGAAAAGAGGGACAATCCGCAACTGGAAAATACCTTCCGCATGTAAGCCAAAAATTCGAAAACATCTGTCCCAAATACTCCAAACCAAACTTGGGAACCGACATTCGGCCTAATTTGGACCGTTTTTGTCGCAAATGAGAAATACGACAGTTCTCGGAAAGTATATCGAGCTTCATGATGCCTACGACGCAGTTTCAATTCCAAGAGATATGATGGGAATACGGACAGTTCTGCTACAGTGGGTACGGTGCTCATTCTCTGCTCCTATGTAGTGATGAACCTTGCGAATTTTGCTACTCTTTGCCAGTTGGTAGTGTTGTGTTTGGAACTTGTGGCTTTGAGCCGATGGCTAGTTGTCACCGCACAAGAGCATCATACCTTTTCATTGCGGCTATTTGAGCTATACCAATGTACTTGTCCGATTTCGGGCAGCGAATATTCGCTTGGATAACAATAGCTTAAGCCCTGTAACAATAGTACATTGCCAATAAAACATTTTCGAGAGACACTTGACTCCTTGTGAGGAAATGACACCTCAGTGACGTGACTGTGATTTAGAAGAACCAAGTTATAAAACTTAGATACTCAAGGCGTGTCTATGAGTATACTGGGTTTAGTTACAAATTTAGATTATTGAAGCTTTGCTTTGAGTAGGTTGAGTGTTTGTTGCTATACTGTACATTGTTCTCGCATTCCATGCCATTCCCTCAAATCCAGCCCAACGCCAGATATAACCGTCCTGACACCACTTATATACAAGGTTCCTTTCCCTCACCATTACTTCTTCCCCATGATCATCTCCTTCACGGATTCCAGGGTTGACTTCTGTTTCTGCTCCTTCTCATCAACCACCGTGTTTGCACCCCCACTGCCCAATCTATCAGACAAGCGCTTCGATCTTCTCTCCTTCTCAGCTCTGATCTCCTTCTCCTCCTCATCTCTCGCCTCCAGCTCTTTGATCCACAGCTCGTTCTTCTCCTTGGCCTTGCGCTCTGCTACCACATCATCAAATTCCTTGCGCTTCTGGCGGTCTGACTTCCAGTACATTGAACCGGCAACCATGGCGACGATTGTGAAACCCTGGGCGTAGATACGGGCGCGGAACATCCGGTTCGTGCGCTGTTGGTCGCCGGACCGGATTGACTTCGACGCATGGTAAAGCGCCCAACATGTGAGGGCACAGCCTATACTAACTGTCAGACAATACGTTGGTAGGATGACTAGAGACATACCCAAAGGCACGAGGGGCTCCTCTTTCAAACGGCGGGTCAGCTTCTGCCATCGGTTCTCTTCGTAGAATTCTCTGCGATACGTCAGTGTGATTTTATATAATATGCTTGTAGACATACGTGTCCCCATCAAAGGACGACGGCAAGTTGGTCGACGACATGGCTGCACACTCGGAATTGTGATAGGACCGTTCCTGATCGTAGCCCAGCCTTGTTAATGCCCTCCAGTTGCTCCTCGGAGATTCTGTGGTCCTGACGCGATACCAGGATTAAAGTTTTCCCGACCCTGGTAGTGGTACGGTCAGTCACCTATCAGTGACCCCACAATACAAATTCATGGCCGATAAGACTCCGAGCCCAAAAAAGCTCCGTCGCCATGAAAACAACAACACTGAATTGAGAACACTCCCACAAGTAATGCCGGCAGAGATGGAGACTCCAAATGGAGTCAACGGCTCGCCCACAATACCGCGCACTCCAAGCGTTCAGGCTTTATCTCTGACAGAATATGCTACCAACCCTTCACCGCCGAGAGAGGGAAGGCAAGAGGGGAAGGCGAAAGTGACGAGTGTAGTGCCGCCGGATTTCATACTGCCCACTGGCTATCCTGATGTTGGTCACCACGATATATTTTATTTGCCGCGAAGCTAATAAATAGTAGTATTTACGATTGATTCTTACTTCGCGGGTTTACGAAGTTGTCAATGAGACACCGTTGACTCATGCAACCAACCTGAGCAACCGGCTAGAATGCCAGGTTCTGCTTAAGAGAGAAGACCTACAACCCGTCTTTAGCTTTAAGCTGAGAGGTGCATATAACAAAATGGCACATTTGGACCCGCAAACTCGCTGGAAGGGCGTTGTCGCATGCTCTGCCGGTATGACAACCACAATGATCAAAAATGGACAAAGAACTGACTTGAACAGGTAATCACGCTCAAGGCGTAGCATACTCAGCTCGCAAACTGAAGATCCCTGCGACCATCGTCATGCCCCAAGGGACCCCAAGCATTAAGCATTTAAACGTTACAAGGCTGGGAGGATCTGTTGTGCTTCACGGGCCCGACTTCGACTCTGCCAAGGAAGAATGCTATCGCCTGGAGAAGCTCCATGGCCTAACGAACATCTCCCCATTCGACGACCCATATGTTATCGCAGGCCAAGGAACCATTGGAATGGAGCTGTTGAGGCAGACAAACCTCCAACAATTAGAGGCTATATTCTGTTGTGTGGGAGGCGGGGGTTTGATTGCAGGGATTGGCGCGTACGTCAAACGTATTGCACCGCATGTGAAGATCATCGGAGTCGAGACATACGATGCGAACGCAATGGTCCAGTCGCTAGCAAAGGGAGAGAGAGTCTTCCTGAAGGAGGTTGGGCTCTTTGCGGACGGCGCAGCTGTCAAACAAGTCGGCGAAGAGACATTCCGCATTTGCCAAGAGGTAGTCGACGAAGTCATCCAAGTCACAACAGATGAGACTTGTGCTGCTATTAGAGATGTCTTTGAAGACACTCGCTCCATCGTTGAACCCGCTGGCGCGCTTTCCATTGCCGGTTTAAAGAAATATGTTGCCGCCAACCCCTCCCCAAACACCAGACGCCAACTTGTCGCCATCGCTTCTGGCGCAAACATGAACTTCGATCGCCTCCGCTTTGTGGCCGAGCGTGCTGCGCTCGGTGAGGGCAAGGAGGCCCTCCTCAGTGTGTCCATGCCCGAAATCCCTGGCGCATTCTCGGAACTCATGAAGGCCATCATGCCACACGCCGTTACTGAGTTCTCATACCGCTACGCCACCGAGTCAGTCGCTAACGTGCTCGTTGGCATTTCTCTCACTTCCCCAGCGTCACAACGGGCAGAGGAGCTCCAGAATCTCCTCGAGCGTATCTCTTCGGGTGGCTTGACCGCCGTGGATTTATCGGGCGACGAGCTGGCCAAATCGCATATCAGATACTTGGTTGGTGGCCGATCTGATGTCGCTAACGAACGTCTGTATATGTTCAACTTCCCTGAGCGACCTGGAGCATTGGAGCGCTTCCTTGCCACACTCAAGCCAAACTACAACGTCAGCCTCTTCCAGTATCGCCATGCAGGCAGTGACATTGGAAAGGTCTTAACGGGTATCCAGTGCCCTGATGGCGAGGTCGACCAACTGCATGCCTTTCTAAACAAGATTGGTTACCCTTGGGAAGATTGTTCGGAGTCTGCGGTATTTAAGACGTTTTTGAGGTCATGATAGATGGATGGGAAGGTGGTTTGGTTAGATGGCGTTTGATAATCCTGCTAGATAAAAGTGCGGATGAGTGGAGGACCTGCACATAGTTAATGTGGTCAACGTTTTTATCATGATAGCGCGAGATACGTGACATTCTATGAATGGACTATGGTTCAACTGTAGCGCCATCTTACAGGGTTAGCTCCCAAGAACTCACGATACTCTACTCTCACCAAATACTCGTATTCATGAGCAAGAGTAGCTTCCAAATTTCTGTTTCCAAGTGTGGGAACAGAAACTTCATACTTCGTACTTTTAACTATGGGCAACGCAATTTCATTCTTGCCTCGGACCCAGAGCAATGCAGGAGAATCTCGGATTCCCCCCAGAGTTCCGTTCCATATCAATCAACCGTCCTAGCCCCAACGCGAGAGCTCTTGGGCTCAGAGCATCTTCATCTTCTGCCAACGCTCCCCTATCCAAGGGACCCTTCCTGGATCCTTCCAGCTCCCAAAGGTGGCCATCTTTTGCCTTCACGAAACTGACAAAGTGCTGGTGCAACTTATCTGCTACCTCGAGAGTTGGCGGAGGTGTGTCTCCGAGCTGCGCGGCGGCCTCGTGAGCTAGCTCAAATGGCTCCGACTCTGATAACATATTCGCTCTCTCAGCCCAGCGTAATGGAATAGCATCCTGGCGTAATTTGTCAAAATCGCTCCCAGGTTTGATGTAATCAGCCGCCTGGCTATTGAGAACTGAGTGAAGCAGTCCGATGGAACCGCATGCATGCGTTATCGTCTGCTTGAACCAAATGACGGGCTCGTCAGGACCAACTCCTTGGTAGATCTGCTTCGACCCATCTTCTTCTTCACGATCTTTGTGCCAGGCATCAGACAAGGGAATGATCACCAGTAAGGCGAAAACTGGGCGTGGGATTATCGCGAGGAGATCCGGGTCAGTGAGCGAGTATACATCGTAAAATTCAAGTTCTTGCGATAGGCCGAGTTTGTACGCAAGCTGGTTCATCACCTCGGGGTTGTTCTCTGGGCACGGTCAGTAACTGATGAAAAGAGTACATTGTTGAGTCCATTACCCAAAACGGTAAACGTCTTCTTGGCCATAGTTGCGACTTGCTGGTTCAGAAACTGATATGTCGACACAGCTGGAACTTGTGTCAAAATAGTATATTTGAACTTTCTGTTTGTCGAACTATAGTATGTCCAGTGAACTTGGAATTGGCATGCACGGTCACGTGCACTGCTGACGATTCGCTGTTGCCTTGGAAACAAATCCGATGTCGAAACTGGCGATCAGTGACTGTGATCTCCGAATGGAGACTTCAACCATGTCATAATCACTCCTGTATAAAGAGTCTCGTCTCATATTACGAAAAGAGGATTCTTAACTTACTTTGTTGATGCAAGTGCCTAGCATCTATTTAATTTTAATTTGGTGGCCATTATGGAAATATAACGTGATGTTTTAAAAATGGCACAAACGTCACCATATGTTAAGTGCGTCAGAATGTCGACCTCGATTACTTCAGTAAATCATGATTTAATGAGGAAAATTGGAGCTCACCCCCCAGTTTTGACTAAACTAAGTTATAAACTTCCGAATAAGTACATGAAAGGCTCCCATAGCCCTGGAAACCACAGCGAAGGCACGCAAAGTGCAAGGCAAAGACAGATCGGATGGGAAAAGGCTGAACTGGCTTCCCTCAAGCGCGAGAAACACTAACCACAAATACGAAACTAACGTATCTCCCATGCAATAGACAAAGAACCAAGCACGAAGGCGAACATATAAACCTCATCCGTAAGTACCAGACAGAAACATGTGCCCGTAGGCAAAAGTAAAAAGGAGCAAACCCCTCAAGGCGACGCCAGAACTATGCACTCCTCTTCTGTTTGGCAATCCTATCCGAAAGAGCGGAACCTTTCTCTTTAGCTGAGTGGCCGGGCTATAAATCGTCAGTTGGGGCCACAACCAAAATTGGAGAAGGAAGACGTACCAGGAAGCTGCGGAGCAACTTCAGGATTTCTTCCTGGTTGTGTTTGATCTCAACTTGTCCGAACAGGATGGCACGATAAGTATTTTCCTGGGTCTTCCGGCGAGGAGATTGCTCGATGCGAATCTTTTCGGCAACCGCGGAGGCCTCGGTCTGTACGCGTGTGCGCAGCGCTTCGCGGGACTTCGGGTCAGCGCCGTCGTACTGTTTCTGAAGGACCAGTAATTTGCACACGACGTCGTGTAGGGAATTGGGAACCTAACAATATTAATTTTTGCCTGAAATGGAGTGGGAAGGGTGAGACTCACTGGCTTGCAACTTCTCCCGCGGTCGATGCATCGCGAGCATTTGTCGGGGTCATCTGTGAAAATGCACGAGAAAAGAGGGCTGGTCGCAAGGCTTCTGATGCATCGGACACATGCGCAGAATTCTGCCTTGGGTAGATCGGGGGAATTTGCACCCAGGAACGAGTTCTCCTTCCCTCCTTCATCCTTGTCCTTGTGGTCTTCCTTGAGTTTGGTCTTTCCCGTGTCCTTTTTGGCGGGCTCATCATCCCCGTCAGACTCATTCTCATCCTCCTCATTCTCACTCTCCTCATCCTCATCCTTGTCCTCATCATCATCTCCTTCGTCATCCGCCTCCTCCAGCTCCAGCTTCTTGGCAGCATCAACACCCGCTTGGCGAATTTTCGAAAGCCGCTCTTCCCGCTCTGCAGCGAGGCGGCGATCACGTTTCTCCTCCGCCTCCTTATGTTCTTTCGCCAGGCGTTCCTGGTCCATTCGCTCCTTCACCCGATTATACATATTAAGGGTTTCTTGCTGGCGGAACAACTTCTTCTTGCGTTGATCCTCCTCCTCCAAGCGTTCTTTTTCCTTGCGGGCTTTTTCCAGGCGCTCGAGGTTCTCCTTCTCGCGGCGTTGATTTTCTTCGCTCTCTTTCAATTTCTGCTCCTGTTCCTTGCGATGCTTCGCGAGGCGCTCGAAGCGCTCACGCTCTCGGCGGCGATTTTCCTCACACTGTTTCATGTGCATCTCATTTCTCATAATATCAGCCTTTCGCTGCTGTTCTTTTTGAACGCTCGCGAGCTGCTTTTTGACTAGCTTCTCATCATCGTCTGTGGTGCCTTCAGTGGACTCTCCACTTGTATAATCGTCCTCGTCGCTTTCATTTTTGTCGTCCCGGACACGAATAGGCATTACCTCTGCTTTATGTTTCTTGATTGAACGGGGAGATCTCTCTGTCAGATCCACCGACTCGGCGGGACGCTTTGAGGCGCTACGCGTCGTTCTCCTTGGGGTTGTTGGTGAAGATGCTCTGCTTCTGTAGGGGCGGTTCCCATCATCAAAGTCCTCGACCTTCACGTTGATGCGAGCCATGTTTTTTTGCTATAGATCCTCAGATAGTTAGTATAGCCCAATTACTGATGTATCATCAATAGAGGGATGGGTCGGAAGCTGACTTGATATGATCAAAGTGAGGTTATAGATCAGGACATCAGTTTCTTTGGTTCAAATTGGCCAGTGCAGTGTTTGTGAAGTTATTGCGCCAGGAATGTAGCTAGTCTGTTGATTTGTCAGTATAGTTCAGGTTGGATCACAGCATCAGGGGGAGAACGTACCTGGATCTCACTTTCAGGACAATCGAGGTGAGTAATCATCCAGTGCACAACTTGTCCAAGTTGATTCGGATGATTGAAAAGAGACTATAGTATCAAACAGAGAACCTTGGTGATGTTGACTATAGGTTGTAAAAGGAAGTCACAGCGACGTGGCCACTGTGGTTAAGCTGAGTGAAGAACGATCTGAAGTTTGGAGTTATGGGCGAAAGGTTACAAGTAAACAAGTCGCGCCTACGTGTGGACAATACCCTGGCAACCCCGATTTGGCCAAAAGGTAACTAACTGTACCTGCTTCGCTAATAGGAAAGAAGCTCAAAGAGAGCTCAAAGAGAGCAAACAGAGCAAATGTAGGATTTTTGAAAGTATTCCAAACAGCGACGGTGAGCTGTACCATCTGTGAGATTATCATACCGCCCATATTTACACTAACTCTATACGTACGACACCTTGGACTAATTATACAGAATTGGTATTTCTGGCTACGCAGTGATCTCAGCCATGTACAATCAAACTTCATGTCTGCAAGTTGGGATTGGGATCTAGCACATGTGACAAGTTACAAACATTATCTTCGTGATGGCCCATGTTAATAAAAGTACTCACACCCCTCTAATAGACACATCGATGTTATACTGTATCTTCAATACACTGACTGATAGAAAATCCAACGTAGGCGCACGGTTAAGTATACATCGAGTATTTGGTAAGATAGCAACCCCCCCATCCAGGTCGCGAATCCATGCTGCCCATCCCTTCTGGCCTCTGTCAGTGTGAAATTAACGTCTGGCATGCGCTAATTTTCTCCCGCGCGTTTGGTCCGTCTCCCCCTTTCCCTTCCTCCCGCGGACAGGTTTGAGGCATCCAACTCGACATGTTTGAGAAGTGTTGACGGTATAAGCCTCTGGGCATTCTGTGAACCCTCGGCATAACCTCCGGCGGTACCCTCAGTTGCTTGTTGATGACTCCCGGTGACCACATGAGCACCTTCACTTTCTCTTTTTCTCTTCCCAAGTTGGGAGTTATCCGTCATGAGAGACTTATCAAGCCTCGGTGGCATAGGAGTCCCGGTATAATCCCTAGCAAATCCCTCAAATTGTTGTTCATGGCCGGTAGGCTTAGGGGCAATCCTCCTGTTTATCGTGCCATGCTGAGAGTTATCAAACGGGAAAGGTTCATCGAATGCCGGCAGGATAGGAGGCTGGGCATAACCTCCAGCGCCACCCACAATGGTTTGTTGATGACCGGTAGGATTAGGGGCAATTTTCCTGTTTCCCTTGCCAAGCTGAGAGTTATCTGTCATGAGAGACTTATCAAGTATCGGTGGCAGGATACGAGTCTCGGCCCTTTTTGAACTTTCAACAAACCCTTGAGTAGCACTCCCCCCACCCCCTTCCCTCATCGCGCTCCTTCTGCTGCCTGGTCCCTCCAACCCGAGAGGAGTATTAACTGTTGACAACATAATAATATCGGCATTCTTTGGACCCACAGCCAAATATCCGGGTCCACTCGCAGCAGCACTCCCAGCCCCTTGCGGACGACTTGAAAGTTTCCCTCTCGCCCTCCCGCGTCCCCTCGGTTTCCCTCGCGATCTTCCTCTCGCTGCTCCCCTATCCGAGCCTCTCCCTCTATTAGATATCTGTGAGAAATCCAGCCCGAGAGGTGCCTCAAGTGTTGAAGTTAACAGTACTGAACTCTCGGCATCATTCAAAGCCCCAGCAGAATCCTCAGCAGCACTCTCAGGAGCACTCCCGGTAGCACCCGACCACACAACTGCCAAAGCCTTGGAAGACTCTTCTGCCCAAGATCCCGTAGCTGCCTTTCTAGCTTCCTGTTTAGCTGCCAAAACGATCAAGGCTGCATCACCAGCCGCCTCAACAGCAGTAATAGCCCTTTCTCCCCTGAGTGCCCTTATTTCCCCCAGAGTTGGATACAATATTTCGACCACAGAGGACAAGACAAACGCCGTAATATAATGAGCCACCTCGTCAGTAACAAATTGATAAGTTCCTACACACCCGTCGCCCATAGCAGCCTTTATGGCTAGATAAATCTTACCACCTTCTCTCAGGTGCTCAACCCCTGTCTTGCAGGCGTCCGCCACCTCTTGGTCAAAATTTGCACCCTCCGTTCCTGATACAATTTTCTCGCGTCTATGCCTCGGAACAAGTTTTCCGGGGGCAGGCACA
Organism: Pseudogymnoascus sp. SDFLT0511; assembly: GCA_030180035.1. Lineage (NCBI taxonomy): Eukaryota > Fungi > Ascomycota > Leotiomycetes > Thelebolales > Thelebolaceae > Pseudogymnoascus > Pseudogymnoascus sp. SDFLT0511. Next base: position 594,636 of record JASCQD010000016.1, read on the forward strand.
GGCTTTGCATCCATTGCCCCGGGCCTGTCGGCGTCCAGAATTGCGGATGCAGTCGGCATATCTCCGGCTACAGGTAAAGATTGATAATTTCCATCTGGTAAGTTGAAAGAAACTCTCTTGACCTTCTTGGCACCACCATAAGTCGGAGCCTCCACGGCTTCCTTGTTTCTTATTTCCGTATCGTCTATCCCAGCCACCATAACGCTGTCTTCCCGTCCGGAGGCCGGCATAGCACCACCCGCCATAGTATTACTCATGCGCTGTTCCAGCTTATATTTCTCATGTACCACCTTGTTGCAACGGAGGTGTAGATACCAATTGTAAATCGTTGCCGTAACCAGAGAGTTGAACTTATCGTCAGCTTTTGCCAGTCTTATCATTAGTTCCTCGGAGAGCTCCCTGTCCTCCTGTGCCATTCTTGCTTCTATCTCCGCATCCTCCTCTGCCTGATCCAGCGCCGCCTGCGCCAGCTCACTCGAAGTCACCGACCAGTCAGACCAACTTCCCTCCTCGCTTGGCTCCAGCTCACCCGCAGCCTCCAGCACATCCGTACTGAGTGACCACTCGTCCGTTGTCTCCAGCTCATCCGCATCCTCCAGCACACCCGCACTAATTGACCACTCATCTGAGTCGGTTTCATTACACGGCGCACCCGGCGTTCCCTCCTCACTCGCATCCGGGCCCATCACCACATCCATCCAAACCATCCTTTCCCCTCTCGCATCCAGCGCTGTCATGACCTCCTCTTGCCACCTCCGCTCCTCGCTCAACCTCTGTTCTTCAATCACGCTGCTCTCTTCGTTTAATGTCGTTCGGTCTCTCAGCCACGCCATCTCGCTCAACCACCTTTCCTCAGTCGTCGGCGCCCACATCTGACCAATGGGCCTCAGCACCACAGCAGGCGGGATCAACCCCTGACTGCAAATCGGGCACACTTGTTCCACTCTCTCTCTTATGACACCCAGCCCCATACTACGAAAGCAGTTGCTGAGTAGCATGGAGCGTAGGTCAGTGCCGAAGGGGATTTTGAACATGATCGCCCTGTGGAGGCTCATACAGGTCTCGTAGCCTGTCGGTCTCGGATCTGCGCAGCCGCAGGCAAAGTCGATAAAGATTTGGCGGCACATGGTGAGGCCTTGCGTTTGTTTGGTTCGTTGGTTGGTCTCTGCGGAAATTCGGGGTGGGGACAGTGTGATGGTTGACAGATGACCAAATGGTAATTGAGAAGCTCTGATGTGATGCTTGACTGACAATGAAGAGATGTTGTGATGAGAATATATGAGGTGAGCTGAGGCTGGGTGGCGTGTGGTTTTTCAGTTGAGGCTGGAAGAGAAGGCGCGAGAAAGTGTGGTTGAAACCAAGAGGGGGAAATAGCGAGAGGTATTGTAATCGAAAGCGCGGGCAGAGCGAGCTCACACAAGGAGGGAAGGAGCGAGGGAGACATGGTAGTTGATATTTGGAAAGAATGAGCGGGACTATTTAGAACAGAATGGAAGGAGCGACAGCGTAGCCACAACATACATAGAACGAGCCTACTCCGATATGATATCAGCGATATCAGTTAAATACGGAAAGAGAAGACCAACACACCTCATCTCAGAGGGTAACAGGAGAAGGCAAGGTCATCCATCCCAAGCCAAGGAAGCCGCCCGTTTGATGATAAGGAAGGAGCGACACGCCGTAGCTGAGAACCGAAATGTAAAGGAAAGAACGATGGGCGTCCTTGCCCAACTCACTCAAAGCAGTCGCAAACTAGCAGCCAAGGCTCCTTCCCGCTATTCATCAACGAGTGGCTCAGCCCAGAAACTCGTCAGGCGCGTATTGGCGCCATCATCGTCTGCGACGCCACAACACCCCGTGGTCTCGCGCTTGTTTTCTAGTTATGTTGGAAAATGGATGAATTCAGCTGCTCGATGAATGGGACTTGCAGTGGCAGATGTATCAGTGTTCGGTGGATACATATCCGGTAGTACCCGTAAAGCTCATGGGTAGGGCATAAACCCGGCGAAGATCTGTCGGGTAGAGTAGGGTATGTATTCTGATGCATGAGGCTGAATAGAGTATATAAAAATAGAACAGAGTATATATAAAATATGAAGCTTTTAATAATAGTAAACCCCTTTCACGAGCCCCCCAATTTCTGTGAGCCCCTATTTGTGTGCTTCATCATTAGCATCATCGCTATTACTATTAGCCTCCTGTATCCTGCTAGAGCGGTGTAGGATTAATGTCCTGTTAAATAGGGGTAGGCGGTAGCGTCAGCAGACTTAGCTCATTATGAGTATCATAGCTATTATAGCCCTTAAGCTCTGTTAGGATATATGATAAAGACAAGTCACTTATTCTAAGGATAGTTATTACTTTATATAGTATTAATATAGGTCTTATGACGTTAGAAAAGAGAGGTCTTGGCTACGCTTAGTTATTCTTAGCATATATCCGGATATATACTCGAGAGTATCCAGAAACGCCAGATACTCTTCAAATATTAACGGGTAGGTATATACTCGAGGATATACCCGGATACCACGGGTATATCAGTATCCGTGCCGTACACTGAGATGAATGCACATCTCCAATGTGGGGAAAATGTCACCCCAGAGGAAGCACTGAGCCATTCCCGAGGACTTCGCCGCACAACTCCTTTTTTACATCCCATTTCTACCCCTTTTCACACATCAAGCAAGCCAGCCATATGACCACCTCAGCCCATTCCCAGCCCATTCCCATAATATCTCGCAAAAACTCTCCAGTGACAAATATTCCAAAGACACATAAAGTAAAATTTATGATCTACAATATATTTTCAGATTATAAGTAATATAAAATTTATAAATCCATAATCCACAATCTATATTTACAGCTTTTCTATCTTCTTTCGCGCAGGCCCGCTATAAAAAATCCACAGCCCGAAATTCGCTTTAGATTGCACTCATATCGCCCTCTATCATCCATCTATAACATATATACCCACCCCATCATCTACCCCCTCGCAGAAAAGCCTCTCGACATGAAACCCCCATCCCATCCCCATCCCAAGAAGCCTCTCGACATGACTACAAACGCTATATGCAAGGGTAAAAGAAAGTCTCTCGACATCAGTGCTGGTAAGTCTCTCGACGTCACAAATATTTCCCACCGTTTCCTGTTCCTGTCCCATGCCCATATCCATGCCCATACCGTGTAACCGTCCCATACCGTCCCAATGCCATTTGTCCCTTTGCCCAGCTGTTAAGTCTCTCGACATCAAAACGACAAGTCTCTCGACATCAAAACGGTTTGCAAGTCTCTCGACATCAATGCTCAAGTCTCTCGACATCAAAAATGCGTTACTCTCACCTCAACCACCTCAACCACCACCACAGCGTACCGTATCACGCTCTCACCTAGACAACCCACACCCAAAACTTCCCCCAAAGCGTGGTTGGCGCAATACTCTCCCACTCTTCATCCTCACACGCCAAGCTCCCCGTCAGAATATCCGCGTCCGCAGACCTAACCCACTTCGACCTCGTGATAATCTTGTGTCCCACAAACAGCACCACGAAGAGAATCAAGCTAATATACGCCACGAAGAACTGTGTCACATCCCACGGCATGAACGCGGTGAAGCCCTGCGTCAGGCAGATCAGCACGTTGAAGAACAGCCCATACCACGCGTAAAATGGCTGCCACGGCGCGCGGTACGGGAGAGTGTCGCGCGACACGCCTTGCACCTTCAGCGCACGCATGAAACAGATGTGCGACGCTCCGATGCTGGCCCACGTGATGAAACCCGCGACGGCGCTGATGTTGAGGAGCCACTCGAAGACGGTCGACGCGCCGGAGGAGAGGTTGAGGAAGGCGAGGAAGCCGAAGAGAGAGGTGAAGATGACGGCGTAGTAAGGGACACCGCGCGCAGAGGCTCGCGTGAAGAACCTCGGAGCCGACCCGTCGTGTGCGAGCCCAATAAGAATACGGGAGCCGGAGTAGACGTTGGAATTTGCGGCGGAGAGAACGACGAAGAGGAGGACGGCGTTGATGAGGCCTGGGAGGACCTTGACGCCGGCCAAGTCGGCCGCAATGACGAAGGGCGACGCGGTCGCGTCAGAGGCGTCCGACATGAGGCGCTCGTTGGTGTAGGGAACCAGCAGGCCGATGAAGAAGACGGTGAAGACGAAGAAGAAGAGGATACGCCAGAAGGTCTTGCGGATCGCGGATGGCACGTTCTTGCGCGGGTTCTCGGTCTCGCCGGCTGCGATACCCACAAGTTCCGTGCCCTGGTACGAGAAACCAGCTTGCACGAGCACGGCCCAGAATCCAACGAACTTGGATACGGGGTTCGACTCTGGAAGAATGTACGAGGCGAAGGCGCCGGGGTCATTCCAGTACTTGAAGCCGAGGTAGCCCTCCTTACCGGCGCCTGCGTCGATGCAGATGCCGAAGATGAGGAAGCCGATGACGGTGAGGACCTTGACCATGGAGAACCAGAACTCGAACTCGCCGTAGAAACTCACGGGCATCATGTTGCACGCAACGATGAAGACCCAGAAGACAGCGACGAATATACCGATTGAGAGCGAAGGATCCCAATACTGGATAATAAGTCCCGTCACGTTTAGCTCTAGCGCGAACGTGATCGCCCACGAGAAGAAGTAGATCCAGCCCATGGCGAAGCCGATGCTCGGGTCCACGAAGCGAGTAGCATAAGCCGTGAAGGCACCAGTGATTGGGATGTGTGTGGCCAGCTCGCCGAGTGACATCATAACGCTGTAGACGACCGTGCCGACAAAGATATACGCAATGAGAGCGCCTGCTGGCCCTGACTTTGCGATGGCTCCACCGCTACCAATGAAGAGACCTGTCCCAATTGTTCCTCCTGTTCGGTGTTAGCCATGGTCAAGAAAGGTGAGGAAGAAGCAATGGCCGAGCAGGAGGGGGTCAATGAGGGAGGACCGATGGGTAGCATCGTGGGGAAGGAGTGAGTGAGGGAAGGAGCAATGAACATATCATTGGCCTGGAAAGGGAGGAAGGCGCAATGGGCACATGGTCGACCAGGGATAAGGAGGGGAAAGAGCTATGGATATGGCATTGTGGGGAAAGAGGGAGTGCGAGGAAGGAGCAGTGAACATAGCACTTTTCGGGAAAGACCGGCTATGGAACGCAAGAGCATTAACATACCAATAGCAATCATCTGCAGATGCCTGGCCTTCAGCCTCCTCTGCAGCCTCGGAGCCGAAATCTGCTCCTGCAACTCGTTCTTCTCATCATCCCCCGAGTGTATGGACCGGCCGGAGGTCTTGACGTGCGCAGAGGCGCTATCGATCTCCTTGGGGTGCGAGGCGGAGGTCACCTCGCCGATGGGTTCGTGACCATCATGCATCGTGATGGTGCCAGAGTGAATGGCGACGTGTAGAGGTCACAGCGGCTGAGATTCGAGTGATGAGGGGTGTCAAGGCGAGGAGAGAATTCGGAGGCAGGGAGGACTCGATATACGCCCTCTCGAGGTAGGAGATCCGCAGTCGGTCGTGGGCAGCGTCGGATGGTGATTAAGTCGTGTGAGCAGTCTCTCCGCAGTAGCGGCGATCGGAGGTCGGGGTTAGAAAGGGGGAAGTGGAGGGCGAGGGAGGAGGAGGACGTCGTTTGAGGGGGAGGATGCGTGGGAGGGAGGAGTCAATTGCACTAGCCACCAGAGGAAGCGGGAAGGAAGAGTTTTGTCATCAGAGATTAGAGGGCAAATCTGGGGAAGGGAGCGGGGCTAGGTGGCCTTTGGTTTAGTCGGGGAAAAGTTTGGGGTGAGATAGTGGCAAGAGGCAGTTATTAGCTACAGATAGGCAGTTGCTAACTAGAATCTGATAAAGCCATCCAGTGGCAAACGCCGATGCGAGGCGGAAGAATGGAGAAAAAGTTGATATCAGGTAATGGCGGCGTCATAGGAGCGGGGAGTTAATTCCGCTGTGACGAGATTAGATCGTGGGGTATGGTTGGACAGAGATATAGAAATGGGATGCGTATTGGATGTTCGGGGTCGCCGCCCCGCCGCCGAGGTCGTGTTTTCCTGTCAATTTGGTTTTCGCCGCAGTCAGCCCGAAGATCCGTCTGTTCCGTTCAAATCACGTGAAGCTAATTACCGAAGGTGGGTGGTAGCTCTGCACGTGAAACTGATGCACGTGAAAATAATAGGCACGTGATTGTTTACCTAAGCACCTCAAGCTCCATGATCACGTTTACTCATCATGTGACACGTGCGTGATTAGTAAGCACCTCCTGACGGCGATTCAATCACGTGAGACATAAACCACAGAGACATCTCGGCAGCAAGCCCCTGTGGATCTCTACTCAACGCGTCTTCTCCACTGCACATCATCCCAACTGCGCACCAGATCATCAACGTCAGTGTGAAGGCCCGCCGTATGAGCAGCCTACAGCGAGCACGTTGTCTTGTCTCATCGGCGGTTCGCATTGTCTCATCCGCAACTCTCTTCGCGATCTGACCCCGCGCACACACTCTGCCTGTCTCGCCTGCACGTGGTGATCCTTCGCGCGCGCCGGCTGACTTGGCCGCGTTCCCCCGCGGTGAGCCCCCTTGAGAGGGAGGTGGAGTTGGTCGGCCAGCGAGTCATCGCCGATCATCGGGGCCGGGGTACCCTTCTGGAAGGTCGAGAGTGTTGACAGGTTGGCGGCTTGGCGGGCATGTCGGCTACGGTGGTGTGGTGGCCTCGGAGCGTCCTTTGGGGTATAACGAGGCGTTTGCTACACGTTGGCTCGGGGAGTACTGGAAGGAATGTGAGAAGGATGAGGAGGAGGAGGGGAAGTTGGTTGAGATAACAAGGCAAGTACAAGGTGGAAGCTGCGAACGACTATGTGGGCTGTTCGTGACAATGCGCGATCTTAGAGTCACATGACACCATCCCAGCCTCGCCGTTCCCTCCTTCCTTTCTCTCTCTCATGCGGCTGCTTCCTGCTGAGTGACGCAACACACTACACCGTGCAGTATCAACATGAATGGATGGCATGTATGGATGGGATGGGGGTTGAGCTATCAGTCGTCTCCAGTTATCAGACTTCAACCCTTCCACCTCAGCTTCTCACAAACTCACAATCCTCTGAACCGCCAAGAATCTGTCCTCCCACTCTCACTCGCTCTCCCATCTCCCCCCGCTCTCCCCTACTCATCTCCCCGAGTCTCATCCCATCTTCCCCTCCGCCCTGTGCTCCCCTCTCCCTCCCCCCGCAGATTCCGGAGCGCCATACTGTGCGTGCCGCCCTCCCCGCTCCACTGCCACCAAACTTAGAATGCGCCTCGAGGCTTATCTCCCCCCATGAACCCTCAAGGTGACACCAAATACACCACAAGCGACCCCAGGGTGACCCCGCGAGAACGTTTCAGCGTTACAGCGCAGCGACTACCCGGCATCAGCAGCAGCACCCAGCGAACAGCAACTCGCATGTGCCTGCCCAGACAACCAGGGCACGGCAAGTGTGTGTATGTGCTACAGTAGTGGATATAAACAACAACACCGACCAACGACCGCCGACGACCACGACCAACCACCGCCAACTATCACCGACCCCCATCCCAGCTACCCTTCCCGCACCTTCCTCCTTCATCGACCTCGTCCGGCACTGGGGTCTGCTGGCAACCACCCCAAGGCCCTACCAAGGCCCTACCAAGCCTGCGCCAAGTCTGCGCCAAGGCCGAACCGAGAAGTGCCGGTGCCTTGGCGCAATGCGGAGTGGAAGGAGGCCTGTCGCTGTCTCTCATTGGCTGCGGCGGGCGTTTGATGCGCCTTGGCGGCTGCCGATTACAACAGCCAAGCGGCCGCGACTGACTGCTGCTGTCTCAGTCTCGCTGTCTCACCCACGCACACGACGGCCAGGTGTGCACCATGCATGTGCCCGCCAAACAAGGTATTGTGGCTAACTATGTATCCCCATGTGCAAATCCACCGCAAATCCACTGCTAATCCGTCGCCACAGGTACGTTGGTTGCCCCCTTTTGTTTCCTCAGTTTCCTCAGCTTCTTCAGCTTCGATGCTTCCATGCCTCGCTTCCACGCACGTCTTCCCCTTCGCCGCTGTCTCATCCCATCCTACCATCTGATATACCGCCGTGCCCTGGTGTATCTCGCCGAGACCGTCATGGTCATTCTCCCCTGCTCCCTACCCCTTCCCTGCCCTCGGTATCCCACGCCGTTACAGAACCACCCGCCACCCCTTGCTGCCAACTGCCGCTGACCAACCCCTTCATCACCCCCCCCGAAATCCTCCAGCCCCTCTAATAACCCCCTCTCCAAGCACCCAAGCAAGCTTGCTTTCATGCAGCCATCCCGCATCCGCTCTACCCTACCGACCCTTCTTCCTACCTACCCATACCGCACATACCCCTGCCATACCTATCTGCCTACTATACCACCTCCATTACCCCTACCAACTTCTCCATCATCCTTCTCGATGTTGTCGTCCCTCCTTCTTCAATCGTCCTCGCTCCTCCTGCACGCCACTCCGCCGTTCCGGAAGAATAAAACCTTCTGTCCTTCTAACCTTCCACTCTCGGCATCATCTCTCGGATGGCATCATGGGGATTATGGAGACATCGGCGTGCCGGAGCCCGGCAGTGCGTGACCCCTGCCACGAGACGTTGGCAGACACACTCCTGGTATCCTCAGAACCCCTCAGCACCCTCCTCACTTCTCCACCCATGCCCTGATACCATTAGCCGCTGCACAGGGATCCCTATGTTGCTTAATTAGGAAATCGCGCCTCCGCAAACGTCAAGCTCGGACTGCCCGCCAGCCGCACCGCCTCCTGATCGGCGTCTGCGATCGTCAATCACCAGTCCATGACAGGGCAATCACAGGCCGACAAGCTCGCCGGCCGTGCTCGTAGCTTCCTTCTCGGGGGTTCTTTATTCTTCCTCGACGAACCATCCCACCATCATCCCACCCCCATCCCTCCTCACCCCCCCTCATCACACCCCTCCTCACCCCTCTCATCTGCCCTCTATCTATCTAGCCATCTCAACTTCCCAATCAAGCAGCCCGCTCACCATATCCTCCGTCGCCGGCGCCTGGCCAAGCTCGACCACGCCGCCAGATCGACATGACCGACCCTCAAGGTATGTCGCCATTGCGATACGCACATCACGTCCTCCACGGAACTACATCCGAATAGGCAGTTGTCACTTCGCCTCCCCTCAATGGTTCACCGTCTTTAGCTCCCGTGAGCTCGATCCCGCGAGATCAGGCCCCATCCTGTTCCTGGCGAACCTTCTATAAAGCTCAGCGGATATCCCGCCTCAATTCTCACCATCATCCTCATCATCTTCTCATCATCACATTACCAGTCCCCCACCGAACATCATGAAGTTCTCCCAGAGTCTCATTGCCCTCGCGGCCTGCTTCCTGCCCCTCATCACCGCCGCCCCCGTCGAGGCACAGAACGCCAAGATCCGCAGCCCCGGCACCCAGGACATCATCCCCGACAGCTACATTGTTGTCTTCAACAAGGGCGTCAACGATGCCGACATTGAGTCCGAGTTTGCCTCCGTGAGCCGCATCTTGAGCAAGCGCAGCTCGACCCAGGCCCACAAGGGTGTCGGACACAAGTACAACATCACTGGCTTCAAGGGATACCAGATCCACACCGACACCGCCAGCATCGGCGAGATCGCCTCGTCGCCACTGGTAAGTCATGACAATCAGTTATAAAATACCATGTGTATCACATGACTAACGAGCACCAGGTCGCATGGATTGAGAAGGATGGAAAGGTCCACGCCAATGCCCTCGAGACCCGCGAAGGCGCCACCTGGGGCCTTGGCCGCATCTCCCACAAGGCCGCTGGCTCCGACAGCTACGTCTACGACGCCACTGCCGGCGAGGGATCTACCGTCTACGTCGTTGACACCGGTATCTACATTGAGCACGAGGTTAGTATTCCTATGCGCGTATGCGCCTGTTTCACGGCTTCCCACTGACACTTACCACAGGAATTCGAGGGCCGCGCCACTTGGGGCGCGAACTTCATTGAGGGCTCCGAGGATACTGATGAGAACGGACACGGTACCCACTGTGCCGGCACCATCGGAGGCGCCACCTACGGTGTCGCCAGTAAGGCGAAGCTAGTCGCTGTCAAGGTCCTCGATGGCGAGGGATCCGGCTCCAACTCCGGCGTCATCGGCGGCATCGAGTTTGTTGGCAAGAACGGCGGAGATGGCAAGTCTGTCCTCTCCATGTCGCTCGGCGGCTCCTTCTCCGCTGCTCTCAACTCTGCCGTCGAATCCACCATCGCCGCCGGTGTCACCGTCGTCGTCGCTGCCGGTAACGATGGTGCTGATGCCTCTGACTACTCCCCCGCCTCTGCCAAGAACGCCATCACTGTCGGTGCCACCGATAGCACCGACAACCGCGCTGAGTTCTCCAACTTCGGCGCCGTCCTTGATGTCTTCGCCGCCGGTGTTGACGTGAAGTCCGCATGGATTGGCGGCACCTCCGCCTCCAACACCATCTCCGGAACCTCCATGGCCACCCCCCACGTTGCCGGCCTTGCCGCCTACTTCATCGGTCTCGGAGGACTCAGCTCCCCAGCTGATGTCGCTGACAAGATCAAGTCGACCGCTATCGAGGGTGCCGTCACGGACCCCAAGAGCACCCTCAACCTCCTTGCTTACAACGGCAACGGTGCTTAAATTCTCACTCTTGAGAAGTTTGAGTTTCTGGTGGATGGATGAAAATTGATGGATCATGAATTTATGGGCGAGGAAGGGGACGTATCTTCTGAACTATATATTGACTATGTGGGTTTGTTTGGATAGCTTAGATAGCTAGTTGGCGAGGAGTGGAGGTTGTGGTAGAATTCAATAAATGTTTTTGCTATGTTGAATAATCCGTCTTTATTCTTTTGTGGTGAAATTGGGGGTGAAATTGGGGGTTGAGAAGAGAGAAGAGTGTCTGGTTTTGGTCGGCGGTTATCTTGTGTCTCCTTCTCGATCTCGATGCCGTTCTTGGATCATAATCTTGACCTTTGCGCCGTCCCAGCGTTCTATGATCTGATATCTCGATTTGGGGCTAGTTTTGAGTTTTTCGGGTTTCTGGAATCGAGCTGGGCTAAGGTTGGTTGCCAGACGATAAAGGCGTTGGCCAAACATGACTAATAAGAGATTAATCTCATACGTGTCCCGTGCGGAAAGGTATATTGAAATAGTTATGTGCTCATGTCCCTGATATCGTCTCATCTGGACTGTACTTTGGTTTCTTGACTACATACTTCCGCAACCCTTCATATATAAGTGTAGGAGGGGTGTGGTGATGGAGAGATCAGATACACGGGGGATGGAATATTAGACAGCGATAGAGATCGGCCTGGACCGAAGGATGAAAGATGTGGATGGATGGGGGGCGGCGGAGGATGAGTAAGGACCAAAAAGTTTGCTAGCGGCGACGGTAACGATGACGGTGACAGCAGCACCACAGCAGCAGGAGACGTAACGGCAGCGCTCGCGGTTGGGGATGGGAAGGCTGTCGAATCGGATTCCGAGACCCAGAGTATCGCGGGCCGACGACTGGACGGGCAGCTGCTCTGATAGCAGCTTCGCTTTTAGATCCGCGATCTCATCGGCACGGTCCTTGGCCTCCTTCTGCGCCGTCTCCTTGGATTTCCAACCGAATAGACAGCTATGCAGAGCCCACCCACCAGGAACATATCCCCGTAGACTGCAAATGCAAGGTGATGTGCTTTACGCAGCTCCAACTGTAAATACGATTTTACACCCCATCTTAAGCTTCACTGCGCCACCTGTGGTTGTGTTCACCCATCATGCTAGTGGAAGGGTGGATAGACGAGGGGATATGACACCGGAAAGAAAGCGCAAAGAATATGAGACAGAGAAGAGAGAAGCCAGGTATCATCAGTACCTACCTCGACTTACATTTGCTTCATCCGCGGATATTGCTTGGGGTTTGTTCACATGTCGTTGATACATCCAATCACCGCCATCCCATACCAGCGCCCCGCAGCGCGTCTATCCGTCCGCATGCTGTGGGCAGACAGCATGCGGACGGCCGAGGGTGTCTGGATCTAGACAAAACGGCGCCAGTGGCGCATGACAGATGCATCCTACCTGGTCCATGCCCATTCATCCGCGGCCCACACCCCCTTATCTCCTCCCCATACCATCCTCATTTCCCCTACACCCATCCAACGCGCACCCATGCAGGCTAAGCTTATCTCTCCCAGCCACACAACAGTCGAAGGCTAGAACAGCGTATTGACGGACCAATGTAAAGCCAGAAATAGATAGGCCGTAAAAGCGGGGAAGAGCGGGGATAAGCCTCCAGACGACTTTGAAAGAGAGACATTATTTGATGAGATTATCGAGAATGCGAACCCTTAAATATAGGAAGCAAAGAAAGGGACACGTGGGTATGAGTATAAAGTGCATCGATGGGGGACAAACGATCGCTTCGTGGCCAGCGGAGAACTGATTCTGCTGTGGTGCTGGCGATGGTGAATGGATCCATAGGCCTCAGGGGGTGAGAGTCTTGTCACCGCAAGGCGCTGTTGCCACCGAGGGTAATGTGCTGTCGTATTAACACCGTTAGCATCGCTGTTACCCTCACTATAGCGACCATTATTGAACCTCGTCATTTGGTCGTCCTCGCCTTCTCCCCTGGTTAGTTTGCCTAGAAGACCACGCCCACTCCGATCCATATTGCCTCTCATTTTAAGGCAGATATCATTTATATCCGTCTCAATCCTCCCTCGCCAGATGTCCATAATATACAGGGACAGAAGTCTCAAAATCACACGTGGGTAACAGTATGGTATGTGTATGATAAGTTTATCCACTTCAATCCAACTCCAATCAAATTCTCCCCAAAATCACGAACGATAACGAAAGTGAGAACAAACTAACAGAACAGAGAAACCCCACTTACTAAATAACCGCCCCCACCTCTCCAGATATACTTGAGTTGAGGCCAGTAATGAGACCAAGTATCAAGTTCAACACTACTTTGTGAAATCCCACCTCGGCAGATGCCAAAGTGGTATAAATTAGCTATTATTCTCATGAACCAAACGATCAGTATGAGCAATAGGAAGAACGGATCGCTGCCCAGAGAGAGGAAAGAATCTGTACCGGGTTGTTTTGTTAGCGTAGACAGAGGTAGATGGCGCTCTGGGGTTGGGGTTCTTCTTGGGTCCGGGGATCCTGTCACCGCGGGCGTTGCTGTCATTAGAGGGATATTAACGTGGTGCTGTCGTTGTCGTGAGTGACAGTGGGGGAGCTAGGAAAACGTGCAATGCTTCTGCTTCTGTCCCGAGGAGAGGACTCTCGTCTCGTACGTTAAGGCTGTCTTCATAATGGTGGTCAAGTCTTGAGATACGGTATCGCGTACAGTATCCGTCCGGAGCAACTCTTCTTCACTTGTGGGGGACTCGATGTTCCTGAGCGCGGCAAGCTTGTCGGTAGACGGGCGGATTCCCTGCAGCGTACGTGTGAAGCCTAAAACGTGAAGCTCGTTTGTGAAGAAACAGGCCTTTCTAGGGTTGAGCGTCAATTTGGACCAGACCAACCGCGGGAAGTAGTGCATCCACAACCACTGAAATAGATCCTCGAAGGTCCTCGCCCCTCCCATATTGTCATCGACGAAATGAGAGAAGACGCACTTGTTAGGGGCGGTCTCATGTAACGCGGGTCCCAGAAATGGCTTTGGAATGGGCCCAGTGATAATATCCTTTGCCTTGGAGTAGGCTGAGTTATCTCGTAATCCGTGCCGACCGGATTCTTCTGGCTTTCCTCCAGGTATTTATTTCCTCCGACGTTCGATCGGTTAGGTTCCCTGATCCTCTGCTATTGATGTGCCCAACTGCCGTTCCTTATTGCCTTTTGATCTTGGGGACTTTGGTTGAGAAGTCCGTCAGTGTGCATTGCATAAGCCACTTTCTCACGGTTGACATCGTTCTGGGTGCCCAACACTCTCTATACTTAAAGTTATACGTGTCCTCCAGTTTAGGCTGGTCTTGAAGGATGTTCACGAGTTATCCTCTACCTAACTAGGGCGGTTCCCTGCTCATAACACATATAGATTAAAGTGTTACCCTTCCCGCGTCAGGAGTTTCAGGTCGTTGCCTTGAGGGAAAGCTACGATTTGGTTGAAGAGGTCGGCGTTCGGGTCATATTTGACCCATTTTGTGTCGTCTGGGTTCCCATTCTGGCCGAGAGCCGCTGCTCTCCTGCGGGGGTGTCGGCTGCCATTTCGGGGAGATTCACCAGCTTGAGGTTCCCCTTGAGTCGATCTCTTGGTTAGGGCTCCGTGCATAAAAGGTCTTGGGGTAGGTGATTGAGGTGGTGCTTGCCAATTTCCTTCCCCGTCACAAAGCTCTCTACTGCAGTTGATCGTTCATTTGCTTAGACGTGTTTCACGCGGTATAGGCCTCTCCTTATGGGTCGAGTTGGTGGGTTTTGGTGGACTTCGAATGGTCCTTCCGTGAAGCGCTAGATCTTCTTTCCGAGAGGCCGGACCATAATCTGGGTTTGTTTTCAGCATGAACTCTCATCTCTCCAAATCTCCCGATCAAAGCTTAGTTCTGGACCCTATAAAGGAGATCCATTCTGGCCGCTGTGATGTTCCCTGAGTACAGCCCTTGATCTCCCTTTTCCTCGTCGATCTTTGATTTGGGCGCTTGTGCCTTGACCTCCTGCTCAATGAATGGAGACGTTTCGGGCTGTTGAGGACTAAATTCAAAGAGAAGAATATACCGGGGGGGGGGGGGGGGGTTCCGATCGTCGTCATCTTCGCTTTCACACTATGCACAGCGAGGGGCAGTAACACATTCGTTAGCTCTCCTTCTCCGCACCCTTCGCCGTCTTTGACTCTGAGGATCCTTGATAGATATACTCGTCAATCTCAGCAACAGTATATTCTGGACCACACGGTTGTCTTACCCGGATATTCATTAAAGTTCTCGGCACCCTGGGATCTGCATTCTCTTGCAATGCCGACACTCCAATAGCTACAGCCAGGAAAGTTTCCGTTTACAAACCAGCGCGGCGAAGGCCACACAATACAGAGATCGGAAATTGAGCACAGTTGGGGGGGTTTACAGCAGGATTACTGGCGCTATTAATGCGATGCTGGTATTGATCTGGTGCATGGCGCACCTTTGACGAGGTTTCCACGGCTTACTGCAGCCCTTTCTTTCTAGTTCTTGGTCAAATATCCAACTGATAGACCATTCGATTATTGTAAATTTTGATGGCGATATACTTAGTGCTGATTGATGATAGTAAGACGGTGTAAATCAGATCAAGCCATCAGGATGGGCGAATGATAATATGTGCCAAGACGGCTGGTGATCCCACCACATGACGTCCTTGGCACAACCACTACGAACCCACCAAACTCTCCAACAAGGCAGATAATTATACTTAAATGAGCCCGGTGACCACTAAGCAGGTCGCAGAATGAAAGGTGGGAGTATATTTATGTTCTGGCTTCCCTCTGGAGTATACCCAAAGGACGGTTAGTTGTATTCGTTTGCTTTTGTACGAGAGCACCGTATGCATGGCTGAGAAACCTGCCTTCTGTGGGCAATAAACACACATACTCGATTGGAGATGAAGGTCATCATTGTGGGAGCAGGGATCGCTGGTCTGACCCTTGCCTGGTGGCTCGCCAAAGACGGCTGGGATGTTGTCGTCCTTGAGCGAGCCCCTGGCCCTCGGGGAGCTGGCTATGCGATCGACTTCTTCGGGTCTGGCTACGATGTGGCGGAACGGATGGGGCTGCTGGAGGACCTACGCAAGCTTGAGGTCCCTTTCAAAGCAGTAGAATTCAAGGGTCCTCTGGGGCAATCCCATGGCCGAATAGACTACACTACCGCCGCAAATCTGATCCATGGGCGGCTATTTACCATTCTCCGCGGAGACCTCGAGGCAAGTCTACACGACGCGGTGTCAAAGGCTCCAAACATCACCGTGCGTTTTCGAGAGACGGTCAACGCCATAGACGAGCGACCGGATGGCACAGTTGCCGCGCAACTCCGCTCCGGTGGAACAGAGGTTGCCGACCTGGTGGTTGGTGCCGATGGCATCCATTCGCAAGTACGGCAGCTTATTCTGGGCGAGGACGTGCCGCCGCTCCGGTATCTGGGCTACCACACATGTGCGTATCTAATAGACGAGCCGGAGCTGCGTTCCATGGTCGGCGAGAGGTGCCTCATGATTTGCGCCTTGGGAAAGCAGCTTGCCCTTTATCCAACCAAAAGTGGCCAGCTCGCCGCCTGGCTCATCCATATATCTGCCGATGCAACCATCCCTGCCGACCCGCAGGCGACGATCCGGGCAGAGTATGCAGATCTCATCAAAGGAAACGGCGAGGAGGCGAAAATGGTCCGACGGGTGCTCGAGCTCTGTCCTGATGCCGGGCTGGACCTTTACTACGACCAGGTGTCACAGGTCGAGCTGGACAAGTGGTCGAAAGGGCCCGTTGTATTGTTGGGTGACGCATGCCAGGCAGTAAGCCTGATGGCTGGCCAAGGGGCGAGCATGGCCATGGGTAGTGCCTGGGTTCTCGCAGACGAGCTGAGAAAAACAAAGGGCAGCCCGGCTGAGGCGGTCAAAAAATACCACTTGAGGCTGCAGTCGGAGATTAAAGATATTCAGAAAACAGGGCGAACGAGCGCGAGATGGTTGGTGCCTACGGCAAGTTGGCAGATGCTCGTCCGTCGCGTACTCTTTGCGATCACATCATTCCCTTTGCTTGGCTATCTTCTGCAGCCGCTCGTCGCCCCTTTTCAGAAAAGTGTGGTCAAGGATTCGCCATGACAGCGAAACCACCATCTTTATCGAGGCAATGATGCTGACCATCATTGCCGCCATTTCCACTCTTCTGTATCCGTAGTAACAAATATCTCATGGATGAGGATGTAATGTGTTAGTTGTATGATTATGCGTCATGTTCTTGGTTGGTATATCCGAGGCTTATTCGCTGAGACGCACCAGTCCATGTCTAAAGTCTCAAAGGGTCTTGTCGGGGTACTGCTGGAGGTTCGTCGAGAAGGAATTACCTGACATTTACCATAGCAGTAGCATAGATGCAGGGGTAGGCGCCTACAGCAAGAGATATTAATATACCACTTCTTTGAGTTATGTACATAGATATAGGCTGGCCAGTTCCATGCCATCTATTATCCTCACACTTCTATCAAATACAATCTAACCCAAAATTCCGTCTTGACCCGCACTGTCTACGCTACTACCTGCCCTCCCTGCAACCCGCATCGCACGCCTCCTCGCATCCAAGTAGATAACAAACTCATCGTATGTCTGCGGCAAAACACTCAACTCCCCAGGCACCTCGAACGTGTAATTAAACTGCCCTGTTGGTCGCACCTCCCCGTGCTCCACACTGCGCACATGCGTGTCCACCCGAATCTGCACCCGAGTGCTATCCCCGACCCCGGGCTCCGTGTACGCCGCTACGGCGGTCATGTACAATACCGAGCCTACCGGGACGGGATTCGCGAACGTCGACGGGTCAAGGGCGAGGAAGCGTGGGCGCGCGTGAGATAGGGCTGAGGTGCAGGTAAAGGCCAGCTCAAATGTGGATTTCAGTAGGAAACCGCCAAAGATCATGAAGTTGTGCCTGTTACGGTACTGGGGTTGCATGATCTGCACGGATTGGATGAGGGACGAAGCCATGTAGTGAGCGTTGGCGGGTTTTTGCATCGCGCTGGTCGCGTCTGTGGAGTGTGAGTACGGATCATTGGATGGAGAGAGGGGAAGAGTTACTTGAATACTCGGACTGCTTGAGCCAGAGAGCATGGATGAGGTCGGATTCTTCGTCGTTGGGCGTTTGCTTACGGAGGGCAATTTTGGAGAGCTCTTTTTTGGCATTGTAGTTCTCCTCGCCTTCTTTGTAGAGCCTGCGCTCTTCGTCGGTCACAAGCTTCAAAGGGCTTATGTTGACAGGCTTCTTAGTTACTGGGTCCAGAGATACCTTGAACCGTCAGTAGTTTCTGTGTAGATACACTCAGTGACATAGCATACCATAGTGAACGCGCAGGTCAAAAGGATATCTTCCTCCTTTGCTTCTTTCCCTTCTTCTGGCGCTTTGGCAACTTGAAGGGAGATCTCCATACTACTCCTGCCCGTGGCAAAGGTCACTTGTCCGCTCAATTCCAGGTCACAGATGGACGTCAGAGGGTGCCTTAGCGTGATACGGTCCACAGCCGCTGTTACTGTCATGACCGACTCGCCGGTATGCTTGTATGCAACCACGCCGGCAAGCGCGTCGAGATCCATAAAGATCGTCCCAAGCCTTATGTGGCCCGTGGCATTGATGTACGAATCAAGGAGCCAAGGATCACGCGCAAGAGGTAAGATCTATATTACCCGTCAGTAATGATGCGTCACAATGGTATCCCGTAATACTCACCACTTTGTGGAAACTTTCCGACATCCGTTTTGGGGTAGTGTCAATTGGCGCCTTCTCTCCCACGGGTGCGGTCACCGCTGCAGATTGGCCACCTTCCTGCTCCTGCCGTTTCCGGAATGCGTCAATGAAGGGAGTTCGCGTCCTCATTGCTGTCAATTCCCCATACACGCCGTCTGTCATACATTTTGGGGTTGACGCGAAATGGCGTTCCTGGCGCGATACGCAGCGAGATGCATTACGAAGGGCTGCTTGCAAAGGCAACGGTCTCAGTTTTGTTGCCATGATGTCTGGCAGACTCAATACGATACTATCAACCGTAGACTGAGTAGTATCTTGGATGATGGCTCAGTCTGGAAGCCTTCCTGTCGGCTCTATATCACGATAATCGCGGTTATCGCGACAGTTTTTAAGCCGAGGTTATCCGAACACGTGACCAATGTAATTTTTTCAAAAAGTTGTATTATTGCATTACTGGATCTGCGTCCATTGATAATTTCGAAAGCGATAATTGGCATGAAGCTCTTCAAATCAAAAGATATTGGTACCAATAAGGAGGTTGACGTCTAATTAAGGTTTCAGGGGTAGTAGTTCATTGACTCGGATGGATATCGCCCCACATTTTTATCTTGACAAGCGATTTTCAGGGGAAAGAACGTCAGGCAGGAACAGAACTTTGGGAAGGAACGACCTTCAAAATGAGCCGAGCTATGAAAGACCCAAGAGCCGGCCCAGGAGATTTGTACGGGCTATTGTCACGCCTTTTTCTATGGACCCTCGAAATGGCCCGAAATGCCGTTTTGTCTTTCTCATCATTCCCAAGTCACGATCACGTCTTCGTCTCCTGAATATTCGGCGACAGCATTGTTATTCAGGCGCTGCCAACTAAACCGCGGGCTTCCTATTTAATATACAGAACCAGAGGAATGAGCGGAGATGTGCATCATGCCCTATCCAAACCCACCACCACCACCAGCACAGACTTGCGGTTTATGCCTAACTATGGCTTCTGATCAGCTCTGCCAGCGAAGTAAATACCGTTCTCCGCTTCGCCACGATATCCGCTATCACCTCTTTCGCGCCAGGAAGCATAATCGCACCAACGGCAATGGTATCCTCGCCGGACAACAGTCCCCGGTACGCCTCGTCTGTGAATTTGTCCAGCGGCATCCCGAGGTTTCGGCCGATGTCAAGGCCCATATAGTCGTGAAGTTCGGCTACAGCTATCAGTGACTGTGTGCATGGAGGCGACCAACGAGAGGGTAGGGGAGGGGGACTCACTCTTGACAGCCGGAGCGGCAATCTCAGTCACGTTGATCTGCGTATTACGCAACTGGTCCCTCAAGCACATCGCAAACACATTCAGCGCCGACTTCGACGCCGAGTACCCCGGCAACTGCGCCGCGGGTATGATTGATAGATGCGTTCCAGTGCTTCACCTTACGTTAACCAACTGCAGCGGCCCCACGGAATACTACTGCAACTCACAATATAATGCCCGACGGGCCCTCTTTCGCAATTAGGAACGGCAGGAACGCATGCGTCACAGCCACCAGACTCGTGTAGTTCACCGTTGTCTCCGCATGGAAAAGGTTCAGGTCCACACTCTCCGGCTTCGAAAAGTCAAATGGTCGCTGCATCCCTGCGTTCAGGAAGAGACAGTCGACGTCTGGCGAAGCCTCCGTGATGCTGCACCGTATCAGCCCCTCCTCTCAACAGCCGCGCAGGGTTCCACACGCAACAGGTGGTTCGTACCGTTTTGCAAACTCGGGGAGCTTATCCAGCTGCGTTATGTCCAGCACTGCACCGCGAGCAGAGCTGGGGTGCGCGGTCTCGAACTCGTCGAGGACATCCTTGCGGCGCCCGATGGCTGTCACTTTCACTTCTTCGGCGATGAGGCGCTCCGCCATCGCCTTGCCGATGCCGGATGTTGCGCCGATGAGGAGGACATGCTTGTATGGGAACGCCATTTCCGAGGGCTTGTTGGCGAGACTGTGGTGGGCTGGAGTGGATATGTGATGTTTCTATCGGATATGATATCCAGCTTGCCAAACGTCAATCAAAGCCCGGTTAACCCCAATGTCTCGATCTCTCATCTCTTGGCTCGCACGCCCGTCTATATACACCACCAGCCATGCCATCGTGCGGGGTTTTGTAATAATCCATCAAGGCAACCGGCGCGGAGCTTTCATTAACTCCGATATTACCCCCGCGACCAAGATACAACATCCAACGCGGCCGCGATCCCCAGAATCACCTTTATCACGTCCTTCCCCTCCATCTCCCCCCGTCTCCACCGCACGACTCGGCATCACAAGCAGCAGCATCGACCAGCCCCTCCCACCAGAACGCGAAGAAATACCACCATGTGGCTGGCTTCCTAATCCCCACCACCGTCCGACACGACCGCGCGGCTACAGGGGGGGAGGAACCCCACAATCGGCCGCACGCGGCCGCACGCTCCGCAGCTTACCACTCCACCCCCACCATGACGTCGGGAAGGGGTCCTTCCCCCTCCTCAGCTCCACAGCTGCATCAGCCACGCACGCGCCGAAACACTCGCCGTGCGAGCGCACCTCAGGACCAGGCCGCCATGGAGTCCTATCATCCCCGGCGTCGAACCCACGCCGAGATACACGCCCAGATGAGCCGAGCTATCCGCCGGTTTGCTCGTGTGACCCCGACAGAGGGGCTTAAGGAGCTATCGAGATGGGATTTGAGGCTGCGATTACGGTTCATACTTGTACATATCTGGGATTGATGACAACGACAAGGTGGGGAGTGCATTAGAACTCCAACCCGCTTTCTCGGAACCACCAGCGTCGGCCGGGGTGAGGAGTGTTGCTGCATCGCTTTATGATAATATAGACAGGAGCACCGCGCGGGGACAGAGAGCTGCCAGCTACAGAATCACCAAGGCGGCAACAACCCTCCACGAACAGCAACAGCAGGAGGCATACTCCCACCCTCCACCAGCACACCCCCAGATCCGATCCGGCCCAGCTCGACCCCGCACCCGCGCCTTCCCAGAACCAGGCCCCTACTAGTTCCTTTGTTGACTGTGACTCTCCGTTCCTGATTACGAAGCACGTATCGTCGATGGACGTAAGCGGGGTTTATTCACACTCCTCTCCCCCTCACCCCTCCCCATCCCCTTACCCCTGCCCCCGACACGATGAACTCCCACAAACACCCCCATCCCCACGCATCCATTCCCCCACCCACCTGCGACGCATCTTCCCCGCATCCACCGTCCCCAGCCCCAAACCCAAAAATCCCAGAGAGAAAAAGCTTCGCCCCCTCCCAGGCCCCCGGCCCCTCCCGCGCCTCTCCCTCCCTCCCTGGTAAAAAAAAATAGGGTACCCGCTGCCAAGATCGGGTAGATGGAGAAGGTTAAAAGTTTTGGACCCCCTGCTTTTTTGCCACCCTCCCCCCCCAAAACTCTATCTACGTTGGGTTATGGGGTTATGTATGTACTACGGACCTCCCTCCTCCCCTCCCCCACATGTCGCGCGGGGGATGTCTCACTCCACTCCCTTCCCGAACTTCCCCAGAAAAGAACAAAAGAACAAGTGAGTCACAATTATGCATGCATGCACGAGATGATGGGGAAACCATGGAGTCATTAGAAACAAAGTCTATATTGCACTCTCGCGCTATATACAAGTATAAAATCTCAATCTATTGCACCCGCCCCAGCCGCCGCCAAACCCCGCTAGATGTCTATGCAAGATATCATGTAATATATAATAAGAGGATAAAAAAGGAAAAATGTGAGCGAGGCGCTGGCTTTTGGTGGAGCCGAATTCGCCATTGTGTGATTGTGTGATGATAGTGTGAGACGTAGTTGTAGTGTGGTATGTGACTTTTTTTTCTATGCTTTTGTCTAATATTTTTACTTTCTTTAAATCGGATCTTCACCTCCGCAAGCCTTTCCGTTTTCCCATGTATTGATAAGGATCAGGTATCGGCAGCGGGAGGAGTTATGAAGAGAGGTGGGGCGAGCAGGATCCGCTTTGCGAACCGCTTACTCGTCATCCTCATCCAGCTTCTCGCTCTTAGCCTGGATGTTCCACTGGTCGGTCTCCTTGTCGTGCGCGAGAGCGATCTTGCTGAGGTGGCTGATGATGTTCTCGATCTGTGTGTCCTGCACACTGCGAGACTTGCGGCCGAGGTTGTCGAGCCACGACCAGTTGGTGAGCATGTAGTACACGATGGCGATGACGACGGTGACGGCCATGGAGTACAGCCAGACACAGACGACGGTGACGACATCGGTCCATCCATCGCCGCGGAAGTGGGAGAAGTCGCCAGTGGCGGAGTCCTCGAGACCGCCGGACAACCATCCGAAGATACAGAAGATGGTGGCGAGGGCGTCAACACCGAGGATGGCGCCAACGAGTTGCCAGGATGGGAGGGTCTCGAAGCCACGGGTGATGAAGATGAGCCAGTTCTCAGTGAGCGAGACCTCGAGGAAGAGGATCTCCTGGACGGAACCGTAGCGCTGGATGATACCTCCGTTGGGGAGGAAAAGTGTGCCGCGGAGAGCCCAGGTGCCCATGGCGAGGAGACCACCAAGGATGACGGAGATGACCCAGATCTTGGGCAATTGCCACTCGACAGGGCGCTTCTCGTAGTGAGCGTTGTCGTAGGCAACAGCGATGGTGGCCAAATCAGCGAACAGGGCAATGAAGACGATGAGCTCGGCGCGGATGGTCTCCTTGAGGATGATCATGGAGGTGACGAGGTAGATCTCGAGATGCAGGCAGAGAGCGATACGGTACTGGATGTAGGCCTTCATGCGCTGGAAAATCTGGCGAGAGATCTTGATGGCGGAGACGATGGTGGACAGACCGGGGGCGAGGAAGACAATATCGGCGGCAGCCTGGGCAGCCTCGGTGGCACCCTCGACGGCGATACCGCAGTCAGACTTCTTGAGAGATGGAGCATCGTTGACACCGTCACCAGTCATGGCAGTAAGATGGCCACGCTGTTGAAGCATCTCGACGACCTGGTACTTGTGCTCGGGGAAAACCTCGGCGAAACCGTCGGCCTTCTCGCAAAGATCGTGCATGGTGCTGCCGGTGAGGCCACCGTTGACAAGTCTGTCGGAATCGTAAACCTTGGTGCCGAGAGCAAGCATACGGCAAGTCTCCTTGGCGATAGCGAGAGCGTCACCAGTAAGCATCTTAACCTGGAGTCCGAGGTGCTGGGCATCGGCGATGGTCTGGGCGGTATCCTCACGGGGAGGGTCGAAGAGCGAAAGCATACCGAGTAGCTGCCAGTCACCCTCACCTTCCTTGACGGCAACACCGAGAGAACGGAAACCACGGTGGGCGAGCTCGAGGGACTTTGCGCGGTACTCGTCGGCGACAGCCTTGGAGCAGTTGGACATGGCGAGGATGGCCTTGGGGGCACCCTTGGCACAGGTGTAGACGACGCCGTTCTTCTCGCAGACGGTGGTGATACGCTTGGAGACAGGGTCGAAGGGAGTGAAAGAGTGGGTCTTCCAGCCCTCCATGAGCATCTCCTTGGCCCTTGGGTAGCGCTTCAGGGTGACGATGGTGACCTTGTCGATGGGATCCAAGTGCTTGGTGTTGTGGGAAGAGGCCAGGGCAGCGACAGCCATCATCCAGTCGATGTCGACACCGTCGGCAACATATGGCTCGCGGATGGACAGTTGGTTGGCAGTGAGGGTACCGGTCTTGTCGGAGCAGAGAATGTCAACACCAGCGAGGGACTCGATGGCCGTGAGCTTCTGGACGATAGCCTTCTCCTTGGCGAGGTACGCGGCACCGACGGCGAGGGTGGTGGTGGTGACAACTGGCAGACCGACGGGGACACCGACGATGAGCAGGATAAGAGCCCAGTGGAGCAGGTTGTTGGACGAGTGCTCGGGGGTAGCGATGTTCAAGTTTCTGTAGAAACCACCGATCCAGGCAGCGAGGATGAAGGCCATGACGAGAACCAAGAGAGTTCCTCCGATGCTGTTCATGATGGCCTTGAAGTGACCGGAATCCTGGGCACCAGAGACAAGCATGGCAGTCTTTCCGACGAACGAGCCCTTTGCGGAGCAGGTGACGATAGCGTAGGCCTTGCCGCGCTTGCAGCCGGTGGTGTAGTAGCAGACATCGGTAACGTACTTCTCGACGGCGAGGGACTCTCCGGTCATCGAGGACTGATCGATAGCGACAAGAGCGTGGCCGCCGTGGGGCAGACCCTCCTCATCCTCATCATCGGGGCTTCCACCCTTCTTGCCAGCGAGACCCTGTGCGCGCATCTCGGTTTGGTAGTTGGCGAATCCATCTTCCTTGTTGTCGTAGGCGCAGATAAGACGGCAGTCACCGGGGACGACCGTTCCGTGGCCACCACCTTCGAGGATAACCTGTGGGCAAACTATTAGCGCAATGTTCGCCAATGAAAGGAATTGAGAGTGGGGGAATGCTTACAATATCTCCAGGGACGATTTCACGGGCGAGAATTTCCTGCTCAACACCGTCGCGGACGACGGTGGCCTTCATGGCGATATCACCCTTGAGCGACGCCACGACATCGGCAGCCTGCTTCTCCTGGTACCAGCCGACGACGGCGTTGAGCAAGAGAATAGCGATAATGACACCGAAATCAATCCAAGCACGCAGACCAGCCGCGATGAGAACAGCGACTTCCATAACTGTAGAGAAAAACACGAGTTAGCACGTGATTCAATTGGCCACCGCCAATGGCAACTCCAGTTCTCGACGAATGAGAATTGAGCAATTGGGATTGAGAACGTACCATAGAGAACCGGGCCGCGAAAGAAGCCGACGAACTTGAGAAACATGTTCTCCTTGATATCAGCCAGCTCGTTGTAGCCGGTCTTGCGCCGCCTGCGCTCAACCTCCTCTGTGGTGAGACCCGTGGCGATGTCGGTCTCGAGCCAGTCGGCCGGGATGTCGATGGCGCCGCCGGGACCAGACTCCTTGCGCCAGAAGGCGTACCAAGGGCGCTTCTTCTCATCGTAGTCCTCCTGCTCATCGACAACAGCAGCGCTGCCCTTGGTGTCGCGGTAGGTGGAGATGTAGCGGACCAGGTTGCTGTACTCGTCGAGCTCGACTTCCTTCTCATTGTTGGCGATGCTCCGGCGGTTTTCCGCCTCGGCGTTTCCGACTTCGAGATCGCGCGCCATTGCAGCGGATTGGGGGGGGGGAGGGGGGGGAGAGGAGTGGAGATTGGTGGTTGAATATGTTTTTCGCCCGTGGACAAGGAGAGGAAGGGAAGAAGAATGTGAGAAAGGGGGATGGGGAAGTATTAATATATGGCTCGACGAAAAGAAAAAAAATACATTTTAGTAGCACCGACCACAACAGAAAGACGGGGACCAGGACGGGTAAGTCGGTGGTGCATCTGAGTGGTGCAGGAGTGGGGAAGTGTTTCTTCTCAGAATCTCAGACTCAAGCCGGCGGAAGGGGTGGGGGGGGTGGGAGAAGGATGAAGGATGACAAGAAGATACATGACGAGGAGGAGTGACGATCAGCCAAGCACGAGTACCAACAGGGTACCCCGCTACTGACTGTTCTTTTCTAGACTACAGAACTTTTGAACTACAGACCGGTCATCCCGGTCGTGCCGTCACTCCCGATGACATTACAGCGGAGGAAAGAGCGAAAGAGGGCGAGGGAGGGCGAGAGAAGGCGAGGGGACGTACCCACCGGAGTGGAGCAGCGTCGGGATTAGTCGAGATCTAGTTTGGGGATAGCGCGAGGATAGTTGAGGGATAGTCGAGGATAGTAGAAGAATAGTAGAAAAGAGTGGGGGGATAGGCGGAGATAGTGCCGAGTACGTACCATAAATTGCAGGGAAGAGGGGAGACGGACAGGGAAGGTACGATGGAGGGAAGATGGAGGAAGATGGAGGGCACGAGAAGGAGGATGCCGGGAATTGAGGGATTAGCGCGAAGACTGACTACAGCGGGGGTGTGATTGGCTGATAGTTTTGCAGGCTTCAGGGCGATTGAGATGGAATTGGAAAGATACAAGAGCGTAGTGTAGCGTAGTGGCACGGCGTAGTAGGGTTCCCCATAGAAGGCAGAGGGGATGCTGTTGCTGTCGGTGGAAGTACCATTTGGGTACACACACGCACACGGGGTACGTGTTGACTGTCGTGTGCAGTATGGCGCAATGACAGTCTTACTGTTTACTTAGTATTTACTTGGTATAGTACACGCAGGCGCTGTAGTACACGCAGGCGCAGAGCGAGGCAGAATGAATATGGGTGCAGGAATGGCGCAGGATGGGCGCAGGAGGGACAGCAGGAGTGGAAGTGGACGTGAGTGGAAGTACTCTCGGCGTTTATGTGGGTGTGGGGGGCAGGGAGGAGATGGCGGCGGAGGAGGAAGAATGAAGAGCGACGAGCGAAGGGCGAAGGAAGGGAGGCGGACAAGGACAGGGTGAGCAGTCACAGTACAGTTAAGTCGGTAGTGTACAGTAAGTAAAGAACAGCAGTGCCGTGCTCCGTACAACAATTTACTCACCCGCGGGACGGACAATCGAGAAGGGCCGCGGAGAAGAAAAGGGAGCGAGAGGCGAGACGAGACGAGACGAGACGAGACGAACCCATGGGCCAGCCAGGGCCAGGGCAGAAGGTGAGCGAGCGAAAGCGTGGGTGGTGGTATGTGGTGGGCGTGGTGGGCGTGGTGGGCGTGGGTGACGGACACAGACGTGGGCGGCGAGGGCGAGGGGCAAGTCACGAGTAATGCGGGGCAACGGCGTCGCAGTTGGCAGTACGTACCAAGTACCCCCCAGACAACGGTGGTACCTACATCGCTGTCGCTGGTGGTGTGTCGTTTGGCGATGTCGAGCAACACCAGCCAAGCCGCCAAGCAGGGCCAAGCAAGAGATAAGGGAAGGCAGAGACCACCCGGGCACGGCCGATTTTCAAAGAAACTACCACTCCAAATACATGTCCCGCGTATCCACGCAACGGTGGTACGGTGGTACGGTGGGCGACAGGCGCCGATACGGTCTAGTGCCATCACGTGTGTGCTAGCGTGGTGTATTTCTGGGAGGGATCAAAGGGACGGATTCAAACGGACTCAAACAAATTTGAACGAGTTTGCGCTCCAACGACTCCAACGACTCGAACTTCCCCACCCTAACCTGTTGGTGCTACTCGGAATGCGGCTAGACGGGACGGGTTTCAGGCACGTAACTAGCGCCGATGGCGAGTACTCGGTACTTGCACCTGTACTTGCATCGCCCTTCCCTTTCCCCAAGAAAAGATACAAAACGTAGGTACTGGTACTGGTACTACTGGGCCGTACTCTCTTTCCTTCTCCAGGAACTCAACTCAACTACTCAACTCAACTCAACGCATTCGTCGTCGCCACCACACACACTGTTGTCCCCATCGCCAACCGTAACCCCCCAACTGCCCCCCAGAACCCACGCAAAGAGGTAAGACCGCCGCACGTGAGCCACCGCGAGCCACCTCAAGCCACCGCGAGCATACGAGTTATGTCTCAAGATGTGGGCTGTGTGGTGGGGGGAGCTGGCAGATTGGGGTGGGGAGGCAGTGATGCTCCTTATTTCAGTGATAACGCTCATGGACTGCACTGGCCCGACGCTTCGTCGCTCCAATGCTGCCAATGCTGGGGTGAGACTGCCGCGTGTTGTGTCTGGCCTCCGCCTCGACGCCGCGACTACTCCGTCGTATGTATGTAAGGTATTAATCTATAGAATCGCTATACATAGCAGCCAAGGTGGCAGGCACGGTAACGTGTCGTGTCGTGTCGGGTCGTGATGGCTTCGTGTGCTGGCGATCTACCAAGAGATAATTTGGGATTGCGATGGCCATTCCCGTCTCTTCTCGGCCGACACCACCCGCGATGAGCGCTGCACGCCCGCCAGCCACGACGATGCAGCCACCCGCGTCGGGGTCGATGCTCCGGGTGCAGTGATGCAGTTGTGCACACTGGTGCGGAGGATGAGGTACGGTACGGGTTAACTCACGATGTCTCCTCTGCCGCGCGACATGCGTTCATCCTGCTCGCTCTCGACTGCTCTACTGTACGCCATACGCACACACTCGGCAGAAGAAAAACAACCCCGTCACTGAACCCCCTCCCCTCCCTCTCCCCCCCGACAACTCGATCACCACGGCCGATCAACAACCACACTGCGCATTCCCCGCGCACTCCCCGCGCACTCACCCCCCCATCGTGTGGTCACCGTGTAGTCATCACCGCCTCTTCCTCCCTTACCTCCCTCCTCCTCCCCCCGCCGCGCTGCCCGCCTGCCCAATCCGCGCGCCGCAGTGTCGTCCTCGGCGTGCTGGGCGATGGGCTGCGTTTCCTGGGCAACGACCGATGCAGCAGGTCCAATGCGGCGGTGAGGGGGAGCGATGAGTGATGCCAATGCCTTTTCTTCTGTACGTGTGCCGTGCGAGTACGTACGAGGAACGGTTTGGCGGACTGACTGCCCCTCCTTTTTCATCGTCGCTCCCCCTCCTCCCCTCGTCTCGTCATTTCCCCTCCACCGAGAATGCCCTGTGCTCCCCCTCCCCCCTCCGCCGAGACTCCCACAGCGCCGCCCAGCCTCATACACACTCACACACAACTACACGCTCACTCGCTCACCGGACACGGTCACTCTCCCATGTAGGCGCACACGGCCACCCTTGTTCCTCACGCATGTCGTCAAATCCCTCGCATCACCCGCCATCCACTGCCGCCCATCCCACCGAGGTGTACAGTAATAGCGCCCTCAACAAACCCCCATTCCCATTCCCTCGCAATTCCTGACCCCCACACGAAGCCCTGCCCTTGTCTCTCCCCCGCCCACGCCCACCACAAACGATCTCGCCTAGCCACTGCCAATCCGATACCACCATCCCTGTTGCAGCCTAGCGTGGCTATTTACCCCCGGTGTTGACGACCCGCGCGAGGGATTTTCAGGGTACACCGACGGGGATTAAATCGCGCATTTGCTTGCGCTGCATTTGCTATTTGCCCATGCCCTTTCCGCCCTGTTGCTCTCAGCGCCGCACACTGACCGAGATGAGCTATATGAGACGCGCTGCCGGGGTTGACCTGGCCTGCGATGCTCTGTGCTCTGTGCTCTGGACGGGCTGCTGGTGAGCCGGATATGCTATACTACTATACTTCTGTACTTACAGCACAGTACTTGGCGGTTCTGTCCGATCAATTGACGTCCTGCATCATGCGCATCTACACACGGTGCCGCGCGCGCGACGTGCGAGATCGAGACTTCGGAGGAGACAGGTGGTCGTGTGCTCTGTGATGCCTGCATCCAGGGGGGAGGGGGGGTGCGTACGGGCGCAAGAATCTCCATACGGGAATACGGCACACGGCACCTCGTCAATCCCGTATCCCCCTACACCGGAGCAACTCTTCCATCCCACCCTGACTCGCCTGTCCCAGGGGAGAGTCCAGGCCAGGCCACCCCCATGAGTAAATAAAACAACGACGAAACAAAACGAAACACCAAACCCCAAACAACTCCCTCACCGTTCGCCTCGCTGTTCTTCCGCGCCATGTGGGGTCCCATGATGTCATTCGCGAAATCCATGAGGGATTTCCGCCACCCCTATCGACTGCCGCGAACGACCACCCGCCCTCCACCAACAAAACGAGAATAAACACCAAAGCCCCGGCCAGGCACGAAATTCGCCGCCACACAGGAACAACAAACGCTCCGGTCCGCCCTTACCGACCTCCGGCCTCCCCAAATGTACGCAGTACTGTAGTTCCCACCGTATTTTACCTGTACCTCCTGCCCTCTCGTGCCGCTTACCCTCGTTCTCACCTCATCTCACCTGAACTCACTCATCACATCACGATGCCGCGCATCCCGCTCTCGGCGTTCGCGCGTTGCGCCACCAGACCGAGCGCCGATATGGCGTCACTCCCCCCCTTCCCTTGGCGGATGCGGCGGCAAGCTGGGCGCGCGAGCTGAGCGCTGACGTAGGGTGTCGGCGTGCGAGGATAAGAGAGAGGACTCCGCGGAGGTTCGAAGGAGCGCAAAGTGAACAGACACGTGGGCTGAAGGAAGACGTGGAACTGTATCACGTGAGGTAAGTAAAAATAAGCTGAATGTAAGTCACGTGCCTTTGGAAAAGAGGTAAATTGATATCACGTGCGATGTGTAGGATGTCGACTCCGATTTCACGTGATATGGTGATTTGTACTTCTTACTTGTCACGGGGAAATGTAAGGATCGACAGATCGGCGCCTTCAATGCCCGTCCCGTCCGTATCTGTCGCAGTTCGGCAGTAACCCCGCGATCAACAAAAACGCCAATATTTATCATTTCCATCTCGTGAGGACTGCTTATCTATTGTCTTACTTCAATTCCAATATTGATCACGACGGAAATTAGTTGTTCCTTGGCATAACTACAACATTCATTATCGACAGTGTCGGAAATTGTTACGAGTCTGCCTTGCATTGCAGATTGCTTGGCCCGGATTGTTTGTGTCTTGCCTCGGCCTCTCTCGGATTCTTTCAGTGTTTTTGTCTCAGCTTGCCTGTCCCTTGTCCCACCACTACAATCTTAATACGACGTCTTGGTATAGACACTTGGCCGTTTGTTGAGAGTATACTTATCATTTTATTGTGAGCAACTATGACGAGTGCGGATCCCGATGTCGAGGCTGCCCTCCGAGAAGCCACTGCCGACTTCGTGGCGGTGAACTCCGCCTCAGAAACGGTATTCAACAGAGCCTCGGTCCATCTCCCAGCAGGAAACACTCGCACCACCCTCTTCTCTCCGCCGTTCCCTCTGGCAATCACGATTGCGAGCGGTTGCTCCATCCGCTCCGCTGATGGAGATGTCTACCTCGACATGGTTGGCGAGTATACCGCCGGCATCTACGGCCACTCGCACCCGGATATCCTCGAGACCCTTGGGGAGGCCCTCGTGAATGGCGTCAACTTTGGCGCAACGAGTGCGCTCGAGGGGGAGCTAGCAGCAAGGATCAAGAAGAGGTTTCAGGCGGGCGCCGGCCTGGAGATGGTCAGGTTCACGAATTCGGGTACAGAGGCAAATATTCTAGCAACGACGACGGCGCGGGCCTGGACGGGACGGAGCAAGATCCTTACATTCGCAGGGTCGTATCACGGCTCCGTCCTGTCGTTCCATACCAAGGGGGAATTGGATGCCATGACGATGCCCGGGGAGTACATCGTGGCGGATTATAACTCGATTGAATCTGTTGAGGAGGAGCTGTCTCGGGTCCCAGCTGACTCCCTGGCGGCGATCTTGGTTGAGCCTATGCAAGGCGCAGGCGGCTGCCTTCCTGCATCGATCGAGTTCCTGCAGCACCTACGCGCACGGGCAACGGAGCTAAATGCACTGCTCATTTTTGATGAGGTGATGACGAGCCGCCTGCACCATGCTGGGGGGCTGGCCGGGAAGTACGGCATCAAACCGGACCTCATGACTATGGGCAAGTACCTTGGTGGTGGGATGAGCTTCGGGCTCTTTGGCGGCCGCCGTGAGATTATGGAGCTCTTCAATCCGAAGAGTGGTGGCGTGGTGACGGCAGCCGATGGAACCCAGAAGCCAATGTCGCTGATGCACAGCGGCACATTCAACAACAATGTTCTGACAATGCATGCAGGGATTGCGGGGACCAAGATATTGACGGAGGCTGTCCTGACCCAGCTGAACGACCTGGGAGATTATCTCCGCCAGGCTGTGCTGTCGATCCTTGTGGACAAGGGGCTCGTGTGTGCGGCAACGGAAGCCGACATGCACAATATCGCCACGATCCCGAGGGGCCGGATCTGGATCTCAGGGGTCGGCTCGATCAATGCGATTCATTTCGGCGCAAACGACGAGTTGGTGGATCTGAGAGACCTGTTCTACTTCCACATGATCAAGAATCACATATACGTTACGCGGAGAGGGTTTGTGGCCCTCACTATTGTGCATACTAAAGATGATATAGATCGCTATGTGAAGTGCGTGGAAAGCTTTGTTGACAGGTGGGGTGGCGCATAGCGCGCGGGGAGATCCAGCGAGTCCCTGTACGGGGGACTCGGGAAGTGGTTTCAATAGGGTTCGTGGGGGCATTTTAAAAATAGAGCCGCATTAGGGCTGTCGTCGAAAATCAATATCACATTGTCTCCACAGACTCCATTTCATATTGGGCGGTCCAATCCTTCACCGCGCTAATAAGCGCCACAGTCGCATTCGCGTAGCCTTTATTGGATGGCCCAGCCTCATCCAGACTTCCCCTATTTGTGAGTACGCGTCCTGGGGTACATAACCAATGGTAGGAATATCCACAGAGCCGCCAGGGACCGCCGTTCAGTCGAGAACGAGCTGCTAAATCTGGGCCGTCGGAATTGTTCTGAGTGGAAGAGTGTTTCACGGAGAGAAATGCGGCTGAATATGCCAAGGATCCGGATGTGTTTGTATGGCTTGTTTCCCGTCTGGACCCTGTTTATCCAACATGGGAGCTCGGTGCCTGCCGTCCCAGGGGTAAGGGGTAGCTCCGGGAGTCCCTGCATGCAGGTAGCTGCCGAATCCTTCCCGTGTTACTGGGGCAGCTGTTGTTCAGTGCCTCCCCGGATCGCCTACATAATTCATCAATGCGTCTATGAACGTCCAGCCTTGATTGGCTTACCTCACTGTGAGAAAATATGGTTGAAGGAATGCCTCCTGAATAATCTCCACATTAGCGATCTCTCTTGCCCTTGATCCGCTTCTGTTGAGCCCGAGTGAATACTGCAAGTGGGGCGTTGCTCTCATGTTCTCAAATTTCAGTCAGGTCACACTGTTGCATTGCCTTCCGGTGCCCATACGAGATTCGCTCAAACGGAGACCAAAAGGGGTTGTGGACTCGTTTTAATATTCGGAAATGATAGACGAAGGTTTGTTATAAAACAAGGACCGCACCCTCGTTATATTCTCAATTCCCATCACAATCTCAATCCCCATCACATCCTCAATCCCCATCACATTCTCAATCTCGTTTCAATACACAAACCCACGAAGTTTTATACCTCATATCATTTGCATTCCATCATGTCTAGGCTTACACGATCAGTGGTGGCAGCGAGGACCAGAACAACGCGGTCTAAAGCAGCCAAGTCCAAGCCCGGCAATCCCAAACCAATTAGAACTGAGCTGGAGAAACTCAAGGCAAGCGCCAAAGCCGGTGGACCTGTGCTAGCCGGATCAAAACGCAAACGCGATAATGATATGGATGACATCGTTGCCGCTGCCGCAATAAGACGGCCGCGGCAGTATGATAGGGAGGGCGACAATGGAAATGTTTTTAGGATTAACCCAGAGAATGTTCCGTGGTATCCTCTCCGGCAAGGTTACGGCGAAGAAAACCCCACTGAGGAAGACTCTGTCGATAACTCTGCAAACGACGAGCCTAATGAAAGCAAGGATGGGGAATCTGATGATGAGGAGTCTCGCGAAGCCACAGGGAAGGAATCTGGCAGCGATGGTTCCGAGGAGGCGTCCTCGGCTGAGGAGGACACTGGGGAGACCTCTCAGGAAGAATCAAGTGAAGACGACTCTGAGGATGAGGATTCTGACAAGGAAGACGGAGGACAGCCAAAGGGGCCAGATGATGGAGTGTCTAAGGCTGGGGAATCAGCGTCCCACAACAAGTTCAACAATGACGACAAAAGTGGCCAAGATGTAAGTGTATCCGACCTTCATTTTTGTTTTGATTCAATTTATACTCGTGGTTCTTCTCTAACTTATATTATTATTTTCGCACAGGAGGGAGATATCAACGGCAAAGAGTGCACTAGAAATCCCAGCTCCATTAGTGGGAACGGAGTTCACGGTTATCCTTCAAACATCCAGTCTGGCCCTGAAGTGTCTTCTGATGAGCCGGTCGCCTACAGAAATGGTGGTTGTCCAGTCCACAGTTTCCTCGAGGTTTGTCTTCGTTCAGCTGTATTTTCTAGTCGTTGGCTGACTTCGTTTCTTACACAGGAAGAATATAACCGCCTCCGCGTTTCTTTACAAGATGCTTTAGAAACTATTCTGCCAATTGATGTCGCTGCTAAAATTTCAAATGAGGCTTGCGTTCCACCCATGCTAGGATATACTTGGCCGGAGGTATCATCTACAGACGAGGCCATTGTCGACGACAATACAGATGATCGATCTGTAAGTGTCTCTAGAAATTATCTTCAAGGCAATTATTTATGGATCTTAGCTAACTTGAATCCTTGCGCAGGACAAAGGTCGACAGAGTGCTATTCAACGAACAACAGACAGCACCACGTCAGCTAAGGCTACCGCCAAGGCTGGCAAGGAATTTGCTTGCCCACCAATGGCCATTCAACCCGGTTCTCAAGTTACTTTGGCCATGTCGGAGCTTCGCAGCACCTCGAGCCATCAATGGGACGCCAGAAAGCATCCAAGTATTTTCGCCACAGAGACTGGTGGGAAGTGGAATCCCCCGCCTGACGACCCTAGCCTCAGCATTCATGAAAACAGAAAGAACTTGCTTATAAGAAGAGCACTTAAGTGGCCACTTCTCACGTCGGGCTACGAATCGCCAGAAAGCTTTCAGGCTGCGAAAGTCGCAGAGGCGAGGATGGACGTTGCCGTGGAGTATTACTTGACCATGTTCGGTACGGCACCGGATTATCACGGCAAATATATGCTCGCTGAACTTCGCAAATTGGTTCTAGTTCCTGCTAGGGCAGCCCTGGATGTCGCTGTGGGAAACCTAAAGCAGCCGGCTCTTGTGCCGTCAAGGAGCGGATCCGTGGCATCTGTGAGAGCTCCAGTACCGTCTGAGCAGGTTTCCATCACAAAGCCAACAGCTACGACAGCTGTGGCCCAAAGCCAGCAGCGGCAGTCACCATGCAAGAACCCTTCTGGACACTCAGGTCTACAATCGCCAGAGCCATCTTCACCTAGCACAGCAACGGTCATACCCAAAAAGCCCCGCTCCCATTTGGAGAAGTTACCAGCAGCAAAATTGTCATCGACCAATACTTCGCCCGCGAAGTCGAATCCACCCATACCCTCGTCCAGCAAGGCCATAAAGTCTTCGCCAGCAAAGACAAGCCAGGCACAACCTGTGGTGCCCTCCCCTACTAAGGCAGCTGCGAAGAAGTCGTCTACAAAGGCAATTTTGCCACCGTCTAGTACTCCCTCCACCACCTCATCCGTGAAAGCATCGCCGACCAAGACAGCGCTAGCAAAGCCGAGTATACTACCATCCATCAAAACGCCAGCGGTAGTGAGCAAGTCGCAAACGCAACCAGAAAAGGCTAAAGCAACAAAGTCCCCAGCTAAACCGTCGCCAGCGAAGCCAGGCCGATCACCATCTGCCTCCTTTCCTAGGAAGGACTCAGCTGAAGCCAGTGGGTCGCAGAAGCAACCGAGAACGGGGTGGATTGACTTATCAGCAGTGCAGTCGAGATTTCTTTCGCCTGTTGCTTCCTGGTCTAGTGAGGCTCGGGAAGCAGTAGGGGAGCCCCAAATCCAACGGTTGTTGGATTCTCGAAGGTCGCCCAAAAAACGCTGTCTGCCATCATCTCCCAC
Source organism: Pseudogymnoascus sp. SDFLT0511 (assembly GCA_030180035.1). Lineage (NCBI taxonomy): Eukaryota > Fungi > Ascomycota > Leotiomycetes > Thelebolales > Thelebolaceae > Pseudogymnoascus > Pseudogymnoascus sp. SDFLT0511. The sequence continues at coordinate 630,588 of JASCQD010000016.1, forward strand.
TTCGACTTCATCAAGCGGATCAGAATCGTCTAGCTCATCGCCAAACCCTTCGCAGTTCCCAAGCCCGTCCCCGCTACAGCCAAAGACGAGGACAACAATTACCAAGGGGAAAGCGTCACAGATACCTTCTAGAGACAAGGCTGCCGCTAGAGCGGAACGATCACAGACATCGTCGCCTGTGGAAATGCAGGAGGTGCTTGAGACGAATAATGTGCCATCTACAGCCCCAAGAACGCCAGCAAGACCAGCGGATACGGACCTGGAGCTGCAAATTAAAATTGGGTTGGAGGAGATGCAGCCACACCTCCGGAAAATCCAGAGAACCAAAGAAGATACAGACTCAACGTTGACTGGACAAATGGCCCACATGATTTATTTGCTTATAAAGGCTCGTGAAGCTGGGCCTGGTTCATCTACAACCCCACTTACTATTGATGAAGACTAGGGACACTAGTGATGCATGATCTCCGGCGGGTGAGATCAGGGCTATCCACCTCATAATTTCCATATTACTATTATTCTGGGATAGAGTTATATAATTATTTCCTTATTTATAATTAATACGTCTCTCTCCTTTATATCAACTTAATATGATCCAACTGTGCCTATTAGTTATCTAAAAACCTGGTATACTGCCTTTAGTTACGGATTGTGCGTAATAAGCTTCACATCCTTTTATTAATACCATAGTTCCACGCGCCTGTCATGTTGAATTTGGAACAGTTTGGGGTTAGTCTGTTCGTGTTGATCGCACCGGCGATAATATTTTCCGGTGACATATGCGCGACCTTTGTGACTTCCCCAACCTCCCTCTTCTTCCACGTCAAGTAAATCACCACAACACCAGATATGCGCCCATTATTTTTGCCTTCGTCTGTCGCTCTTTCTATATTCGGATGCGCCTATTCGTTTCAGATCCCATTTCTTTTGGGCCCGGACAATCACCCTGGCGAGCACAACACTATAATCTCTTCACCGACGCCAACGCCGACGACCCCAGTCACCTCCAACGCGCTTCAACAGCTGATAAACCCAGACAACCTCTTTAGGCGGGCCGAGCAGCTCCTTGAGATTGCAAAGCTCAGTATTGACGAATATGGCCACCCTACTCGCGTGATTGGCAGCAAAGGTGCGCTCCATAACTTCAATTCCCCATCGCACCAGTGTCCTCAAGACTTTGACTGATCGCGCATCATAGGGCACATTGAGACTGTCGACTATATATACTCTACCATTGCGGACTTAGGCGACTACTATGATATATCCAACCAGACTTTTTCTGCAGTGACGGGAAATGTCTTCGAATCTCGACTTGTGCTTGGAAATGAGGTTCTTAAATCTGCAGCCCCGATGGGTCTTACGCCACCTACAAAAAATCGCAGCCCAGTCTACGGTCAAGTACGCCTCGTTAGCAATTATGGGTGTGACGAACACGACTTTGAATCGAACGATAAAGAGCCCTGGGTCGCCCTAGTGAGCAGGGGCATATGTCCCTTTGGCACAAAGTCAGCGAACGCAGGCAAGGCTGGCGCCATCGCAGCAATCATTTACAACAACGAAAGCGGCGGCGTCTCTGGTACTCTTGGCCAGCCTTCCAAATATCATGTCGCTACGTTTGGGATATCAGATAAGGACGCGGCTCCATATATCGAGAAGCTGAAGGGCGGACTTCCAGTGGACTCTATCGCATTCATAGACGCCACGGTCGACACCATTAGGACGACCAACATTATTGCGCAGACGCGAGGCGGCGACCCTGAAAACTGCGTCATGCTTGGCGGACATAGTGACAGTGTTGCGGAGGGTCCTGGCATCAACGACGACGGATCAGGCTCGATCAGTCTCCTCGAGGTCGCGACACAGCTTACGCGCTTCTCGGTTGCGAACTGTGTGCGCTTTGGGTGGTGGGCGGG